>CM062297.1:386147944-386747944 GCA_031216915.1 Pictodentalium vernedei
CTGTTTAATTGTACAAGTTTGAATTGACATATGATGGGGGACATGCACACCAAATTTGGTTCAATTTGATCCAGTAGTTTGGGAGGAGTAGTCGATAATGTAAAGTTCACGGCGGACGACAAGTGATAAGTTAAGCTCCCTTCGGTGAGCTAAAAATAAACAGTAATGAGAAGTTAAGGCTCCACAATCTTTTCACAAAGGCTGGCCTAAACGCTAATTCTAACAACCAGAAATTGGCGAAGTTTGGGCTTAAAATGTTAGGTGAAATTGTGAAAAATTCGTAGTATTAGGGTGCCCCTCCCCCTCCCGCCAACCTACATATTCAATACAAAAGCACTGGATCTACTGGAGTTTGAGAAAATGACCTAAACATTAAATCTAACAAAATTGGACATATTCGTTGCACGCCACCGCCGACGGGGTCACCACTAAGCCGACCACTATTTATTATTTATTTGTGTTTAACGACACACTCAACAACCAGGGTCACCTCGGGTCTGAATTCCCAGGGCTGTTCACATATTTTCTTGCAAGTGCACGTGAATAACTTTTCCCGCAAAAAGTAAGTAGGCTACACAGCGCCACCATGGGAATTTGGGATTAAGTGTCTTGCCCAAAGACACAACGCGGTTGCCGCAGGTGGGATTCGAACCGAGGACCACTCGGCTTGTAGCCTGCATCTCTACCTACTGAGCCACCGCGATCCCTGATACAGCAGTTTCATGAACAGAAGAAGCAGTGGGGTGAGTTTTGTTGGTAACGGAAAGAGCACAAGACCATAAATTTTTCGACAAAAAACAGAATGAGGAAGGTATCGTACAACGAGAAATGCCCTTGAGTATGGCCCTTTGCAATCATTTTTTCTGTTTGTATCTACGCACCTGGAAGGAAGTCTGGAAATACTTGGAAAAGGAATGCGAGTGAAAGGTCAGTAAAAAATCTGCAGATTTTTAATTACATCAGGGGCGTCGCAAAGATGACCGTTTTGGTGGTGGGGGAGGTCTAAAGCCGATTTGTCCGGCCTGTGATGGATGGCTCACGTTCCGACTGATCAATTATTCCAAGCGCATGATCAAGGCATGATAATATTAGTCAGTAGATATCAGAGTTAAAAATTCAAGACTTCTTTGAAATTTATTTGTTGATAAATAAAATGTACATGCATAGTATCCCGACGCAACAATTACTTACCTCTTTAAACCCCAGTGGCATCTCCCATGTCAGTTCAATGGCAACACTTTGAAGAGTCCATATCCATTATAACGGGTTAGGCCAATTTATATTTTCAACGTGCAGCCTTAAGGCGGCACGTTGAAAATATGGATTGGACGACCCCACACATTCACTTGGCATTCAACTTTATGAAACTAGAACTATCACTGAATGTGATTAATACCCCCACTTCCGGCTTATTAGAATACACCTCTGAATGTTGACGCTGAAAAACCAATAATAAATCCAAGTTCGTGTGAGATAACTTGGTTAAAAGTATCACAGTTCAAAAATGTTGGAATATGCGTATGCCCACTTGTTAGTCATAATGTTTGAGAAGTTTCATTGAAGTCGGTTCAATAATGTAGGAGGAGTTCTGCACACAAGAATCTCATTTGAAAATCCATAATAAATCTAAGTTCAGGGGAGATAAGTTTGGCTAAAATTGTCGATGAAAAAATTTACAATATGCGCATGCTCACTTGCTAGTCATAATGTTTGAAAAGTTTCATCGAAATCCAAGTTCATGGGAGATAACTTGGTTAAAATTGTCGCAGTTCAAAAATTTTGGAATATGCCAATGTCCACTTGTTAGTCATAATGTTTGAGAGTTTCAGTGAAATCGGTTCAATAATATAGGAGTTGTGCACACAAGAATCTCATTTGAAAATCCATAATAAATCTAAGTTCAGGGGAGACAACCTGGTTAAAATTGTCGCGGATCAAAAATTTTATAATATGCGCATGTTCACTTGCTAGTTAAATGTTTGAGAAGTTTCGTCGAAAGCGGTTCAGTAATGTAGTAGGAGTTGCACACACAAGAATCTCATATGAAAAATCCATAATAAATCTAAGTTCAGGGGAGATAACCTGTTTAAAATTGTCGCAGACGATAAATTTTGGAATATGCGCATGCTCCCTTGATAGTCATAATGTTTGAGAAGTTTCATCAAAATCGGTTTAATAATGTAGAAGTTGCGCACACAAGTTGGGACGGACGGACACACGGACAACATAGCCCCTACTTCTCCGAAGTGGGGGTATAATTATGACGTATCATGTTCCAAAGACGGAAAAGAATGCACATGAGTTGAAAGGGTCAACACGTACCATACCGGTAGGCCAAACTCTAAATTGGTCGTTCCAAACCCCCAACAGCTCGAATTGGGTACTACAGACCTCGATTTGTATGACCCGACTGTGCGTGTGACGCAAGTCCAAGTATCAAATCCAATCCTGTAAGAAAGTGCATGATTACAACAACCAAGAGCGAATCGATATCTAAAACTTCACTGGCAGTCCAGATAAAAATGTCCCGACAGGAATTATTGGTGGTGGGGCAGCATACAAATCAGGGACACTCCTTGGCCAGTTAGTCCCCGACCCCGATCAACCTCTGGATTGATTCGACCTATCCAACTGCATGGAAATTGCAAAATGAGGGAAAATATTTTTTACTTCATGGCATTTCGAGCAACTCACCCGTCGTGTCCGGCGTCTGAAAGCTCTTACAGATATCCACCATCACTTCGCAATTTCAACATTTTGCATTCAAAGCAGACTTGGAAACTCCACGGCGATAACACACTCTAAAAAACCGATACATTTTGGTATTCCAGGATACCACCAGTATATGAGATACCAAAACACCGAATAAGGATAGCCTCCCTTATATTTCGAGCGTATAATACCAAATTGATGTTGTGGAACACCTAACTATCGATAAACAAGAGTTACATCCCTGCATATCCAGCATGTCAGCAACATGGCGGCCAAATGCGCACGTCGTCTGTATGAACAATGACGGTTTTGGTCGAAGCCTGGGACATTGAAAACGTAACTGAATGGCTTATATATAGGGAGCGGGTTGGATGACTAGGTGCAAACTGTATTTGATTTATGTGAGTTGCAGTGTATGTCTTTAACCCTTTACCTAACATGAAAAGCAGACGACACTTGCCAAAAAAAAAATATTGAATAACCAATATTTTTCATTTTTTGTCTCAAAAACATAGGTTATGACCCCTCGTTGGAAGGAACTCGACGAGCTCGTTCCAACGAGGGGTCATAACCTATGTTTTTGAGACAAAAAATGAAAAAATAATGAAAATTAATTGACGATTTTTGAGAATAGCGCTGGCCGGTTTTGGCCGTTACGTTGGGTAAAGGGTTAATATCTGTTGAAGGTTATTAAAGGAACTGCAAAACTAAATTTTTCTTTTATTTTTTTCATAGCGAAATAATTTGTAGTTGTTATCTACACAATAAACGTATCTTGACCCGTGAGGGAGGCTGGTTCTTCTGCAGCTTTTCATACATCGGTCCGGCTCTTTGGATCCCTCAATGGAGCAATATTTGAGCCTATCCCTCCCAAGTATATGTTGTGTTCATGAAAGGGATGGTGGGGGTGGGGGCTAACTAAGTACCAATCTTTTGGTTTCTTGGAGCACCATAGCATAGTACTGGAGTTGAGTTCTCTCGGGAGAACCACAATATTAAAAGTACCAAACTTTTGGTTTTCTAGAGAACCACAAAGAAGTACCAGACAGTTTTGGTTTCTCAAAGTACCATTACAGCTTGGTTTCTTGGAGTACCAACAATATTTTGGTTTTGGTTTCCTGGAGTACCATAACTTTGGTATCCCAAACGGAACAAGTTGAGTACAACATTTGGTATCACAGTGTACCTCGAGTTTTTAAAGTGCATAACAAAAGGCTCCATGGGGTCTGAGGCGCTCACCTGACAGAGTTGTTTATAAGAAGGATTTAATCAGCATCTATGGCAAGTGAACAATATAAAGGAATCAAGTCATGTAACTATTCATAAGTCCGGTGTCCAGTAAGATGATTTTTGTCTGATATTCAGATGCTACCACATAAATAAAGCCCAGATTTCCAATAATGGAAAACAGGGAGCCCAAATATCAACGTAGGGACTTAAACCTAAACAAAGACACCACCCCCCCCCCCCCCCCTTAAGACAACCCATTTTGAGCCCTGGCATAAGTCACTTAGGGTTTTCGTGTTTTTTTTTTTGCTTAAAAAAACAAAGCTTTACCCACTCATGAATGTGATCGACGAGTGCTTTTCAATGGGCGTGTTCATTACCTCTATACTACAATAGAAAACTGAAGATAAAACATCGTTTTGAACTGGATCCTTTGTCCGGTAATCATAAATAAAGGGTTAAATGAAACCTTGGAGACGGGAAGGAGTCGATAAATAGTTCAAAAATTATAATAATTACATAACAGATCTAGAGGCTATCCCCTTAAGTACGAGGACCATAGGCCACATGTCGCGGCAGTTTAACAGTTAAATGCAAACTTCTTAATGTGTGAAGGACAGGCGACTACGAATATTTGGGGAAAATGTCAACATTACGGGACGAGGCATCTGCCGAAACCACACGAATAAACTAACTGTGAAGGGGAAGGAAGCAAATTCTTAATCAGATGACACTTATAGGGAGGAACATCTTGCGTAACGTATTCATGGGGAAGACCATTTGAGAAATGGTGGGTGTACCAAATATAACAAATGGTACGGAAGTGATACCTCTAAACCAAATGGTTTTAAAGAGCTTGGAAACCCTACAGAACGATTATAACAGGGTCAAGTAATGCCACAGCACTTGAAGCAATCGGGATGAGGTTGGGTGGATGAGGATTAAAGAAAGGATAGACTTAATGAAACTCTATCTTAACTATTTGGCAAATCTCCCCGACAGCCGATGGCGTATTTGGAATTCAAATAGAAAGACAGGATTGACGGACCAAGTGAGGGAGTTAAGAGAAGACTATTTAATGGAGATCTCAGACTTAGATGTGGCTAGAACCTCACCGTGAAAACAACATTCTTGAGAAAGTCATGGAGGACTGTAACCGGAATAGGCGAGAGGAGTTCAAGGCAAATAGGTCTTTTGGTGGCCTGCATCAAGAAAACTGGTTTTGAAAACTACCCTGATGACAGCTTAGTGGGGGGGGGGGGGGGGGGGGGGTCACTGGTGTTCAAGCTGAGGTTGCGGTCGCTGCAGCTTAGAGGAAAAATTGGGAAGCACAGTTTTAGGAGTAGTGGAGATCCTGAACACTTTCTATTCGAATGTTTAAAATACCAGGCTAACAGAATAAGATTCATTGAGAGTATAATTGGGAAGGGAGTGGAAGAATGAAGTATATGTGGTTAGTTGGTGACACAAAGGAGAGGGTTAGTATCGTATGCTTATAAGAGCGATTGGGAAGAATGGGGTATGGGATGTCATCAAGCCGTTCGTTTCCGAGCGCTGATAGGAGAGAAGAGGCGTGGGAATAGGGAGGCATATTAGCACAGCACAAGGTTAATCAAGGCCTTCTCACCCGAGAACCACAACAAATCAGAGGCCGGCCAGTGTTATTTAACTTACTGGGCTGATCATTTTATATGTTTGTCCAGCGCTGAATAAAGAGCTTTTTAACCAGGTAAAACACCAGTCACTCAACAAAAAAATAATCAATGAACTCGAATCAAGAGTCCAAGTCCTCAATTCAGTTTGTGTTCAGAGTCCCGCTTCCTAAATTCACAAACTCCCAGTAGCTGTATCATTTAATTTACTTGGCTAGTAAGAAGTTCTATGGACAATGGGTTTTTTTATATTCTTCCAAATTATTTGAGTTAAAATCTCAGATTTTCTTCTATTATCGTTACATTTGATATGGTTATATTTAATACTATATTTTTCAACTTGGGAAAAAAGTTTTGGGAAGGTGATGTTTCGAAAATGTTGAGGCCATTTTGTTTAGTATTTCTTGTTTATTTTGTCAACATAAAATTGTCAATATTTGGTTATTTTATAGTGGATTTATTCTCTTCACGTTGGATTTTCTGCTAATTTCCATGTTTGCATTGATTTCAGTAATCCGGTTTCAAGCTGACTTAAATTTCTGCCAAGAGCATTTCGTCTCTTTTTTATTTATTTGCCTTCATCAACCATCCTGTTTTTCTTTCAGATTTCTATGCAAATTGTCAAAATCTAATGAAAGGGAATTACTAAAATGGCCTCGCTTGCCTTCTTACAAAGTTCGATAGCCTGTTTGCAATCCTGGTCAAACGTTCGCGATCGATATCCTTCTCTAAGGAATAGTAATAAGCATTTGGTACAGTGGCGGATTCCAGGAATTTCACCTGTAGCAGATCGAGAGAAAAGTGCGGGAGCCGAGGCTCGAACCGTCGACCTCTGGCACACAAAGCGACCGATTTACCACAAGACTAAGAGATCCGGACCAACCGGGCAGGTTGGTAAATGGCCCTTATACCTCGACCGCTAAACACCCAAACCGGCCTCCAGTCAACCCAATTTTCGACCAAACCGGCCTCCACAATTTCACCCAAACCAGCCTCCAGTAATATTTTCTACAAACCGCCCTTCACTAACACTTTTTCACGTGTTCAAGTCCCTCCTTTTGGAGCATAATTAACTGGTAGAGTGCTGAATAAATTTTGACCATCAAAATTTGTTCGCATGTCTTTGCCTCGTTACAATTTATGGGAGAGTGCCCCATAAATTGTAACAAGGTAAATCCACACAGACTAAATAATTTCACTTTCAAGATAATATGAAGCACGTCCACTGAACATGAGGCCTTTACATTATGGTCCCTGCATGTCAGAGTAAAGCCCAAATATGGGCTTCCAGCACTCTACCAGTTAAAATTGGGGCTATTGAAAATATTGGTCTACCTTAATCTCAGAATATCGATGTACTCATTCCAAGAATGACTAGAAAGTCATACAAAACTCCAGAAAAGAATTCCATATTACCTGTTGTTCTTTGTACACAAGTATAAAATATCAGAAAAAAATCCTTTGAAAATCCAAAAGCGACTTTCAACAAAACTGGTGATAAAATATTTAAACATTCCTTCAAAAACCCAATTTAGAATTTAAGTAACCTTTTGTGACCAGATCAACAAGAAGAATCTGAGAGCAGGTGTATGGACAAGTAGCCCCCCCCCACCCCCCCCCCCCCCCTCTCCCCCCGCCAGCTTCAGTCAAAAGTCAAAAACACAGTCGGGTAACTGTCCTTCAGACGAAAAAGGCAAGCAGGTCAACTGCCCCAGTTGAACTGGCAGTCAGGACAACTGCCCCCTGTCAAATTGGAAGCTGGACATAACTGCCCCTTCCCCACTCCAAATTCCACACCAGTGGGAAGCAATAAGAGATAAACTTAGCATTTATTCTATTATATCTGTCAAACAAGATATAATAGAATAAATGCGAAGTTTATCTCTAGAATACAGAAAAGTGACACAATCCCTGTTAACTGAATACTCCTGGTAATTGAATAATTTTCATTGGCAAAGTGGCTATTCAATTAACAGGGTTCCACTGTATTGTGTTACCCAAAGACTCCCATGCAATGTTGTTTGTGTAAAACTTTCTATAGTTTATATGTCCCTTTTTGTTGACTTTTTTAACTCCTTGCATGCTGCTGGCGAAGTTTCGTACCCAGGAAATGAAATACCTTGCCACTCAAAGAAGTAAAATTTGGCCACCTTTAACAAAATTACCCCCTGTAAATTGATTGGACTCTTTGACCAATGATTTCTTTTCAAAACAGCCATGACTAGATTTGAAAAAAAAATATTTTGACAATACTCCACAGATTAAGTGTTAAGTGACAGACATTATAAGTTATCTCCGCCAACATTTATGGTATATGGAGATTTAATACCTGGATGTCAGTTTTTAAACACTGAGCCACAGGCGAGGTGTTTAAATGAGACATCCAGGTATTAAAACTCCATAAACCATACATGTTAGTGGAGATAACATTTTTGTCCCGTTTGAAACACAAAAGAAACATAGCTGAAACAAATCTGTGGACATGTTCTCAAGCTCCGCAATCAGTTGGACCAAACTCGTGAATACTGGAGCGACTATAACTTTAATCTAAAAACAACTCTTGAAAAAACTGAAAATGCACTGTCAAATCTGGCCCATCATTGGGTGATTTGCTCTTATTTTATTTTCTCAAGTTGTTTGATTTAATTATTCGACTATTTAATTTTTAACAGCAAAATATGATCGAATTGCCAGAAATCGGATGATAGTTACATGTGTGATTATTTTGAGATATTTTGGTTCGATTTTTATATTGAAGCGAGTGAAAGCAAAAAGCTTTCATTTAAACCATATACCCCTGACATTTTACGTGCCCTTATATCCTGGATGTTGCATGCTTTCATATACCTTGGATGTTGGGTGCGTGCTAGGCATGTTGACCAAACAGAAGATAGATTTAATTAGGATTTAGGGACAAGTTAAGTTGGTGAATTAGAAACTAGGGTGATTGCTGAGCAAACACAGGGAGATTTAGAATTCTTCAATGGCTTCAAGAGGAAAATTTTAACCCTTTACCCAATGTAATGGCCAAAACCGGCCAGCGCTATTCTCAAAAATCGCCAATTAATTTTCATTATTTTTTAATTTTTTGTCTCAAAAACATAGCCTATGACCCCTCGTTGGAACGAGCTCATTGAGCTCGTTCCAATGAGGAGTCATAACCTATGTTTTTGAGACAAAAAATGAAAATAAGAGGCCCCAGGGGGCCTGAGGGCGCTCACCTGACATGGTAGTCTAAATATCAAACCAGGGACTTAACTTGAATAAGCTGCATACGCCCCCTCCCAAGAAAAGGATATACCAACTAGATGAAGCGATTGTGCCCACACAATACACAGGATTTTCCTTCTATTTTCAGTTCCTGCACTTTTACGTCTCAAAATTGAGATAACGCATAAAAAAACAGATTTTTTTTCCCAAACAAAATACTTTCAGCCTAAATTTTTTTCTTCTTCTTAAAACGTATAAAAAACGATAAAACTAACTTTCTGGATTTTGGTCCAAAATTTTCTAAGTCCCACCCGGACCCCAAATTTTCAGGGGAAAAACCAATTTTTTTTTTTTGGTCTTAAAATTGACCAAAAGGCAGAAAAAACAAAAAAAAATTTTTTCGGATTTTGGTCCCAAATTTTCTAAGTCCCACCCGGACCCCAAATTTTCAGGGGAAAAAAAAATTTTTTTTTTTTTTTTTGTCTTAAAATTGACCGAAACGCAGAAAAAACCACAAAAATTTTTTTTCGGATTTTGGTCCCAAATTTTCTAAGTCCCACCTGGACCCCAAATTTTCAGGGGAAAAATTTTTTTTTTTTTTTTTTTTTTTTGTCTTAAAATTGACCGAAACGCAGAAAAAACAAAAAATTTTTTTTCGGATTTTGGTCCAACCAAATTTTCAGGGGGAAAAAAAAAAATTTTTTGTTTTAAAATTGACCGAAACGCAGAAAAAACCCCAAAAAATTTTTCAGATTCTGGTCCAAAATTTTCTAAGTCCCACCCGCACCCCAAATTTTTCAGGGGGAAAAAAATTGTTTTTTTTTTTGTCTTAAAATTGACAGAAATGCATAAAAAAAAAAAGAAAAAAATTTTCAGATTTTGGTCCAAACCCGGACCCCAAATTTTCAGGAAAAAAAATTTTTTTTTTTTTTTTTTTGTCTTAAAATTGACCGAAACGCAGAAAAAACCAAAAATTTTTTTTTCGGATTTTGGTCCAAAATTTCGAAGTCCGCAACGGGACCCCAAATTTTCAGCCTAAATATGAACCCAGGGACTTGGCTTAAACAAACTTGAATCTCACCCCCCCTAAGGATGCTGCATACCAAATATCAAAACATTCTTATTGCTAGATCTGAAGAAGAAGATTTTTAAAAAATACTCCTCATACTGCACTAATTTAAACATTTGGGCTCCCATAGTGAGCCCAAATATCGACCCAGGCAATTGATTTCAATAAACATGTGAAACAATCTTCCAAAGATGTTATATGTGAAATTTGAAAGCTTTTGGAGCAGTGGTTTCAGAGAAAAGTAGTCTTATGTTTTTTCCCATTACCCACAGTGTTAAAAAATGCTGACTCAGCACTTTTTCAATGTCCCCAAAAAGTACCCCATGATAAAATCGATGGCAATTTTTTTTGACCACTCCATTCTGTTGGTCCTAAGGAAGCTTCACAACAAATAAGAATTCTTAGTGCCATGTAGTTTTGGAGATATGGGCGTTTTAATTTTTTCTATTTTTAGCTCCTGTGGTTCCCACGGGGCTATGGGGGAAAAAAATTCTGCATAAGTTAGGTACTTATGACCCAATAAGCACTCACGTAAAATTTGGTTCAAATCGGCCTCGTGGTTTGGAAAATAGAAATTTGGGGCGGGGCCAAAATTTTTGCCCCTCCTTTAACATCGTCAAATATAGCCCCTCAAACTTCTCTTGAACAAACTTGAGTCTACGGCTCAAAAGGAAGCTGCATACCAAATATCAAGTCTCTGCTATTGCTGGTTCTTGAGAAAAAGATTTTTCAAGAATTGGAGCATTTTTGCCCCATCCCTCTGCTCAATGTGAGCCAAAACCTAATTTGACAAAAAATCAAAATGCCCTTATATAACCCCTATTCACATGAAATTTCATTAATATGCGGCCAGTGGTTTGGGAGAAAAAGACCCAAACACCACCTTCACGACGGACGCCGGACTACGGACGACAGACGACAGACAAAAAGTGATCAGAATAGCTCACCCTGACTTTCAGTCAGGTGAGCTAAAAATTAGTTATTCAAGAATTGTTTTTGCAAGTGTCGTCTGCTTTCCATGTTAGGTAAAGGGTTGAAAAAATATTTAAAATACTAAATTTTGATATTGTTTGCATTGATTATAGCTTTGTAAGGTTAAACTGCAGATGTATCAGATCCATGACTGATTTCACAAAAAAAAAATCACATTTTCAGTAGTATATTGCCCTTTGTGTTTGGTGATGGAGAGTGTTACATGCAGATCTAGAATACAAGTGGGTGAGGTATCCCAATTATACAAGACACAAGATTCACGCATGAGATTACAGTTTTATGGAAAACGCTAAACAAAAGGCCCCATGGGGCATGAGATGCTCACCTGACATAGTTGTTTCAAGAAGGATTTAATAAGTATATATGGCTAGTAAACAATACAGAGGAATGATGTCATGTAACTATTTAAAACTCTGTTGTCCAGAAAGATGTTTTTTTATGGTATTGAGATGCTACCACACAAATAAGGCCCAGATTTCTTGTATTGGAAAATAGGGAGACCAAATATCAACCAAAGGATTTAACTTGAAGATTTCTTAGAGAGCCCAATTATTAACTGTTGAGCTTGAGTTGGGCGGAGTTGATGTGAACAAACATGAATCTGACCCCTGTAACAATGTTGTACACCAGATATTAAAAGATTCTGACTGGTGGTTCTGTAGAAGATTCTTCAAAAAAGAGTATGAATCATATTGCAACACACCAAGTTAAAATTCTGGCTCCTGTATTGAGCCCAAATGTAAACTTAATTTTAACTGTTATATCCCCCACCCCCTCACCCATGGATGCTGTATACTAAATATCAAAAGATTCTCATCAGTGGTTCTGGAGAAGGCTTTTTTTAATTTTTGCAAATGCGTTGAAGCATTTTTTTGATTTCCTCACCAGTACACTATGACAGAACCGATGGTAATTTTTCTTTTAGCATTCCTTTCTACTGGTCCTAAGGATACTTCATACCAAGTAAGAGAACTCTGTTAGAAAGGCAAATATTGCTCTACGAATGTCATTTGAACAAATCTGATTCTACACATCAAAAGGAAGCTCAGTACCAAATATCAAGTTATTTTACCACTGGTTCAGGAGAAGATTTTTTAAAATTTGGGAGCATTTTCCCCCACCCCCTCCCTATGGGGCTGGGCAACTTGATTTGAACAAAGCAAAATGCGATAACAGAACAAACAATCACATCAATTTAACTGAAATCGGTGCAGCGATTTTGGAGAAGTCACAAGCACCAGCTTTTTGCAGGACGATGATGGGCGACGGATGCCAGACAAAAGTGATCATTAAAGCACACCCTGACTTTCAGTCAGATGAGCTAAATAAAAACCCTGAAAAAACAGGGCTTCAAGTTCATTCGAGAATCAGAAACAACTCTCACAAATGATTCTCAGAGAAAAACAAAACAACGAAATTCAACTATGTTTCTCACAAGATGTTCATTTCTTGTCATAGATTCTGAAAGTGTCTTTAACTGGTGGAGTGCTGGAAGCCCACATTTGGGCTTTATTCTGAAGTGTGAGTAGCACAACTTAAAGGCTTTATATTCTGTGAGTGTGCTTCTTATAATTTTTGAAGTGCAATTATTAAGTCTGTGTGGATTTGCCTGGTCACAATTTATGGGAGTGTGCCTATAGGAACTCTCCTACAAACGGCAACAAGTCAAATACAAGTGAGCAAATTTTGACAAACAAAAATAATTCAGCACTCTACCAGTTCAAGGACGGGAGAATTCCACTTATTTTTTGCTTACTCATAATAAGGTAACACTTGTACTTTGTAGGGGTGTCTACTATAGTTTGACTAGAAACCACTGCCAAAGTACTGTAACCCAACAGTATTCTAGCTTGCTGCAGGAGTTTGTGAGAATCAAAACCAATTCTTGCAAATCCAGACAAATTTAAAGCCTGAAATATGTTAGAACACAGAGAAATATTTCAAAATCAAGAACAGGATTCAATGTCTCAAAATGAGGCTAATTAAAGATCTTTCAAGGACCCACACAAGCCATTTCAAGAACTTTCAGGCATTTTAACTGGTTGAGTGCTAGAAGCCACTATCAGGGCTTTCACAAAATGAGGGTGCCACAGCAAAAGCCTATTATATTTTCTTAGCTCATGTTTCACATTCAGTCAAATGCAAATAATATTTTGATTAGATAAATTTGTTTTATCACAAATTATTGAAGAGTGCCTGTGGGCACTCTTCAACAACTTGTAATTAAACAAATTTTGATGAACAAATTCAGACCACCAAAATTTAGCAATCAACGAGTTAAAGACTATTTTTCTGGCTATTTTCTTATGGCTTTTTAAGTTTGTTTCTTTGTTAGGGTTTAATGATACTTTCAACAACTAGAATCACATCTTATCCGACAATTTTATGGGTTAAGGATGCCAGAGTTTCTGGGCAGAACCATCAAGAGGTACTGAGTAACTTAGTTCAGCGATCTAAATGTAGCAGCTATCCCACTATGTTCAGATTCTGTCCAATCAACTTCTCAACAATCAACCTGTCCTACACTGATGTGAACTTTGGCCGCAGACCAAACTTGTAAATAGGCATATTATGTGAAGCGCTCGCTCTTATTTCTCAACTGTACTTTGTTCTTTCTACCGTAGGTCTTCCTTTACATTTATGTGTGGTGTGTTGATATGAACTGGGTTTTATCCTTTATTTATCATTAATTGAATATGGATGAAACCCATCGACTGCTAACAAATCAGCCATGTTCATCAGCACCTTCAAAACAATGACCCAGAAATGTACCAAACAAATAGACCTTTCATTATTGTGGAAATGGACACTCGATCACATAACGTTCAAAAAATGGCAGTAAGAATTGATGATGGGATGGCTATTATCACTTACTGGAAATTTTGGATGGATTCTGAACGTAGTGAGGCAGCCGCTATGTTTAGATTGCTGAAATCTGAGTATCTCAGACTCTCCAACTTACACATCACCCACACAAGCAGGTAAGTGTACCTACCATCAAGCATTTTATACATTAGCACACTGCACCATTGTGCTCCCACTTCCTCAACTGGGATTAAGTTAGGGCCCTGCGAATAACACATTTTTGATTTGAATCAAATCTCTAATCAAATTATGTATATTATTCGAAATCAAATCGAACCTCAATTCAAATCAGTGGAATCTTGAAAATGACCGATCATTTGTTCCGACTGTGATGGCTCAAGTCACGACTGATCAAATAATCCAACTACATCATCAAGGCATGCCCTCGTCGAAGGCATGCCCTCGTCGAAGGCATGCC
Source organism: Pictodentalium vernedei (assembly GCA_031216915.1). Taxonomy (NCBI): domain Eukaryota; kingdom Metazoa; phylum Mollusca; class Scaphopoda; order Dentaliida; family Dentaliidae; genus Pictodentalium; species Pictodentalium vernedei. The sequence continues at coordinate 386,162,091 of CM062297.1, forward strand.
TTGATAACGTAGTTGGAATATTACCCTGTATGGATTATATTTCATCATCGACATTGCTTGGAAACCTTAAATTTGCATTTAACAGTAGTAGGGACTAGTGATATTGGAATTAGCATGGCTGGAGAGATAAGTACAGATGCTATTTATGTTCATGTAGTGGAAGTTACACTCAGTCGTTTATCTCAACATTATTGATGTATGATTTCCATCTGAATTATATGTTTTGTGAGATGATGAAGATGACTGATACCAAGCTATATTCCTATGAAAAAGATTTGAGAGGAATACAAATTTGGTGGCCGATTTTGAATCAAACCGAATATCTATTTAAGATTTGAAATTAAATCTCGAAGCTTTGCAGGGCCATATATCAAGTGCATTGCACAAGGACACAATGCACATAATAGCTTTTTGTAAGAAGATTTCGAAAAGCATATAAACATAACATTAGGCCCCACCATCACCCCAGACATTATCTGATTCTTGAGTATTCAAATTTTCAAATCAATGGGGGAGAGATTTTATTTATATTTTTTTACCTTTTAAATGTAATTTATTTATTCATCGGTGTTCAGAGTCATATATTTCAGCACAATGGCTAATCATGTCTGCAACAGGGAGATAAAGTCAAGAGTAGTCGTTTATACCCATGTCGCCCATTTAGAGGACTTTCACCCCAAGCACTGGTGACTGGGTCCTATTTTACCAGTAAAGCAGAGCTTGTTTATCACAGTTAGCAAGCACTGCTTCACTTCCTGGGGTTCCCCCAGGAAGGGGGGATTTATATCAATATTTGGATAGGGGTTTACTCATACCATACTTTATTTTGTGCTTGTCACAGTATAAAATCAACTAAATAAATAATTGGTATAAGGCTATTAAAAAACAAACTCTTGTTTCTCATGCACCTCCATGATTAATAAAACTCTGCCTAACCATTTGTTTTTTACCTAGAGAGCTCTTGAAACTATTTTGTACTTGTGCAACTAAACACTAACCAACTATATTTTGTATGACAGAGCTCCCTGAGCTCTGTCAAACATTATTATAGTTGGTTAAATTTGCAACTACATTATGGGAAATCTTCACTGCTGAAAACATGGATTTTTCCACATAATACTGTAAGCAAGTAAATTTATAATTCATTTTTATGACTATTGTGTGACTTAACAAATGATAAAGAAAAAAAGCCTGCTTTCCTCATCATAAAATTGAAGATATATTGCCCGCAAAGAGAGCAATTTCTCCTTTAAAAAAAGAAAAAATGCCTGCTTTCCTCATCATAAAACTGAAGAAACATTGCTCGGGAAGAAAGAAATATCTCTTTTAAAGAGAAATATCTCTTTTCTTCTCTGGCAAGGTTTCTTCAATTTTATATGAAAAAAGCAGGCTTATTTTTTTCATTTCTGAGGCCACATAGCAGTCATAAAAATGAATTATAAATTTACTTGCTTACAGAATTATAAATTATAAATTTACTTGCTTTAGATATCTTCACAACTGTCGTGTGGCATAACAAATAAAAAAGAAAACTTCGATGTGAGTCTTCCATGGAAGACGTGTGTCGCCTGCACTATATTTTAATAGCGTGTCTTTAAATATTTACCTCAAACCTTGTTAATCAAGTTCTTTTATGTAAGTTATATGGAATTCCAAGTCGAAAAAGGGACATAACTCTGAAAAAATGTGTGGATGATAACGGTTGTATGTGGATATCCTTTCCCCCATCCTGGTTCATGTGCATACCAAATATCATTAAAATCCGCCTGACAATGACGTTTCAGACAGAATTCTAAGTTGAAAAGGGGCATAACTCTGGAAAAAATACAGCGGATCAAAAAATAAAATAGGAGTTGCACAATGCCATTATGTGATAAAGAAGCACTGAAAGTTTCATCAAAATCCATTCATAGGTTAAAGAGGAGTGGCGGATAAGAGACACTCCAAGGCATTTCAGACAGAATTCTAAGTGGAAAAGGGGCATAACTCTGGAAAAAATACAGCGGATCAAAAAATAAAATAGGAGGTGCACAATGCCATTATGTGATAAAGAATCACTGAAAGTTTCATCAAAATCCATTCATAGGTTAAAGAGGAGTGGCGGATAAGAGACACTCCAAGGCATTTCAGACAGAATTCTAAGTGGAAAAGGGGCATAACTCTGGAAAAAATACAGCGGATCAAAAAATAAAATAGGAGGTGCACAATGCCATTATGTGATAAAGAATCACTGAAAGTTTCATCAAAATCCTTTCATAGGTTAAAGAGGAGCGGCGGATAAGAGAAAGTGTGACGCGGATGACGCAAGACGACAAAAGTAATCCCTATATGTCGCTCCCCACTTCGTGGGGCAGGCGACACAAAAATGCCTGTTTTCGTCATCATAAAATTGAAGAAACATTGCCATAAAAGAAAAGAAATTTCTCTTTTAAAGAGAAATTTCTTTTCTTCTCTGGCAATGTTTCATCAATTATATATGAAAAAAGCAGGCTTATTTTTTTCATTTGTGAGGCCACACAGCAGTCATGAAAATGAATTATAAATTTACCTGTTTACAGAATTATAAATTATAAATTTACTTGCTTACAGTATTTTCACGACTGTTGTGTGGCCTACAAATAAAAAATGCCTGTTTTCCTGATCATAAAATTGAAGAAACATTGCCCGGGATGAAATTTAAATTTTATAGTAAATTTCCTTTCGTATTATACCTACCACAATTGTTTACTACAGGCTTGCACTACAGTGGAAGTCCCTAACTCGGAAAATATACTCTCTATTTTGATCTTTCCCAAGCGATTTGGGAAAGAAAAGTGGTGCAAAAGCACCAAGAAAAAATAAGCCAAAACTGGGTCGAGTGCTACTGGCACACACCCAGTAGGGGACGCTCTTCTCCTAGTACAAATCCACGCCAATTCCATGGCTTCCGGTACCAGTGTGCAGCCATGTAACCAATGACTCATATTATGAATCCGCCAACATTGGAGTTATGTCATCAGTGGGGAGGAAGGATTCTTTCCCGAATAAGAAGACGGGAGGGCCTCCATGTAAACAATTGTGGTAGGTATAATAAGAAAGGAAATTTACTACAAAATTTAAATTTCTTATCAACCTACCCTACAATTGTTTACTACAGGCTGAATAGACAACAGGAGGAAGGAATCACATAACCAACACCCACATAACCTGACTGCACTGGAACCGTGGACAGAAGAGTTCCCTAGGCTTATCAAACCATAGCATCACAAACATTAGTAAAAGACAATGAGAGATGAGGTGTATGGCTCTGCGTTATGCACTGACAGAAATGACAGTATAACAGCACAGGGCTGGAACTGACCTTGAAGAAGCTTAATGGCTAGGGTAGATAACAGCCTGAGCAGAAGAAAGAGGGCCCAAAGAAAAAAGGTCCCCTTGATGGCAACTGATACAGATAGAAGGTGGAGAAAGTAGAAGCATTTCTCCAGTAGGCTGCCTGCATAACATCCGACAACTTGACGGAGTTAGCAAAAGCCCACAAGGTAGACAAGGCACGCACCTTGTGGGCAGAAATAAATTGGTAATACAATCGTCAGTCGCTAGATGAGCGTAGGCCATGCGAATAGCAAGACAAATCCATCGAGAAATGGATTGAGGAGAGATCTTCTGTCGACAAGGAATAAGTGACAGAAAGAATCATTTCCTGCCTTTCTTAATGAAATGTGTCTGGTTGAGATAAATGTGAAGTGCAAAAACTGGACAGAGCAAAGGGCGATTACTCTCAGAAGGAAGAGCCCTGATACAGATAGGGGGTGGAGTTGTTTCTGGTATCTAATTCTTGGCCAGAAAGGAGCAATCAGTGGTAAAAGTAACACTGTTGGCGGAGCTCCTGAAAAAGGCCGGATCAACAGAGAGGGCATGAAGCTCACTAACCCATCTGGCTGAGGCAAAAGCCATCAGAAAAGCCGTCTTGTATGCAGGCCTGAAAATAAGCAGTTGGACATATGCTGAATGAGGTCCCCAGAGGGTGAATTTGATGATGCTATGCCATACAGTGGGCACATTTATCCTCTGGGTATATGTTTCTGTTTAGTTTTGAGAGCCTGATTCAGACTGAGGTTCACAGTGGGTAGATTTAGTGATGCTACCCCTACTCATTTTGTAGTTGACAGTCTGCTTGTTTTCTGGCTTGCTTGTATGTGAAAAAACGCATATCCACCTGGGATAAAGGTTCGATTGGTGCCCCACCCCACCCCCTCCCCCAAAGTAAAGCAGCACCCAAGAAAAATTCCATCTTGGAATAAGCTACAAAATATACCAGAAACGCGCAACCTGTGTTATCGAAGTATTAGCAGAATCAAGAGAGTGATCAGCACCCCATCGACAGAAGACCTTCCACTCAGCCGTATTGGCTAAACCAGTGGAATGCACTCCACTGCTCGTCTCGAAAAACCTCTATGGAGGAGACAGGACCTGACAAAAGATATGCGTGAAGGCACAATTAGGTCGAATCGAGATGAAACTGCCTTGGGTGATCTTGGCAAAGAATGCTGTAACGTAGAGGGAGACGTGCCAGAACCACCGCAAACAGAGAGCGGAACTGATTGATCCACACCCGTCGAGGCGACAGGGAAGCTATCAGAATGATTTGACAACAGCATGTTCGTATTTTGGCTAGAACCTGAGGCAGAATCAGAACCGGCAGGAAGCTGTAGTAGACTAGACCGTTCCAATCGAGTGACAGAGCATCCACGGCGAAAGCCAAAGGATTTGGACACGAGGACACGAAAGTGTCCACCTGATGGTTCCAATGGGTCACAAAAAGATCGATGTGGAGACGACCCTAGAGATCGCAAAGCGACTGGAACACCACCCTGTGAAGCATCCACTCGGTGGAAATGACCGTGCCCCATCGGGACAGGAAGTCGGCTAGGACGTTCAGACGACCGGGAATGTGACGACCCACCACTCCAGTGTTGACATCCTGAGCTAGCAGTAGAAGATCCCGAGCCAATTCGTACATGGGAGCCGAGTGTGTGCTGCCCTGGTTCCGAATGTAAGCAACCACTGTCGAATTGTCGGACAACAGAAGGATCTGATGATTCGAAAGGTGAGGGATCCACTGCCGGAAACTCTGAAGAAGAGCAAGAAGCTCCTCCTGGTTGATGTGAAGAGCTGCTTGATCCTGGTCCCATACCCTGTGAAGGGAAAGACCTAGAGGATCCAACATCACACCCCATCCGAGATTGCTGGCATCAGCTATCAGAACACGATCGGACGTGGGCAAGTCCAACGGAACTCCCTGCATAATCCACTGAACATCCGTCCAGGGGAGAGGGTGACGATGAAGAGAGTCTAGTAACTGAAGCACCAGATCCAGAGGATCGACATTTGGCCTCCAATGACTGAGCAGAAAGTGTTGGAGAGGTCCGATATGCAGCCGGCCTAGAGGAATGAGATCCGTCACCGAACCGCAGAGACCGAGCAGGCGGAGAATACTCTGAGCTGTCGTGGACTGGGACAGAGTCAGGGCGAGAGCTGAGAGAATTACAGCCCTCGCCCGGGGAATCACCACCATATTCAGCTGAGTACGAAGTCCATCCCCAGATCCCAGATGACAAAACAACTGAAAAGGGACCAGGTCCGACTTCTCCTCGTTGACTCTGAACCCTAGCGACGTGAGCAGGCTCAACAGTGTGTCGACATCTGACTCCAGAAGAGCAGCACTGGAGTGCCTCTGGAGAATATCGTCCAGATATGCCAAAGTAGTCACCCTGGACTGTGTGCGATGGAAGGCTATCACATGCGACAACAGTCGGGTGAAGAAGCCAGGTTGAGGCCGAAAGGCTTGGCCTTGAACTGGTAAACTCGCCCCAGAAAAGTGAACCTGAGATACTTTCGCGATGTCCGATGAATTGGAAGGTGAAAATAAGCATCTCACATGTCGATGCTGGAAGCAAAATCTCCCTGGTGAATGGAGCGGCGAACCAACCTGAAAGTCTCCATGCTGAACTTGGGAGCAATGATAGACTGGTTCAGGATACTCAGATCGATAACCGATCGGAGTCGGCCATCCTTCTTTGGCACCAAGAAGAGGCAGGAATAAAATCCCACTGAATGAATGTTCTTGACGACCTCGATCGCCCCCTTTGACAGGAGATTGTCTATCTCCGTGATCGGAAGTTCCCGACGTGAAACGTCTGAAGGAACTTGTGTTGGAAGAGGTAATCTCGACAGAGTGGGGTGCCTCTGGAAGGATATTCGTAGGTCGGACAGAACAACATCTAACACCCAAGGATCGGATGTGATTGTGGCTCAATGGTTTGTGAACTGATATCCTTCCTCCAACCTGGGCTGAATCTAGGTGAGGACCTTCATTTCGAGCCCCGGCGAGGCCCGTGAGAGGAAAAACCACCTCCTCTACTAAATGAAGGATCCTGAGTCCTCCCTCTGGTCTGCCGATGCTTACCCTTGCCATGAAAGTAAGAAGTAGCAGCGGCAGCAGGAGGATCAGCTATTGGCTTCACAGAGGAAGCAGAAGGGTGATTGTTAGGCTTAGAATGGCCCCTGCCTCCAACAGAAGGCTGATCAATCTGGCGATGCAGCAGCTGATCTTGGGAATGACGCAGGACATCATCCCGGATCATCACTACAGAACCATGGAATAGTTGCTGACCCGCCAAAGAAGCGGATCGCAGAGAAGATGCTGCCCCTCAGGAAGGGAACGGCTTGCATCCAACACAGCATCCCGGCAAACTAATTCCAAGTTAGCCGTGTTACAGGAATGCTTGTGAGTAAGATGCATGAGCACCTTGGAGCAATGAGCCTGTACGTCGTCAAACTTATCTGGAGGCAGATAAGCAGCCAAAGCAGAGATGACGTGATCCAGAGAGAAAGCATGCCCAGCATCTCTCTCGATGATCAAAAAAGGGACTCCAGGGTCACCATAGGAATAACGGCCGACTTGATCTTGGAAAGCCCAAGGGAGGAGGAGTCCTGATCCAAGATCACAGCCTAGAAATCCAGAAGGAACTCAATCACAAAGCCAAGAGCTGCCCCCAAGTCAAAAGACTGTTGGCTCTCGATGTCAGGTATGTCTGACCCATCCTCTGAGTCGGAAGACACACAGCCCATCACGGGCAAACCAGCCGATGCCTCCCATGGTGTAGGCACATCAAGGGGATCTGAAAGCAGCCTGCTTCCAATCCCGGGAGACAGCGTTGCGGGGGTGCCTGGAAAACACTAGTGGCCTCGCTGGAGGCAATGGGCAGGCTCTTGGAAAGAACCTGAGTGAGCAAGGAGAGGGCCTCCCTAAGCTCATGGCCTGTGTCAGACGGTTCGACATGGGAACGAACCATTAAAGTGGCTTCACTCCTGACCCTTTTAACCAGTGAAGGGTCAGGATCCTCTAGTACACCCGAAGCAGGGTGACGGGTGGCAGCCGAAACATTTGAATGCAGATGCTTATAGGGGTATGAAATACCCTGAGGATCTGAAGTGCGGGAACTCAGGAGAGTCACCTCGGACCTCTGAGGTACAGAAGGTCCAGGCTGCACAAAAAGCATTGGTCCCGCAAAAATGGCCATATGACCAGGGTGCGTTAACGGAAATGCAACAGCGTCCATGTTGACCCCACCATGAACATCCGAATCCAATGAAAAAGCTGCTGGGCTCGGTGGCTGAGAGACCACATCAGAGAGTTTGGCCAGCAGCCCCTTCCGGTCAGGGAAGGCTGAGGCTGATATCCCATGTCCACACTACCAGACATCTCTGCAGATCCCTACAGGGATAAGCCGAGGCCAGCTGAAACGGTGACCGATGATGTTGCAGAAAGAACAGCAGTAGCAGCAGATACGTCGGGAGCTGCTGAAGCCGGTGGAAAAGTGGAGAGAGCAACTGAGCTCGGCTCCAAAGGAGGAGTCACAACCCTAGTGACAGCCTCAGAACAGATGTCGACTGAAGAGGGACCACAGTCCCGGAACCAGGCATCTCTTCACCGGACAACTCAACAGCTCCCGCAGCATCCATCATAGGAAAAGACTGCACATCCCCCACAGATGGGGTATAACTCTCACCAGACGTGGTCGTGTCTGGAGGCCCTGAACGACAATATTCCCCTTTCCCGCGTGTGCGGGAGGAACAGCCACGAGAATGCACCACATGGTTCACAGAAGCCCAAAAAGTGGATGACCAAGACCCACAGAGCCCACAGGGTCGATCTGAAGAACACCCATTACAAGTGAAACAAGAAGCATGGGAATCGTCCACATGCTTAGGTGAAAGGCATTGCCCACAAGGAGCAATCCTGGGCATAACAGAGGTGAGAGCAGTAGAAGAAAAGGTGAACTCAACAGATGTAGAAAGTAGAACACCCCCAACTACGAGAGAAAGGTGGCAGAAATCAGAGGATCAGCGGGAACACAACTGAACCCAGGCGGCCGACAGGGACCCAAAAAACAGAAATTCTGCCCTCAGCAGAGAGGAAAAATCCTGTTCATACAGCCCCCCACTGACACCTAACTCCAATAATAAAAATAATATCCAAAAGGATAACATAAATTTATCAACCAAAAAATTTTATGTCCGAACCACACGGTACGTGAAAGTCACGCGCGAACATGGAGAAAATAAAAATACAATGAAAATGTGGTTGAAATTAATAACGAGAATATATAAAACACAGTCCTGTTATACGATCCTCAGATCCAGAATTCTAGTTACAGGTAACCATTATCAACGAGTTGAATTATCACTGTTTCTTAATGCAAATGGAAGCAGTCTTCCCAGATGGCGGAAGAAAAAAGAATGAGTCACTGGTTACACGTCTGCACACTGGTACCGGAAGCCGTGGATCTGTACTAGGAGAAGAGCGTCCCCTACTGGGTGTGCGCCAGTAGCACTCGACCCAGTTTTGGCTTATTTTTTCTTGGTGCTTTTGCACCAGTTTTCTTTCCCAAATCACTTGGGAAAAATCAAAATAGAGAGTATATTTTCCGAGTTAGCGGCTTCCACTGTAGTGCAAGCCTGTAGTAAACAATTGTAGGGTAGGTTGATAAGAAAGAAATTTCTCTTTTAAAGAGAAATTTCTTTTCCTCTTTGGCAATGTTTCTTCAATTTTATGATTAGAAAAGCAGGCTTTTTTTATTTGTTATGCCACATAAGTCATGAAAATGAATTGCAATGGCAACGCAAAGCATGGGCCACTGCCTGGATCCACAGGCATGTTTGAAGTAGCCTTAAAGTTATTCTGTCAAAAAAGTGAAAAAAGGGCCATAACTCAAGGAAAAATTATTGGACGGAACCCGTTCCTTGTGCATATCCATTCCCCCCATGCAGGTCTATCAGCACACCAAAGGAGATCCAAATCCCACCAATGGTTTTGAAATTACAATGCAAAACGTTTGTATGGACAGATGGACGGATGGAGGGCTTCACTAGATACCCCCGAATCCTCCTTCGGAGGTCGGGGGAATAATAAATATACTTGCTTGCAGTATTTATTATAAATTTATAAATTTACTTGCTTACAGTATTTTCATGACTGTTGCATGGTTTAACAAATAAAAAAGAAAAAAGTCTGCTTTCCTCATCACTTAGATGTGAGTCTTCCATGGAAGACGTGTGTCGCCTGGCGTTTCAGACAGAATTCTAAGTGGAAAAGGGGCATAACTCTGGAAAAAATACAGCGGATCAAAAAATAAAATAGGAGGTGCACAATGCCATTATGTGATAAAGAATCACTGAAAGTTTCATCAAAATCCATTCATAGGTTAAAGAGGAGTGGCGGATAAGAGAAAGTGTGACGCGGACAACGGCGCGGACAACGCAAGACGACGGGGCATAACTCTGGAAAAAATACAGAGGATCAAAAAATAAAATAGGAGGTGCACAATGCCATTATGTGATAAAGAATCACTGAAAGTTTCATCAAAATCCATTCATAGGTTAAAGAGGAGTGGCGGATAAGAGAAAGTGTGACGCGGACAACGCAAGACGACAAAAGTAATCCCTATATGTCGCTCCCCACTTCGTGGGGCGGCGATACAATAAAATTTTAGAAACATTGCCCGAGAATAAAGAAATTTCTCTTTGAATTTCCTTTCTTCTCAAGCAATGTTTCTTCAATTTTATGATGATTTTCATTATTTTGTTCCAAAAACATACCTTATGACCCCACATTGGACCGAGCTCATTGAGCTGGTTCCAATGATGGGCCATAAGCTATGTTTTTGATGCAAAAACGGAAAATAATAGTTATTCAAGAATTTTGTTTGCAAGTGTCATCTGCCTTTCGTGTTAGATAAAGGGTTAACCTGTATAGTACCACCTGACCTCATTGTGAAGCTTGAAGTGTCGTCAGCATGTCTTTCATCACAAACTACAATGGATTTGACTGAACAACAGCATATATTTTTTATTCCTTTTTTATTTCTTCCCTTTCACAAGAGATAAATATCACTGGAATGGAAAAATGAAAACAAAAAGAATCCCACAGCACATACTTGCCTATTTTTGTTTTTGCAAGGGAACAGTTTATAATCAAAGAAAATATATTTTGGATGAGAATTAGAGGGCGATTTATATATGGATGTGACTTATATATGCACATATATGACAAGTTTAATTATCTTATTTGAGTCTCCCGATTTTGTGACATTTTTAGTGCAATATCAAATTTTGTTTTGGCAATAAAAAGGACCAATATGCACACTATTTTTCAATGTGGCAGTTCCCTAGAAGCAAATCCTTAATTTTGGGGTACCTAAGGCCTATAAAAAAATTCTTGTTTCTTAGACCATTTTTCCTCAATTTTATGAGGGATGGAGGATTTTTTTTTTGTTTATTCACAAAACAGTTCTGAAAATAATTGGAATCTGAAATTGTACTATTTACACTATTATGTAGCAAACCAATGTTTTCAGCAGTGAAAATTTCCCATAATGTAGCTGAAAATTTGACCTACTATATCTCGTTTGATAGAGCTCTGTGAGCTCTGTCAAACAAGGTATAGTTGGTTAAATATTTGTCCTGCAAGTGCAAAATAGTGTCATAAAAGAGATTTCCAGGTGATGAGGCAGATTTTCTAGGACGAGGGAGGTGCCTGAGAAACAAGCCTAATGTATATAGGTAAAGTGTTTGCATTCATGGATCAAGGAAAGGCATGAACAATTGTTACAAACAAGGGCAATGCAAAATATGGACAACTGCCCCCGTCCCGTATGCAAGTAATCTTGAAAGCATAGTGGGACAGAAAAATTTTATATGTGGAAAGAGTGAAAAGAAAGAGTGAAAACAGAAAACTTTTCTAAGTTGAAAAAAGGCCATAACTCTGAGAAAGATTATTGGACAAAACCCGTTCCTTGTGCGTATATGTTCCCCCATATAGGTCTATCAGCATACCAAAGGAGATCCAAATCCGTGCAATGGCTTTGAAAGTACAATGCAAAACATTTGTATAGACAGATGGATGGACAGACAGACAGATGGAGGGCTTCACTAGATACCCCTGAATCCTCCTTCAGAGGTCGGTGACATAATAAGCATCTTCAGTAGTCTAAACCATCTGAAAGACATTGAAGTAGATTTTATTGAGCAATGCCAGCAATGGAAGTTTAGCACTTCAAACGGAAGCAAGCAGCTTTCAAGGCAGATCCTCATATAAAAAGTACATTAAACATCTTAAAAACACACTTTTCAATTCATTGACTTCTTTATAAGAAGCACACCACACCACTAATGTATATAAATATAAGTGAAGTGTTTGCATTTATGGATCAAGGACAGACATGAACAATTGTTAAAATAAACATCTCCAGTTGCGTAAACCATCTGAAAGACAATGAAGTAAATTTTATTGAGCAATGATGGCAACAGAAGTTTAGCACTATGAATGGAAGCAAACAGGTTTCAAGACACATCCTCAAATTTAATGTACATTAAACTGCACAAAAACACACTTTTTAATTCATGGCCTTTTTTCAAGGTGCACACCACAGTGAACCCTCGAGCATCTTCCCCCTCCCCTCCCACCCCCAAAATTATATTCTGGTAAAATAATGTTGTAACAGACATTTGACGTCTTTAAATTACATGAAAAGGGTCTAAAAGAGTGGCTAGTTAAAAAAAATCTCATTCCTGCAATTAAAACTCCTGTGAAGTTACCAGGTACCAGCACTGCAAGTATCAAAGACAGTAAAGGGTAATGGCAACCTTTATGAGTTTAATATAGTATAGTTCAGAGCATATCTTATGATGTCCACCAGAGGATTTTCAAATTTTTGAGCTCATAGAAGTGATATTATCCTACTGCCAATTGTTTTTTCACTTGTCGAATAAAGATTGTGAAGTCCAACTGGCATGAGATCAATAAGCCTATTCCAATGAGGTTTCATTGCCTATGCTTTGGAAGCAAAAAGTGATGAAAAAACTTTGAATGCCATTTTTCATAGCGTGTGTCTTATTTAGTATTTATTTATTAGAATTTAACGGCATCTTCTTCAACAACAAGGATCATTTCAGTCAGGATGATTTTGAAGGCACAGGAAACCAAAGTACCCAGAGAGAACTACCAGGTGATGGTGAGTAACTGTCTAACTCTACTACAACTTTCTCCCGACACAAGCAGGGTTAGCATTGGTTGAAGGTATGTATACCATTGACAAGCAATGCACTATGCTTAATTGGGTGTCTTACCCAGGGACACAATGCAAAGGCTGCAGGTTGGGATCAAGCATACAACCTTTCAATCTAAATTCCATTGACAAACCATGCTCCTCATCAATATATTAGGTTGGAGGTAATGAAGCTCCAATCAACAAGCAGCTGCTCATGTCATTCCTAAAACCAGAACAGTTAGCCCTTCACCTATCACAAATAGCGATGACACATTAAAAAAAAAATCCTCAAACCACTAAAAATCATCATTTGACTTAAATACATAGCATATGACCATTCTTTGGAATGAGCTCACTGAGATCATTCCAAAGAAGGTCACAGGCTATGTTTTTGAGGCAAAAATGGAGAGAAAAAAATTTCAGAGTTATTTTTGTAAACACAACTTGCCATTTTGATAGATAACTGATAGCCAAAAGATTCAATGTAGTGTAATACAATAAATATCCTGTGTTCATTTATCTACTTCCATACTGTCATCATCAGAGGCTATTGGGAAATCTGTATTGAATTCCATTAAGTTACAATCTAGTGTTCTCATATTAATTAATACACATGATGATGTCTGAGTGAATTTTGGTACTGTGACAAGTAACACTGCCTGTCCATCATCACCTGTAAAACAAAGAATAAAAGCTACTTGTACACTGGATCACTTACTGAACTCCATTCACAAAGAGACATATAGAATATACCCATAGTAGCTTGGGGTACCAAGTGTTCACGACGAGTGGTGAAGTGGTGTTAATCACGAGCCTTCGGCACTTGGTTAACACCACTTCACCACGAGTGGTGAACATTTGGTACACCAAGGTACTCTGGGTATATTTTATTTATTATCGTCAGATTATTAAGAGTCGCCATTATATTTTCTTGATTTTACTGAGCCGCAGCTGAACAAATTTGTTTTTGTTTACATGGGTGGGCAGTACTTCCACGGTCAATTTTATCACTGAAACGAAATAGAAAAAGAAACAGGACCTTTTTCATTTTAATAACATGCTGCTTCGAGTTATGGATGCTTTATTAACATGAGACAATGCATGTTTGTCAATTTTTGGTGTTTTATAGGGTAAACTCATTTAAAAACGTAATAAATAACTGTTCGCATTCAGGCCGACGTCACCAAAGATCACTGTAAGTGTAAATTTTAACTATTGAAATCCCATAGCTGGCCTGTTCACCACGGTTGGTGTCGTAGGCTTTTCATATATAGTAGAATAGGTAATTATGGTATAAACTGAGTTCATCCATTCCCGACCTGTGATGAATGCAAAGCAAAAATTAATATTATTTTCATTACTATTATTATTATTAACTCAGTGCTGTAAGACCCTCCATGGGATCTACACTGCAATACAATGCATATTTTTGGGGTACATTCAGCATTCCTGCAGGAAAGGACTGATAAAATTCAAAGCTATTTAAGGCCATTTCTCAATACATTTCAGCATTTTACAATAGCAAAATTAAAGGATTTTCAAGGTCCTGTTGTCACTAGCCCTATCTAGGACCTTCTCCAGTCATTACCTCCTCCCACTTCCCTACAAGAGAAGTGGGATGATGGGGTAATGACCAGAGGGTCCTAGTTAGGACTATGCTTTCACAAACTCTGGCATATAAAACTACGTAGTTATGATTATGTACTTTGTCAGCATTTTTATTTTGTGAATATTCAAGGCTTTTAAAGGGTTCCCCGACACATTTTCCAGGATTTCAAGGCCTTAAATGAACTTTAGTCAAATTCACTGCTGCTCTTTGAATCCAAGGACCCATGGGAATCCTGGCATTATATTCTGTTAACTCTTAGATACATTTTGGAATTACAAAACAGATATTTCCATTTATTCAGGGAAAATATTCATTTTGGGAGCATTTTTTCCTCAATTTTAGGTGAGAGGGAGGTTTTTTTAATTTTTTAATCTACAAAACAGGACTGAAATTAGTTGGAATCATCTCAGAAATTAACTCTTTGTATGTCTGAAGGTTAAAAAATTTATAGTAATTTATATATTTTTTATACTAACCAATGACCCAGACTTAGCTGGTGCTAACTCTAAATTATTCAGGGCCAAACACAAATTTTGCCCCCCCCCCCCCCGCCCCCCCAATCCCCAAAATTTGCATCAAAAACAGAAAAATAGATGTCCTATATGGTCCTCCATACTTTTACTCCTCTGCGCATGCGCAGTGTCAAGGAGGTGTCGAAATTGGCGCCAAATGTCATTCTTACAACCAGTGCCTGCTAAGTGTTATGTACTCAGCGGGGAGGTATGAGTTCCCAACTCATGGGAGGGCCATCCCCGTCTGGGTCATTGGTAAGTATAAAAAATATATAAATTACTATAAATTTTTTAACATTTTTATACTGTACCAATGACCCAGACTTAGCTGAATAGTAAAAAGGTTGGGGGGCCTAGGACATAAAGGAAAATCCAATAGGCTCAATTACATATAACAGAACTATCCCCTCAAGGAGAAAAGGCGAGAGAGGCTTTACATGTATCTTTCTTATTCGTATCAAAGAAGAAAGACACAACACCATTCTGTAATTGAGCACAATAACATCAATGATCTCTATTAACATCCAGCATAACCCTTTATACTAATTATTTTTAAAGGTAAGCCAATAAATAAAGGAAGTCCAGAGAAATGAGACTCTTTATACTCATTAAAAGTGTCCGAGGATTGTATATTAACGCCCGTTTGACATGTGACATATACAAATGCTTTACACCGAGTTACACTTTAAAAATATTACATGTATGAGAAAACATTAGCTTTACACTTTAAAACTATCCCGGTACCGACTCGGAATTACTGACTCCAGGGGAGGTATTCCCTTGCTTTCCACTATAAAGCAGGTGACCTAAGGAAACACCCCCCCCCCCCACCCCCCCCCCCCACCTTCCCCTTGTCCTGGATCAAATACTCCAGAGCGAAGAGGGCAGCAGGACAGAGTCACTGCCGGAACAGAAAGCCTACATAACTATAGTTGCAACTGTTTAGTGGACGACATTCTGAGCAACTGATAATGGACCTAAACAATGCAGATCTCCAGAAATGGACTCAATATTTTTAAGATAAAAATTTGTGAAAGTGGAAGGCTGAGACCAATATGCAGCCTTCATTAGATCTGTAATAGCAACACTATTAGCGTAAGCCCAAGATGTTGATAGAGCTCTTACTTCATGAGCTGAAATCTTAAGCACAGACTGCTGAGTTGAAGATAATTTTTCATAAGCAGTACGGATAGTTAATTGAATCCACCTAGCAATAGAATGGACCATAATGTCCTTTCTATTAGGCATCAGAGACAGAAAGAAACGTTTACGTCCCTTTCTGATAAACTCAGATCTACGTTTGTAAATACGTATTGCTCTAACAGGACAGAGTAAAGGCCTACACCTGTCTGAAGACGGAAGGGCTTTAATAACAATAGGTTCCGGATACTTATTAGGAGCCTGATTCTTAGCCAAAAATCCAACATTGGTAGTGAAGGTAATAGTATTACTGACGCTACGATAGTGAGAGTCATCCACAGATAGTGCATGAAGCTCACCAACTCTTCTAGCAGAAGAGAAGGCTAAGAGAAAAGCTGTCTTATAAGATAAGAATTTGAAGTCCACTGTGTCAAGAGGCTCAAATGGCGCTTCTTTTAGCTTAAGAAGAACCCAAGCTAAATTCCACTTAAGAATTAATCTAAGGGTTCTAGGTCTATTTATTGAAAAGTTCCTAACTAACTTAGATAAAGAGACATTAGATCGAATCCTTAAGCTATCATGGTGTGCATAGGTATCGGACAGCATAGACCTATAACCCTTAATGGTAACAGGCTGCAGTTTGATCTCATCAAACAAGTAGACCAGAAAATTTGCAATGTCTGGAATGGAGGGATCATAAATATCTACAGAATGATTCCTACACCACCGACCAAAGACCTTCCACTTAGCAGCATAATTTAGCGAAGAGGAGGTCCTCCTACAGTTAGAAATCGCGTCCACTGCTCGTCCTGTAAAATGCTTGCCATGCAAGAAGGACCGCACAATGGAAATATGTGAAGGTTGAGACCTTGAGGGTTGTGATGCAGACTGCGCGATTTCCCCTGCGAAAGAAGATCCTCCTGTGGAGGAAGCTTCCGCGGCATGTCCCACAACAGACACCTGAGTAGATTTATCCATGGTCTCTGTGGAGACAGAGATACTACCAACAGAATTTTGCATTACGATTGATTTATCTTGAGCAATATCTGCTGAATCAACGGCGCTGGAGGATACGCATATTCTATTAATCCGTCCCACGAGATCGATAGAGCGTCTACTGCAAAAGCTCGAGGATCCGGACATGGCGACACATACGTCTGCAACTGATTGTTGAGATGCGTCGCAAATAAGTCTATCATTGGCCGCTCCCATTGGTAGCAAAACTGACTGAATACTTGTTTGTTGAGAGTCCATTCTGACGGCAACAGGCGACCCCTCCGCGAAAGGGAGTCTGCTAAAACTTTCAGACGACCCGGAATATGACGGACCGATAGGAGAACCTGATGTTCTAGTACAAACAGAAGGATTCTTTCCATTAGCTTGAACAACGGAATGGAATGAGTGCCTCCCTGAGTCCGAATATACACTACTACCGTCATATTGTCGGATAGAATTTGCACGTGTGCATTCTGAATAACGTCCATCCAATGATGAAGCGCAAGCCAAATTGACATCAGTTCCTTTATGTTTATGTGCTTGCTTAAGAACTGCGGATCCCAACCTGTTTGACTGGCATCCGTCATAATTGTAAAACTCGGATCCGGCAATTGCAGTGGAACTCCCTGAGTTAACCACTGAATGTCTGCCCAAGTCTGAATCTCGTTTCACTTGGTTTGACAAGAGGATGTCCGTATCAAGTGAATGAATCTTCGCCCTCCAATTCCGAGTCAGAAAGATTTGGAGAGGACGAGTGCGTAGCCGCCCCATTGGAATGAGATCCGCGGCAGCTCTACACAGACCTATCAGTCTCATGAATTCCCTCGCTGTAACTTTATCTGAGTGAAGATAATAGCGAGCATAACAACTAACTAACTTCGCACTGGTTAACGGCAGATGAACGAGATTGTTGTGCATCTCGAAGCTCATCCCCAGGTGGGTGAACGACTTGGACGGCACCAGATCCGACTTCTCTTTGTTTACTATGAAACCAAGACGTCGGAGCAATAGAAGCAGATTCTGCACATCGTTCTGAAGCGTTAACTCGTTGCCGTACCTCTGAAGAATGACGTCCAGGTAGGCCGACATTACCGCAGACGAATGAACTCGGAAATGCGTCATTACCGAATTCATTATTCGAGTGAAAGCCCAGGGCACTAGATTCAGACCGAAGCACATCGCTCGGAACTGATATAAGACTCCTAGGACGGCAAAGTGAAGATACTTTCTGAACGCCGGATGTTCCATGACGTGAAAGTACGCATCCTTGAGATCTATGCTCGTAGCATAGTCGTTCACTCGAATGTTCGCTCTGACCAATCGAATGGTCTCCATATAGACTTTTGGAGCCACGATCAGGTTGTTTATAGAGCTCAGATCTCTGACTGGACGGAACGAGCCGTCTGGTTTCGGAACCAGAAAAAGATGGCTGTAGAAACCTGGAGATTCCTGGTTCTCTACGACCTCTATCACGTACTTCACTAAAAGAAACTGGACTTCTGATAGAAGTGAGGCTCTTTTCTGCTGATTTGATGGAAGCTGAGTCCATCTTGGACTTCGAGTTAACAGAGGTTTTCCTTTGAAGGACAGTTTCAGTCCTTCCGATATCACCCCTCGAACCCAAGGGTCCTCCGTAATTAATTCCCAATTCTTTGAGAAACTCAACAGTCTTCTGCCCACTGGAATGCGACAGAGGTTTAAACCATCACCTCCTGTATCTGCGAGGCTTGCAGAAGGAAAAACCACGTCCTCCACGGCCAGCACCTTGCCCCGTCGACCTAGGGGCGTCTGACCGGTTGTCTCGGCCAGCGTTATGGCCCCTATTTGAGTCGCTACCTTGACGGTTTCTAGAGGATGAATACGAAACGCTATAGGAACTTCCCCTGGACATACTCGGCATTCTTACAACCAGTGCCTGGCCTACTCTTCTCCGCTGGATCCGACTTTTCGGAAGCAGATTTAAATAGCAGAGAGTCTGAAGCTTTCTTAGTTAATTTATCCTAAATGGCTGAAAGCTTGCCGTTGAAGAGAAGCTCTCCGGAGACCGGAGCGACTCTGAGAGAGTTTTTCGCCTTACTATCCATGCGCGTGGATGTAGCCAGGGCCCCGTCACGTCTAACTAACTCCAGATTTGCCACTGAAAGGGCGGGTTATACGTGGAGAATGCTGTGGTCCTCGAAAGAACTCTTAAGGAGGTTTGTACATCCTGGAATTCTTGTCACTCAAGGCGCAATGATAATGCTCTGGTAAGGTGATCTGCGTACAAAAGTGCATCTAAATTAGCTCTCTTAGACGATATTGTCGTTTCCAACGTCGAGTTAGGAATTGACATAGACGACGGCATGGATAATTCTAGGTCTTCGGCCTGGTCGTCAGGACGCAGAGGAACTCTCTGAATGCCCTGTCCTGCCGTTTCAAATTTATTCCTTGAATTGATGAAAGGCAGATGAAGAGCACCTGTCAGTAGGAAGCCTGACCTGCCCGATTTGGTAGCAAGTTCACTAATAGCAAAATTCAACTGTTCAAATGTCCGTGTAATATTTCTGGACTGTGACGGAAACTCAGGGACGGTGTCCCTAAACCGATTAAAGAATACAGTGTCCAGTGGCGCTATAAGCCTCCTATCCGGCTGCGCAGCATTTTGGTCTGTAGGAACAACTTCAGGAAGGTAATGCTGGATGAACTCTATGGCAATTTTAAGTTGTTCCGAAAGGGAAAAATCCAATTCCTCCGAATCCCTTTCGCCATCCTGTCGGACCACTTGTAAATCTCGGTCGTCCGTGCCTGATCCTGCAGCAGAAAGTACTGACCCAGCTTCGTCTGATAATTCCTGTTCCAACAGAGAGTTTGCCGGTTGCTGGGATGCTGCGATGATCTGCGCTATCTGCGATAGCACGTCCGTTACGGAGGCCTGTGGAGCTGCGGTCTTACGGGATTTAGCTGCCGGAAGCTCCCTGGACGTTGACTCCTGCATACCTCTTTTATGTGAACGTCCAGAGGAAGAAGGCCTCGTATCCCTGGCTACCGGATGGCGTGACCTGGTCGCCGTGGAATCCCTGGTCGGCGATGCTGGCTGGATATCGCTGGTCACATAGCCAAGGTGCGGTCGTGTTTGCTGCCGTGAGGATGAGGAAGCCGTATGAGCAGTCTTGCCGGACTGTCTATATATACCGGAGAATCCCGAGCAGTGGACGTATGCTCCGACTGAGAAACATTATGGACTACAACATCTGGGCCCAGATGTTGTTGTATGAGAGAGGGGCCTCTCTCTTTCGCTCGCAGCCCGGATGGATCTGGACGAGCTAGGAACCGGACTAACAGGCTTCCTCTGTACCATCCTCTGTTCCGTCGTCACTGGGTGTGCACATGGTACGTTTATAGTGCTCGCAACACCCAAATCTCCTTCCTGGACCGCAACGGACGAAGCCGGCTGCTGAGCCATTCGTTGAATGGTCGCTACACTGGGCAAGCTAGCGGATGTCAAAGCCGTCGATCCTACTAGAGAACTCTTAGGCAATTGACGTATCTGCATGAGCACTTTTGCTGCTAACTCTTCATTTGATTGTGATGACGGAAGCACACTCTTGGAAGACATCACGGAAACAGCACCCTGTTCTTGTTCCTCTGAAAAAGAGAGTGAAAAACTACAGTGACCTTCCCATTACAATTTGAACAATAATCTTTCATTGCGAAAAATACAAACAGTCATAGTACTCGCACTAAACCTTGAAAACAAAGATACATAATACAATAATCCATTATAACATTACGAAAAAGTTAAAAATTTATAGTAATTTATATATTTTTTATACTTACCAATGACCCAGACTTAGCTGGTGCTAACTCTAAAATATCTAGGGCCAAACACAAATTTTGCCCCCCAATCCCCAAAATTTGCATCAAAAACAGAAAAATAGATGTCCTATGTGGTCCTCCATACTTTTACTCCTCTGCGCATGCGCAGTGTCAAGGAGGTCTCGAAATTGGCACCAAATGTCATTCTTACAACCAGTGCCTGGTAAGCGTTATGTACTCAGCGGGGAGGTATGAGTTCCCAACTCATGGGAGGGCCAATCCAATAGACTCAAAATCATATAACAGAATTATCCCCTCAAGGAGAAAAGGAGAGATAGGCTTTACATGTATCTTTCTTATTTGTATCAAAAAAGAAAGACACAACACCATTCTGTAATTGAGCACAATAACATCAATGATCTCTATTAACATCCAGTATAACCCTTTATACTAATATTTTTTAAAGGAAAGCCAATAAATAAAGGAAGTCCAGAAAAATGAGACTCTTTATACTCATTTAAAAATGTCCAAGAATTGTATATTAACGCCCGATTAACATGTGACATATACAAATGCACACCGAGCAAATTACATGGATGAGTAAACATTAGCTTTACACTTTAAAACCATCCCGGTACCGACTCGGAATTACTGACTCCAAGGGAGGTATTCCCTTGCTTTACACTATAAAGCAGGTGACCTAACGGAACACCCCCCCCCCCCCCCCTCCTTACCCTTGCCCCGGATCAAATACTCCAGAGCGATGAGGGCAGCAGGACAGAGTCATTGCCGGAACCGAAAGCCTACATATGTATAGTTGCAACTGTTTAGTGGAAGACATTCTGAGCGACAGATAACAGACCTAAACAATGCAGATCTCCAGAAATGGACTCAATATTTCTCAGATACAAATTCGTGAAAGTGGAGGGCTAAGACCAATATGCAGCCCTCATTAGATCTGTAATAGCAACAATATTAGCGTAAGCCCACAATGTAGAAAGAACTCTTACTTCATGAGCTGAAATCTAAAGCACAGACTGCTGAGTTGAGGATATTTATCATAAGCAGTACGGATAGATAATTGAATCCAACTTGCCATAGAATGGACCGAAATATGGAGGAAGCTTCCACGGCATATCCCACAACAGACTCCTGAGTAGATTAATCCACAGTCTTTGTGGAGATAGAGATGCTACCAACAGAATTTTGCATTGAGAATATTTAACTTGAGCAATGTCTGCCGAATCACGGCGCTGGAGGATACGCATATCCTATCATTCCGTCTCCCTAGATCGATAGAGCGTCTACTGCAAATGCTCAAGGATCCGAACCTGGTGACACATACGTCTGCAACTGAATGTTGAGATGCGTCGCAAATAAATCCATCATTGTCCGCTCTCATTGGTAGCAAATCATGATTAAATACTCGTTGATGTAAGTCCATTCTGACGGCAACAAGAGGCCCCTCCGTGAAAAGGAGTCTGCTAATACGTTCAGATGACCCGGAATATGACGGACTGATAGAAGAATTGAAGTTCAAATACAAACAGAAGGATTCATTCTGTTAACTTGAATAACAGAATGGAATGAGTGCCTCCCTGGTTCCGAAAATACGCCAATATCGTTGAATTGGCAGAAAGAATTGCACATGAGCATTCTGAATAACGTTCATTCAATGACGTATCGCAAGCCAAATTGACATCATTGTTGATGTTTATGTGCTTGATTAGGAACTGCGGATACCAAAGACCCTGGCACTACAAATCTGTTGGGCTCAATGTGCGTCCCAACCTGCTTGACTGGTATCCGTCAAAACTGAAAAACTCGGATCTGGCAATTGCAGTGGAACTCCCTGAATTAACCACTGAATAAATGCCCAAGTCTGAATCTCTTGATCACTTGATTGACAAGAGGATGTCCGTATCGAGCGAATGAATCTTCACCCTCCAATTCTGGGTCCGAAAATTGGAGAGGACGAGTGCGTAGCCGCCCCATCGGAATAAAATCCGCAGCAGCTCCACACAACCTATCATTCTCATGAAATCTCTCGCTGTAACTTTATCTGAATGAAGTCAATAGCGAGCGTAACAACTGATTAATTCACTCTGGTTAACGGCAGACGAATGAGTTTGTTGTGCGTCTCATAGCTCATCCCCCGGTGGGTGAATGACTTGGACAACACCAGGTCCGACTTCTCGTTTACTTATGAAACCGAGATGTCAGAGCAATAGAAGCAAATTCTGCATATTTTCTGAAGCGTTAACTCATTGCCGTACCACTGAAGAATGTCGTCCAGGTAGGCCGACGTTACCGCAGACGAATGAGCTCAGAAATGAGTCATTACTGAGTTCATTATTCGAGTGAAAACCCAGGGCACTAGATTCAGACCGCACATATTGCTCGGAGTTGATACACGACTCCTATGACGGATGGTCTACATATAAGAAACTTGGAGTCACGATCAGCTTGTTAATCCAGCTCAGATTTATGAGTGGATGGAACGAGTCGTCTGGTTTCGGAACCAGAAACAGATGGTTGTAGAACCTGGGGATTCCTGGATTTCTACAATCTCTATCGCTAACTTCTCCAGAAGAGACTTGACTTCTGATGGAAGCGAGCCTCTTCTCTGCGTATTTGATGGAAGCTGAGTCCATCTTGGACTTCGAGTTTAGCAGAGGTTTTCGTTCGAACGACAGTTTAGTCCTTCCGAAATCACCCCTCAAACCAAAGGGACGTCTGTAATCGACTACCAAATGGTTGAGAAAACTCGACTGTCTTCCGCCCACTGGAACATGATAGAGGTTACACCATCACCTCCTGGTCCTGCGAGGCTTGCGGAAGGAGAAACCATGTCCTCCTCGGCCCGCACCTTGCCCCGTTGACCTAGGGGCATCTGACCAGTTGACTTGGCTGGAATTACGGCCCCTATCTGAGACACTATCCTGACAGTCTCTAGAGAAGACCAAGAGGATGCAAAGGAAACTCTATAGAAACTTCCCTTGGACGTATTAGTCCCAGAAGTACCTGTCCTACTCTTCTCTGCTGAATCCGACTTATGGAAGCGGGTTTGAATAGCAGCGAGTCTGAAGCTTTCCTAGTTATCTGATCACAGAATGCGAAAAGCTTGCCGTCGAAGAGAAGCTCTCTGGAGACCGGAGCGACACTCAGAGAGTTTTTCACCTTACTATCCACGCGCGTGGATGAAGCCAGGGCCGCGTCACGTTAACCAACTCCAGGTTTGCCACTAAAAGGGCAGAGTTAAACGTGGAGAATGCTATAGCCCTCGAAAGAACTCTTGAGGTAGATACATCCTAGAATTCTTTTCCATCGAGACGAAATGATAACGCTCTGGTAAGGTGATCTGCGTACGATAATGCATCTAAGCTAGTCCTGTTAGACGATATTGTCGTTTCCAACATATCCTGTGTCCAGTGGCGCTATCAGTATCTTATTCGGCAACGCAGCATTTTGGTCCGGAGGAACAACGCCAGATGACAATGCTGGATATACTCTACGGCAATTAAGTTGTTCCGAAAGGGAAAATTACAACTACTTCGTATCCCTTTAGCCATCCTGTCGGACCACTTGTAAATCTTGGTTGTCTGTGCGTGAACTTGCAGCGGATAATACCAACCCAGCCAGCTTCCTTGGATAATTCCTGATCCGACAGAGTTTCTGTCGGATGCTGGGATGCTGCTATAATTGTGCTATCTGCGATAGCATGTCCGTAACGGAGGCCTGTGGAGCTGCGGTCTTACTGGATTTAGCCGCTGGGAGCTCCTTGGACGTTGACATGTGCATACATCTTAATGCGAATGTCTTGAAGTATGAAGGCCTTGTATCCTTGGCTACCGGATGGAGTGACCTGGTCGCCATGGAATCCCTGGTTGGCGAGATAAGTTGAATATCACTGGTCGTGTGTGCTGTCAGCATAACGGAGCGTCCCGAGCGGTGGACGTATGCTCCGACTGAGGAACGATATGTGCCACAACATCTGGACCCCTCTTGCTCGCAGCTCGGATGGACCTGGACGAGCTAGGAACCAGACTAATAGGCTTCCTCCATACCTTCCTCATATCTGCCGTCACTGGGTGTGCACCATGTATTTTATAGTGCTCGCATCACCCAAATCTCCTTTCTGGACCGCAACGGACGAACCCGGGTGACAGCCATTCGGTGAATGGCCGCTACACCGGGCGAGCTAGCGGACGCCAAAGCCATTGATCCTACTAGGGAACTCCAGGCAACTGACGTATCTGCATGAGCATTTTGCTGCTAACTCTTCATTTGACTCTGACGACGGAAGCACACTTTCCTAAGACAAAACAGTAACATCACCCTGCTATGCTCCTCAATGAGGCCTGTGGAGCCGCGGTCATGCGTGATTAGCCGCTGGAAGCTCCAGAGATGTTCAATCCTGCATTTATATAATATGCGAACGTCCCAACTGGAAAGGCCTCGTGTCCTTGGCTAGCAGATGGAGTGACCTGGACAACGAGTATTCTCTGGTCAGCGAAGCAGGAGCTCCAGGGACGTTCATTCCTGCATTTATATGATATGCAAACGTCCCCTGAAAATCTGTGGTCACATAGCCAAGGTGCAGTCCTGTGTGCTGACGTTAGGATAAGGAAGCCAATAGAACAGCCGAGTCCGACTGTCTATGCGACGGAGCGTCCCGAGCAGAAGGAGTGGACGTATGCTCTGACTAACAAACGAACATATTGATGTAAGAGAGAGGGGCCTCTCTTGCTCGCGGTCCAGATGAACCTGGACGAGCTAGGAAGCGGACTAACAGGCTTCCTCCGTACCATCCTCTGTTCCATCATCACTGGGTGTGCACGTTGTATTTTTAGTGCTCGCAACACCCAAATCTCCTTCCTGGACCACAATGGACGAACCCGGGTGCTGAGCCATTCGGTGAATGGTCGTGACACCGGGCGAGCTAGTGGACGCCAAAGCCATCAATCCAACTTGGGAACTCCAGGCAACTTTGCCGCTAACTTTTCATTTGATTGTGACGACGGAAGCACACTTTTTCGGACGACATCCCAGAAAGATCACCCTGTTCTTGTTCCTCTGAAAAAGAGAGTGAAAAACTAGAGTGACCCTGCGGAGAGAGGACCGTCATGGTCCTCTCCCCGCTAACAACATACCGTGACACACATCTCCCACGTTTGTCATCCCAATTGATACATACTGAACAAGGGTTAGTGCGAGTACATTGACTACAATTAATACACTGATCATGAGAATCAGAGGAAGATTTCCTCCCATTACTATTTCAACAATAATCTTCACTGTGAAAAAAGTAAACAGTCATAGTACTCACACTAAACCTTGAAACAAAGATACATAATAAAATAATCCATTATAACATTATGAAAAAATAATTCAAAAAGAAAAGAAATTTAAAACATTTATTTTGACAGTGTTTTTACATTATTGTTGGCTGCCTGATTTTGTTATAGAGATGTTGTTTTCCAATAAGAGAGCACAGAAGATGTTACATGTCCAATAAAAACCTTGCAATAAGCAAGGTAACAACATTTTTTATCACATCTCTATAAAATGTAACAAATACAAAGCCATGGTGAATCCCTCTGCCACCCAAATCAACAAAGGTATTAACACTCAAAGAAATACTTGGTCACAGCTGGTTCACAATCCACTTCATGATATTATCACCAAAAGGCCACATAATAAAATGACAAAAAATGCTTGAACAGATTTCTATGAAAGGTGATAAGAATAAATGGTAGTGTTATCACAAGAAATTTTATGTCCATCAAGGGCAATAACGCTTGAAGAAAAGTTTGGACACAGCTGTTTGGCAATTCCATTCATGATATTATCACCAAAACGCTATATGTTGAATTTAGAAAATAAATCTAGATTGTTTTCTTTGAAATGTGATGACAAGAAACGGAAACGGTACTGTGACAATAGTTCAACAAAGGCAATAACCTTTTGAAGAAAAATTTGAATGTGGCTGGTTCGCAATTTCATTCATGATGTTATCACTAAAAAAGCTACATGTTAAATTTGCTAAAAAAATCTTAGTCAGTTTTCTTTAAAATGTGATGACAGGAAATGGTAATGTGATGATAAAAAGTCTAAGACCAACAAGGGCAATAGCTCTTGAGAAAATACTTGGATGGGGCTAGTTCAAAATTCCATTCATGATGTTATCACTAAAAAGCAAAACATTAAAATATTTTTAACTGTTTTCTTTTAAATGTGATGACAAGAAATGGAGAACAGCAAGACTGATGAAAACAGAAGGAAGGGTGGATGGATGGATGGAATCCATTCCTTTATCTCCGTAACACTACTTAGCGTTGGAAGATAAAAAAATGTTCAAATGTGGAAGCCCTCCTATGCCAAGGTATGATTTTACATACTCAACACAGTTTTCAGTCAAGACTTGACAGATTCCAGAAAAGTGATAAATTTAAAGTAATTTGAATATTTTTTATACTTACCAATGGCCCAGACTGAACGGGTGCAAACTCAATATTATCAAGGGCCAAACACAAATTTTGTACCCCCCAATCCCCAAAATTTGATTACAATACCAAAAATTAAAAGTCCTATCTGGCCCTCCATACTTTTACCATCTGTGCATGTGCAGTACTCAGGAAGAGACTGGAACTGGTGCCAAAATTCTTTGTAGACGAGCTTCCTAAAATAATAACTCAGCAGAGGTATGAGTGCCCACTCATGGGAGGCCATCCCCATCTGGGCCATTGGTAAGTATAAAAAATATACAAATTACTTTAAATTAATCATATTTTTATACTAATAACCAAAGGCCCAGACTTGGCTGAATCGTAAAAAGGCGGAGGGCCTAGGACTTAAGAATTAGCAGACCAAATAAGCTCCTAAGCCTATATTCCAAGGTGAAAATGAGATCAAATAAAAAGGAATTACATGTATGTCTCTCTATACAATAATAGAGAAGACATATCATAAATAAGGAGCCATATCAAAGTAATTCCGTAATCTTAGCATGAATGATTATGCTAATTGGGTGTAACGAGACCCCAATTTTAAGGCTCGTCCGGACTAAGCCCCTTAAATTAGGATGGCGTATTCAAGAGTGAGAGACTAACCCCCACAAACACACACCATCTATAAATAATAAACAAGCTGTATCTAGGATCAGTAATAGTCTACAGACAAAACAGCTTCACTCATAGTTACACACTTATCAAGCTGGAAGAGATGAAGAAAAATCCCCCCTCCCATTTTTTGAAGGAATATTCTTCAAAACAAAGAGGGAAGCACTCTGGAATCAGGGAAAAGAGGTACCAAATAATCAATATGTATTCGCCCAACAGGCACCCAGTTATTAATTATAGGTGCTTAATGCCACTTCAGAAGCTAAGGCTATCGTGGCGATCCCGGTAATTAACAGCGCACACTTCTAATGTATTCTGGAGTCGGAATACGTAGACAGGTCGAAAACCAGTGATATAACGTGTACAACCATACACTTGTCCAATTGAATCGCAATGGAAAGTATCTGAAGAGCAAACACGCTTCTAAGGCAACCAACAGGCGACACCGTTCAGGTGTACTATTAATTCCAATAATGAAACTCCAATTGAACCGTGCGAATATACGAGAATAGGTACCGTCTGCCGTAGAAACCTGGATTTAGAACATGGAACGAGCTATGATTAACAATCTCATCACTGACCGTCCCAGAAATAATTCATTGTTTCCTATGTCCGTAACAACCAATGACTGTTCGGTGAAAGAATATACTACTCCGAATAATGATGCCAAAAATTGAGAACGTATGCATAGACGGCCTATTGGAAGTTCCATAACTGATCCAAATAGACCCAAAATTCTCATGAGCTCTATAAGCAGAGCAAGAATATATATAATCTGTTCAATAATGCGTCTGCTTAATAAATACACATATTATGCACACGAGCAATGAAATCCCGTATGTACTCATCTGAATACAGCCTGTATCCATGGTATGAACGAGTGATACAAGTGTAACTAGGAAACTAAATGAATAATACAACGTTATTATGCAGTTAACTGAGTTACAAACTCATACGTCGTAAGAAAATGCCAGACTGCTCTGAGCAAAACTTTTCAGAGTGGTCTAATTGCCACATTGGAGAATGTCACCCAGATAACCGACATGTCAGCCACACAGGTACACGAAGGCTAGCAATTTTATTGATAAGGAATAATATGCTTGTATATGACTTATAAACGAACAACCACAGGAAACAAACCAACTAAATAGTGGATGTGCCCATGAGGTCGCCGTTAGAACATGACCCAGCCGCCAATCGAGGAGCCATGAAAGGCATGCATATACTTAAATGCATTTGAGACTACAGGGGGGGGGGGGGTGTTCGACAAATAATTCCTATCGAACCCCCCTCACCCGCATTACTTGAATCGCTCTTGTGTTAGTTATCAAATAGTATAGGAACCACAGACTCCCTCACGTCTGACTGACTCCATAATGCCACTAAGGATGGAGAGGGACGTGATGAACAAATAATACACCATACAGACATAACATCCAGTCTCTAAGGTGGAAATATAATCCACAGCAATAGATTGGATAGAAATGAAAAGGGAGACGAAAACAATGTTCCGACACCCGATCACAAAAACCTAGATGAACTCCTTACGTTCGAACTGATATCAGGAAATATATTCCTGAGAAGGAGTTAAATATAGGCATTTGAAGAAATGCTCATTAATCACACTAGGTAAATATGGCATCATCAATAGGGCTTATCGCCTCATATACAATGCAACTAACACCAAACAATACCAGTAGGAAGAGAACAACCTCCTCTAACATAACAGTATCATCTCCGATAGGACAGTGAACTCAGCCTAGCTGAAGCAGCTAAAGGTCTTCCTATTCTTGAAGACCATAAAAAGGCTGATAACTGCAGCCTTAGAAGCTCACTAAGGAGACTTACAACGCCAGCCGTAGCTTATAAGTCATCATCTCCGTGAAGACAGATAGATCAGTGTAAGTTGCTACCATGAAAGCACACTGAACAGAGACTTACAACTGTCTTCGCGCAAGATAGGGAATGAAGAGCCGCTATATTAACAGCCCTAAATTCCCAAAGAGACAATAGTCTCAAGAGATCATTATTTCAGTTATGTCATTGCATAATTACTGAAAAACATCGCTCATGATTCTAGCTAGGCTACTATGGTGTAAACAATAAGACTCAAGTCTATGACACCCAGGAAAACAAACTGGAAAGCACTCTTCCTTTAGCGGTTTTATTCCCAAAAGACAGTGGTCAGAGTCTAGCTAATGTAGCTTAGAAGTCTTCATCTCCATGAAGACAATATAACAATATATCTCAGTGTAAATTGTGACCTTGAAAGCTCACTAAACGGAGACTTACAACCATCGTCGCGCAAGGTAGGGAATGATGAGCCACTATTCTAACAGCCGTAATTCCCAAAGAGACAGTAGTTTCAAGGTAGCTACGCAGTTATGAGTCTTCGTCTGCGTGAAGACATATCTGTGTCACTTGCGGCCTTTGAAAGCTCACTAAATGAAGACTTACAACACTAGCAGCTAATGTATAGGAAAGGACTGCTGTAACAATACATGAAGGCTACTATGGAATCCACAATGGCATTAAATGTCCTGATGCCAAGGAATACAACACAGAGAAGGAAAAGATGTACTTATTCCCTCTAACGGCGCTATTCCAAACAAGACAGCTGTCTCAGCCTAACAATGCGCTATGGAACCTCTATTCGTAAAGAATAGGGCATAGCGTTTCTTATACTATTGCTAAGGCAAGGAAGGCGTCATTAATCGGGATAAAAGCCCTCGACACCTGAGCCAAAAGATCTGGGGATGAAAGATCTTCGTCTTTCCATCACCAGGTATGATAAGCTGTTTTTTGTCTAGCAAATGCAGACTTATATTCAGATGAAACAATATATATTCTAAGAGCCTAAGACTAAAATTTCATAGTCTTGAAGTGCCCTTCTGTGAGGGATGAAGACTCACACTCCGTAGCCTTCTCAGCATCCAAATGTTCCATCTGAAAATATGGTCAACTCCATCTGACAGAATGGATGACTGGACCAACGCTGCACCATCCGACAGCTCACCATTGAAGCCTGTTAAACAGTCGTACCAGCGACTACTGGAATGCTGCGATACGCAGAGCAATCTGCGGCAGCCGGTCCGTGACCGAGGCTAGTTAACGGGAAGAAAAACGCTCTGCACTCGCGATCTGTCCCCAGGTCTGGACGAGAATCCCACTTAGAAACTTCTAGTCTAATCCTCTTTCGTGCACTTCCATGTAAGTAGAAAACCATAACTGCCGCCGGCCCTGACTGTTGTCTGGAAGGAACATTTTGATGTGTGTTCCGACTCAATATGGTTTCTCACAAAGGACACAGTCAACCCCAACTGTTAATGGGACGGAGAGGGTTCTCCAAACGGTGATCTGACCCCCGATCTAGCCGAGCATCCCAGAGAGAAGCTTCTGGCTTCTTTTACATGCACAATTGACCGGACCAGCCCAGCACCATCCGACGGCTCATCACCGTTCTGCTGACGGGTGCCCCTTGCTGGGTTTTTAAGCTGTGATAAGCTGCGCAAATTGCGACAGCAAGTCCGTTATGGAGGCTTGTGGAGTAGTAGCCTATTTCCCACCGCATGTTGCTCCCAGGACAGAGATCTGGCCGTCGATCTCTTCGTCGAACGTCCCGATGAATCAATCCTCGTATCACTAGCTACTGGATGGACTGACTTTCTTTTCCTTCTTCATCTTCTTTCTTCGAGCGACTTCGCTCGACTGCATGAACATCTATAGTCAGGTAGCTAGTGTGTGGTGTATGTGCTTTGCTAAGGCAGAGGAAGAAGCCGTAACTGCAGCTGGCCACAGCTGCAGTGTAGAAGGAGCGTCCCGAGCAGCCAGGGAGGACGTTAGCTTCGACTCAGTGCAAGTTTCTCAAAGCAATAGTCAACCCCGGCTATTACTGGTGTTAGAGAAGGCTCTACTGCTTGCGGTCTGATGCAGACCTCGCCGAGCTTCCTGAAGAGAAACTTGCAGACTTCTTCACCTTATTTTGTTGTCATCGCTGGGTGAGCTTTTAATTAAAAGGTGCTTGCTCTACTCAAATCTACACTCTCCACGACCGCATCGGACATACCCGGTATTACGGTTCTCACTTACGGGTAACCGCCTGACCGGTCGAGCTAGCTGCTGGAATAAGAGGCATTATTCCTTATATTCAAGAGCACCTTAGCATCTAGCTCTATTTACTCCTCAGAGCGTGACGACGGCAGCACATTTTGGACGGGTGTCACAAAATGCCATCACCATGTTCTTCTTCCTCTGGAAAAGAAACTGAGAAATCGAATTATCTTGCGGTGACAGCCCCGACATCGGAACTTCACCGCAAATACATAGCGTGACACCCACTTTCAATGTTAGTGTCCTAATGAGTCGACCCTGACCGCACAAATAGAAACAGAATCAGTAGGAGTGCAATGACAATAGGCAAGGCAACAAGCATGTAAATCTGATGTAGACTATAACACCCTACACAGAGGGCAGTAATTCATAAATAATTATAATCCAACAAGTTCACTGCACTCCTAACATCTAACATATAATCATACAATATAAGGATACATGATGAAGACAATCAAAAATAATTTCGAAATAAATTAAAACAAAATTTTTCGGAAAAAATTTGGAAAATGCCTAAGTTCCCTAAGGGAACCACACGAGCCCAAGGGCATCCCGATAGAGCCTAAGTGTGGACAACACCAAAAAATTAAAGCTACACTACCGGAATATTAATAAATGTATCCTAATATAATTGTGATGAAATAAAACCCTGAATATTACCCGTTAAGGGTGTTGTAAAAAGTAAACAATGTCAGGATAGAAAAACCGGAAACTAGACAAAAGGCACACCAAAGGTCCAAATCAGTAAATAACAAGCAAATTCAGTGAATCCATGTCTCCCGCTGGGCAGCAGTTTCAAGGGGAATTAATGCATCCAGTGGAATATAGTTGAGTTACAAGTGGAAGTTATTTAGAAGAGACAGAACACACAGTGCTTCAGACAGTGGTTATCAGATTTATTTTCACGGAGGTCACTGTCAAAGCAAGTAAAGTGATGTGGAGTATAACGGTGAGAATCACTAAAAATTAAGACTGTATGATAAGACATATTACATTAAACTTATGTAAAAAGTAATCCATATATGAAATTTCATTGAAATCGGTTGACTCTGAGGAAAGTTAGAGTTTGGAAACCATCAGCCACTCAAATTTCAGCAACCAAATTAAATATGCGCAGAAAATGCCCATATTCGAACTTGGACCCACAATTGATGAAAGTGATCTTCTATACAAATTTCATTGAAATCGACTGACTGTAAGGAAAGTTAAGAGTCTGGAAACGAAAAACACGGAAGGTGTGCACTTACTGCGTATTAGTAGTAGAACTGAATAAATCAAAGTTTCCCTAATTTGCATAATTTTTGCACGAGAACAAAACCTGTACTATATGTGATGTATTGAATGTTACTAAACATTCATACAAAAATTTATTCAAATCTGAACTTTCATATAGAAGTTCTGTAAAAAACTGATTACACCCAATTTTGGAACAATATGGCCACTGGCGGCCATTTGGAATTTTGGACCAAACCCCCAAACACATATTCTGGTCTCACAATGATAAGAAAGATATCCAAGAAGTTTCGTGACGATCAGTTTGTAAATACAGCTTTTAGTCTGAGGTGCGTTGACGCACAGGGCAGACGGACAGATTTGCGGTACAAAATTTCCCACATTCGAACTTGACCTAGGTATTGATAAAAGTAATCCATATATGAAATTTCATCGAAATCGGTTGATTTTAAGGAAAGTTAGAGTCTGGAAACCGTCAGCCAATCAAATTTCAGCAACCTAATTAAATATGCACGGAAAATGCCCGTATTCGAACTTGGACCCACACATGATGAAAGTGATCTACTACCCAAATTTCATCGAAATCCAGTCACTGTAAGGAAAGTTAGAGTTTGGAAACGAAAAACACGGAAGGATGGAAGTACGGAAGGACACCCCGAATTTAATATCTCCCGTTTTTTTTCAAAAAGCGGGAGACAATAAACTGATATCTGATGCAAAGCTAGATCTTCATGTGAAGAAAAAACAATGCATCCGGTAGGAGATGCAAGACAACACCCCTAGGTAAGGACGTAATAGTGGGGATAAACAGAATAAACATTCTGCACAACACATTAAACTCCCAAGAAATTTAATAAAAAATTTCAATAAAAAAACAGCCAGAAAGCTTAGGAGTTTAACCGGAGGGTTCCTGGAAGGACAGGGAAGGAACACATAATGAACAGTAGGTAAATCATTAGCAAAACTAATGACGTCAAGGCGTATATCCCAAAATTGGGTAACATGAAATAATTTTCATATTTAAAAGTTAAACGTCTCAAACCACCGTTGTTCACTTCCATCATCCATTTACTGCCTTGAATCCACCATATACTTCATTAATTTGTGTCTGGCATCAACCAAAAGAGAGATTTAAAGCACAGATGTCAGTTGAGATGTTTACTGACTTTGGCCAAACAAAGAATGATGTCTGCGCCAATTCCGGTCTCTTCCTGAGTACAACACATGCACAGATAGTAAAAGTATGGAGGACCAGATAGGACTTTTAATTTTCGGTATTGTATGCAAATTTTGAGGATTGTGGAGTTCAACATTTGTGTTTGGCCCTTGATAATATTGTTTTGCACCAGCTAAGTCTGGGCCATTGGTTATTAGTATAAAAATAGGGAATTTTTCACAAACTGTCATCAGGTCTAGTTAAATAATTAATTGGTCCACTTTCTTGAACTGGGGAAAAAGGATGTCAATCTCTTCAATCAAGGTTAATCAGGCATGTACATAAAGAGCTTAAATCGTAACCCATTAGCTGGTTACACGATATAAAATGGTGGAAACCTGTAAGAAAAAAAAGTTGTGATCCTTTTCATCCTCTTCTGTATTTGCGGCACCAGCCATGCACACTGGTCATGTCTTAACAGAATATCTGCTAAAATAAATAGCAACGACTGATGTGCGATCTTGCTTTTGCGAGATCATGCATTAGTTGTTGCTATTTATGCTGGCAGAAGTAAGCAGCATGCCACTCTATTCGTTATGTTGATGCAATGCGCAACCTTCGAGTCTAATTAGTCAAGAATTATGGAGTGGCAAAACATGCAGGATTAGGAATTTAATTTATGTTGGATTATTTTGTCATAATCTGTAGTTCGTTCGCATAATTTAAAGATGACGTAACAATCATTCACAGGTTATTTCCAGGCCAGGCTAATGAGTTGCGTAACAATGATATGGCTCTGGCCTGGGAGGTCATATGCCCCTGACAGGGTTTGGAAAAAACTGAAATTAAGCACTAAAATTGAGCTGTTTTGTGGAAGCTCAGCATTTATTAACCTTTAGCGCTAGTTCAAAACTAACATTAAACACTCAAAACAATGTGATGCAACAACAATTGACATTGTGGTTGCTAAATGGCTGTTCTCTCAGCAATCACATTTGACCGGGATCTGCATCCATGTAGATGTCATGTCTGCATTTTCATTTTGTTTGCAAGCCATCACATCACATTAACCTTTTACCTAATGAATCGACCACATCCACCTGCGTAATATGCAAATTCAGCAATTGAAAAAATATTAATTTTCTGAAAATTACAAGAAAACCATATCACGTGACTTCTCATTGGAATGAGCTCATTGGGCTCGTTCCAATGAGGGGTCACGTAATATGATTTTGTTGAAATATTTTGAAAAATTTGAAAAAATAATTTTTAAAATCACAAATTTTGATATCATCTGAGTTGGGTGACGGGTTAAGACTCTTTGTGTGTAATCAACAGGGAATTCATGCTTATTTTTTTAAAAAAACTACTATTGATATGGAAGTTTTTAGTTTGTGGAATAGTTCACGCAGGAGCCCAGAATACAGGTCACAAAAGTTTTAAAGTGTACAAACTATATTCGTATCTAAAGTTGGGAGATCAGTTAGGCTACTAAAAAAAATGTTTTGTTTCTCAGGCACCACCCTAGTCATAGAAAATCGGCCTTATCATCCTTTTTTCACCTGGAAATCTCTTCTATGACATTATTTTGCACTTGTGGGACAAATATTTAACCAACTATACCTTGCTTGACAGAGCTCACAGAACTCTGTCAAACAAGATATAGTTGGTTAAATTTGCAACTACATTATGGGAAATTTTCCCTGCTGAAAGCACTGGTTTGCCACATAATAGTGTAAGTAGCTAAACTTCTGATTCCAACTATTTTCAGAACTGTTTTGTGAATAAACAAAAAAAAAAAGAAAAGCACCCTCCCTCATCATAAAATTGAGGAAAAATGGCCTGAGAAACAAGAATTTTTTTTTTATATGCCTTACTTCATTTTTACTCATTTATATTTTTATTTAAATGATCGCCTATTTTAATGTTGAGAAAACTATATCAAAATATGACAAGCTTTCCTCTTTTAATAATTATTTTCTCACACTTTAATAACGCGAATAAAATAAAATTCTTGTTAATGGAAACAGAATTTTTAAAACAAACCTTCATGAAGCTTTGAAGAAAATTTACACTGGTTTCCAGCAAAATATATATGTGGACATTCTGATAGAATGAAGGGGTCCTCATCATAGTAAGGGTAACATCCTGAAACAGAAAAAATAAATGACTGGCAGGAGCTTCTGACAGAGGTTGTTAACAATGCTACAGCAGAAAATGTTTTTATTTCATTTTCTATGTCTGGGATCATATCATGACCGGAGTCTTGTAAATAGAAAAACAAGGTTCATTGTCTTGAGGATGAGAATGATTCAAGGACTTTTAATAAGGCGGGGACTCTTTTGCCCTTTTGGGAAAGGGCTCGGAGCCGATGCCACTGAGAAAATTTGCGTCATAGGGGCTACAATTGGGAACTTGTTTTGGAGGGGAAAAACCATTCAAAGACTAAGAAATTTTACATTCAAATTGAGCAGAGAACATAAAGACTGACACTTAAGCAACTGCATGTATACTACAATTAAGTTTTATAACAAAGAGTCACGCAGTCTCTGTTGTCTCTATTAAACTGTCCTTATAGTATTAAAGAAGAAGTTGTCATTTGCCTTTGAATTAAGCGACTTCGTCAGGCAAGCAATTTAAATTTAATATGCAACTGGCGTCCTGAACTGGGTGGTCAAAAGGCCTCAGAAAACCAATGGGTGTATAAGTCCTTATGACTACCCAGTTCAGGGCACCAGTTGTGCATTAATTTATTGTTTGAGTGGGAGCTGAGACTGGGAAATTTGGGGGTAGGAATTAGGAAAAATCATGCCCAAATATCATTAGGAAAGGGTACCATATTTGGCACCAGTAGATACCCAAAAGAATCTCTGTAAGGACCCTTTTTAGTTTCAAGGATGTTTTAGACAAATTTTTAAACGAACCCAGGCTGTATGTATACAGCTCAGAGTAAGACTTCTCATTAAGAATACAGATACAAGTTAACATCTAGAATCCTACGGTCGAGTCTGCTCACTTTTGAAGCCTGAGGTCAAGTCTGCTCACCTTTAATGTTGTATGCAGGGACCAAGCCTGGAAACAGGCAATCTGTCATTTGAAGAATGAGGTCCCCAGGGGGTGAATTTGCTGATGCTATCCGATTTTGTGGGTACCTCTTTCTGTGTAGGCCTGAGACCTTGATTCAGATTGAAGTTCACAGAGGGTAACTTTAGTAATGCAACCCTGCTGTGCAGGCTAGGATCACCAAATTCACCTTCTGGGGACTTCATTGTACAGATGACTGTCTTCTTATTTCCAGCCTTGATTGGATAATCTGGGAACATGTTCTCAGATCAGCGAGTATATCCAAGTGTTATTTGAACAGAATTTGAAAGTAGCAAAAAAATCAGAAAAATTATAAATTTAAAAGAATTTGTATATTTTAATACTTACCAATGGCCCAGACTAGCTGGTGCTTAACTCAAAGTTATTAAGGGACAAACACAAATGGCCCAGACTAGCTGAATCGTAAAAAAAAAAGGTGGAAGGCCTAGGACTTCAGAATTAGTAGAGCAACATAGTTCCAATCCTGTAACCCAAGGTGAAAGGCAATTATTAGGAATTACATAGTTACATACTTATCAAGCCGGAGGAGAGGTAAAAAATCACACCCCCCCACCTTCTTCAAAAAGAAAGAGGGGAGCGCCCTGGAATCAGTAAAAGCGGTACCAAAAAACAATATAAATATTCGTCGAACAGGCACCCAGGTATTAATTATTAATAAATGGTGCTTAACGTCACTTCAGAAGCTAAGGCTATAGCGATAATCCCGGTAATTAATATCAACCGCTACATAACGTACACCAGAGTCGGCTTACGCAAATAGGTTGAAAACCGGAGATATAATATATAACATACACATGTCCAATAGAACCACAATGAACAATCTCTGGACAATCTCTGGAGAGTAAACACCATTCCAAGGTAACCCACAGGCAACCCCATTCAGGCGTACAATAAATTCCAGTAACAACACTCCCTGATGTGTAATATCCGATATCTATGACACTATAAACGTGCGAATATACGAGAGGGTAAAACAAGGTGTATTCGATTGAGTACCGACATTAATAGAAACTTGGATCTAGAAATGGAAGTAGGTATGATTTACAGGCTCGACATGGACCACCCCGAAATAATTCATAATTTCAAAGGTCCATAGCATACAATAATGCGTCTGCCTAATAATTATTATGCGCGTAAGCACTGAAATCCTGCATGTAATCATCTGAATACCAGTTAACAAGCTATGCAGCCTCCGAGGTACCCAAAGACTAGCAATTTTTTTATGATGAATTATGCGCTCGTATATGACATATAGACGAATAATCA
This sequence comes from Pictodentalium vernedei, assembly GCA_031216915.1. Lineage (NCBI taxonomy): Eukaryota > Metazoa > Mollusca > Scaphopoda > Dentaliida > Dentaliidae > Pictodentalium > Pictodentalium vernedei. Next base: position 386,200,727 of record CM062297.1, read on the forward strand.
CTGGAAATCAACCAACTAAAAAGTGGATGTGCCCATGAGGTCGCCATAGAACACAACCCAGCTGCCAATCAAGAAGTCAAGAAATGCATGTATGCATTTAAACTCATACGAGGCTTGTGGGAAAAAACTATGTCTTACCTGGTAATCGTCTCTAAACACACTGGCAGTGGGGAGGGGGGGGGGGGATTCGAAGTCATATCGAACCCTCCTCACCCGCATTACTTTAACTGGTAGAGTGCTGGAAGCCCTATTTTGGGCTTTACTAAAAGTGACAGGCAATAACTGTCTGTAGCTACATTCTGCCTGAGGAAGCCTTTATTGTCCCTGATATGGATCAGATTTTTTATATAATACCTTCCTCTCTGACATTTAATTGGATAGTGCCTATAAGGCACTATCCAATTAAATGTAATAGAGCAGTACATGATGAACTTTGATTTGTTGTCAGAAAAAACTCAGCACTTTACCAGTTAATAGTTCTTGTGTTAGTCATAAAATAATATAGGAACCGTAATGGTTCCCTCATGTCTAACCGACTCCATTATGCCAGTATGGGCGGAGAAGGACGTGAAGAACAAAAACTTCCCCTGATAAAGAAGGTCCTTTCGTGAAGGAATCTTCTGGGGAACATCCCATAATAGACACACAAGAAGACTGATCCAAGGTTTCTGTGACGCCAGAGGTGCTACTAGTAGGATTCACAACGAGACTGTTTGATCTTAAACGTAATCTACTGAATCTACTGAATTGGAGGATATGCACATCCTATCATTAACTGGTAGAGTGCAGGAAGCCCAATTTCGGGCTCTGCGGAAGCGTGCGGGAAGCCCGTTTTCGGGTTTTGCGTGCGACCTCTGCATTTGCCCTGAAAAGCATGTGTGAATATTATGATATGCATTTATAAATAGGATATTTCAGTGATGTTTTGTTTACTGCATACGGATTGGTGAATTAATTATGCAAAAGACGACGTGTGGTTGAAAAAATAGGGCAAAGTTTAATAAATTAATTTATGCATGGAGAAACAGAAGCTGACAACAACCCAATGGCCATTTTGTTTTGGCATGGTTGATCGCTTCGGAGAAAAGTTAATCATTTTATTCAATAAATTTAGTCACCCGTATGTGTTTTTACATCATATTTCATCAAAAGCGTGTTTGATAATAATACCAGTGTTTGAAAAATGTAAGTAAATTCGATTTGCCATGAGAAAAATGATTGTTTACATCAACCTTACTGGCAGTTTGAAGCACATGATCTGATGAAAATTAAAATTAGGACGAGTTCTCCCCTTTCGCATTGCAGTTGATTGAGTGTTATATTATTTCAGATGTGAGCGTCCATTGTACACTTGCAAAAAATAAATTCTGGTGATGTTGCTTCCCGGATTTGCCCAATATAAGGCTATTTGTAGGTTTTCTGCAAATGTTTCATTGATACCCCTGTTTCTGGCACTTGTTTATTTGTTGCGGTCATGTGACACTGCATGTGACAGTGACAAAATGGCGAATGAAAATTTTTGTGATTTTGATTCAGACAACTCGTTATTTAAATCTGACAATGAATGTGATGATTTCTTTGAGGTTTTTTTCGACCAGTCACGTGAAAAAAACATTTCTGAATCCAAAAGTGAAGACGAATACATTCCCTACATTAATAAATCAAATTTGTCAAATGATAAATGGGAACCGGTTACCAATCTTGCAGATGATTCTGGTCACGACTCATTCAACTTTCTTCCCAGTACAGTTGGCTGCAAACATATTCCACCAGATTGTGTGAACCCTTGTGATGATTTTGTTTTGCTTTTATTTGGTTTGAAATTTCTGGAAGAAATAGTTGTTTCAACAAATAATTATGGTGACAATAAAAAAACCCAAAAACTGAAAGATGCTGACAAACCGAGGTCTCGATTCCATATGTGGTATGATACTACCATCGATGAAATTAAAGCTTTTCTTGGGTTAATTTTAAATATGGGACTCATCCAGAAAGCAAACATTAAGGAATACTGGAGTACAGACCCAACACAATCAACTCCTTTTTCTCTATTTTCACAAGAGATAGATTTCTTATGCTGCTGTCTATGTTTCATGTTCCTGAACTTCTACTGAGCTTCCGGGCAGAATGCAAAAAGTCATGTATTTTATAAACCATTTCAATGAACAGTTTCAAAAATATTACAGCCCAAATCGTGAAATTTCTATTGACGAATCCTTAATTGGTTTCCAAGGTTGAGCCACAGCAATCCAGTATATGCCAAACAAGCACCACCACCACTTCGGAATTAAGTTATGGAACATGTGTGAAAGTTCTACCGGATACACCCTTGCCTCAAGCCCATATCCTGGTAAATCAGATATTCCTGAACACGGCCTCACATTTGATGTGTGTAAAAGACTCATAGCACCATACCTTTTGAAGGGATACCATTTATTTGTAGACAATTTCTTTACAAGTGTTGCATTGGCTGAATATGAAAAAATTTAAAGTAATTTATACATTTTTTATACTTACCAATGACCCAGACTTAGCTGGAGCTAACTCTTAAAATTCAGGGTCAAATACAAATTTTGCACCCCCCCCCATCCCCAAAATTTGCATCCAAATCAAAACAAGAGGCCCCACGGGGCCTGAAGCGCTCATCTTGAACAGAACACAATTTAAACAGAGTCCAAGAATGAGTCTACATTAAGCAAGCCATCTCCATAGGCTACACTGTCAATCCTTGAGTCCCTCAGGAGTGACAAAAATAATCTGGGCATCATGCCTTTTCTTCAGGTGATCATAAAGTAAAATGTAGAGCTCCCCTATGAAGTCCCTGATATAACCTATGTGGATTAATCTTAGTTACACACCTCTAGAGGGTACTGAATACAAAATTTTTAATTCTTCAGCAAAATGGCCAATTCCGGCTCCCATAGAGAGCCCAAATATTAACCCAGGCTCTTGATTTGAACACAGTTGAATCTGACTTCCCTAGAGATGTTGTGTGCCGAATATGAAAGCATTAAGACTACTGGATCTGAAGAAGAGAAATTGTAAAGAAATTTTGCACTAAGTTCAAATTTGGGCTACCATAGCGAGCCCAAATATTAACCTATGGATCCGATTTGAACAAACTTGAATCTGACCCCCCCCCCTTCCCCCCCCCCCCCCCCCCCCCCCCCCCCGAGATGTTATATACCAAATGTGAAAGCATTCTGACGAGTGGATCTGAAGAAGATGATTTTTGAAGAAATTCCCTCATATTGTACTAAGTTAAATTTCATGTTCCCATATGGAGCCCGAATATTAATCTAGGCACTCGAATTGAACAACATGGAATTTGACCCCCCCTAGAAATGTTGTATACCAAATATAAAAGCCTTCCGACTGGTGGATCTGAAGAAGAAGATTTTTAAAGAAATTTCCTCATATTGCACTAAGTAAAAATTTGGGCTACCATAGTGATCCCAAATATGTACCTAGGGATCTGATTTGAACAAACTTGAATCCTGATCCCCTTAGAGATGTTGCATACCAAATATCAAAGCATTCTAACTGGTGGATCTGAAGAAGATTTTAAAAAATTATCCTCCATATTGAACAAAGATAAAATTTGGGCTTCCATAGGAAATATATTAACCTAGGGATTTGGTTTGAACAATCTTGAATCTGACCCTTATAACAATGATGTATACCAAACATTAGAAGATTCTGACTGGTGGTTCTGAAGAAGATTTTTAAAGTATATTCCCCATATTACCCTATGTTAAAATTTCGGGCTCCTGTATGAACCAATGAGCTTTATTTCAACAAACTTTTATCTGACCCCCCCCCCCCCCTCCCCCGCCAAGCCTCATTCTTCCAACCAGTGCCTGCTAAATGTTATATAATCAGCGGCGATGTAAAAGTTCCCAACTCATGGGAGGGTCATCCCCGTCTGGGTCATTGGCAAGTATAAAAAATATATAAATTACTTTAAATTTTTTCATATTTTTATACTGTAACCAATGACTCAGACTTAGCTGAATAGAAAAAAGGCTGGAGGGCCTAGGACATAAAAGAAATCCAATAGGCTCAATTATGTATAAAGAATAATCCCCTCAAGGAGAAAAGGAGAGAAAGGATGTACATATGTCTTTCTTGTTTATTAAAAATAAGAAAGACACATCACCAATCAATAATTGAGCCGAATAACATCTATGATCTCTATTAACATCCAGTATAACCCATTATACTAATTCCTTAAAGGAAAGCCAATAAATAAAGATAGTCCAGAGAATGAGACTCTTTATACTCATTTAAAAGTGTCTGAGGATTGTATATTAAAGCTCATACGACATGTGACATATCCAAATGCTTCACACCGAGCTACACTTTAAAAATATTACATGAATTAGCTTTACACTTTAAAACCATCTCACCACAGACTGTGAATTACTGACTCAGGAGGAGATATTCCCTTGCTTTTCACTATAAAGCCGGTGATATAAGGGAACACCATTCCCCCCCCCCGCCCCCTTCCCCTTGCTCTGGGTCAAATCATCACAGAACGAATATGGCAGCAGGACAGAGACACTGCTGGGATAGAAAACCTACATAACTATAGCTGTAATCGTTTAGTGGACGACATTCTGAGCAACAGATAACAGTCCTAAACACCTAAGGTCGCCAGAAATAGACTCTATATTTCTAAGGTAAAAATTAGTGAAGGTGACCAGGAAGCAGCCTTCATAAGATCTGTAATAGCAATACTGTTAGAATAAGCCCAAGATGTTGACTTCATGCACTGAAATCTTAAGCACGGACTGCTGATTGGAAGATCAACTCTCATAAGCAGTACGAATAGCTAACTGAATCCATCTAGAAATAGAATGAACAGATATGTCCTTTCTATTGGGAATTAAAGACAGAAAGAAGCGTTTACGCCCCTTTCTGATAAATTCTGATCTGCATTTATAAATACGCATAGCTCTAGCTGGACACAGCAAAGGCCTACGGCCATCTGAGGACGGAAGAGCCTTGATGACAATAGGCTCAGGATACTTATTAGGAGCCTGATTCTTAGCCAAAAATCCCACATTAGTAGTTAAAGTAATAGTATTTCCAACACTATGATAATGAGAATCATCAATAGACAGAGCATGAAGCTCACCAACTCTTCTTGCGGAAGCAAAGGCTAAGAGAAAAGCCATCTTATATGACAAGAATTTGAAGTATACAGTATTTAGATGTTCAAAAGGAGCTTCTTTAAGCTTCAGAAGAACCCAAGCTAAATTCCATTTAGGAATTAACCTAAGAGTTCTAGGTCTATTTATCGAAAAGTTCTTTACTAATTTAGATAAAGAAATATTAGATCCAATCTGTAAGCTATCATGATGAGCATATGTGTCCGATAGCATAGACCTATAACCCTTAATGATTACTGGCTGCCATAACCGCCTGGACCTATGAGGCTTACGGGAAGAGAAACCATGTCCTCCCCGTCGATTGCCTCGTCCTGTCGACCTAGGGGCATCTGACCGGTTGTCTCAGACAGAACCACGTCCCCTACCTGAGTCGCTACTCTGACAGTCTCTAGAGTAAGAGCTAGAGGATTTTTTATACCCTTTATAGGAGCTTCCTGTAGACATACTCGCACCAGAAGCTCCTGCCTTACTCTTTTCTGCTACGTCAGGTTTTTTAGAAACCGACTTAAAAAGCAGAGAATCTGAAGCTTTCTTGGTAATCTGATCATAGATAACAGAAAGCTTACCATCGAAGAGAAAATCCCCGGAAACCGGAGAGACTCGGAGAGAGTTTTTCACCTTTGAATCCACTTTTGTAGATGAAGCCAGGGCCACATCACACGTCTAACCAACTCCAAATTAGCCACTGATAGAGTGGAGTTGTACGTGGAGAATGCAATAGCCCTCGAAAGAACTCTTAAGGAGGAGCGAACGTCCTCGAATTCTTTACCATCGAGACGTTGCGCTAATGCTCTGGTAAGGTGATCTGCGTATGATAATGCGTCTAAATTCGCCCTATTAGACGAAATCGTCCATAGTACTAGGGAGAATCGAAAAAGACGAAGGCAGAGATAAATCCAAGTCCTCAGCCTGACTATCCAAACGTAGAGGAACTCTCAATATGCCCTGTCCTGCCGTTGCAAATCTATTATTACTATTGATGAACAGCAGATGCAGAGCAGTTTGTGATAAGAAACTGTTCTTGCCTGTCTTGGAGGCTAAATTAAAAATAGCGTCATTCAGCAATTCAAACGTCCGTGAGACATTGCTGGACTGGACCGGATATTCAGGAACATCTTCCCTAACCCGGCCAAAGAAGTCAGTATCCAATGACGCTATCAGTCTCTTATCCTCCGTCGCAGTAACCTGGTCTGATGGAACGTCAGGAAGGTTCTGACGGATAAACCCATCGCCACCTTATGTTGTTCCCGAAGGGAAAAATCCATCTCCGTTATTTCCCTTTCTCCATCCAAGTGGACCAGATGAGAATCTCGGTCGTCCCTGTCTGACCTAGCATAGGACGAACCGACCCAGCTTCATCTGACAGTTCCTGATCGGAAACTGTTGTAGGATGTTCCGTAGGTTGCTGGGATGCTGCAATGAGCTGTGCTAGCTGTGATAGCAAGTCCGTCACGGAGGCCCGTGGAGAAGCGGTCCTCTGTTGCTTAGCCGCTGGAAGCTCCTGGGGCGGTGTGTCCGACATAATTCTTTTACGTGAACGCCCCAAATGATGAGGCCTTGAGTCCCTGGCTACTGGATGGCGTGACCTAAATGACATGGAATTCTTTGTCGGTGAAGCAGGCTGGATATCTGAGGTCACGAAGCCAAGGTGCAGTCGTGTGTGCTGATATGTGGAAAAGGAAGCCGGTAGACTAGCCAAGGCCAGCTGTCTATAAGACGGAGCATCCCAAACAGGAGGTATGGACGTATGCTCCGACTGACAAACATTATGAACAACATCTGGCCCCAGATGCTGTTGTAAGAGAGAGGGGCCTCTCTCACTCACAGTCTGGGATGACCTGAACGAGCTTACTACCAAACTGAGTGGCTTCCTCCTTTCCATCTTCCTTTCCATCATCGCAGGGTGTGCATGATCCGAGATTATAGTGCTCGCAACACCCGTATTCCTCTCCTGGACCGCAACGGACTTACCCAGCATCACACCACCCATTTGAGGGGTGATGCAACTGCCGGTTGAGCTAGCTGGCGACAAGGCCGTAAATCCCTTTTGGGACCTAGGCACTTGTCTAATTTCACTGAGCACTTTTGCCGCTAGCTCTTCATTAATTTGCGACGACGGCAACACACTTCCAGAAGACATCACGGAAACATCACCATGTTCTTGTTCCTCTGAAAAAGAAACTGAAAAACTTGAGTGACCTTGTGGTGAGAGAACAGGCATAGATCTCTCACCACTAACAATGTACCGTGACACACGTCTCCAACGTTTGTCATCCCAAAGGCACAAACAGAACAAGAGTTAGTGCGAGTACAATGACCACAGCAGACACAATGAGTATGAGAATCCGAGGAAGACTTCCTCAAATTACAATTTGAACAAAATTCTTTCATAATTGTAAAATTTTATTAAGCCGTAGTACTCGCACTAACCCTTATAATAAAAGATACATGATAATAATACAATCCATAACAAAATTTTGAAAAAAAATATCGAAATTTTTTTTACATGAGCCTAAGTTCCCAATGGGAACGATGAGCCCAAATGGATCCTAAAAAGGACTAAGTGAGGACAAAATTTTTTAAACAATCTAAAAAATTAATGTAACACTTACAGAGTATATTAATGTATCTGACTACATAATATCCTAACAGATGACAAGAAATTACTAAGGAAAGTAACCGTTGTCAACGTAAACAAAGAATTATAAAAACCGGAAACAAGACTCCAGGCACTGAAAAACCCGGCCCGAAGTCAGTAACAGATTCTTAAAACTATCCGATGTAAAACAGAATCTTCATCTGAAGAAACTGGAATACATCAGATGGTAGATGCATGTCCAACAACGTCTAAACACCCAAAGGGTGAAGACGTAACCATGGGGATAACAGAATAAGCATTCTGTAACTAAGTTAACTCCCAAGAAATTTTTTCAAGGAAAGGGAGAGAGGAAACACTTAACAAACAGTGGAGATTTCATAGCAACAATGAAAACATCAGGCCCATGCCCCGAAATTAGGGAACATGAAATAATTTTTATTAAAAATTATAAGTTACAGCCCTGAACACATCCAACCACTGTTTCTTCCTCTCATTCTCTTATTGCATCCTTGGATCCACCATTTCCATCATGATATTGTGTCTGGCATCATTTTAACTGAGATTTATAAGCACAGAAGTCAGTGAGATGTAACCGACAGAAGGGCCAAACAAAGAATATGGCTTGGCGCCAATTTCAGTACTTCCTTGACACTGCGCATGCGCAGTGGGCAAAAGTATGGAGGACCATATAGGACATAAGTTTTTTTGATTTGGATGCAAATTTTGGGGGGTGGCAAAATTTGTGTTTGGCCCTGAATTTTAAGAGTTAGCACCAGCTAAGTCAGGGTCATTGGTTACATTATAAAAATGTTCATTTTTGGAAAAGACTTTCGGCACTATGAGAGCAAATAGGAAAGGGGTACCCGAGATTCTGAAAGTACAGCAAGCGAAGGGGAAAATAAAAGCAGCTAGAAAGGGACCCATTATGATTGCTACCGGTAATTACCATGATAGAAACCCTGTTTTCATTTTGTCAACCAAAGAGAGTTTAAAACCAGTTGAATACATATCAAACCGTGGTCGAGATCATACAGGTGTAACCTCCGTCATTGTGCAGTATAATAAATACATGGGAGGAGTGGACCTAGCAGACATGAAGTCGTATATATTTCTGGATGAAAGAAGAACACTTAAATGGAATCGAAAAGTCTTTTTTTTCTTTTTGAAAGACTAGCTCTAAATGCATATATCTTGTACCAACACGCAGGCAGAACATGCAATGCATATAAAAATTTTCAAACACAAAAACACAAGGCCATCAAAATTATTGATCGTGGACACTTCATTATTGAATGTGTAAAGGGGTTAGTTGGAAATTTTAAAATGGACAGGAAACCGACAGGCCGACCAGTAGCCACAACTGAAAGTCGACTATCAAATCCATCAGAACAAATGAAAGCTAATAAAATTCCCGATGGTAAGAGACAAAACTGTATAGACTGCACTGACCTGAAAACAGGTAAATGTCAGAGGACAAGATATGAATGTTCCGCATGTGGGGTTTCACTCCATCCTGGAGAGTGTTGGGAATCATATCATACTAAGAAATGTTTCAAGTTCTCAAGCTCATAAATACTCGATGACTTAGTGAGATGCTGTTCTGTCGTTGGAGTTTCTTGTTCCTTATTCATTTGATGTTGACGTTGTTATTGTTCAAGAACTTTTTTTTCAAGAAAAAACAGAAACTTGGTTTACCTTTTTTATATTTGTAAGTTGATTGAAATTTTACGTAAGTGATTACCTGAATTACTCCTGTATTACCTGTAATCAAATCAGTCACATGTACCATCTGTAACAGGTTGCTGTATTCCAAGAAAGTTTGGTGAAATTTTTTGAAATGGGGCATTATAAATATAAATTAACTCCACAAAAGTAGTTGTAGTCGTGCATTTTATTTTAGCACTTAGATTTCTATATAGACAGTTATTCATTGACAACTATTGTAGCTTTTATTACCTGTGATACTTTCCATAACACAATGTACCATCTCACCTGTGTAGAAACATTTTGCTGTATTCTCTCATGTCCTGGTAGTGATGGGGGTATGGGATGGCCATGCGAATGTTTCGAGAGGTACAGGGGGAATAAACAATAAAAACAAAAATATTTTCCAGTCGATTTTTTTATTTCCACAAATACCTATAAAAAAGGTGTAAAATTCCAACCTACCTGAAATACCTGGGCAATGACTGTCTTTTCAATGGTTATGCATGCATACAACAAATTCATTTATCAAAAACTAAAGTGGGTGGTTTTTATCAAAAACCAAAGTGGGTGGTTAGGGAACAAAAGTAAAACAACAAAAATAAGAAGAAACTCAAATGGTTTTGGTTTTAATTTTCTGTCCCAAGAATTACCAGGAAATGATCAAACATGACACTTGTTAACTAACTGTTTTACCTTTTCCATAGTTCAATCATTCAGTCCTGTTGCCTGTACTAATACACTGGGTTATTGCAGATTATTGGTGGTGTACTGAGGAAGTATAACATCGCCTGTTGATATATTACCTTCATTTTATGAGTTTTACCTGTTTTCTCGTTAGTGTACCTGTGTCACCTATGAAAAGTTTCTGGGAAGGTTTACAAATGGAATAGGCATCGTCTAGGAACAAACTTGAGGGCAGAGAAAAAAATTAAGCAGCAGAAATCAGAAGAAAAGAAACAGCTTTAATGTGTCATTTCATGACATTTATTACCTGTAATGGATCAAAGGTCATCCTCGTTAACTACCTTTCTACCAGTCATGTGGCTTCAAAATCACAAACCTATTGCCTTTGACAATATCTAATATTGCTGTTGGTCATGGGTTATGTACTGAACAGAAATTCTGACAATGTGTTGGCATTTTATCTTCATTTCAATTTTTTTACCTGTTTTCTCGTTAATTTACCTGTGTTACCTGGAAAAATTTGAGAAAATGTTGAAAAAAATTGTCAGATATTAAAAAGCAGATTCACACCTTCACAAAAATGTATACATCTTCATGTATTAAATGAAAATTAATACAAAAGAATCCTTCACATTATAAGTAGACAATATCTCAGTTAATTTCTGAAAAAACCTACGTTTTAATAGCACACTGTGAGAATTGCAGCACTCTACCAGTTAATCCCCATGAGATCGACAGAGCGTCTAGTGCCTATGCTCGATGGTCTGGGCATGGTGACACGAACGACGGCAACTGATTGTTCCAGTGCGTCGCTAACAGATCTATCATGGGGGGATCCCTCTGGTAGCAAATCTGCCCAAATACTCACTTGTTGAGCGTCCACTCCAATTACACAGGCGACCTTCCGATAGAGTCTGCTAGTACGTTCAGATGACCCGGTATATGATGGATAGAAAGTTGAACATGATGATTCGTGACGAAAAGGAAAATCTTCTCCGTTAGTTGGCATAACAGAAATGAATGGGTGCCGCCCTGGTTCCCGATGTACGCTACTACTGTCGAGTTGTCCGACCAAATTTGAACATGGACGTCCATTATTATATGAGTCCAACGTTGTAGCGCTAGCCATATTGACATCATCTCTTGATGTTTATGTGTTTCTACTGGAACCGAGGGTCCCAAAGACCCTGATACTTCAAGTTTGTGGGACTTAGGGTCGCGTCCCAACCCATCTGACTTGCATCCGTCATAATCGTGAAAGCCGGATCCGGCAGTTGCAGCGGAACTCCACGAGTTAACCACTGAATATCTGCCCAAATCTAAACCCTTGTATTAAAAGGTCAGTTAAAACAAAACTGGTTCAAGAGAAAGCATCTTCACACTCCAGTTCTGAGTGAAGAATATCTGGAGGGGACGTGTGCGTAGGCGGTCCATTGGAATGAGATCCACAGCCGCTCCGCACAGCTCCAACAGTCGCATGAATTCCCTCACTATTAACACGTCTGAGTGTAGACAAAAGCGAGCATAACAACTGATTAATTTCGCTCTGTGTAATGGCAGATGAACCAGATTGTTGTGAGTCTCAAAGGTCATTCCCAAGTGAATAGACGACTTGTATGGAGCTAGATCCAACTTTTTCTTATTTACGATGAAACCGAGACGTAGGAGTAATAGAAGCAAACTCTGAACATCGTTCTGAAGAATAATTCTGTTGCCGTATCCCTGTAGAAGATCGTCCAAGTAAGCCAATGTTACCGCAGTCAAATGAGCTCCAAAGTGTGACATTATCGAGTTCATTATTCAAGTGAACACCCAGGGGGCCAGATTCAGACCAAAGCATATTGCTCTGAACTGATACACCTTCCCTTGTACGGCGAACCGGAGGTACTTTTAGAATGCCGGATGTATCAGGACATGAAAGTACGCATCCTTAGATCTATGCTTGCCGCATAGTCGATCACTCGAATGCTCGCTTTTACCGACTGAATGGACTCCATAAATAAATTTTTGGAGCCATGTTAAGCTTGTTATCCAGCTCAAGTCTATTACCGGTTGGAATGAGCCATCTGGCTTCGGTACGAGGAACAGGTGACTGTAAAAATCTTGAGAATCCTGATTCTCGACGACCTGTATTGCTTCCTTTGATAAGAGAGCTTATACCTCCGGTAGGAGAAACTCTCTTATGCAAGAATCTGATGGTAGATTTGTCCAACACGGACAACTTGTTAGTGGGGATTTTGCTCGGAATGATAGCTGTAAGCCGTCCGAGCCTACACTTTTCACCCACCAATCTTCCGTGATTGTTATCCAGTTTTTTGCGGAGCATGATAACCTTCTGCCAACTGGCCAGGAATAGAGGTGTAAACCATCACATGCATGATCTGCAAGGCTTATGGGAGGAGGAACCATGTCCTCCCCGTGAAAAACCTCGTCTCGTCAGTCTAGGGGCATCTGACCTATAGTCCTGATCAGACCTACGCCCCTTTCCCGTGTCGCAAAACTGACAACCTCCAGAATAATTATGAGAGGGTTTCTTGTACTCTCGTGAGGAGTTTCCTTTTGACGATTTTTGACTGGAACATCCTCCTTTACTCTTGTCTGCTGAAGCAGGTTGTTGATACGCCGACTTCAAAAGCAGAGCACTAGACGCTTTCTTAGTAGCCTGTTCATAGACTAACGAAAGCTAGTCATCGAAAATAAAATGTCCGGAAACCGGAGCGACTCGGAGAGCTTTTCACCTTGTCAGTGATGACAACACAAGGGCAGAATCATGTCTGATTAACTCCAGATTAGCCACTGTTAGGGTGAGTTAAACGTGGTATACATAATTGCCCTGGAAAGAACTTTAAGAGAGGTACGAACGTCCTCCAATTCCTTTCCCTTGAGACGTTGCACCATAGCTCTTGTAAGGTGATCTAAGACATAACGTCCAAATTCGCTCTATTTGAAGAAATTGCCGTCTCAATTATGTCTCAGCAAATAGAGAATGATACAGGAAAGGATACCTCTAGATCCCCAGCCTGCTCATCCAAATGCAGAACTCTCTGAACATCTTCCCCAACCGTTTTTAAATGAACGTGGTCCAAAAAATGGTATGTATACGGAAGATGAAGATAAGAAACCACCTTCTTTCTCACATAGGGTTCTTACACTTTTCTGACAAAAAATTTCCATACCTTTTCCAGACCTGACATACCATTTTTCCAGACTCAAATCGCATCATTTACCATCATGCCAAAGGCACAGGCACCGTCTCAAGTGGAATCTAGGGCCCGCAACCCTTGAAAGTTCATTACTACATGTACATATATGCTAACAAAGTAGTACTGGTAGCTAAACTGGCAGTGATTCTACATGTTGATTAGCTGCAAACATGTATGTATTCAGCCAATGAAAGTTAAAAAATTTATAGTAATTTATATATTTTTTATACTTACCAATGACCCAGACATAGCTGGTGCTAACTCTTAAAATATAGGGCCAAACACAAATTTTGCCCCCCAATCCCCAAAATTTGCATCTAAAACTAAAGAAAACATGTCCTGAGAGGCCCTCCACACTTCGCCCCTACTGCGCATGCGCAGTGTCAAGGACGTTCCGAAATTGGCGCCATTTATCATTCTAATAACCAGTGCCTGGTAAGCGCTATGTACTCAGCGGGGAGGCAAGAGTTCCCAACTCCTGGGAGGGCCATCCCCGTCTGGGTCATTGGTAAGTATAAAAAATATATAAATTACTATAAATTTTTTAACATTTTTATACTGTACCAATGACCCAGACATAGCTGAATAGTAAAAAGGCTGGAGGGCCAAGGACATAGAGCAAAATGGAATACGCTCAATAAAATAAAATAGAGTCATCCCCTGTAGGGAAAAGAAGTAATAGGCCTTACATGTATCTTTCTTATTTATGATAAATTAGAAAGATACAACACCTTCCAAAAATTGAGCTTCATACATCCATGTACTCTATTAATATCCAATAATCCTTATACTAATAATTTTTAAAGTAAGCCAATAATAAAGTAAGTCTAGAGAATAGAGACTCTTATACTCCTAAAAGTGTGTGAGAATTGCATAATCATGTCCGTTGACATATGCAATATTCAAAAGCTATACTTTAAAAACTAAGACTTGAATGAATTTTATAAACTTAAACTTCTCACTAAACAACCATCCCAATAACAGCTCAGAATTACTAACTCCGGAGGAGGTATCCCCTTGTTTTCATAGTAAAAACAGGTGACCCAAGGGAACACCCTCCCCCCCCCCCTTTTTCTTGCCCTGGGTCAAATAGCCCAGAGCGAAGAGGGCAGCCGAACGGAGACACTGCCGAAACAGACAGCCTACCTAGCTATAGTAGCAACTGTTAAGTGAATGACATTCTGAGCAGTAGATAATAGACCTAACAATAGAGGCCTCCAGAAATGGACTCGATATTTCTGAGATAAAATTCATGAATGGATGGCTGAGCGCAATGAGCAGCCTTCAAAAATCTATAATAGAACACTATTAATGTAAGCCCAAGAAGTAGAAGAACTCTTACTTCATGAGCCGAAATCTTAAGCACAACTGCTAAGCCAATGATATACCATAAGCAGTACGCTAGTTAATAGAATCCATTAACAATAAAATGGAGCGTAACGTCCTTCTACTAGACATCAAAGACAGAAGAAGCTTACGCCCTTGTAATAAACAGATATCTGTTTATAAATACATAAACTGTACCCGGAAAGAGTAAAGGCCTATGCCCATACGAAGACGGAAGGACCTTAAAATAATAGGTTCCGGATAATAGGAGCCTAACTCTTATGCAACAATGCAACCTAAATAGTAACGGAAGTATTGATTCCGAAACTATGAAAGTGAAAATCATCCATCGATAGTGCATGAAACTCACTGACTCTACAGTAAAAGAGAAACCAACAGAATTACTGTCTAAAAGGTCAGAATTTGAAAACTACTGTTTCCAGAGGCTCAAATGATTACTTAGCTAAATAAGAACCTGAAGTTAAAATCCGTATAGGAATTTAATCTAAAGATTCTAAGTCTATTTATCAAAAAGTTACTAACTGACTTAGATAAAGAGACAAAAGACTCAATTGTAAACTATCGTAGAGTGCATAGGTATGAGGTAACATAAACCTATAACCTAAATAACAACAGGCTGCAGTAGATCTTGTGAAACAAGTATACTAAAAAATAGCAATGAGTAGTATGGAGGGATCAACCATATGAACATAATGATCCCTACACCACGACGGAAGAGCCTCCACTTTAGTCGCATAGAATAGCGAAGAAGAGGATCTCCTATAGTAAGAAATCGCGTCCAAAGCTCGTCCAGTACAGTGCTTACAATGCAATACGGACCACACAACGGAATACATGAAGGTTGCGACCTTGCTGGTTGTGATAAAGATGACACGATTTACCCAGTGAAAAAAGATCCTCACATAGAGGAAGATTTCACGATAAGATCCACAGTAGACAAGAGAGTAAATTACTCATGATCTCTGTGAAGATAGAGATGCTATCAACAGAAATGTATTGTGGTTGTTTATCTTAGCAATACCTGCTAAAAACAACAGCGCCGGAGGATACGCGTATCCTATCATTCTGTCCTATAGATCAATAGAGCGTTAACAGTATTAGCTCAGAGATCTGGACAAGCCAACACATACGTCTGCAATTGATTAGCCAGCTGTGTCATAAATAAAACATCATTGGGCGCTCCCATAGATAGCAAATCTGATTGAATACTTGTTTGTTGAGAGTCCATTCTGACAGCAACAAGCGACCCGTAAGAGAACGGGAGTGCGATAAAACAATCAGACGACCCAGAATATGACGGACCAAAACTGAACTTGGTGTACTATAACCAACAGACGGATTCTTTCCATTAAATTGAATAACGGAAACGAAAGAGTGCCTCCCTGGTTCCGGAGATACGCCACTACTGTCGAATTAAAGGACAGGAATTTGGGCATGCGTTTCTGAATAATGTTCATGCAATGACATAAAGCAAGCCTAAAAAACATTATTCCGCGGAAGTTAACTGATAGCTAAAAGACTGCGGAACCCAAAGACCCTGGCACTTCGAATCCGTAGGGATCAGTATATATCCCAATCTGTTTGACTGGCAACCGTCATAACAGCCACACTCGGGTCCGGCAACTGCGGCGGCACTCTCTGAGTCAACCACCGAATGTTTGCCCCAGTCTGAATCTCTTGTAACACTAGATAGACAAGAGAATGTATAAATCAAGCAATTCATGGATTGCCGGAAAGTTGCCGTCGAAGAGAAGCTCCTCCGAGAACGAAGCGACTCTGAGAGAGTTCTTAACCTACTATCCACGCGTGGATGTAGCTAGGGCTGCATCACGTCTAACCAACTCCAATCAGCCACTGAAGGGCGGAGTTATACGTGAACAAACTACTGCCCTCAAAAGAAATTACATTGAGAATAATATCCCGTAAATCTTTTCTTGAAGACGTAATGATAACGCCTCAGTAAGGCGGATTACGTATAATAAAGCGTCTAAGTTAAGTCTAATATACATAATGTCGTTCCCAACATTGAAATTGGAAAAGACATAAACGGTGAAAAAGAATATATGCAGTCTTTAATCACACCGTCTAGACGCATATGAACTCTCGGTATGCCCTGCTCTGCCAAAATAAACTATATGTAAAAAAAGATAAAATGGCAGAAATGAGCCACGCGGACAAGAAACTACACTATCATGCTTAGTAGCCGTCTTGTATATATATATAAATATATAGCGTCGAAAAATAAAACACATGTTGTAATGACAATATTGGACTGCGTCGGTAAGTCAGGGACAAAGTCCCTGTACCGATCGAAAAATCCGAGTCCAATGACGCTATAAGTCTCTTATCCAAGATCGCAGCAATGAAGTCCGAAAAATAATCACTGGAAGAAATGCCAGAAGATATGAAAGGCATCTTCCGATACTACTGAAGGGAAAACTCGAAATCTTTCGAATCCCTTTCGCCATCCTGTCGGACCCTATAAAGCGTTCGGTCGTCCGTAGCTTGATGCAACCGCGGACCGCACCGACCCAGCGCCGTCGGATAATTCCTGATTCGACCGAGAAACCGTCAATTGCTGGGATGCTGCGAAACAACTGTGCTAACTCGGATAGCACGTCCGTCACTGAGGCCTGAGGAGCAGCGGTCTTACGATGCATTGCCGCAGGAAGCTCCGAGATCGTTACCCCGTGCATACTTCCAATATGCGAGCGAACGGAGTGTATAGGCCTCGTGTCCCTTGGCTACCGGATGGCGCGACCTATTCGCTGTGGAATCACTGAATGCCGAAACTGATCGGATACTCGAGGTCACGTAGCCAATGTGCGGTCGTGTGCCCTGCTGTGAGGATGAGGAAGCATTAAAGACAGTCTCTCGGACTGTCAATATAACGGAGCGTCCCGAGCAACGGACATATGCTCCGAATGTAAAATATCTGAACCACAACATGCGGTCCCCTATGTTGTTGGCTTCCTCCGATCTGTCCTCAATCTGCCGTCACTGGGTGAGTACTAAAGTAATTAAAGTGCTCGCATCACCCAAATCTCCTTCCTAGACCGCAACGGACGAACCCGGCAGCCGAACCATTCGATGAATGTACGCTACACCGGGTGAGCTAGCGAATGTCACTCCGTAAGCGATAGACATATTCCATGAGCACTTATTGCAGCTAACTCTTCATTAACTATGACGACAGAGGCACACTTTTGAAAGACATCTCCATAACTCTTCGAACAAGAAACCAGAAATGCTTGGATAGCAAGCATAAAATAATAATATATATAGCGTCGTTCAATAATTCGAAAGTTTGTGTGACATTATTGGACTATGTCGGAACTGAGGGACGATGTCC
Source organism: Pictodentalium vernedei (assembly GCA_031216915.1). NCBI lineage: Eukaryota > Metazoa > Mollusca > Scaphopoda > Dentaliida > Dentaliidae > Pictodentalium > Pictodentalium vernedei. The sequence continues at coordinate 386,218,793 of CM062297.1, forward strand.
CTGAACCGAACCAAAAATTTCTAAGTCCACCGACGCTATCAGTTTCTTATCCGGCATCGCAGCATATGTTGTTCCGAAAGGGAAAGCTTGAAATCCACCGAATCCCTTTCGGTATCCCGTCGGACCGGATGAAACTTTCGGACGTCCGTACCCGCTTCCGCGGAGCGTCCCGACCCAGCATCGTCGGATAAAATATATGCGACAGATTCAGTTGATGCTGGGATGCTGCGATAAACTGTGCTATTAAGGAAAGCACGTCCGTTCCCGAGGCCTGTGCAGTAGCGGACTTACGATGCATTGCCGCTGGAAGCTCCGTGTACGTTGACTCCCGCATACTTCCTATGCGAACGTCCGGAGTCTGCAGGCCTCGAGTCCCCGGCTACCGACCCAGCGCTGTCGGATAATTCTCGATCCGACACCGTTTCTGTCGGCTGCTGGGATGCTGCGATAAGCTGTGCTATGTGCACAAGAATGTCCGGCGTCGAGACCTGCGGAGGCGCAGTCTATCGCTGCTTCGCCGAGGGCAGCTCCGCATCAGATGGCTCCCGCATACTTTTCCTATGCGAACGTCCGGAGTCCATCGGTCTCGAATCCCTGGCTGCCGGATGGTGTGACCTGGTCGCCGAAGAATCCTTGATCGGCGAAGCTGGTAATATATCGGCGGTCACGCAGCCAAGGTGCGGTCGTGTGCGCTGACGAGAAGAGGAAGCCTTAGCAGTCTCAGCGGACTGCCTATACAACGGAGCGTCCCGAGCGACGGACGTATGCTCCGCTAACGACACATTTGTACCACAACATCTGGGGCCAGATGTTGTTGAACGAGAGAAGGGCCTCTCTCGCTTGCCGTCCGGATGGACCGGAACGAGCTATGAACCGGACTAAAAGGCTTCCTCCGTTCTCCCTCCGATCCGCCGTCACTGGGTGTGCATTAAGTTAATTTTATAGTGCTCGCATCACCCCAAAATTCCTTCTAGACCGCAACGGACGAACCCAGCTGCCGAACCATTCGGTGAATGGACGCTACACCGGGCGAGCTAGCGGACGTCAAAGGCCGTCGAACCTACTAGGGTCCTCTTAGGCAATTGGCGTATTACATGAGCACTTTTCCGCTAGCCCTTCATTAATTGTGACGACGGAGGCACACTGTTGGAAGACATCACAGATACATCACCCTAATCTTGATCGTCTGAAATAGAAATTGATAAAGTAGAGTGACCCTGCGGGGAAAGGACCGGAGTGTCCAAATCCCCAACAACATACCGTGACATACGCTTCCCATATTGTCATCGAAATCATACGATACAGAACCGGAGTTAATGCGAGTACACTGACCACATATAGAATGATAATAAGGTCAGAGGAAGACTTCCTCTTAAAACAATTGATCAATATCCTTTCAATGTGAAAAGAAAACAAGTCCTGGTACTCGCACTAACCCCTGGCAATCAAAATACGTAATAATAATATGATCCATTAATATAGAAAAAATAATTGAAATCAAAATATTTTGAAAAAATATTTTTTCAGAACAGCCCAAGTTTCTGAAAAGTAACGTTGAGCCCCAATGGATCCCAAGCCTAAGTGTGGACAAAAATTTTAAAAATATTTTAAACAATTTATTCAACACTTACGAACAATAATAATGTATCTAGTTATGATTGAAATAACATAAAGATATTATTATTTAGAAATCCCCCCCTCACACAGAGGGCTGTTGTAAATGTAAACAATGAGTGTAAAAACACTAAAATAAGACTCCAGGCACCCAGGCCCAAAATCAGTTACCAAAATACACCATCTGATGCAAAACAGAGACTTCCAGGGAAGAAACTGCAGAACATCAGATGGTAGATGCAGAACACAACGCCTAACCACCCGTAGGTGAAGACGTAAACATGGGGAAAGAACAGAATTCATTCTGTTATTCAGCTAAACTCCCAAGAAATTTTAGTAATAATAATTACAGAAATTATGCCAAAAGCATGGGAGAATAGCAAGGGGGAACTTAAAGGACAGGGAGAGAGGAAAAACACTTGTAAAAACAGTGTAACTAAATAATCAGAATGACAACAAAATGGCTGCTGCCTTGAAAATAGGTAACTTAACATAATTTCATTAAAAAATTTTAAGTTACAGCCCTGATAATATTCTGTCACACATTCTTTTCCTCTCCTCCTTTTCTATCCTCCTTAGAATCACCATTTCACTAATATTTATGTGTCTGGCATCATTTAAACTGAGATTTAAAAGCACAAAGATCAGTCAGATGTTAACTGATGAAGGGCCAAACTTAGAATGATAAATGGCGCCAATTTCGGAACGTCCTTGACACTGCGCATGCGCAGTAGGGGCGAAGTGTGGAGGGCCTCTCAGGACATGTTTTCTTTAGTTTTAGATGCAAATTTTGGGGATTGGGGGGCAAAATTTGTGTTTGGCCCTATATTTTAAGAGTTAGCACCAGCTATGTCTGGGTCATTGGTACAGTATAAAAATATGTACAATCCCAACAGCTGAAAATCTGTTTTCATACGGTGTTCAGTGTACATCTATAAGGAATGTGTCCCACCCATATAACAATAAAGCAAGTTCTCTCTTAGAGAGCACTTGGTTTGTTGTTATATGAATGGGTAGTTCTGGACAACATATGGACTTCAAGATTAAATAAAAATTTCTTGACATTGTTTTATCATAAGAGTAAAAACGTCTAACTTACCACAAGACAGTCTGTGTGCCAGAATATATTCTACTTGAAACAGTTTCAGAAATTATCCACACTAACAGTAATAATCCTTCAACATACACAAGCTATGTGCATGTAGTTTGAAAAGCTTCTTAAGCAGGTTATAGCATAAACATTATGTAACAATGATCCAAATGAAACTGAAGAAATGAATTATCAAATGAGAAATCAAACTGCAACTGTAGTAACACCAATTATCCAACTCTTTAACATACATCAAATGGAGATCACCATGAACAAAAGTTGAAAAATTTATAGTAATTTATATATTTTTTACACTTACCAATGACCCAGACATAGCTGGTGCTAACTCTTAAAATATAGGGCCAAACACAAATTTTGGCCCCCAATCCCCAAAATTTGCATCTAAAACCAAAGAAAACATGTCCTGAATGGCCCTCCACACTTCACCTCCACTGTGCATGCGCAGTGTCAAGGACGTTCCGAAATTGGCGCCATTAATCATTCTTATAACCAGTGCCTGGTAAGCGCTATGTACTCAGCGGGGAGGTATGAGTTCCCAACTCCTGGGAGGTCCATCCCCTTCTGGGTCATTGGTAAGTATAAAAAATATATAAATTACTATAAATTTTTTAACATTTTTATACTGTACCAATGACCCAGACATAGCTGAATAGTAAAAAGGCTGGAGGGCCTAGGACATAGAGCAAGTTGGAATACGCTCAATTATATAAAATAGAGTCATCCCCTCTAGGGAAAAAGAAGTATTAGGCCTTACATGTATCTTTCTTATTTATGCTAAATTAGAAAGATACAACACCTTGCAAAATTGAGCATCATACATCCATGTACTCTATTAATATCTAGTATAATCCTTATACTAATAATTTTTAAAGTAAGCCAATAAATAAAGTAAGTCTAGAGAATAGAGACTCTTTATACTCCTTAAAAGTGTCTGAGGATCGTATAATAACGTTCGTTTGACACGTGCTATATTCAAAAGCTATACTTTAAAAACTAAGACCTGAATGAATTTTTAAAACATAAACTGCTCACTAAAAAACCATCCCAGTGACAGCTCAGAATTACTAACTCCGGAGGAGGTATCCCCTTGTTTTCATAGTAAAACAGGTGACCCAAGGGAACACCCTCCCCCCCCCCCCCTTTTTCTTGCCCTGGGTCAAATAGCCCAGAGCGAAGAGGGCTGCAGAACGGAGTCACTGCCGAAACAGACAGCCTACCTAGCTATAGTAGCAACTGTTAAGTGAATGACATTCTGAGCAGTAGATAATAGACCTAACAAAAGAGGCCTCCAGAAATGGACTCGATATTTCTGAGATAAAAAATTCATGAATGTGGATGGCTGAGCGCAATGAGCAGCCTTCAAAAATCTATAATAGCGACACTATTAATGTAAGCCCAAGATGTAGAAAGAACTCTTACTTCATGAGCCGAAATCTCAAGCACAACTGCTGAGTCAATGATATACCATAAGCAGTACCGATAGTTAATTGAATCCATTAGAAATAGAATGGAGCGTAACGTCCTTCTATTAGGCATCAAAGACAGAAGAAGCTTACGTCCGTAGTAATAAACAGATCTGTTTATAAATACGTAAACTCTAACCGGACAGAGTAAAGGCCTATGCCCGTACGAAGACGGAAGGACCTTAATAACAATAGGTTCCGGATATTTATTAGGAGCCTGACTCTTAACCAAAAATCCAACCTAAATAGTAAAGGAAGTAGTGATTCCGAAACTACGAAAGTGAGAATCATCCACCGATAGTGCATGAAGCTCACTGACTCTTCAGTAAAAGAGAAGCCAACAGAATTACTGTCTAAAAGGTCAGAATTTGAAAACTACTGTTTCCAGAGGCTCAAATGATTACTTAGCTAAATAAGAACCAAAGTTAAATTCCATATAGAAATTTAATCTAATGATTCTAAGTCTATTTATCGAAAAGTTACTAAATGACTTAGATAAAGAGACATAAGACTCAATTGTAAACTATCATAGAGTGCATAGGTATGAGATAACATAGACCTATAACCTTAATAGTATCAGGCTGCAGTAGATCTTATCAAACAAGTATACTAGAAAGTTGCAATGACTAGTATGGAGGGATCAACATAGTGATCCCTACAACGACGGAAGAGCCTCCACTTTAGCCGCATAGAATAGCGAAGAAGAGGTTCTCCTACAGTAAGAAATCGCGTCCAAAGCTCGTCCAGTACAATGCTTACAATGCAATAAGGACCACACAACGGAATACGTGAAGGTTGAGACCTTGCGGGGTGTGATGAAGATGACACGATTTTCCCCAGCGAAAGAAGATCCTCTCATGGAGGAAGTTTTCGCATCAAGTCCCACAGTAGACATCTGAGTAAATTTACCCACGGTCTCTGTGAAGACAGAGATGCTATCAACAGAAATGTATTGTGGTTGTTTATCTTAGCAATACTTGCTGAAACAACAGTGCAGGAGGATACGCATATCCTATCATTCCGTCCTATTAGATCAATAGAGCGTTAACAACATAAGCTCAGAGATCCAGACATGCAAACACATACGTCTGCAATTGATTAGCAAGTTGTGTCGTAAATAAATTATCATTGGGCGCTCCCATTGATAGCAAATCTGATTGAATACTTGTTTGTTGAGAGTCCATTCTGACGGCAACAAGCGATCCTTACGTGAAAGGGAGTGCGGTAATACAATCAGACGACCCGGAATATGACGGACCGAAGCAGAACTTGGTGTACTATAACAAACAGAAGGATTCTTTCCGTTAAATTGAATAACGGAATCGAATGAGTGCCTCCCTGGTTCCGGAGATACGCAACTACTGTCGTATTATCGGACAGGATTTGGACATGCGTTTCTGAATAATGTTCATCCAATGACATAAAGCAAGCCTAAAAAACATTATTCCGTGGAAGATAAGTGCTTGCCTAGAGACTGCGGAACCCAAAGACCCTGGCACTACGAATCCGTTGGGATCAAAATTGTACCCCAACCTGTTTGACTGGCGACCATCATAATTATAAAACTCGGATCCGGCAACTGCAGTGGCACTCTCTGAGTCAACCACCGAATGTTTGCCCCAGTCTGAATCTCTTGCTACACTTGATAGACAAGAGAACATGTATATCAAGCAATTCATGGATTGCTGAAAAGTTGCCGTCGAAGAGAAGCTTCTCCGAGACCGAAGCGACTCTGAGAGAGTTCTTCACCTTACTATCCACGCGCGTGGATGTAGCTAGGGCTGCGTCACGTCTAACCAACTCCAGATTGCCACTGAAGGGCGGAGTTATACGTGGACAAACTACTGCCCTTGAAAGAAATCACATTGAGGATCATATCCCGGAACTCTTTCTCTTGAAGACGTAATGATAACGCCTCAGTAAGGTGGACTACGTATGATAAAGCGTCTAAGTTAAGTCTATTAGACATCATTTTCGTTTCCAACATTGTGGTTGGAAAAGACATAGACGGCGAAAAAGATAATTTCCAGTCTTTAACCCCGCCGTCTAGACGCATATAAACTCTCGGTATGCCCTGTTCTGCCAAAATAAATTATTCCTAGAAATGATAAAAGGCAGAATTGAGCATTGCGGACAAGAAACTAAACTATTATGCTTGGTAGCAGGCTTATATATATATAGCATCGATAAATAATACAAATGTTCTAATGACATTATTGGACTGCGTCGGTAAGTCAGGGACAATGTCCCTGAACCGATCCAAAATTCCGTGTCCAATGACATTATAAGTCTCTTATCCAACATCGCAGCAATGTAGTCCGAAGGAACAACCACTGGAAGGTAATGCCGGAAGAAATGTATGGCAGCTTCCGTTGTTCCGAAAGAGAAAACTCGAAATCGTCCGAATCCCTTTCGCCATCCTGTCGGACCCTATAAAGCGTTCGGTCGTCCAAACCTGATGCAACAGCGGAGCGCACCGACCCAGCGCCGTCGGATAATTCCTGATCCGACCGAGAAACTGTCGATTGCTGGGATGCTGCAATAAACTGTGCTAACCTGGATAGCACGTCCGTCACTGAGGCCTGTGGAGAAGCGGTCTTACGATGCATTGCCGCTGGAAGCTCCGTGATCGTTACCCTGTGCATACTTCTATTATGCGAGCGAACGGAGTGTATAGGCCTCGTGTCCCTTGGCTACCGGATGGCGTGACCTGTTCGCCGTGGAATCACTGCATGACGCAACTGGTCAGATACTCGAGGTCACATAGCCAATGTGCGGTCGTGTGCGCTGCTGTGAGGATGAGGAAGCATTATCGACAGTCTCTCGGACTGTCAATATAACGGAGCGTCCCGAGCGGCGGACATATGCTCCGAATGCGAAATATCTGAACCACAACAAGCGATCCCCTATGTTGTTGTACGAGAGAGGGACCTATCTCGCTCACAGCTCGGACGGACCTGGACGAGCCAGGAACCGGACTAAAAGGCTTCCTCCGATCTGTCCTCAATCCGTCGTCACTGGGTGAGTACTAAAGTTATTATAGTGCTCGCATCACCCAAATCTCCTTCCTAGACCGCAACGGACAAACCCGGCTGCCGAACCATTTGATGAATGGACGCTACACCGGGTGAGCTAGCGAATGGCACTCTGTCGATCCTACAAGGGACCTCTTAGGCGATAGACATATTCCGTAAGCACTTATTGCCGCTAGCTCTTCATTAACTATGACGACAGAGGCACACTTTGAAAGACATCTCCGTAACTTTGCGAACAAGAAACCAGAAATGCTTGGTAATAGCAAGCATATAATAAAAATATATAGCGTCGTTCAATAATTTGAAAGTTTGTGTGACATTATTGGACTATGTCGGAACTGAGGGACGATGTCCCTGAACCGAACCAAAAATTTCTAAGTCCACCGACGCTATCAGTTTCTTATCCGGCATCGCAGCATTCTGGTCCGACAAAAGAACCTGTAGAAGATAAAGTCAGATGACATACACAACAGCATATGTTGTTCCGAAAGGGAAAGTTCGAAATCCTCCGAATCCCTTTCGGCATCCCGTCGGAACGGATGAAATTTTCGGACGTCCGTACCTGCTTCCGCGGAGCGTCCCGACCCAGCATCGTCGGATAATACATGATGCGACAGATTCAGTTGTTGCTGGGATGCTGCGATAAGCTGTGCTATTTGGGATAGCACGTCCATCACCGAGGCCTGTGCAGTAGCGGTCTTACGATGCATTGCCGCCGGAAGCTCCGTGTACGTTGACTCCCGCACACTTTCTTATGCGAACGTCCGGAGTCTGCAGGCCTCGTGTCCCTGGCTACCGGATGGTATGACCTGGTTGCCGATGATTCTCCGATTGGCGAAGCTGACTGGATATCCGAGGTCACGTAGCCAAGAGCGGTCGTGTGCGCTACCATGAGAATGAGGAAACCTTATTGACAGTCTCTCCTGACTGACTATATGTCAGAGCGTCCCGAGGGGCCTCTCTCGCTCGCCGTCCGGATGGACATGGACGAGCTAGGAACCGGACTAAAAGGCTTCCTCCGTTCTCCCTCTAATCCGCCGTCACTGGGTGTGCATTTGGTTGATTTATAGTGCTCGCATCACCCCAAAACTCCTAGACTGCAGCGGACGAACCCGGCTGCCGAACCATTCAATGAATGGACGCTACACCGGGCGAGCTAGCGGACGTCAAAGGCCGTCGAACCTACTAGGGTCCTCTTAGGCAATTGGCGTATTTACATGAGCACTTTTCCGCTAGCTCTTCATTAATAGTGACGACGGAGGCACACTTTTGGAAGACATCACGGATACATCACCCTAATCTTGATCGTCTGAAATAGAAATTGATAAAGTAGAGTGACCCTGCGGGGAAAGGATCGGAACGTCCAATTCCCCACTAACATACCGTGACACACGCTTCCCATGTTGTCATCGAAATTATCACATACAGAACAGGAGCTAGTGCGAGTACACTGACTACATATACAATGATTGAGATATGGGGTCACTCGCGATCGGTAAACAAACTACTTAGATTGCAAAAACGAGCAATACGAATCGTGAATAACAAAAGATATAATTCGCATACTGACCCGCTATTCCTTAAAAACAGAGTTATAAAGATTACCGATCTTCACAAAATCCATTCATTGTTATTTGTGCATGACTGGCACACTGGAAAGTTGCCATCCTCCTTTCAAAGTTACTTAAAAGTTAATGTAAATCAAGCAGGGGTAAACACCAGACAAACAGGATTACTGAAAACCGATATCGCTAGATCCAAATTACTTGAAAGCCTTCCATCATATAGTCTCCCAAAATTATGGAACTCCCTAGAGAACAACATCAGGTGCATACCCAATAGGAAACAGTTCAAGAAAGCCGTAGTAACCCAGGCAATCATGGACTACTCATCATCAGTAACGTGTACGAATCCATATTGTCCAGATTGTTCTGTATGATTGGAAATATTACAAACATGAACTCCCATTTCAACAAACTTATACCGTCATCCCGACTCTCGTCAAATTTCCCTGTTTTAGATTTTTTGTCTTAACTGAATGCAATAACGTATCACAATGAAAGACCGTTGCCCTGAAGAAAATTCCGAAAACAAATAAGTAATCAAGTATGTATATATAATATTGGATTCATGTATGCGTATACATGTATGTATGTGTGTCTGTGCATTATATAGGTGTATAGACATATACGTATATGTATGTGTATGAATGCGTGGTTTCGGTGCATTTTGAATACTATTGCAATCTACCAGAATTATAATGACAATCCTAGAGGGGGTGATTACAAAACAGCCAGCCTGGCTATATCACCTCCTTGCAGTTGTTTTCCCCATACTTATTACATGGTGTCTTTTATGAACAATCACTTATTATATGCTTAATTCATGTATCGTATTTGTAACAATAATACTGCAGAAATAAACTATCTATCTATCTATCTATGATTACAAAAGTCAGAGGAAGATTTCCTCTTATTACAATTGACCAAAATCCTTTCAATGTGAAAAGAAAACAAAGTCCTAGTACTCGCACCAACCCCTGACAATCAAAATACATAATAATATGATCCATTAACATAGAAAAAATAATTGAAATCAAAAAATTTTGAAAAAATATTTTTTCAGAACAGCTCAAGTTTCTGAAAAGTAACGTTGAGCCCCAATGGATCCCAAGCCTAAGTGTGGACAAAAATTTTAAAAATATTTTAAACAATTTATGCAACACTTACGAACAATAATAATGTATCTAGTTATGATTAAATTAACATCAAGATATTATTTTCAAGAAATCCCCCCTCACACAGAGGGCTGTTGTAAATGTAAACAATAAGTGTAAAAACACTAGAATAAGACTCCAGGCACCCAGGCCCGGAATCAGTTACCAATAATACACTATCTGATGCAAAACAGAGACTTCCAGGGAAGAAACTGCAGAACATCAGATGGTAGATGCAGAACACTACGCCTAACCACCCATAGGTGAAGACGTAAACATGGGGAAAAGAACAGAATTCATTCTGTTATTCAGCTAAAACTCCCAAGAAAGTTTAGTAATAAAATTACAGAAAATATGCCAAAAGCATGGGAGAATAGCAAGAGGGGACTTAAAGGAAAGGGAGAGAGGAAAACACTGAACAAGCAGTGTAACTTGATAACAAGAATGACAACAAAATGGCTGCTGCCTCGAAAATAGGTAACTTAACATAATTTCATTAAAAAAATTTAAGTTACAGCCCTGATAATTTTCTGTCACACATTTTTCCTCTCCTCCTTCTATACCCTCCTTAGAATCACCATTTCACTAATATTTATGTGTCTGGCATCATTTAAACTGAGATTTACAAGCACAAAGATCAGTCAGATGTTAACTGATGAAGGGCCAAACTAAGAATGATTAATGGCGCCAATTTCGGAACGTCCTTGACACTGCGCATGCGCAGTGGAGGTGAAGTGTGGAGGGCCATTCAGGACATGTTTTCTTTGGTTTTAGATGCAAATTTTGGGGATTGGGGGGCAAAATTTGTGTTTGGCCCTATATTTTAAGAGTTAGCACCAGCTATGTCTGGGTCATTGGTACAGTATAAAAATATCAGTTTTTATATTCTTTTAGCTTGTTGTCAATTTCTTCATTGAGATTTTTTAGTTCAACCTCTTTATCTCTTGCCGATCGCCGAAGGGCGTTCGATTTAGATATGAAAGACAGCTTTCCTGTATGCTCCGCTTTATCTGAAAAATCATCTGCACTTTTCAAGAGCGTTCATGTTTCCTTCAACACGTTTTTTTTTTGCTTTCAACTCATCGATTTCATTCAAGCGAGATTTCCTTTTATTCCCTTTTTCCTTCTCAACTTTATGCCGTTTTTCCTCATCAAGAAAAGCATGATATCTTCACCTTGCTGCAGCAGCAGATTGCAATAGTTTCTTGTTAACTGTTACCCCTTTGACACCACCAACATGTTTCAAGTGATCAGTTATTATTCTCTGAGCAATAACAGTTTTTTCTGACATATTTTCAACAATAATTTCCTTATTGACAGAGAAGCCTCTCTCCATAGAGGCCTGGGACACTACAAGAATTTTTTTTGTAAGCTGCCAGAGTTGTGTAAAATCTGTATTGTTAGCAATATGAGCATAAAATAGGTTGTCAAGTCTTTTTTCTGCTTCATTAAATGATTTGAAGTCATCACAATTAGCTTTTTGCATCAGAAAGTCATTGTATTCCTTTATAATTGTGTCACACTGGGATTCAAGAATGTGTCCTGACTCTTCTACTATTTTCAGAGTCGACTTGAGTTGTTTAACACAGAACTCGGATTGTTCAACAATGTGTTTTGGCACTAACCAGCCAAGATTCCTGACTAAACCATACCTATCTGGAGCTTTCTCTAAAAATTTGGTAACAAGTTTTATTACAAAAGAACGAGTATCTGATTTGACACCAAAGAGAGCTTTCTCTGAAAGCTTCTTTACAGTTTTTAAATTTTCAAGCAGTTTTTCTCCAATAAATCCAATGTTGATATTTGCTGTCTTTTTTATGATGTGAAGTATCAGTGATATCAAAATTTATCAGTTTTGTTATGGAGGTAATAGATTTCATAGTATCATGTTTAATAATACGGTCAAGCAAACAGGTCACTGTTTTTAACAAGTCTTCACACATAAGGTGTAACATAGGCTTGTTGGTTTGATATTTTAACAAGAAAGGAGTTACATCTCTTGCAATTGATAAAAATATGTTTGTCCGCACTTCAAACAACGGGTCGTCACGCGAAGAAGAAACAGAGTCAAATGATTTATTTTTAGGCTTCGTGAATTTTGTTGAAGATGAGCTTAATTCTTAGACATACTTCTTAATATTAGGCCAAATTTCCAACACTCGTTCGCACACACCTACATTTTCAATCCATCTGTGTTTACAGAACTGTTTTGGAAAAACACTTGAGCCAGTAATACTGGTAAAATCTTCACGGCGTGCTGGGGAGTCATGAAAAAGCCAGTACAATGACTTGAATGTTTCCTCAATATTCCAATCAGTCTCCAAGCTTCTGGCTCTGAATGCATTGTGCATTATATGTAACCCACAGCTTCCAATATTTAAAAGATTTGGACCATTTTCTTCATCAATACTTTTTGATAACTGATTAAAAGCCTTCCAATTGACATTCGGACCATCCATTGAAAGTTGTAAAATACCTCTCTGTCCAATTGACTCACAACACTCTTTCAACTTGTCATGAACATGATCAGCACAAGCATGGCCCAAAAAATATGATGTGTAATACTGAGTTCTGATGCAATTTCCTTCCCAAAAACGAACATGAACGTCAAACTGTTTTGACTGCAAATAATCGTTCAGACTTTCGTCAAATAATAGAACATACTGGTTTTCAGATTTAATCTTTGAAAGCATCAACTCTGAAAAATAGGGAGCAATGCCAAACGTTGTAAGATAGCGTGATTTTGTCTCTGAACAAGAAAATTTTGAAGCAATCTGACTATCAGGAAACATGAGGCAAAATACATCAGAAACACCCTGACAACTCTTGTAAGAATGGTGTTTTTCCATCATATTCAAAGTCCAGTAAATTTCTGCTGTTAAAACACTCTTGTCGGTAACAAAGTCTCCAAGGGTTGAAATGCCCCCAGTGCCAGTGGCTCCATGACTTTGTTCGTGAGACACTTCCAATGCGTCAAGTTTTTGTTTTGAAGAAACACCGTGAAGATCATTGCCAGGTGTCAGATGAGTCTTACCTATTCTCGTAGCTTCGGAAAAAAATCCTTCCATATGATTTTGTTGTTGTTTCATTTTCACTGAGGCAGCGTGTTTTTTACCTGCCATGTGAATTAGAAGGGCCGCTTCGCCCATATTCGATACGTCAAATGATTTTCTGCATATTGTGCACATTGCCTTTTTATTCGAAGTTTTGTCCTGAGAAATCCATTGTTTGAATCTAGGGTCTGTTTCCCATTTCGGCGAAAAAACACACTTCCCCATGATAAACAAATACAAAAATAACAAATGACCTTCTCGTTGGAAATTTCAAAGACAATAAAACACAGTGTGCATGTGACTTGACCTTCAGAATTCTCCGTAATTCCGAGCTGCATTCGGCTTTGAAACACCTGTGATATCTCGGTTGTATTCCATTGAAAATGCGCGAAGTTTTCCGATCCAAATTTTTCTGTTATCGAATGCGGGGCGTTGACAAATAATAATTTTTGTATGCTGGTTCTTTTTACTCAGAATGATTATACCTTTGTTAAAAACAGTAATTTCCATACTTTTTCAAGACCCCAAGGCTCGACACACATATTTTCAAACCTTTTCCAGACCTTTTCCAAACCGCCCCAAATTTCCATACTTTTTCCAGTTTTCCAGACCCACGTACGAACCCTGCTCACACTCAAGAGGATAAATATGGAGTCGTCTATATGGCCGAAGGCCTGCAACACCTGCATAAACTGAACCGGAAAAGAAAGGACTTCCTCCTTTGTCTGGATAAAGTCTGCGTCCAACGACGCCAGCGGTTTCTCTCTTGTCGTCACAACATTCTGATTTGTTGGAACAAAATCAGGGTAGTATTGATGGATGAAAGCCATTGCAACCATGTACTGTTCCAAAAGGGAAGGGTAATCCTCTTCCTTATCCCTTTCACCATCCAAGAGAATCAATCGCGAATCTCGGTCCATTGCATCTGCTTGAACAAACGACTGGACCGACCCAGCACCGTCCGACAGCTCAGATTCTGAGTCTGAGAGAGGCTGCATCTGCACTTGCTGGGATGCTGCGATCAGCTGCACAATCTGCGACAGCAAGTCCGTCATCGAGGCCTGAGGAGCAGTGGTTTTCAGTTCCTTAGCCGAATGCTGCTCCTGGGACGGTGTGTCAGAAACAGATCCTTTCTCCGAACGTTCCGATGATCGAGGCCTCGTCTCCCTAGCTACCGGACGGTCCGACTTCACAGGCGAAGAGTGGTTCCTTCTTCATGCAACAGGCTGGATATCCAAAGTCGTGTAGCTAGGATGTGGTCGTGTGCGCTTAAATAACGTAGCAGAGGAAGCCGTGACTGAAGCCGACCCCGGCTGCAGACTACACGGAACGTCCCAAGCTGTGGGCAGACATATGCTCTGTCTCGCGTAAGTTTCCAACCAGAAAACTTCATTTTGGCCTTGTGAAACGTAGCAGAGAAAGCCTTTACTGAAGCCGACCCGAGCTGCAGACTAAACAGAGCATCCCAAATGGAGGGCGGACATATGCTCCGGCTTGTGCAAGTTTCTCCAAACAACATCTGACCCCAGACATTGATAGATTAGAGAGGGGGGCCTCTCCTGCTCGCGGTCTATCAGACCTCGTCGAGTATTAGAACTTGCTGACTTCCTCCCTATTTCCGTCATCGCTGGGTGAGCTATTTATATTATAGTGCTCGCTCTACCCACATTCACTTCCTATGACCGCAACTGACTTCCCTGGCATCACGGTACCCACGGACGGAGTACCGCTTCACCGGTCGAGCTAGCTGCTTGTATTCTTGCAATAATAAGCACTGCAGCTAGCTCTATATGCTCCATGGAGCCTGACGACAGTAGCACACTTGTATGGGTGTCTGAATATCACCATGTTCATGTTCCTCTAAAATAGAAACTGACAGAATGAATTAAAACAAGGTGAGAGGCCTGATCCTCAGAACCTCACCACCAACAACGTACCGTGACACCCGACTCCAACATCAGTCATCCCAGTGCAACACAAGAATGACAAGAGTCCGCAGGAGTGAATCAACTAAAGTCGATATCAGTCCTCCAAACTTCACAACAATATATAAATATAACTGAGATACATGAATAATAGCAATCATAATTCAATTCAAAATATTTTTTGTAAACAAAACATTTTGAAAAAATGCCTAAGTTCCCAAAGGGAACATTAAGAGCCCAAGGGCATCCCGATAGAGCCTAAGTGTGGACAAAATCCAAAATTTTTTGAGCTACACTACCGCAATAATAATCCATGTATCCTACAGTATACTACGGTAATAGAATATATATGAGAACATTGACAATATAAACAATGTCAATGTAAACAAGACATCAGGCACACAAAAAGGCCCAAAGTCAGAACCAATTGAAATGCTGTCAGATGCAAAGCTAGATCTTCATACGAAGAAAAAATGATACATCGTATAGAAGATGCAAGACTAAACAACCTAACACCCCTAAGGTGAGGACGTAACCCTGGGGAAGAAACAGAAAATATTCTGTAAAATATGTTAAACTCCCAAGAAATTTTATAAAAAATTTCAATAAAAAATAGCCAAAAAGCTTAAGAGTTTAACAGGAAGGGTTCATGGAAGGATAGGGAAGGAATACTTAACAAACAGTGGAATAATCATTATCAAAAATAATGACGTCAGGCATATGTCCCGAAATCTGGAAACATAAAATAATTTTATAAATATTATACAGTTACAGCCCTGAATGTCCAAAACCACCGTTGAACACTTCCTTCATCCAATAACAGCTTTGTATCTACCAATTGTTGCATTGATTTGTGTCTGGCATCCTCAAAAAAGGAGATTTTAAAGCACATATGTCATTTCATTGTTGATGACTTTAGGGCCAAACAAAGAATGATGTTGGCGCCAATTCCGGTCACTTCCTGACATCTGCGCATGCGCGGAGAGTAAATGTATGGAGGGCCAGATAGGACTTTTAATTTTCGGCTTTGCAAGCAAATTTTGGGGATTGGGGGGGTTCAAAATTTGTTTGGCCCTTAACTCCTAGAACTCTGGTAGTGCAACAGAATTTTCTTCAGTCACTCCTTTTTTCCCTTGTTTAACTATGAATTTAGCCAATTATATCTTTTTTGACAGAGCTCACTGAGCACTGTCAAACAAGGTATATTTGGTTAAATATAAAACTGCATTATGAGAAATATTTGCTGAAGAAAACTTTGCCATTTTGATATCAGTGTGCAGAGGGTTAATAACTTTTAGTCAAGCACCAGCTAATCTGGGCCATTGGTTTACAGTGTAAAAAAATATTCTGACCTTTCTTCTACACCCAAATGGTATGAACCACCCTTCCCTAACCCATCCACACAACTTTACTTACACAAATAAACACTAAATATTTACAATGGAAATAGTGATGACTTCTGGATATTGAAAATGAGCTATAAAATATAATTTTCACAGCACTGTTTTTAGCACAACCCACCTTTTGTCTTATTGGGGTTTTTTGGTTGGGGAAATTTGTTTCAAGCAGACTTACCTAGAGTATCTGGTGCTGTTGGAGCAAGGTGCCCCCAAGTCAATGTTTTCTCTAAAATAACCAGTGGGTCTTCTAGGTCACTATATTTGAATATATCATTAATGGGCTGTCCAGCTGATCCCAGAATCCTAACAAAAAATACACATCAGAAAAAGTATAATGAAAGTGTCAACGACACTGTAGCTTATCTTGGCTGTGTGTTGTGTTTGATGAAAAGGATAATGTTCAATGTTTATGAAAGGATTATGAAATACAATAATAATTGTGATAATTGAGTTAATTGCGATAATGTTCAATTTCTGTTCCCTGTATGCTATGATTTCAATAAAATAATCTGAGGTGTAGACTGTACTCACGAATTGAGGGGTGGGTTAATGTGGCCCTCACAGTTAATGTATGTCAACCAAAGTTACCAAGTTACAGGAAAAGTATTCCAAAAAGAGTCATCCTATCAAGTTAGAATGAAACCCCTTCATACATACGGCATGTGGACTGTGCTCAAGGTTTTTGGGCTTCGGGCCTGTGTAGCCATCATGGTTGACCCATCGCAACCAAAAGGGGACGTCCTCATCTAGACATTATACGGAGTCATCCTACAAAGTTACAATGAAATCCCTTCATCAATACGACCTGTAGTCTGCGCTAAAGGTTTTCAGGTTTTGGGATTGGGCAGCCGTCAATTTTGAACGACCGCAACCAAAAGCGGACATTCTCATCTAGTCATCCTACCAAGTTACAATTTATTTATTTATTTATTGGTGTTTAAGGTCACATACTTATGCACAATGGCTAATCGTGACCGTGACAGTTTTACGGGTGGAGGAAAACGGAGTACCCGGAGAGAACCACCGAGCAACGACGAGCAGCTGTCAGCTCCCCAACATCGTAACTCTGAACTCTGCACCGCAGCACAGGCAGGGTTAGATTGGTTGAAGACATGCACACCATCGACGTGCAGTACGCCTCCGTACACAGCGTCATCGTGCCCCCATGGAGGCAATCGGGATGAAGTGTCTTGCCCAAGGACACAACGCGGTTGCCGCAGGTGGGATTCGAACCGAGGACTTCTCAGCTTGCAGCCTGCACCTCTACCAACTGAGCCACCGCGCCCCCAACCAAGTTACAATAAAAATCCCTTCATAAATACGACCTGTAGACTGTGCTAAAGGTTTTAGGGCTTTGGGCCACTGTAGTCATCACAGTTGACCGACCAAAAGGGGACGTTCTCATCTAGACATTATATGGAGTCATCCTACCAAGTTACAATGAAATCCCTCCATAAATACGACCTGTAGACTGTGCTAAAGATTTTTGGGTTTTGGGCTCGGGCAGCCGTCACAGTTGACAGATCACAACCAAATGGGGAAGTTCTCATCTAGATCGATCGTGACCAAAAAGGGATGTTCTCATCTAGACATGACCTCAAACCTGCATATGAAATTTTTTGACGATCGGACAAGAATTACAGGGTGTACCCTGTGCTAAAGGAAAATGTGAACAGACTGACACAGTCATAGATTCACAGACTAACAGACTTCCGCACGTGTTATGGCAATAGCTTATCCTGACTTTGTCAAGTTAAGGTAAAAATGAAATCAATGACACTGTAGCTCAACTTTGAATATGACAGGAATTAGTATTTGCTGTGTCCAGTTCAACAATAATGAATATGACAGGAATCAGTATTTCTTGTGACCAGATCAACAATAATGAATAAGAGAAAAAGGAGTTTTGTTGTAACCACGTCAACCATAGTAAATCAATTACAAGGTGACTGCAATGGTCTAAAGAATAGGACATAAGTATTATATGTGATGCATCCCATGTTAGTAAACATTCACACAAAAATTTATTCAAATCAGAGCGTTCATACGGAAGTTCTGCGCAAAAAACTGATTGCACACAATTTTGTACAAAATGGCTGCTGGTGACCATCTTGAATTTTGGACTGGACCCCAAAACACTCGTTCTCATCCCACAGTGATAACAAAGATATCCAAGAAGTTTCGTAAAGATCGGTTCATAAATACGGCCTCTAGCCCGAACCGTATTGGCATTTGCAGTTACAGTGCTGAAAGTAACACTAAATAGATCAAAGTTAGTCTAATTGGCATAATTTATGCACGAGAAAAAAACCTGTATTAAATGTGATGTATTCCATGGTACTAAACATTCATACAAAAAATGATTCAAATCAGCGCTTTCATATGGAAGTTCCGCAAGTTCCCATTTTTAAGGCTAGACCGGACTAAGCCCCAAAAATTAGGATGGCGTATCTGAGAATCAGAGGATATCTCCCACAAACATACGCCATATACAATAAAACACAAGCTGTATCCAGGATATAATCTACAGACAAAACAGCTTCGCTCATAGTTACACACTTATCAAGCCGGAGGAGAGGTAAAAAATCCCCCGCCCCTTTTTGAAGGAATCTTCTTCAAAAAGAAAGAGGGGAGTGCTCTGGAATCAGTAAAAGCAGTACCAAATAACAACATAAATATTTGTCGAAAAGGCACTCAGGTATTAATTCTTATTAATAAATTGGTGCTTAACGCCACTTCAGAAGCTAAGGCAATAGCGGCCATCCCGGTAATTAATATCGCCCGCTTGTAACGTATACCGGAGTCAGCACACGTAGATAGGTCGAAAACCAATGATTATATAATATATAACAAACACATGTCCAATAGAATCACAATGGACGATCTCTGGAGTAAACACACTTCCGAGGTAACCCACAGGAGACCCCATTCAGGTGTACAATAAATTCCAGTAAATAACACTCCCAGACATGTTCTATCCGATATCTATTCCGATGTCTATGTTCCTAGAAACGTGCGAATAAACGAGAGTGTAAAGACAAGATGTATTCGATTGGGTACCAAAAAGAAACCTGGATCTGGAAATGGAATGAGCTATGATTAACAGACTCGTCACGGACCGCCCCTGAAATAATTCATTGTTTCTAAGGTCCATAACATACAAAAATGTGTCTGCGTAATAATGTATTTATTATACACGTGAGCATGAAATCCTGCATGTAATCATCTGAATACCAGTTAACTGACTAGACAGACTCCCAGGTACCCAAAGGCTAGCAATTTATTGATGATGAATAATATGCTCGTATATGACATACAGATGAACAATCACAGGAAACCAACCAACTAAAAAGTGGATGTGCCCATGAAATGCATGTATATACTTAAATGCATACGAGGCTTACGGGAAGAAAACTAAGTCTTGTCCGGTAATCACCTCTTAACACATTGGCTGTGGGGAGGGGGGGGGATTCAAAATCATATCGAACCCCCCTCACCCGCATTACTTGAATCGTTCTTGTGTTAAACATCAAATAGTATGGGAACCGCAAGGCTCCCTCACATCTGACAGACTCCATAATGCCACTAAGGACGTAAAAGATTGATCCAAGGTTTCTGTGATGACAGAGATGCTAATAGCAGGATTTTGCAACGAGACTGTTTGATCTTTAACAGAATCTGCTGAATCAACGGAGTTGGAGGATAGCATATCCATCCTATCACTTCGTTCCATGAGATCGACAGAGCGTCTACTGCATACGCTCGATGATCCGGTAATGTTGACACAAACATCGGTAACTGATTGTACAGGTGCGTAGCAAACAGATCTATCATGGGACGATCCCACTGGTAGCAAATCTACCTGAATATTCGATTGTTGAGAGACCACTCCAATGGCAGCAGGCGACCTTTCCGAGAGAGCGAGTCTGCTAGTACATTTAGACGACCCGGTACATGATGGACAGAAAGATGAATATGATGATTCGTGACGTATAGAAGAATCCTCTCCGTTAATTCGCTTAATGGAAATGAATGAGTGCCGCCTTAGTTCCTGATGTAAGCTACTACTGTTAAATTGTCCGACAAAATCTGAACATGGACGTTCGCTATTATGTGAATCCAATGGTAAAGAGCTAGCCATACTGACATCATCTCTTTGATGTTTATTTTGCTTCTCTAGGAACCGAGGGTCCCAAAGACCCTGACACTTCAAGTCTGTGGGACCTAGGGTCGTGCCCAACTCGTCTGACTCACATCCATCATAATCGCAAAAGCCGGATCTGGCAGTTGCAGCGAAACTCCCGGAGTTAACCACTGAAATCTGCCCAAATCTAAACCCTTTGTTTTACTAGGTCCGTTAAAACAATACTGGTTCTGAGCGAATGCGTCTTCACACTCCAGTTCTGAGTAAAGAATATCTCGAGGGGACGCATGTGTAGACGGCCCATCGGAATAGGATCCGCAGCCACACCACACAACCCCATCAGTTGCATGAATTCCTTCGCTGTTAATGTGTCTGAGTGCATAACAACTGACTAATTTCGCTCTGGGTAACAGCAGACGCACCAGATTTTTGTGAGTCTCGAAGCTCATCCCCAAGTGAGAGACAGAGCTAAATCCGACTTTTTCTCGTTTACGAGGAAACAGAAACATCGGAGTAATAGAATTAGACTCTGAACATCGTTCTGAAGAATAATTTTTTTGCCGTATCTCTGCAGAATGTCATCCAAGTAAGCTGACGTTACCGCAGACGAATGAGCTCGGAAGTATGACATTACCGAGCTCATTATTTGAGTGAATGCCCAGGGAGCCAGTTTCAGATCAAAGCACATTGCTCTGAACTGATAAACCTTCCCTTGTACGGCAAAACATAGGTACTCTTTGAATGCCGGATTACCAGGACATGAAAGTACACATCCTTTAGATCTATGCTTGCTGCATAGTCGTTCACTCAAATGCTCGCTCTTACAGACCGAATGGTCTCCATATAGAAATTGAAGCCACGGTAAGCTTGTTTGTCCAGCTCAAGTCTATTACCGGTCGGAACGAGCCGTCTGGCTTCGGTACGAGGAACAGGTGACTGTAAAAACCTTCAGAATCTTTGATTCTTGACGACCTCTATTGCTTCCTTTAATAAGAGAGCCTGTACCTCTGCTAGGAGAGACTCTCTTTTGAAAGGATCCGACGGAAGAATTGTCCAATGCGGACATCTTGTTAGAGGGGGTTTCGCTCGGAATGATAGTCGTAGGCCGTCCGAGACTACACTTCTTACCCACTGATCTTCCATGACTGCTAACCAGTTTCTCGCGAAGTTTGATAACCTTGTGCCAACTGGCATGCAATAGAGGTCTTGAACATCACCTGTATGACCTGCGAGGTTTATGGGAGGAGAAACTACATCCTCCCCGCTAAGAACCTCATCCCTTCGGCCTAGGGGCATCTGACCAATAGTCCCGATCAGACCAACGCCCCTTTTCCGAGTCGCTATATTGACAACCTCCTGAGTAATTGTAAGAGGGTATCTTGTACCCTCGTGAGGAGTTCCCTTTTGACGTTTAGATCTGCAACGTCCTCCTTACTCTTGTCTGCTGAAGCAGGTTGTTGAGATGCTGACTTCAATAGCAGAGCACTGACACTTTCTTAGTAACCTGTTCATAGACTAACGAAAGCTTGTAGTCAAAAATAGTATGTCTGGAGACCAGAGTGACCCGGAGAGAGCTTTTCACCTTGTCATCTATAAGTGATGTCGACGCAAGGGCAATGTCTGATTAACTCCAGATTAGCGTCTGTTATACATGGTATATATAATTGCCCTGGAAAGAACTCTTAAGAGAGGTACGAACATCCTCAAATTCCTTCCCGTTGAGACATTGCACCATAGCTCTGATAAGGTGATCTGCGTAAGACATTGCGTCCAAATTTGCTCTACTTGATGAAATTGCTGTTTCAATTGTGTCTGAGCGAATAGTGAATGATGCAGGCAAGGATACATCCAGATCCCCGGCCTGCTCATCGAAACGCAGAGGAGCTCTCTGAACATCTCCGACCGTTTTAAATGAACGTGGTCCAAGAAACAATATGTTTATAGAAGATGTAGTTAAGAAACCGCCTTTATTCCTCACACTCGAGAGGTTGAATACGGTATCGTCTACATGGCCGAAGGCCTGCGACACCTGCCTAAACTGAACCAGAAAAGAAAGAACTTCTTCCTTTGTCAGTATAAAGTCTGCATCCAATGACGCCAGTGGTTTCT
Source organism: Pictodentalium vernedei (assembly GCA_031216915.1). Classification (NCBI taxonomy): domain Eukaryota; kingdom Metazoa; phylum Mollusca; class Scaphopoda; order Dentaliida; family Dentaliidae; genus Pictodentalium; species Pictodentalium vernedei. The sequence goes on from CM062297.1 coordinate 386,241,363, forward strand.
CTCTTGTTGTCGCAGCATTCTGATTCATCGGAACAAATTCAAGATATTATTGCTGGATGAAATCCATCGCAACCATGTGCTGTTCCGAAAGGGAAGGGTAATCCTCTTCTTTATCCCTTTCATCATCCAAGAGAATCAGTTGCGAATCTCGGTCCATTGCATCTGTGTTAACAGATGACTGGACCGACCTAGCACTGTCTGACAGCTCAGGTTCTAAGTCGGAGGGAGGCTGCACCTACACTTGCTGGGATGCTGTGATCAGCTGCGCAATCTGCGACAGCAAGTCCGCCATCGAGGCCTGAGGAGCAGCGGCCTTCTGTTTTTTAGTTGCTTGCTGCTCCTGGGACGGTGTCGGAGATGGAACCCTTCTCTGAACGTCCCAATGATCGAGGCCTCGTCTCCCTAGTTACCAGATGGTCCGACTTCACGGGCGAAGAGTGTTCTTCGCGCAGCAGGCTGGATATCTGATGACAAGTAGCTAGGATGGGGTCGTGTGTGCTTTACTAACGTAGCGGAGGAAGCCGTGACTGAGGCCGACCCCGGCTGCAGACTAGACGGAGCATCCCGAGCAGTGGACACGGACGTAAGCTGCGTCTCATGCAAGTTTCCAACCAGAAACAGAATTTCAGCTTGTGAAACGTAGCGGAGGAAGCCGTGACTGAAGCCGACCCTGGCTACAGACTAGACAGAGCGTCCCAAGCGGTGGGCGGACATATGCTCCGGCTTGTGCAAGTTTCTCATAACATTTGGCCCCAAATGTTGTTAGGTTAGAGAGGGGCCTCTCCCGATCACGGTCTATTAGACCTCGCCGAGTACAAGAAACTTGCTGACTTCCTCCCTATTTCCGTCGTCGCTGGGTGAGCTTATTTATATTTAAGTGCTCGCTCTACCCACATCTACACTTCCTAGACCGCAACGGATTTACCCGGCATCATGGCACCCATGGATGGAGTACCGCTTCACCGGTCGAGCTAGATGCTTGCAAGAGATTAAAACCTTTAACAAAAGGCCCTAACTCTTGCAATCATGAGCACTGCAGCCAGCTCTGTATGCTCAACGGAGCGCGACGACGGTAGCACACTTGGATGGGTGTCAGAATATCATCACCATGTTCATGTTCCTCTGAAATAGAAACTGAAAAAATAAATTATAACGCATTGAAAGGCCTGGCCTCAGAATCTCACTGCCAACAACGTACCGCGACACCCGTCTCCAACATTAGTCATCCCAGTGAACACAAGAATGACAAGAGTCTGCAGGAGTGCATCGACTAAAGTCGATATCAGTCCCAAAAACTCCACAACAAAATATATAATTAAGATACATGAATAATAGCAATCAAAAGTAAATTCAAAATATTTTTTGGAAAAATTTTGTTGTTGTTGAAAAAAATGCCTAAGCTCTCAAAGGCAACATTAAGAGCCCAAAGGCATTCCGATAGAGTTTAAGTGTGGACAAAATCCAAATTTATAGAGCTACACTACCGGAATAATAATCCATGTATCCTACAGTAATTCTACAGAAATAGAATATAAAATACTACCTATATATGAGGACGTTGTCAATGTAAACAACGTCAATGAAAAAAAAAAAACAGAAACAAGACATCAGGTCACAAAAAGGCCCAAAGTCAGAAACCAATTTAAATGCTACCAGATGCAAAGCTAGATCTTCATATGAAGAAAAAACAATACATCGGACAGAAGATGCAAGACTAAACGACCTAACACCCTTAGGGTGAGGACGTAACCATGGGGAAAAACAGAATAAATATTCTGTAATAAATGTTAAACTCCCAAGAAATTTAATAAAAAATTTCAATAAAAAATAGCCAAAAAACCTTAAGAGTTTAACAGGAAGGGTTCATTGAAGGATAGGGAAGGAATACTTAATAAATAGTGGAATACTCATTATCAGAAATGATGACGTCAGGCATATGTCCCGAAATTGGGAAACATGAAATAATTTTATAATTATACTACTCAGTTTGCTAAGCACCAAGTATATCCAACCACCTGTTTTACGTTTAGTTGAAATATTGTCAGGAAAAGTGTATATATTTTATATGTAATTATATATTTAATGATTTAAGTACAGAAATTAAGATTTTATTTGTGTTTGACATTATTTTTTAGCTTTTGAATACGATAACCATGGAAAATGGATTTTATTGGTAAAAGAGGAAATTTTTCATATTTGCCAAAAAGTTGACGGAGCAAACTGATATGGGTTCAGTATGAGTATGAGACCCATTATTGTTAATTACAGCTTGACAACGCCTTCTCATGCTCCCAATCAGGTTCCAGATGGTCCTTTGTGGGATGTTGTTCCATTCCTGGACAAGCATGGCATCAAGCTCCTGGACACTTCTTGGTTGGACTGGACGAACTGAAACTGCAAGCTGCAACTCATTCCAGACATGTTCGATTGGACTCAGGTCAGGGGATCTTGATGGCCAGTCCATATGCTCAATCCCCTCCGTCGGTACTCCCGGACAGCATGGGCAACATGAGGATGGGCATTATCGTCCATCAGAATGAATCTTAACGTCCATCAGAATGAATCTATCACCCACTGCACCTGCATACAATCTGAAGTGGGCACCCAGGATCTCATCAATATACCGCTGTGCAGTCAATGTACCACAGTCAAGGACACAGAGCTCTGTACGTCCATCCCAGCTGATGCCGCCACAGACCATTGTAGACCGAACACCATAGCGGTCATGCTCAGCCATGTTGGCAGCATGGAATTGCTCTCCTGGTCTTCTCCATACCCTAGAATGCCTATCTGTGTTGTTTAGGCAGTACCTTGCTTGACTCATCTGTCAAAAGGACAGGTCGTCAAACTTCTCTGGTCCATCCAACGTGATCCATGGTCCATTCATATCGTGCCTGGCAGTGGTTCTGGGACAGCTGAATGCGAATACGTGGTCTTCTCGATCGAAGACCACCTTCGTGCAACCTTGCCCAGATAGTCTGTGTCGAAAAATTTACCCCAGATGCATTCTGAAGATCACTGTGAAGCTGGTTTGCTATGTCAAAGCGGTTCCTATGGGCCTGAATGATCAAAAATTGGTCTTCAGCTGCAAGATGTTACCCTGTCTCTGCCACCACCGTGTCGTCTGACTGTGTGCCATACTGCTGAAATCTTGCCCAGGCTCTGTGATCACCGTATGGTGCACACCAACGGCTTCACCAACCTGACGATGGGTAGCCCCTTGTTCCACCATCCCTACAGCCCACCACATTTCTACTTCAGACAAATATCTTCTTACATTTGCATTTGCCATATTCAATCATTAAATCACAAGGGTTTGTGTTGAAAAGAAGACTGAATACCCTACACATCTCATGTACATGTAGACAGTGCACGAAAACATCATGGTACATGCTTTCCATGACTGTCACGAAAAGTCTGCCTAACAGGAGAGCTAATGTAAATACTGGGGACCATCTCAATACATTTCTCAATCATATCCACCAAAAATATCGCAAATGTGTCACAAGAAAATTTCACAATGATGTGTCAAATATGTGGTGCTTAGCAAACTTTGAGTAGTATATTATAAAGTTACAGCCCTGAACGTCTAAAACCACCGTTGAACACTTCCATCATCCAATAACAGCCTTGGATCAACCAACATTTGCATTGATTTGTGTCTTGCATCCTCAAAAAAGGAGATTTTAAAGCACAGATGTCAGTTCATTGTTGTTGGCTTTAGGGCCAATCAACGAATGATGTTGGCGCCAATTCCGGTCACTTCCTGACGTCTGTGCATGCGTGGAGAGTAAAAGTATGGAGGACCAGATAGGACTTTTAATTTTTGGTTTTGCAAGCAAATTTGGGGGATTGGGTGGGGTTCAAAATTTGTGTTTGGCCCTTGATAACTTTGAGATTGCACCAGCTAATCTGGGCCATTGGGTTATAGTATAAAAATATGGTATATCTGACAGTGTAAGGAAGTGACAGGTTTTCTATGTGGGTTCAAGCTAAAAATGTTGTGGAGGTACATCAGATGAAAGGTGATCTTGCAATAATGGGTTGCATGATATGGAGGCCATGTAACTATATTTCTCAATTGAATGACCCTGTTAACTGCATATATTTTCCAAATACCAAACCATTTACTACACCTTCAGTACAAATTAAACTCTTTATTTGCATATAGTTTTCAGAGAAAAGACCTGTTAACTGAGTTTAAGATCATGTGATCTATCAAAGAATTACTCTGACAACCACTGAATTGTCTGTGTTTATAGACCCACCCAGCCTTAATGCTTCCAATATGAGCATTTAGTGTATTATATCTTGTTAGCCAGAGCTCTATGAGCTCTGTCAAATAAAATACAATAGAATAAATGCTCAGTGTATCACCAGATTACAAAAAAGGATCTAATTTTTGTTATTTGAACACTCCTGGGATGCATTTTATTGCTCTCTCCAGAAGATACCAGATATCCAAGTAGAAGAGCCAAACAAATTATTTATTTATTTATTGGTGTTTAAGGTCACATACTTATGCACAATGGCTAATCGTGACCATGACAGTTTTACGGGTGGAGGAAGCCGGAGTACCCAGAGAGAACCAACGAGCATCAACGAGCAACTGTCAGCTCCTCAACATTCTAACTGTTCAAGCTCCGCTCAAGAAGGGTTATAACAGTTGAAGACATATGCACCATCGACGTGCAGACCACCTTAGTACACGGCGTCATCATGCTCCCATGGAGGCAACCGGAATAAAGTGCCTTGCCCAAGGACACAACACGGGTCGTCCAGGACGGAGATCGAACACTGGACCTGTAGCACAGAAGTCGAACAGTCCATCACTGAGCGACAGCACACCCTATCCAAACAAATGAAGACAGGGGAGTTTCCGGAGTTATCCCAACTGGTTTACTTAATTCACATAGCAATTTCCTCTCCTCTCCAGCTTCTACCACAATTTGAAACTGTAGATTTGAGAGAGGTCAAGATCCTCACAATCAAATGAATGCAAATGCAGAACTCCTGGACGTCTTCTGGAGAGCAAAATAATGCACTGGAGAGCAAAATGAAAGCGTCAATGACACTGTAGCTCAACTTGTTTAAGACATGTACAAGTATAGTATGTGACACAGCAATGACAAACATCTAGGAAATGACCTGATAACAAAGGTACATGCAAAGTATTGTAATGGTCTGTACTTAAATGCTGACCATAGCCTTAACAAATGTGTAGGTAAAGTATTGTAAAGGTGGGCGACAGTTAGATGCTAAACTAGAAAAGAAGTCTTTGAGTCCCAGAGTGGATCTGACTGAAGCCAAAAATATTTGTTCTCATAGCACAGTGATAATAAAGGCACCCAAAAACACTCGTTCCTGTCACAAGGTGATAACAAAGGTACCCCAAGAAGTTTCGTGAAGATCAGTTCGTAAATACAGACTCTAGCCCGAGCCGTATTGACATGTGCACTTACTGTGTATAAGTAGCATTGAACAAATAAAAGTTCATCTAATTTGCATAATTTCTGCACGAGAAAAAAACCTGCATTATATGTGATGTATTCCATGTTACTAAACATTCCTACAAAAATTTATTCAAATCAGAACTTTCATACAGACGTTCTGTACAAAAAACTGATTGCACTAATTTTGGTACAAAAAGGTTGCTGGCGGCCATCCTGAATTCTGGACCGCACCCAAAAACATTCTCTGTCGTCCCACAGTGATAACAAAGGTACCCAAGAAGTTTCGTAAAGATCGGTTCATAAATACGGCCTCTAGCCTGAGCCGTATAGAAGTTGTGTACAAAAAACTGATTGGACCTAATTTCAGTACAAAATGTCCACTGGCAGCCATCTTGAATTTTGGACCGCACCCAGAAACACTCGTTCTTACCCCAAGGTGATAACAAAGGTACCCAAGAAGTTTCGTGAAGATCGGTTCATAAATACAGCCTCTAGCCCGAGATGTATTGACAAGCGTACTTTTTGTGTATAAGTAACACTGAATAAATCAAAAGTTCATCTAATTTGCATAACTTTTGCATGAGAAAAAAACCTGTATTATATGTGATGTATTCCATGTTACTAAACATTCATATAGAAATTTATTCAAATCAGTGATTATTCCATGTTACTAAACATTCATACAGAAATTTATTCAAATCAGAACTTTCATACAAAAGTTCTGTACAAAAAAACTGATTGCACCAATTTTGGTACAAAGTGGCCGCCGGCAGCCATCTTGAATTTCGTACCACACCCAAAAACACAAGTTCTCATCCCAAGGCGATAACAAAGGTGCCCAAGAAGTTTTGTAAAGATCAGTTCATAAATACGGCCTCTAGCCCGAGCCATATTGGCATTTGCAGTTACAGTGCTGAAAGTAACATTAAATAGATCAATGTTAGTCTAATTGGCATAATTTATGCATGAGAAAAAAACCTGTACAAAATGTGATGTATCCCATGGTACTAAACATTCACACAGAAAATTATTCAAATCAGCACTTTCATATGGAAGTTCTGCGCAAAAATCTGATTGCACATAATTTTGGTACAAAATGGCTGCCAGCGGCCATCTTTAATTTCATACCAGACCCCAATACACTCATTCTCGTCCCACGGTGATAACAAAGATACCCAAGAAGTTTCGTGAAGATCGGTTCATAAATACGGCCTCTAGCCCGAGCCATATTGGCATTTGCACTTACAGTGCTGAAAGTAACACTAAATAAATCAAAGTTAGTCTAATTTGCATAATTTACACACGAGAAAAAAACCCGTATTATATGTGATGTATCCCATGGTATTAAACATTAATACAAAAAAATTATTCAAATTGGAGCTTTCATACTGTTTCATATGGAAGTTCAGTGCAAAAATCTGATTGCACCTAAGTTTGGTACAAAATGGCTGCCAGCGGCCGTCTTAAATTTCGGACCTGACCCAAAAACATTCGTTCTCGTCTCACGGTGATAACAAAGGTACCCAAAAAGTTTCGTAAAGATCGGTTCATAAATACAGCCTCTAGCCTGTGCCGTATAGAAGTTGTGTACAAAAAACTGATTGGACCTAATTTCGGTACAAAATGGCCACTGGCAGCCATCTTGAATTTTGGGCCGCACCTAGAAACACTCGTTCTCGTCCCAAGGTGATAACAAAGGTACCAAAGAAGTTTTGTGAAGATCGGTTCATAAATACAGCCTCTAGCCTGAGCCGTATTGACACGTGCAATTATTGTGTACAAGTACCACTGAATAAATCAAAAGTTAATCTAATTTGCATAATTTCTGCTCAAGAAAAAAACCTGTATTATATATGATGTATTCCATGTCACTAAACATTCAAACAAAAATTTATTCAAATTAGAACTTTCATACAGAAGTTCTGTACAAAAAACTGATTACACTAATTCTGGTACAAAATGGCTGCTGGTGGCCATCTTGAATTTCGGACTGCACCCAAAACCACTCGTTCTCATCCCACGGTGATAACAAAGGTACTCAAGAAGTTTCGTAAAGATCGGTTCATAAATACGGCCTCTAGCCCGAGCCGTATTGGCATTTGCAGTTACAGTGCTGAAAGTAACACTAAATAGATCAAAGTTAGTCTAATTGGCAAAATTTATGCACGAGAAAAAAACCCGTATTATATGTGATCTATCCCATGGTACTAAACTTTCACACAAAAAATTATTCAAATCAGCACTTTCATATGGAAGTTCTGCGCAAAAATCTGATTCCACCTAATTTTCTACAAAATGGCTGCCAGCGGCCATCTTGAATTTCAGACCAGACCACAAACACTCGTTCTCGTCCCACGTTGATAACGAAGGTACCCAAGAAGTTTCGTAAAGATCAGTTAAAAAATACAGACTGTAGCCCGAGCCGTGTGTACGGCACGACGGACGGACAGACAGACGCACACACAAATGACTACTTTTGTGGCTACGAGTTAGTAAAACAGGATACTTATGTGGTTAAAGTCTGTTACGTGGCTAGCCACGTAACAGAATCTCTTATTGTGGGGGGTTGGGGGGACGAGGTTTGGATAAATGTAGAGTAGTTTAGGGCATTCTGGGGTGGGGTGGGGTGGGGTGGGGGTCAGTGAAGGGGTGTTAGAGTTATGTGGCTAGGGTTAGGGTTAGTTTAGGGTTAGGGATTGGTAGGGTTAGGGTCAGTAAAGGGTAGGGTTAGGGTTAGCTGACCCCCAAAAAATTTTCCCCCAAAAACTTGTTTTATTATGTTGGACATGTGTTTTAAGTTAGCCACCTAACATGTCCATAAAATAGCCACATAAGTAGCCATTTGTAAGAACGGACAGACAGACAGATGGACAGATGGACGACGGGCCATGTTATATAATTATTTATTGATGTTTAAGGTCACAAATTTATGCACAATGGCTAACCATGCCCGTGACAGTTTTACGGGTGGAGGAAGCCGGAGTACCCGGAGAGAACCACCGAGCAACGACGAGCAGCTGCCAGCTCCCCAACATCGTAACTCCGCACTGCGGCACAGGCAGGGTTAGATTGGTTGAAGACATGCGTACCATCGACATGCAGTACGCCTTAGAACACGGCGTCATCGTGCCCCCACGCGGGCAATGGAGATGAAGTGTCTCGCCCAAGGACACAACACGGTTGCCACAGGTGGGATTCGAACCGAGGACCTCTTGGCTTGCAGCCTGCACCTCTACCTACTGAGCCACCGCGCTCCCACGACGGGCCATGACAATACCTCAAATTTAGCTTCGCCAAAGTTGAGCTAAAAAAGCATCTGCAGAAAATAGTACACTACTATTATTGCACAAACAGTCTCTTTTTGGACCAGATCGCAGTCTGGTTGTGATACTCTAACAGCAAGGTGCTGGGGTGGGGCAATTTTCACAAATTAAATATTGCTTAACAAAGATACACTCAGCGATTCAATTTTCTCGCATTTTTTTTTCAACAGATGAGATTCTAAAGTGTTGTGGGCAGGAAAGCGATAGAATTGGAACTATCAAACTATCTTATCACTTCATCAATCCGGCAAAGATTAGATGAACTTTATTAATTTGTTACCCTAATTTAGTTTTTTTCTGACTCAGTAGGCTTAGCAACTGATCTAAGAATGATCAAAAGGAGATTAGGCTGAACCCTATGGAGATACTTCCAGCATTTTGTCGTGAGTAGTGTCGAACAAACTACTGCCTATTTTTCCTAAGTTTATGAGCCCGAAGTGTTAATTACTATTATAAGTTATCTCCGCCAACATGTATGGTATATAGAGATTTAATACCTGGATGTTGATTTTTAAACACCGAGCCACAGGCAAGGTGTTTAAATGACACATCCAGGTATTAAATCTCCGTAATGAGTTGGACCAAATTCGTGAATAATTGTTTTGTTTTTACAGATGAAGAAGACAACAGAAAAGAGTTACATCCCTTGGGTCGTTAAGGAAATGAGTAAACAGTATTTTGTTGACACATCGTTCCCGAGTTCCAATGTGCTGTATGTGCCTATTGGCACATAGAACACATTGAAAATCAGGGGACGATATTTGCTCTTATTTTATTTTTCTCAAGTTATTTCAATTAATTACTCGACAGTTTAATTTATAACAGCAAAATATCATCGAATTGTCGGAAAGCTGATGTTTGTGACTATTTCCAGGTTCTTTGGTTTGATTTTTATATCGAGGTGACCGAGAGTGAAAAGCTTTCATTTAAACCGTATACCCCTGATGTTTCACGTGCCAATATACCCTGAATGTTGCGCGCTCTCATATACCTTGGATGTTGGGTGCATCCATTGCCATGGCTATTTGTCCAAGGCATTCGGACCAATCAAAAGATAGAATTTATCGGGATTTACGGACAAATGTTCTTAACACATGAAAACTCTGAACCGAAGCCTGAGGTTTTTTCCTGAAACTGAACCAAAACTGAATCTGAAAAATTATAAATTTAAAGTAATTTGTATATTTTTATACTTACCAATGGCCCAGACTAGCTGGTGCTTAACTCAGTTATTAAGGGCCAAACACAAATTTTGAACCCTCCAATTCCCAAAATTTGCTTGCAAAACCGAAAATTAAAAGTCCTATCTGGCCCTCCATACATTTACTCTCTGTGCATGCGCAGACGTCCGGAAGTGACCGGAATTGGCGACTACATCATTCTTTGTAGAAGAGAGTACTACATAAAAATTTAGCGGGGAGGTATGAGTGCCCACTCATGGGAGGGCCATTTCCGTCTGGGTCATTGGTAAGTATAAAAATATACAAATTACTTTAAATTTATAATATTTTTACACTGTAAACCAATGGCCCAGACTAGCTGAATCGCAAAAAGGTGGAGGGCCTAGGACTTCAGAATTAGTAGATCAACATAGTTCCAATCCTGTAATCCAAGGTGAAAGGAAATTAAAATTATTAGGATTACATGTATGTCTCTCTATACAGTAATAGAGAAGACGTTTCATAAAAAAGGAGCCCAATTCAAGTAATTCCGTAAACTCTGCATGAAGACTATGTTAATTGGATGTAACAAGTTCCCAATTTTTAAAGCTAGTCCAGACTAAGCCCCAAAAATTAGGATGGCGTATTTGAGAATGAGATATCCCCCACAAACATACGCCATATACAATAAAGCTCCAGCTGTATGCAGGATATAATTACAGACAAATTTAACAGCTTCACTCATAGTTACATACTTATTAATGAATCTTCAAAAAGAGGGGAGCTCTCTTGAATCAGTAAAAGTGGAACCAAAAAATAATATAAATATTCGTCAAACAGGCATTCAGGTATTAATTTATTTTTAATAAATGGTGCTTAAAGCTACTTCAGAAGTTAAGGCTATAGTGACGATCCCAGTAATTAATATTGCCCGCTATATAACGTACACCGGAGACAGCATATGCAGATATGTCGAAAACCGGTGATATAATATATAACAAACACATGTCCAAACGAACCACAATGAATGATCTCTGGAGAGCAAACACACTTCCAAGGTAACCCACAGGTGATCCCATTCAGGTGTACAATAAATTCCAGTAACAACACGCCCCTATGTGTACTATCCGATATCTATGAAACTATAAACATGCGAATATACGAGTTGAGTACCTACATTAATAGAAACCTGGATCTAGAAATGGAAGTAGGTATAATTAACAGGCTCTGACACGGACCGCCCCCGAAATAATTCATAATTTCTAAGGGCCATAACATACAATAAAGCATCAGCCTAATAATTATTATGCGCGTGAGCATTAAAATCCTGCATGTGATCATTTGAATGCCAGGTAACTGGTTATGCAGCCTCCGAGGTACTAGACTTGCAATTTATTTATGATGAATTATGCACTTGTATATAACAAAGACGAATAATCACAGGAAACCAACCAACTAAAAAGTGGATGTGTCCATGAGGTCGCCATAGAACATGACCCAGCCGCCAATCGAGAAGTGAAGAAATGCATGTACGTAATTAAACTCATACGAGGCTTGCAGGAAGAAAACTACGTCTTGCCCGGTAATCGCCTCTAAACGCATTGGTGTTTGTGTTGGGGGGGGGGGGGGGCAGGATTTGAATTCATATCGAACCCTCCTCACCCGCATTGGTGATGAAACCGAGACGTCGGAGCAATAGAAACAGACTCTGAACATCGTTCTGAAGAATAAATCTGTTGCCGTAATCATATAGAAGGTCGTCCAAGTAAGCCGACGTTACTGCAGACGAATGAGCTCGTAAATAAGACATTACCAAGTCCATTATTCGAGTCAAACGCCCAGGGGGCCAGATTCAGACTAAAGCATATTGTTCTGAACTGAATACACTTTCCCTTGTATGGCAAACCGCAGGTACTTTTAGAATGCCGGATGTACCAGGACATGAAAGTACGCATCCTTAGTATAGTCGATCACTCGAATGCTCGCTTTTACCGACTGAATGATTTCCATAAATAATCTTTTGGAGCCATGATAAGCTTGTTATCCAGCTCAAGTCTATTACCGGTCAGAACGAGCCGTCTGGCTTCGGTACGAGTAACAGGAGACTGTAAAGATTTTGAGAATCCTGATTTCTCGACGACCTGTATTGCTTCCTTTGATAAGAGAGCTTATATCTCCGGTATGCAAGAATTTGATGGAAGATTTGTCCAAAGCGGACAACTTGTTAGTGGGGATTTTGCTCGGAATGATAGCCGTCAGCCGTCCGAGACTACACTTCTCACCACTGATCTTCCGTGATTATTATCCAGTTTTTTGTGGATCTTGATCACCTTCCGCCAACTGGCCAGCAATAGAGGTCTAAACCATCACCTGTATGACCTGCAAGGCTTAAGGGAGGAGGAACCACGTCCTCCCCGCGAAAAACCTCATCTCGTCAGCCTAGGGGCGTCTGACCTATAGTCCCGATCAGATCTACGCCCCTTTCCCGAGTCGCTATACTGACGACCTCCAGAGTAATTATTAGAGGGTTACTTGTACCCTCGTGAGGAGTTTCCTTTTGACGATTTTGTCTGGAACACCCTCCTTTACTCTTGTCTGCTGAAGTGGCTCGTTGATATGCCGACTTTAAAAGCAGAACACTAGACGCTTTCTTAGTAGCCTGTTTATAGAATAACGAAAGCTAGTCGTCTAAAATAAAATGTCCGGAAACCGGAGCGACTCGGAGAAGGCTTTTCACCTTGTCATCTTATCAGTGATGACGACGAAAGGGCAGCATCACGTCTGATTAACTCCAGATTAGCCACTGTTAGGGCAGAGTTCTACGTGGTATACATAATTGCCCTGGAAAGAACACTAAGAGAGGTACGAACATCCTCAAATTCCTTTCCCTTGAGACATTGTGCCATAGCTCCTGTGAGGTGATCTGCATAAGATATAATGTCCAAATTCACTCTATTTGAAGAAATTGCCGTCTCAATTGTGTTTGAGCGAATAGTGAATGATACAGGTAAGGATTCCTCTAGATCCCCGGCCTGCTCATCCAAACGCAGAAGAACTCTCTGAACATCTTCCCCAACTGTTTTTAAATGAACGTAGTCCAAAAAATGGTATGTATACGGAAGATGAAGATAAGAAACCGCGTTCTTTCTTGCACTCAAGAGGATAAATACGGAGTCGTCTATATGGCCGAAGGCCTGCGACACCTGCATAAACTGAACCGGAAAAGAAAGGACTTCCCCCTTTGTCCGGATAAAGTCTGCGCCTAATGATGCCAGCGGTTTCTCTCTTGTCGTCGCAGCATTCTGATTTGGCGGAACAAAATCAGGGTAGTATTTATGAATGAAAGCCATCGCAACCATGTACTGTTCCAAAAGGGAAGGGTAATCCTCTTCCTTATCCCTTTCACCATCTGAGAAATCAATTGCGAATCTCGGTCCATTGCATCTGCGCGAACAGATGACTGGACCGACCCAGCACCGTCCGACAGCTCAGATTCTGAGTCTGAGGGAGACTTATCTGCACTTGCTGGGATGCTGCGATCAGCTGCGCAATCTGCGACAGCAAGTCCGACATCAAGGCCTGAGGAGCAGTGGTTTTCAGTTCCTTAGCCGCATGCTGCTCCTGGAACAGTGTGTCGGAAATGGATCCTTTCTCTGAACGTCCCGATGATCAAGGCCTCGTCTCCCTAGCTACCGGATGGTCCGACTTCACGGGCGAAAAGTGGTTCCTCCTTTGTGCAGCAGGCTGGATATCCGAAGTCGGGTAGCTAGGATGCGGTTGTGTGTGCTTAAATAATGTAGCAGAGGAAGCCGTGACTGAAGCCGACCCCGGCTGCAGACTAGACAGAGCATCACAAGCGGCGGGCAGACATATGCTCCATCTCGTGCAAGTTTCCAACCAGGAAAGTTCATTTCGGCCTCGTGAAATGTAGCGGGGGAAGCCTTGACTGAAGTCGACCCCGGCTGCAGACTAAACAGAGCGTCCTGAGTGGAGGGCGGGCATATGCTCTGGCTTGTGCAAGTTTCTTAAAACAACATCTGACCCCAGACATTGCTAGATTAGAGAGGGGGGCCTCTCTCACGGTCTATCAGACCTCGCCGAGTACAAGAACTTGCTGACTTCTTCCTTGTTTCCTCCCTATTTCTGTCGTCACTGGGTGATCTATTTATATTCAAATTCCTGCACCTAACCTGACATAAAATTCCAGGCTTTTCCAGGCCATATACATCCCAAATTCAAGGAGTTTCAAGGCTAATAGAAAGTTAAATTCAAGGTTTTTCCAGGCTTATCGTAGTTAAACCACTTGAACCATCTCAGTCATATTTAATTCATCTCAACTCGGCGTGCAATGCTTCATTTTTCAAGGCTTTTCCAGGCCCAGGGAGCCAAATCAAGGTTTTTCAAGGCCTTGAATTTCATTTTTGAAATTCCAGGCTTTTCAAGGCCCGAGGGAACCCTGATATTATAGTGCTCGCTCTACCCAATCCACTTCCTAGACCGCAACGGACTTACCCGGCGTCATGGCACCCATGGATGGAGTACCGCTTCACCGGTCAAGCTAGCTGCTTGCAAGAGATTAAAACCTTTAAGAAAAGGCCCTAACTCTTGCAATAATGAGCACTGCAGCTAGCTCTATATGCTCTACGGAGCGCGCCAACGGTAGCACACTTGGATGGGTGTCAGAATATCATCACCATGTTTATGTTCCTCTGAAATAGAAACTGACAGAATGAATTAAAATGCTGTAAGAGGCTCTGATCCTCAGAATCGCACCGCCAACAACGTACTGCGACACCCGACTCCAACATCAGTCATCCCAGTGCAACACAAGAATGACAAGACTCCGCAGGAGTGTTTCAACTAAAGTCGATATCAGTCCTCCAAACTCCACAACAATATATATATACCTGAGATACATGAATAACAGCAATCATAATTAAATTCAAAATATTTTTTGTTTACAAAAAATATTTTGAAAAAATGTGGGCATCCCGATAGAGCCTAAGTGTGGACAAAATCCAAAAATTTTTGAGCGACACTACCGGAATAACAATCCATATATCCTACAGTATACTACAGTAATAGAATATAAAAAACTACCTATACATGAGGACGCTGATAATGTAAACAACGTCAGTGTAAACAAGACATCAATCAGGCACACTAAAAGGCCCAAAGTCAGAACCAATTGAAATGCTATCAGATGCAAAGCTAGATCTTCATACGAAGAAAAAACGATACATCAGATAGAAGATGCAAGATTAAATGGCCTAACACCCCTAGGGTGAGGACGTAACCCTGGGGAAGAAACAGAATAATATTCTATAATAAATGTTTAACTCCCAAGAAATTTAATAAAAAATTTCAATAAAAAATAGCCAAAAAGCTTAAGAGTTTAACAGGAAGGGTTCATGGAAGGATAGGGAAGGAATACTTAGCAAACAGTGGGATAATCATTTTTAAAAATGATGACGTCAGGCATATGTCCCGAAATTGGGAAACATAAAATTTTATAAATATTATAAAGTTACAGCCCTGAATGTCCAAAACCACCGTTGAACACTTCCTTCATCCAATAACAGCCTTGCCTGTAGGCCATGTCAAAGAAGAATTCCTGCATTGATTTGTGTCTGGCATCCTCAAAAAAGGAGATGTTTAAAGCACAGATATCATTTCATTGTTGAAGACTTTAGGGCTAAACAAAAAATGATGATGGCGCCAATTCCAGTCACTTCCTGATGTCTGCGCATGCCTGGAGAGTAAATGTATGGAGGGCCAGATAGGACTTTTAATTTTTGGTTTTGCAAGCAAATTTTGGGGATTGGGAGGTTCAAAATTTGTGTTTGGCCCTTAATAACTTTGAATTAAGCACCAGCTAGTCTGGGCCATTGGTTTACAGTGTAAAAATATTAAAGCCTCGCAGCTCTAGAGAGTGGAGACAGAATTTTGAGATATGATGGATAAAGAGCTTACCTAACGCCCTCGACTGTACAATCATATGGATTGGTAACACACTGAAGTGTTGGATACAGACCAGCCTGTGGAAACATGCATCGATGTAGTGGTTGTTGTGGAAGTATAAAGTTTGTAGGATCATATTCTCCAGGCATCACATCAACATCCACAGATGACTGAAAAAAAGGCCTAAAAAATTAATGAATACAAGAATGTAAGTGTCAATGACACTGTAGCTCAACTTGACAAACTTGAACTTGGTAAGTTATAAGTGAAATGGCAAAATTGAAGATAACTGGTACCAATGTTATTTGGTGAAATTTCAACATAACAACTCTGTGTGTGCACAACATCAGAGTAATCCATGCATTTTTAAATGTAAACTGTAAGACTGGCTAAAGGAAGAAAGTTGATACACAAATGCTGTAAGTTCAGAGGTTATTGTAAATGGTAACTTTTTTCACAGAAATGAATGCTAATCAATAGCTCTTATCTAAAGGTCTTGCCTAATGAGCACACCAAGTTCAAAAACAATCCTATGATAAATGTGGCCTGTAGGCCATGTCATGTACAAATGCAATAAATTCAAAGATTGTTGCTAACAGCAACAGTTTTTGATGGAAATGAAAAGAAACTCAGTAGCTCCTATCTTTGTCACCCTGCATAAGCATACAAAGTTTCAAAACAACCTGATAATGAATGTGCCCTCTGAAGCATGCCTAAGGAATGTTAATGCACAAATGCACTAAGTTTGAAGGTCATTGCTTGTGGCAATATTTTTGGGGTTTTTTTTATGGAAATTCATAAATATACCCTGCAGAGAGTGCAAAAGGGATGAGTTGATGCACAAATGCAGTAAGTTCAAAGGCTGGTGATAACCACAATAATTTTTTATGGAAATGAAAAAAAGCAATAGCACACAT
This sequence comes from Pictodentalium vernedei, assembly GCA_031216915.1. Lineage (NCBI taxonomy): Eukaryota > Metazoa > Mollusca > Scaphopoda > Dentaliida > Dentaliidae > Pictodentalium > Pictodentalium vernedei. The sequence continues at coordinate 386,258,177 of CM062297.1, forward strand.
CTAGAGGTCACCCCAAACACACACACCAAGTTTCAAAGTGATCCGATCATAAATGTGCCCTGAAGGGTGTATTAAAGGGAAACATTGACTAAATTAAGTTCAAAGGTCAGCGACAACATTTTTTGACAGAAATGGAAGAAAATTGACAGCTCCCGTATAGATGTCACCCCACACAAGCACACCAAGTTTGCAAGCGATCCAATCATAAATGTGCCCTGCAGGGTGTGTCAAAGGGAAATATTTATGCTTAACTGCACTAAGTTTTTACTAAGTTCATCAGAGGTCATTGCCAATGGCAACTATTTCTGACGGAAATGGAAGAAAACCGATAGCTCCCATCTAGAGGTCACCTCAAACAAGCACTCCAAGTTTCAAAACGACCCAGTCAAAAATGTGCACTGCAGGCTGCCCCAAAGGGAAATATTGATGCATAACTGCATGAAGATAATTGAAGGTCATTGCCAGCGGCAACATTTTTTAACAGAAATTGAAGAAAATCGATAGCTCCCATCTAGAGGTAACCCCAAACAAACATACCAAGTTTCAAACCATTCTGATCAAAAATGTGCCCTGTATGGCATGCCAAAGGAATATGTTGATGCCTGACTAAACTAAGTTCAAAGGTCGTTGCCAGTGACAACATTTTTTGACGAAAATGGAAGAAAATTGATAGCTCTCATGTAGAGGTCACCCCAAACAAGCATGCCAGGTTTCAAAACAATTCAATCATAAATGTGCCCTGTAGGGTGTGACAAAGGGAAACACTGAGGTCTGACTTAACTAAGTTCCAAGAACATTGCCACCGGCAACATTTTTTGACGGAAATGGAAGAAAATCGATAGCTCCCATCTAGAGTTCACCCCAAACAAGCATACCAAGTTTCAAAGTGATCTGGTCAAAACTGTGCGCTGAAGGGTGTGCCAAAAGCGAAATATTGATGCATAACTGCACTAAGTTCCTTGAAGGTCATTGCCAGTGGCAACATTTTTCGAATCGAAGAAAATCGATAGCTCCCATCCAGAGGAATATATTGATGCTTGACTAAACTAAGTTCAAAGGTCAGTGCCAGCGGCAACATTTTTTGTTGGAAATGGAAGAAAATCAATAGCTCCCATCTAGAGGTCACTCCAAACAAGCATGCCAGATTTCATAGCCATCCGATCATAAATGTGCCCTGTAGGTTGTGCCAAAGGGAAATATTGAGGTCTGACTAAACTAAGTTCTAAGAACGTTGGCCGCGGCAACATTTTTTGACGGAAATTGAAGAAAATCGATAGATCCCATCTAGAGGTCACCCCAAACAGGCATACCATGTTTCAAAGTGATCCAATAATAAATGTGCCCTGCAGGGTGTGCCAAGGGGAAATTTTGATGCGTAACTGCACCAAGTTCATCAAAGGTTGTTGCCAGCGGCAACATTTCTTGGCAGATATCAAAGAAAATCGATAGCTCCCATCTAGAGGTCAACCCAAACAAGCATGCCAGGTTTCAAAGCAATCCGATTATAAATGTGCCCTGCAGGGTGTGCCAAAGGGAAATATTGAGGTCTGACTAAACTAAGTTCTAAGAACGTTGGCCACAGCAACATTTTTTGACGGAAATTGAAGAAAATCGATAGTTCCCATCTAAAGGTCACCCCAAACAAGCATACCAAGTTTCAAAGTGATCTGATCATAAATGCAACCTGTGAGGTGTGCCAAAGGAAATTGTGGACGTATGTACGTACGTATGCCGACGGACGAGAAGTGATGGCAATAGCTCAGCTTGACTTTGTCAAGTTGAGCTAAAAATACATGAAAAATTACAAAAGTGCAAGGAAAATACATACAATATCAAACATTTACCTCAAGTTGAAGACATGAAAGAGAACAAAGATCTCTCGAAACAAAACAAGTACATAAAAATGAAAACAATTTCTAAATACCAGATGCTACATAATAAAATTTACAGATATTTCTAAATGTGAGGAAAGTGTACACCAAAACAGTATTACTGATTTATTTGGTTGCAACAATGACACTTCCAACAGCCAGCTGGGTCATATTGTGCCAAGACACTTTTATGGGTACAAAGAGGTGGAGAACCTGAATAGAACCACCAAGCAGTGGCAAATAATGATCACTCTCCAATCCCACACAAGTAGTGTTAGTAGCAGTTGCGGCATGCAAACAACTGATGTGTAGTACACTGTAGCTAACAGAGTCACTTTGCTCACAGTTGAGATGGGTCATTGGGATTTAAGGATACAATGCAGATAACATAGGTCAGGATCATGACTGCAACCTTTCACCCTAACTCCAATGCTCTAATCAATGATCCACCAGCGACCTCTCAAAACTGTACTACCTGCTTGGGAAGTTTTATCTTGGTAATAATTTTCACTTATGTATTTACGATCTCAACAAGCAGTACTTGTGTTGTGGTTAGGATATAACCAGATGGTGAAACTGATAGGCAGAATTAATAATTGTGAAATCACACCTTGGCTGCAATGGACAACAAAAAAAAACCCAACTTATTCTATGTCAATAAAGGGCAATAACTCTTGATGCTGATACTCTAAATAACACCTGCATTGCACATGGGGTTAGACAACCATCTGATACTCTTAAATACCAAATATGATGTCATTCCACCAAGTATTTAAAGTTACTGAGTTTAAAACTAGTTGGTTGCAGAGTGGCCGACAACCAGACAACCATCTGATACTCTTAAATACCAAATATGATGTCATTCCACCAAGTATTTAAAAGTTACTGAGTTTAAAACTAGTTGGTTGCAGAGTGGTCGACAAATAGACCGATCGACATTGCTACATATAGAGCTGCTTGTCACAGCTAAAAACTTCTGCAAGCTTTAAGTCGAGTGCCAAGGAGTTCTCCTCATAATGAAAGTGTCAATGACACTGCAGCTCAACTTGTCCAAGAAGGGACTGAACTAAATAGGAAGATCAAGTAATGCCAAGTCATTCACTCAAGTTTCTACAGAAAAGACATCACACCAAAACTACATATGAAAACTGAAAAAATCATATGAGGGCTGAGGCCTGTTGGGTGTACTAATGGAACTGTTGACAATTTATATGTCAAATCCAAGATGGCCGGTGGTGGCCATCTTTTTCAGTGGAATGCAGAAAAATGTGATAACTCCCATCTAGACATCATTCCAAAGTTACATATAAAATTTGAAAAAGATCAGGTGAGAGGTCCGAACTGTAGGGTCCTGCTAATGGAATTGTTGACAAATTATATGCCAAATCTAACATGGCCACTGCCAGCCATGTTTTTCAACAAAATTCAGAAAAATTTGATAGCTCCCATCAAGACATGCATCTGGAGATGGACTCTAAATTTCTCAGGCAAAACTTGGTAAATGAAGAGGGCTGTGTCCAGTACGCAGCCTTCATGAGATCAGTAATGGCTATACTGTTAGAATAAGCCCAAGAAGAGGACAGTGCTCTAACCTCGTGCGCTGATATCTTATTAATCGAACATTGATCCGAAGATAGATTTTCATAGGCAATGCATATTGCCAACTGAATCCATCTATCGACTGAATGAACAGAAATATCTTTTCTGTTAGTAATCAATAAAAGAAGAAACGTTTTCTTCCTTTTCTAATCAAATCTTATCGACGTTTATAAATGCGCATAGCCCTGACTGGACACAGCAAAGGTCTACGGTTATCTGAGGACGGCAGAGCCTTAATGATAATAGGCTCAGGCTGCTTTTCTGGAATCTGATTCTTAGCCAGAAATCCCACTTCCATAGTAAGGGTAATGGTATTACCCACACTACGGTAGTGAGATTCATCAACAGATAAAGCATGAAGTTCACTGACTCTTCTAGCAGATGCAAAGGCTAAGAGAAATGCCATTTTATAGGTCAAGAACTTGAACTCTACAACGTCCAATGGCTCAAATGGAGCTTGTTTGAGCTTCAACAGAACCCAAGCCAAATTCCGCTTAGGAATTAATCTGAGGGTTCTAGGTTTATTAATAGAGAAGTTTCTAACCAGCTTGGACAATGAAGTATTTGATCCAATAGCCAAGTTATCATGATGAGCGTAAGTGTCTGATAACATAGACCTATAGCCCTTAATAGTGATGGTCTGCAGTTTGAGATTGTCAAACAAGTAGACCAGGAAATTGGCAATATTTGGTATGGACGGATCATAAATATCTATCGACTGATCCTGACACCAACGGAAGAAAACCCTCCACTTTGCTGCGAAGTTCAACAGAGAGGAGGACCTCCTGCAGTTAGAAATTGCGTCCACTGCATCATGTAAACTGTTTTCCGTGCAAGAAGGACCCCACAACAGAAATATGTGAAGGTTGAGACCTTCCAGGTTGTGATGCAGTGTGCATGATTTCCCCTGATAAAGAAGATCCTCTCGTGGAGGAAGCTTCCGGGGAACGTCCCATAACAGACACCTGAGAAGATTGATCCAAGGTTTCTGTGACGACAGAGGTGCTACTAGCAGGATTTTGCAACGAGACTGTTTTATCTTTAACAGAATCTGCTGAATCAACGGAGTGGGAGGATACGCATATCCTATCATTCCGTCCCATGAGATCGACAGAGCGTCTATTGCATACGCTCGATGATCTGGTCATGGCGACACGAACATCCGTAACTGATTGTTCAGGTGTGTCGCAAACAGATATATCGTGGGACTATCCCACTGGTAGCAAATCTGCCTGAATATTCGCTTGTTGAGAGTCCACTCCGATGGCAACAGGCGACCTTTCCCAGAGAGCAAGTCTGCAAGTACATTCAGATGACCCAGTATATGACAGGCAGAAAGATGAACTTGATGATTCATGACGTATAGGAGAATCTTCTCCGTTAATTCGCATAATGGAATTGAATGAGAGCTTGGAAGTAAGACATTACAGAGTTCATTATTCGAGTGAATGCCCAGGGAGCCAGGTTCAGACCAAAACACATTGCTCTGAACTGATAAACCTTCCCTTGTACGGCGAACCATAGGTACTCTCTGAATGTCGGATGTACCAGGACATGAAAGTACGCATTCTTTAGATCTATGCTTGCCACATAGTCGTTCACCCGAATGATCGCTCTTACCGATCGAATGGTCTCCATATAGAATTTTGGAGCCAGCATAAGCTTGGTTATCCAGCTCAAGTCTATTACCGGTCGGAACGAGCCATCTGACTTCGGTACGAGGAACAGGCGACTGCACAAACCCTGAGATTCTTGATTCTCGATGACCTCTATTGCTTCCTTTAATAAGAGAGTTTGTATCTCCACTAGGAGAGACTCTCTTTTGAAAGGATCTGACGGAAGATTTGTCCAACACAGACATCTTGTTAGCGGGGGTTTCACTCCGAATGATAGCTGTAGGCCGTCCGAGACTACATTTCTCACCCACTGGTGACTGCTATCCAGTTTCTTGCAAAGTTTGATAACCTTCAGCCAACTGGCAAGCAATAGAGGTCTTGAACATCACCTGTATGACGTGCGAGGCTTCTGGGAGGAGAAACTAGTCCTCCCAGCGAAGAACCTTGTCCCATTTTCCTAGGGGCATCTGACCGATAGTCCCAATCAGACCTATGCCCCTTTCCCGAGTCGCTATATTGACGACCTCCAGAGTAATTGTAAGAGGGTTTCTTGTACCCTCGTGGGGAGTTCCATTTTGCCATTTTAGATCGGGAATGTCATCCTTTACTCTGAAGCGTGTTGTTGAGACGCCGACTTCAATAGCAGAGCATTTGACGCTGTCTTAGTAGCCTGTTCATAGACTAACGAAAGCTTTTCACCTTGTCATCTATAAGTGATGATGACACAAGGGCAGCATCACGTCTGATTAATTCCAGATTAGCCCCTGTTAGGGCAGAGTTATACGTGGTATACATAATTGCCCTGGAAAGAACTCTAAGAGCACTCTGAACATCTTCTCCAACCGTTTTAAATGAACGTGGTCCAAGAAATGGTATGTTTATGGAAGATGTAGTTAAGAAACCGCCTTTTTTCCTCGCACACGAGAGGTTGACTCTGGCGCAGTCTACATGGCCGAAGGCCTGCGACACCTGCCTAGAGTGAACCAGAAAAGAAAGAACTTCTTTCTTTGTCCATATAAAGTCTGCGTCCAACAACGCCAGCGGTTTCTCTCTTGTTGTCGCAGCATTCTGATTCATCGGAACAAATTCAGGGTAGTATTGATGGATGAAAGCCATCGCAACCATGTGCTGTTCCGAGAGGGAAGGGTAATCCTCTTCCTTGTCCCTTTCACCATCCGAGAGAATCAGTTGCGAATCTTGGTCCATTGCATCTGCGTGAACAGATGACTGAACCGACCCAGCACCATCCGACAGCTCAGGTTCTAAGTCTGAGGGAGGCTGCACCTGCACTTGCTGCGATCAGATGTGCAATCTGCAACAGCAAGTCCGTCATTGAGGCTTGAGGAGCAGTGGTCTAATGTTTCTTAGTCGATTGCTGCTCCTGGGATGGTGTGTCGGAGATGGGTCTCTTCTCTGAACGTCTCGATGATCAAGGCCTGGTTTCCCTAGCTACCGGATGGTCCGACTTCACGGGCGAAGAGTGGTCCCTTCTTCGCGCAACAGATTGGATATCTGAAGTCGGGTAGCAAGGATGAGGTCATGTGTGCTTTATAATCGAAGCGGAAGAAGCCAAGACTGTATCCGAGGCCGGCTGCAATCTATACGGAGCGTCCCAAATGGCAGGTGTGCACATATGCTCCGGTCCGCGCAAGTTCTTCACCACAACATCTGGCCCCAGATGTTGCTGGGATAGAGAGGAACCTCTCCCACTCGCAGCCCTTTCAGACCTCGCTGACCTTCCCAAAACACTTGCTGGCTTCTTCCCTAGTTCCGTCGTCGCTGGGTGAGCATGTTTAGATTTTAAGGTGCTCGCTCTACCCACTACACTTCCTTCGACCGCAACGGACATACCCAGCGTCACGACTCCCACGGACGGAGTAACCACTTCACCGGTCGAGCTAGCTGCTGGCAAAGGATTAAAACCACCGGCCAGTGGCTTTATCCCCTGCCTAATATTCAGGAGCACCTTATCAGCTAGCTCTGTTTGCTCATCAGAGCGCAACGACGGTAGCACACTTTTGGTAGGTGTCACATAACCATCAGCATGTTCTTGTTCCTCTGAAAAAGAAACTGAGAAACTTGAATGACTCTGCAGAGAGAGGACCAGCATTGGCCTCTCACCGCTAACAACATATCGTGACGTCTGTATCCAACATTTGTCATCCCAATCAACACATGTAGGACAAGAATTCGCGGGAGTACATCGACTACAGGCAAGGTAACAAGCATGTAAATCTGAGGAAGACTTCCTCGCCTTGCATTTTGAGCAACAAGCTTTCATAATTAATCAAACAAAGTCAATTGAACTCCCACCAACCCCATAATAAATATATGATAAAGATACATAATCAACAATTAAAATACAAATCGAAAAATTAATTTCCAAAAATCTTTCGAAAAAGTTTTGACAAAAGCCAAATTTCCCAAAGTGACCATGAAGAGCCCAAGGGTATCCCGATAGAGCCTAAGTATGGACAAAATCCAAAAATTATTGCCACACTACCGGAATATTAAAACAAGTATCTTACAACAATCCTACAGTAATAATAAGTAGAAACTACATATATTTAAAGGACGTTGCCAATGTGAACGTCAATGAAAAAAACGGAAACAAGACCTCAGGCACAGAATAAACTAGAGGATGGCCACCAAAGGGTGGCTGATTCCCCCGAAAAAAGCCTTGATAGCCATTCCAATCTTATTCGCGACACACCCTCTGGTTGTGGGCAATAATAATACCAAGTATCATTAATATCCTTGAAGGCTGTAAGAAGTTATGGAGTGGACACGAATTCCGTCTATGCCCGGACGGACAGATGGACAGACAGACAGATGGACAGACGGACGACGTCACGGCTAGATTCCCCCAAATTTTTTTCGGGGGAATAATAAAAAGGCCCAAAGTCAGTAACAGATTTTAAAGCTACCAGATGTAAAGCAAGATCTTCAGATGAAGAAAAAACAATACATCGGATAGAAGATGCATGACCCAAACGACCCAACACCCCTAGGGTGAGGACGTAACCATGGGGATATACAGAATAAACATTCTGTAATACATGTTAAACTCACCAGAAATTTAATAAAAAACTTCAATAAAAATAAGCCAAAAAGCTTGGGAGTTTAACAGGAGGGCTTCAAGGAAGGATAGGGAAGGAACACTTAACAAACAGTGGATAAATCATTAGCAAGAATGACGACGTCTGGCACATGTCCCGAAGTTGGGAAACATGAAATAATTTTGATAAAAATTATAAAGTTACAGCCCTGAATATTCCTAACCACCGTTGTTCACTTCCATCATCCAACAAGAGCTGGACTTTTGTCCGGTGCATACCCCCACATGGTGTGCCGCCTAGTGTGGGCATACCTATGACCAACAAATATTATTTATGAACATTCTCGTACGGACTGACAGACGGATGGACGCAATCCAGTATACCTCCCCCCCCCCCCCCATTTTCTTCGAAAGTTTTCAACAATTTCAAAACTCAAAAGGTATGGTAAATTGTTTGGTGTTTGGAAGTTTTATGCAATGAGGCAGAAGTCTTTGTCATAGGCAAACTGCATGCCATATTTCACTGAAATCAGATAACCCCAATCCAGTATACGTGCCCCCCCCCCCCCCCTTCGAACGTTTTCAACAATTTCTAAGTCAAAAGGTATGGTAAATTGTTTGGCATTTGGAAGTTTTATCCAATGAGGCAGAAGCCTTTGTCATAGGCAAACAGCATGCCATATTTCACTGAAATCCGATAACCCATACCTGAGATACAGGCTGAAGTTTTCAACAATTTCTAAGTCAAAAAGGGGGATAACTCTAAAAACGATAATGTGAGAAATATCATTGAATCCTTTTTTTAAAGCCTATACCATAAGCAGTGTTCACGGAAAATTTCATTGCAACAGAACATTCTATATCGGGCCCGAGATACAGGCTGAACAGACAAAATTTGGCTCGGACGGACACAATTTCTAAGTGAACAAGTAATAAAAAAAAAAAAAAATAACTAGTGTGGGCATACCTATGACCAACAAATATTATAGAAATTAATAATTTACTTAAGTTATGAAAATTCTCAGACGGACTCACATACGGATGGACGGGGGGACAGACAGACGGACAGATGGACGGATGGATGCATGTAATCCAGTATAATAATTATTTTCTTGGATCCACCAATTTTACCATTGATTTGTGTCTGGCATCCTCAAAAAATGAGATTTAAAAGCACAGATATCGGTTCATTGTTGCTGATTTTAGGGCCAAACAAAGAATGATGGTTTGCGCCAATTTCGGTGTCTTCCTGGATACTGCGCATGTGCAGATCTGAAAAGAATGGAAGACCAGATAGGACATCAATTTTTCGGTTTTGCATTCAAATTTTGAGGATTGGGGGGCAAAATTTGTGTTTGGCCCTGGATTAATTTTTGAGTTAGAACCAGCTAGTCTGGGCTATCGGTTGTTGTATAAAAATATAATTTTATACTAATATTTTTCTTCTACTGCTGAGGCAACAACAAATTAGTGCAAACAATGTACAGCCACTACGGTAGCTTCCAGCACTTTTCAGTAGAGCCATGATAGTGGCTTCTAGCACTCAACCAGTTAAATTCTTCGCAGCAATATGGAAAAAATGTTCAGCTTGTAATTTTGGTAAGTTGCAATCAGTGAGCAGAGGGTTAATTTAACTGTCTAACTACTCACAACAAGCTGAGACAATGCATCATCCAGACTCTTCATGGCATTAACACTTGCAGCTTCAGTTTTCTTTGTCAAATATTTTGCCTGAAAGTAATGAGCCATTCAATTAATGCCAATGTCTATTTAATAGCTCTTTCACTAACCCTAGGCAATCTTTGTGGAGTTATTTTGTTTTCAAACATCATATAAACTTATCAGAAATGAAAGAAACATTACATCATATGGAACAGCGAGTTGATCAAGTCAACTGGAATTACCTATATTGAAGTATGCATTATAAAACTGTGCCTGATTTCAATATCTCATCTCAAAATTTATTTACCTATTTAAGGTCACATATTTCTACACAATGGCTAATCATGACCACAACATGGAGATAAAGCCAAGTTTAGTCAATCGTTTATACTCATGTTGTCCATTTTTGAGGACTTCCACCCTATGCATGCATTGGTGACTCGGTCTTATTTTACCAATAAAACAGAGCTTGTTTACCACAGTAAACAAGCACTGCTTCACTTTCTGGAGTTCCCACGAAGATTTCATCTCAAAAACAAGGTTCTGTTGATTTCTCACATAAACTGCTTTGATCAACATTTTCAACAGGTATTTTTGCTGGATCATGGTTTGTGTTGTTCCTGTGAACATTCCCAACATTTAATCTACCCACAACCAGCTAATGAAGATAAAACAGAATACTCCAGAGTTTGCAACTGGAATTTGGTTCCATATCTTGGTAGGTTTATGAATTTTTCCAAACTTTCTCACAGACATTAGCAGTTAGTGTATACATGGGTAATCAGGAGAGTATACAGCATATACTGCCATTCTGCCTGAACAGTATTAAGATAGGTGTAGCAGGAACATGTGTGAAATATTTTGAAAATTTGATGTTTTACCCGATTTCACCACTGTATTTGCTGCTGTATCTTCTGATTTCTTTCTGTTTCTACCCATTTCTAAACTCGATTTTATTTCATCAGTCTAATCTGAATTTATTAAGAATTATCAAGTGCAGAATTCATAGAGGCAGTTAGCTCAATGTTGTACTGAACTTGTCAATAGTCAATGTGATGAGAGGTGAATATTCATCCCTCATAAACTCTGCACTGTTGCACATTGGCCTACAGTTAAAACTATAAGTCCTGTCATGAAATGTGCACATCGATCTGCGCATTAATCTATGCGTTATGTCCATAGAAAGGCAATCAATTGCAAATTCTGTACATATGGCCTGTGCACAAGCAATGTTTCAGCCAATGGACCTCTGGGTAACCCGGAGGTCCATTTGCAGAAACATTGCCTGTGTTTGCTTTGAGTAACCAGGAGAACCTGCCGTGCTTTGGATGCCATTCGATATGGCAATTGCGAGCAATCTCTACGCATAATTAAGCATAGATAAGCTCACAGTTCAGGACAGGACTAGTTTTAACTGTATATGAGTAGTGCTTCATTTGATGAAGCGATTAGTGAGCTTTGCTCAGACAGTAATAGAGAATTCCAGCCATGTGGCCCATTTATTACTACCAAGGGGGAAAAACACAGGTAATGTGTGTGGCATGACATTTTAAGGCACCTACGTTACTGGTGTTTTTTTCCCTTGGTAGTAAATGGGCCACATGGTTGGGATTCTCTCTGAGAATGTGTTTCATATACTATCAATAATTTCACAAAGTTGTTTCATCTCAGCAAGTCAGCTGAGAAAGTGAGAAAGAAATGTTGATCATGTGAGTTGAAAAGGTCTACCATATCTCTCCAAATTTGGTCAGGATGCATTTTGAAAATTTTAGGGCTCTGATGTGTCGTGTGACGCCCCTGTGATTTATATAATGTAACGTTTTACGCAATGAATGTCAGTGTTATCCTGCAATATACTGGAGGCTGTTCATTCAACTCCAGGGCTTGAAACCTATTTGCTATAAGCTGTTACAGGACCAGTGACAGGACAGTCACTTTCCAAGTAGTTTCTGCAACATTCATCTTGACCTCACTGAAATATAATACACTTGCGCATGCTTTCTGACTCAGATGATCCCAACACACTTTACTCTATGATTTAATTTCAATCTTTGTTACAGCAGATTGGTACAGTTTATTTTAAAAGAAGTTAATTTTATTTTTATCATAAGATAATCCAACCAGGTGTCTTATATGTGTTTGCAAAATTTTCAAATCTCATATGCCAGGTTTCTCGCAGACATCCAGTATCTTCCTCAACATGTGCTATACACTATGGTCCAGAGGTAAATGGCTGAAATTCATATTAACTAAACTGATTCCCTATTAACAGACTGTTTATACTATTGTGTTTCCCTGTTGATAATAAGATAGAGAGTTTTCACTGTTAATTAACCCACTGTCAGTAAGATATAATGTCCAATTTGATGGTTCAGCCTTTTCTGGCAGTATATCACAAATTGAAGAGAATTGGTTTGAAGGCTGCCCATTAAGCCTAAGGCTTGAATGATCAATGACAACCCTACATTTTGCACGTACATGTACATGTATATGAATGAAATTCATAATTACATAATGAGAGTCCGTGGAAGTAGTCAGTTGCATTGGGAAATGGCATTATGCCACTGTATGATGTCTACTATTCATGGTGAGAAGAGTCCTTTTATTGTCAGATCTGGTTAGATTACATTTATGTTAGATTATACAAATGATACTTCGTTTAAATTGCTTTAACATTTTTCAAAATCGTGAACCACTGCTGGGGTGATGGGGAACGGTGAACATCTGTCCACATTTCCATTCTGCTAGCACCTATCCACGGCACCCATTGGAGCATACTCAGGCTGCTCATCCCAATGATGGGTCATGAACTTTCTTCGCTGTCTTCCGAAGAAAGTGCATGACCCATCATTGGGATGAGAAGCCTGAGTATGCTCCAATGGGTGCTGTGGACTATGCTACCGGAAGGTCGGAATCACTTAATTATTTACAATTATGAATGCAGGTCTTGTTTTCTTTCTTTAACTAGGGATTTAACCTAGAACATATACTGTCAACAACGTATTTATGTATTTAAGCTTCTATATTAAACTGGTTCTGGATAACACCTCATATCTCCCAATATATCCACTGTGCAAGAACCTATTTACAGTTTAACTGACATAATTCATGAGCCACCTATTCTGAGTTTAGCAGAAACTTTTCCAAAATGATATTAATTAGTGAGAATATATACTTTTTAATTTTTTTCAGTTGCCTCATCCTCCAGCTAACGCTTCTCTCTGTTCCCCCCCACTTCCCCCTCTTTCTCACTTTGTTTCTCACTTCTTACTTCTTGCTACTTTCTTCTCTCACACTTTTTTTTTTTATTAAGGTGGGTGACAATAATACAGCCAGTTGGCTAAGCCATCCCCCTGCAGAAAACAAGTTTTTAGTATGACATCATTATTCAAACCTGCGGTATAAAATGTAAAATATATTTAATGTTGTACAATTATATTATTACCATATACCTGTACTATAATGTTTTTTGCAAATAAAGTTATTCATTCATTCATTCATATCCTGAGATGAACTACTAATCAACCCTGTTAACCCAGAGGAGATGGAGTGGTGTCAAAAAGACAACACAAGCTTCCCTGATCAATTTGCATCACTTAATTGAAACATAAGAGCTGAAAGGAAAAATATGTCAAGGCATGGAAAAAATGTGTTTTCAGAGCCACTGACCTACTCACCCACCCCTGCCTCATGTTCAGAAAATGAAAAAATTTTAAGTAAATTATATATTTTTTATACTTACCAATGGCCCAGGCTTAGCTGGTGCTAACCCTAAAATATCTAGGGCCAATCACAAATTTTGCCCCCCAATCCCCCAAATTTGAATGCAAAACCAAAAATTAGAAGTCCTATCTGTCCCTCCATACATTTACTCTCCACGCATGCACAGAAGCCAGGAAGTCACTGAAACTGGCGCCAACATCATTCTTTGTGAAAAAGATTATAATCTAATAATTCAGCAGGGAGGTATGAGTGCCCAGTACTGCCCACTCATGGGAGGGCCATTCCCGTCTGGGCCATTGGTAAGTATAAAAAATATATAAATTACTTTAAATTTTTTCATATTTTTATACTGTATACCAATGGCCCAGACTTAGCTGAATCATAAAAAGGTGGAGGGCCTAGAACTTCTGAAATAGTAGATCAACATAGATCAATTCCTTCAATCCATGATGAAGAAAATTAGAATTTACATGTATGTCTCTTTATACCATAAAAGAGGAGACATATCCTAATATGGATCCCAATTATGTAAATCCTAAATCTGAGCATGAAATCATGCTAATTAGGATTTAACGAGTTCACAAATTTTTAAGGCTAGTCTGGACTAAGTCCTAAAAATAAGGATGGCATATTTGAGAATGAGAGAAAATTGCTCATAAACAGACGCCATACAATAATACTACAGCTGAACGCTGAATATAGTTCCTTCATAGTTACAAACCCAATAAGCCAGAGAAGTGGAGAAAATGACCCCCCTCCTTTTTTGAACATATCTTCAAAAGAAAGAGGGGAGAGCTCTGGAATCAATAAGCGGTACCAAAAGACAATATAAATAAATATCGATCGGGCACTCAGGAATTAAATCATGAATAATAAATGGTGCTTAATGCCACTTCACAAGCCAAGGCTATAGCGATGATTTTGGTAAATAACATTATCCGCTACAAAATATGCACTGCAGACGGAGTATACAGGTACGACGAAATCTGTGAATAATAATATAACATACAAATATTAAAGCGAGATACGATGAACAATCTCTGCAGAGAAAACATGCTTCAAAGATCATTCACAGGCGGACTCTGTACAATTAAATCCAGTAAGAAACTCTCCAACGAGTACTATTTGGTATCTACAACTATAAACACATGAGAATATTTGATTTGAGAACCGACAAAATAGAGACCAGGATCTAGAAATGGAGGTAGGTATGATTAACTGGCTCCAACACAGACCACCCCCGAAATATATAATAATTTCAAGGTCCACCAAAGTGATAGCGTAATAAAATATTGTGCGAGTGCATTAAAATCCATCTTGTAATCATCTAAAAAACCACTAAGTGGTTATGCAGTCACCTATGAACTCAAATAGCAGCAATTATGATGATTAATAAGTGCTTGTATATAAGAGATCAGAAAATAAACACCGGAAACAAATGCAACAAAACTGCCTATATGCCTATGAGGGTGCCATGCAACACGACCCAAACGCATAGTATGTATGTATTAAGATATAGATACGCAACAGTGTGTGAGTGGGGAGGGGGGGGGGGGGGGGAATTCAAATTCATGTTGAAACCTCCTCACCCACATTACTTAATCCTTTCTGGTCCAGACAGCAAAAATATAGTAACCGCAAAGCTCAGTCACGTCTGATACTCTGTTATGCTACTGAGAGAGGAGAATGACGTGAAAATCAAAACTTCCCTTGAAGAAGAAAACCCTCTTGTGGGGGAAGCTTCTGGCGAATGTTCAATAACAGACACTTTAACCTGAATGTAATCAACAGAAACAAATGAATTGAAGGAAAAACATATCCTATCATTCATTCCCATGAATACGGCTGAGCGTCAATTGTATGCGCTCAAATGCCTAATACTGGCGACATAAATGATAGAAACTATTATTCCTGTGCACCGCGAACTTAACTATCCTGAAGCGATCCTACATAAGATCATGTAATAGCCATACAGTTAGAATAAGCACCAAGATGCTGCCAGCGCTTTTACTTCATGCGCTGAAATCTTAAGCACTGACTGCTTGCTGATTGGAAGATAAATTTTCCTAAGCAGTATGAATAGCTAATTGAATCCATCTAGCAATAGAATGAACAGAAATGTCCCTTCTATTGGAAATTAATGACAAAAGAAGCATTCTTCTCTTCTGATAAAGTCTGATCTGCGTCTATAAATACATGATCGCTAATATTATAAATTCAATGATGTAGCGTAAACAGTAAGACATCATTTCTGAATATGTGGTCTCCAAGAACCGAGGGTCCTAAGATTCCTGCATAGAGAGACCATCGGACTCAGGATTGTAACCCAATATATGAACTCACGTCCATCATAATTGAGAAAAACGTTAAATATATGCCCAAACTTGACCTTATGTTAAAAGATTTGCTAAAACAAAACAGGTCTAGAGTGAAAAACGTCTGCCAGACCAGTTAAGAATAACTGGAGGGGACGTGTGCGTAAGCGACCCATCAAAATAACATTCAAAGCCGCTGTGCACAACCCCATCTGACGCATAAAATTTTCCGCTGTTAATGCGTCAGATAAAAGATAAAAGCGAGCCAAACAACTGGCTAATTCGCTCTGAGAAACAACAGGCGAACCAGCCTGTTGAAAATGAATTGTAGGATATGTTCATCCCATGAGACATTATCTAGTTCATTATTCAAGTGATCTAAAGAACTATAATCGCTGCATTGCCGAACGCTAGCTTTTCGACTGAAAGATTATCATAAATAACCTAATTATCCAGTTCCAGTCAAAATCGGTTGGGCCGAGCTCTATAAGAGCCTCGAGCCACCGGCTCAGGGGTGTCTGATTAGTAAACTCAAACAGACCTAACCCCCTATCCAAGTGGCTGTATAGTTAATCCCTAAATAATATATAGGAGGGATACCTATACCTTCGCTATGAGTCCTTATAGACAATCTGAGTCTAGGACAACCTCTCCTACTCTTTCTGCTGGTGTTAGTCGATTAGACCCCAACTTAAAGAGCTGAGTATTGATGCTTTCTTGTAGCTTAATCCTACATTAACGAAAGCTTACCATCAAAGACTTAGTGTCTGGAAAACTAAAGTGACCTATAGCAAGTTTTCCACCTCGTCAAATGTTAAAGATGATGATGCAAGGCTTCGTCACATCAGAATACCTCCCAGTTAACATCTGTTAAGATAGAGATATAAATGATAAATAGGCCTGGAAAGAATTTTTTTAAAAGGTACACACGCCCACAAAATTCCTTTCCATATAGACATTGTGTCACAGTACCGTGAGTCTAAATTCGCTCTGAATAAGAAATTATCTTCTCAATTGTGTCCGAGCGAACAGCGAAATGATGAAGGTAAAGCTACAACTAAGATCTTAGCCTGCTCATTCAATGCAGAGAAACTCTCAACACATCTTCTCCGGTTGTTTTTTAAATGTATTTGATCAAAAAACGGTTAAAAATACAGAATATGATAAGAATCCGTATTACTTCTTCCCACAGGAAGTTATACATGGCATCGTCTACATATTCGAAGACCTGTGACACCTGTGTAGACTTAACCGGAAAGAGATCTTATTATCCTGCTCTTTGTTCGGATGAAGTCAGCATATAACAATGCTAGCGGTTTCTCACAATTACTCGCAGCATTGTAATTCACTGGAACAAGTTCAAGGAAACGATAAAGTATAGTATCCATATCATCCATGAGTTGTTCCGAAAGGGAAGGTTATTCTCATCCGTATCCCTTTCATCATTCATCTAAATCAGTTAGAATCATGGTCACCAGAATCTGAACAGGCAGATGACCAGACCGATCAAGCATCATTCAAAAGCTCCAGTTTTGAGATTGACGTTGAGTGCTTCTGCCTTAGCAGGAATACTGCGATGAGCTGCGCAATTAGCGACAGCAAGTCCATTATGGAGCAGCGGTCATGTATTGCTTGTCCGCCAGCTGCTCCTGGGACAATGTGTCCGAGATGGCTCTTTACTGCGGACGTCCCGATGAATGAAGCCCCATCTCCTTGGCTACGAGATGGTGCGATTTTCTTCACAAAAAGTGGACCTCTTGACGATGCAGACTAGATATCCTAAGTCAGCCAAGGTGTGGTCAGGAGTGCTTGGTAGATGCTGAAGAAGCCGAATTAAATGGAGCATTCCGGACAAAAGACATGTATGTAAGCTCCGAATGACGCAAGTTCCTACCAACAGCATCTGGCCCCAGATGTTGTAAAAAGAGAGAGGGGGCTCCCTCTTGCTTGCGGTCCAGAAAGACCTAGCTGAGCATACCTCGGAACTTGCCGGCTTCCTCCTTTCCATCGTCTCAGAGTGAGCATGATTGGATTTTATAGTGCTCGCTACACCCTTGTTCTCTCCTCGACCGCTACGAACATATCCGGCGTCATGACACCCATATTCGGAGTGAAAGAAGCACTGGCTGAGCTAGCTGGAGACAAGGTCGTAAACCCTATATTCTAAGGTCTAGGCCCTTGTCTTATATCATTGAGCACTATGTAAATGTGACACACCCGGTGCCACGGTCCTCACATTCAAGAGTAACCGCTTCACTGGCGACAGGGAACTGAAACCACTCATTGCGGTTTATGGCCCTGTGCAATATAAAGAGCACTTTAGCCTTATGTAGAGGAAGCCGTAAGACTAGCCGACCCCGGCTGCCTATTAGATGGGACGTCCCGGTCAAGAGGCATGAACGTAAACTCCGACTGATGCAAGTTTCTACCAACAACATCTGGCCCCAGATGATGCTGTAAGAGAGAGAGAGATCGCTCTCTTGCTCACGGTCCTGGCAGACCTGTATGAGCGTACCTCAGAATTTGCCGGCTTCCTCCTTCCATCATCGCTGGGTGAGCATAATTGTATATTATAGTGCTCGCTCCACCCTTGTTCTCTCCTCGACCGCTACGGACTTATCCAGCGTCATAACACCCATATTCTGAGTGAAAGAAGCACCGGTTGAGCTAGCTGGCGACAAGGATGAAAATCACATGATCTGTGATCTGGGGCCTTGTCTTATATCATTGAGCACTTTGCCACTAGATCTAATTGTATATTGTAGTCCAACTGCGTCAGTTCTCAGAATCGTCATTTCCCTAAATAATAGTGTGGCAGTATCAGAAAATGGGTTAGGTGTTTTATATAATAGTAGGTGAAGTGGGTTTTATTTTATCTAGGTGTAAAATATTTTATTGTCTCCAGCCACAGTTGATTAAATGTGCACTTAGTTATTATTCTTTAACTTACTATTTCGTATTTATTAATGTTTGTCTAAGTCGCATTGGTATTCAGAAGGTTAATATTTCTTTCTAGAGTGTGTCATATTGTAAACTTCACTGGCTCTCCTGTGACTACACTCAGGAAGGTCATGAAGTAAGGAGTTCTCAAAATCTAGAACTCTAATTGGTTAACCCTTTGCCCAACGAATCGACGCATCTGCCCACGTAATATGCAAATTCAGCAGCTGAAAAAATATTATATTTCGAAAATTTCAACAAAACCATATCATGTGATCCCTCTTTGGAATGAGCTCGATGAACTTGTTCCAAAGAGGGGGTCACATGATATGGTTTTTTTGAAATTCTTTAGACAAAAATTAAAAAATATTTTTAAAATAATAAATTTTGAAATCGTCTGCGTTGGGTAAAGGGTTAATGTAGTTCTGCAGTCACCTGCAGTGTTCAGTTTGATTCATTCTTCTTTCAGTCTGTTGTGTCTAAAGTTGTATTTCTGTGGCTGTGCTTCAAATATTTATTAAATTTAAACGTTTTCTGTGGCATTTCTGATTTTCTATGAAGTTCATAGAAAGGCATAGTTTTTCATAGGAGTGATTTTCTGTGTTAACAGGTATTTATATCGTTTATATTAAATATTCTTTTGAATGGCCTGGCAGCCGGGACAAAGTATCATGGTTGATACTTTGTCCCGACTGCCATGGCCACAGACTAGTTTCAGTTTCGGAAACATGCCGATTTAGCCAGTATACTTGTTTAATTTAACTAATTTATTTTATACTGTTAAGCAAAAGAAATATTCTAAATTTTTGCATATTACCTTGGCTGGTTAAGTGACACTAAACACCAATTTATTTGTCATTGATCAGTAAAAGTATTTGTATTAGTAACTTTCATAAATGGTAAATTTCATATCATATAGGCAATTAAGTACTAGTGTTTCTGTCATCATTTTGATTCTTTTCAGTTGCTTGTTCACGATGGCTGGGTGATCTGCTGTGGTCAGCTCTGGCTAACCACAGCCGATCCCCCAACACCGTTAATAGGCTACTGCTTAATTTAGGCCCTGGTATCCTTCATTTGTTCCTAAGCACTCCTATGGTTTTCTTTATTATGTAGGTTTCAAGATGTAGCCCAAGTTTAGTTGTGCCACAGCCTAGTTGGTTATTCACGAACCCGTCACACTGAGGGTAGGCATTATTTATATATACATACGTATAGCTGTTTTTATTGTAAATTAGGGGGAGTGTTTTAATATATAAGTCATAATATATTTTATGTAATTTGTGATGCTTTTCTGCTAAATTGCTTGGAAAGTGCTTTAGTACTAGTCTACACTTGTAGACTTGTTTGCTGTAATTAGACTTGGGAGCCTGTGAGTGGCATGCAAGTCTATGGTTATTTACAATACAAGATTGAATGATTGGTCATGCTTCAGTTCTTTCTTGTGTTGTCACTTTGTAGCTTTCGATAAGCTCAAAGTGAAGTTACGCCTTAATATAACAGGCTTTACCCCTATAAGGTTTTATAGCATGCCATTTGCATGCTGTATAGTTTATATTAGCATGTCTATCTTGCTAATGTGCTTGCTCAGTGATAATTTGATCACTCAGCCTTATGGGGCTGGGCTGCGGGATTAAATTATCTCTGGTTTATGTGTTTGTGGGGGTGGTTCACCATATTCATATATTGTTCTAGGGTTAAATAACATATCAGTTTTACTTTAATACTTACATTTTCATGAGGGTGTGTAATGTAAATTTATTTAATTGGAGTATCATAAATGTGTAATATTTATGCATGGTATAATTTACTATCTTTAGAGATTTTGCGGCATACTGGTATACCATTTTCCGGGTTGCGTACATTATTGGTATGAGTTACTGATAAGTAGTTGCGCTGTCTATTTGCTGGATGGTTTGGCTATATTCATTCGTTATTGTTACACACTGCTGTGCCCCAGCAGAGTGAGCTCTTGAAGCTTGTTCTGCTGGGTTACATCAGTGGGTGATACCTTTATTAGGTTAGGGTTTTCCTCATCTATCGCTTGTTACACCTGACTGGAGGGAGCCTTTTGAGCTATTTTCAGTTTGGTGAGCCAACTGGTGTTTGTCAGGAAAGTTAAAAAATTTATAGTAATTTCTATATTTTTTATACTTACCAATGACCCAGACATAGCTGGTGCTAACTCTTAAAATATAGGGCCAAACACAAATTTTGCCCCCCAATCCCCAAAATTTGCATCTAAAACAAAAGAAAACATGTCCTGAATGGCCCTCCACACTTCACCTCTACTGCGCATGCGCAGTGTCAAGGACGTTCCGAAATTGGCGCCATTAATCATTCTAATAACCAGTGCCTGGTAAGCGCTATGTACTCAGCGGGGAGGCAAGAGTTCCCAACTCCTGGGAGGGCCATCCCCGTCTGGGTCATTGGTAAGTATAAAAAATATAGAAATTACTATAAATTTTTTAACATTTTTATACTGTACCAATGACCCAGACATAGCTGAATAGTAAAAAGGCTGGAGGGCCAAGGACATAGAGCAAGATGGAATACGCTCAATAATATAAAATAGAGTCATCCCCTCT
Source organism: Pictodentalium vernedei (assembly GCA_031216915.1). Lineage (NCBI taxonomy): Eukaryota > Metazoa > Mollusca > Scaphopoda > Dentaliida > Dentaliidae > Pictodentalium > Pictodentalium vernedei. Next base: position 386,279,549 of record CM062297.1, read on the forward strand.
AGGGAAAAAGAAGTAATAGGCCTTACATGTATCTTTCTTATTTATGATAAATTAGAAAGATACAACACCTTCCAAAATTGAGCATCATACATCCATGTACTCTATTAATATCCAATATAATCTTTATACTAATAATTTTTAAAGTAAGCCAATAAATAAAGTAAGTCTAGAGAATAGAGACTCTTATACTCCTTAAAAGTGTCTGAGGATTGCATAATCATGTCCGTTGACACGTGCTATATTCAAAAGCTATACTTTAAAAACTAAGACTTGAATGAATTTTTAAAACATAAACTTCTCACTAAACAACCATCCCAATAACAGCTCAGAATTACTAACTCCGGAGGAGGTATCCCCTTGTTTTCATAGTAAAACAGGTGACCCAAGGGAACACCCTCCCCCCCCCCCCCTCCTTTTTCTTGCCCTGGGTCAAATAGCCCAGAGCGAAGAGGGCAGCAGAACGGAGTCACTGCCGAAACAGACAGCCTACCTAGCTATAGTAGCAACTGTTAAGTGAATGACATTCTGAGCAGTAGATAATAGACCTAACAATAGAGGCCTCCAGAAATGGACTCGATATTTCTGAGATAAAAATTCATGAATGTGGATGGCTGAGCGCAATGAGCAGCCTTCAAAAATCTATAATAGCGACACTATTAATGTAAGCCCAAGATGTAGAAGAACTCTTACTTCATGAGCCGAAATCTCAAGCACAACTGCTGAGTCAATGATATACCATAAGCAGTACCGATAGTTAATTGAATCCATTAGCAATAGAATGGAGCGTAACGTCCTTCTATTAGGCATCAAAGACAGAAGAAGCTTACGCCCGTAGTAATAAACAGATATCTGTTTATAAATACATAAACTCTAACCGGACAGAGTAAAGGCCTATGCCCTACGAAGACGGAAGGACCTTAATAACAATAGGTTCCGGATATTAGGAGCCTAACTCTTATGCAAAAATCCAACCTAAATAGTAAAGGAAGTAGTGATTCCGAAACTACGAAAGTGAAAATCATCCATCGATAGTGCATGAAACTCACTGACTCTTCAGTAAAAGAGAAGCCAACAGAATTACTGTCTAAAAGGTCAGAATTTGAAAACTACTGTTTCCAGAGGCTCAAATGATTACTTAGCTAAATAAGAACCGAAGTTAAATTCCATATAGGAATTTAATCTAAAGATTCTAAGTCTATTTATCAAAAAGTTACTAACTGACTTAGATAAAGAGACATAAGACTCAATTGTAAACTATCACAGAGTGCATAGGTATGAGGTAACATAAACCTATAACCTTAATAATAACAGGATGCAGTAGATCTTGTCAAACAAGTATATTAAAAAGTTGCAATGAGTAGTATGAAGGGATCAACAATATGAACATAGTGATCCCTACACCAACGACGGAAGAGCCTCCACTTTAGCCGCATAGAATAGCGAAGAAGAGGATCTCCTATAGTAAGAAATCGCGTCCAAAGCTCGTCCAGTACAATGCTTACAATGCAATACGGACCACACAACGGAATACGTGAAGGTTGCGACCTTGCGGGTTGTGATAAAGATGACACGATTTACCCAGCGAAAAAAGATCCTCTCATTGAGGAAGATTTCGCGTTAAGTCCCACAGTAGACATCAGAGTAAATTACCCACGGTCACTGTGAAGATAGAGATGCTATCAACAGAAATGTATTGTGGTTGTTTATCTTAGCAATACCTGCTGAAACAACAGCGCCGGAGGATACACGTATCCTATCATTCCGTCCTATTAGATCAATAGAGCGTTAACAACATTAGCTCAGAGATCCGGACAAGCCAACACATACGTCTGCAATTGATTAGCAAGCTGTGTCGTAAATAAATCATCATTGGGCGCTCCCATAGATAGCAAATCTGATTGAATACTTGTTTGTTGAGAGTCCATTCTGACGGCAACAAGCGACCCCTAAGCGAACGGGAGTCTGGTAAAACAATCAGACGACCCGGAATATGACGGACCGAAACAGAACTTGGTGTACTATAACCAACAGAAAGATTCTTTCCATTAAATTGAATAACGGAAACAAATGAGTGCCTCCCTGGTTCCGGAGATACGCCACTACTGACGAATTAACGGACAGGATTTGGACATGCGTTTCTGAATAATGTTCATGCAATGACATAAAGCAAGCCTAAAAAACATTATTCCGCGGAAGATAATTGGTTGCTTAGAAACTGCGGAACCCAAAGACCCTGGCACTTCGAATCCGTTGGGATCAATATTATATCCCAATCTGTTTGACTGGCAACCGTCAAAACTATAACACTCGGATCCGGCAACTGCAGTGGCACTCTCTGAGTCAACCACCGAATGTTTGCCCCAGTCTGAATCTCTTGTAACACTAGATAGACAAGAGAATGTGTAAATCGAGCAATTCATGGATTGCTGAAAAGTTGCCGTCGAAGAGAGGCTTCTCCGAGAACGAAGCGACTCTGAGAGAGTTCTTTACCTTACTATCCATGCGCGTGGATGTAGCTAGGGCTGCATCACGCCTAACCAACTCCAATCAGCCACTGAGGGGCGGAGTTATACGTGAACAAACTACTGCCCTCAAAAGAAATCACATTGAGAATAATATCCCGTAAATCTTTTCTTGAAGGCGTAATGATAACGCCTCAGTAAGGTGGATTACGTATGATAAAGCATCTAAGTTAAGTCTACTAGACATCATTGTCGTTTCCAACATTGTGGTTGGAAAAGACATAGACGGCGAAAAAGAATATTTCCAGTCTTTAACCACGCCGTCTAGACGCATATGAACTCTCAGTATGCCCTGCTCTGCCAAAATAAATTATTCGTATAAATGATAAAACGGCAGAAATGAGCAACGCGGACAAGAAACTAAACTATCATGCTTGGTAGCAGGCTTGTATGCATATATAGCGTCGAAAAATAAAACACATGTTGTAATGACATTATTGGACTGCGTCGGTAAGTCAGGGACAATGTCCCTGAACCGATCCAAAATTCTGTGTCCAATGACGCTATAAGTCTCTTATCCAACATCGCAGCAATGTAGTCCTAAAATAACAATCACTGGAAGATAATGCCAGAAGATATGAATGGCAGCTTCCGATGCTACGAAAGGGAAAACTCGAAATCTTTCGAATCCCTTTCGCCATCCTGTCGGACCCTATAAAGCGTTCAGTCGTCCGTACCTGATGCAACCGCGGACCGCACCGACCCAGCGCCGTCAGATAATTCCTGATTCGAGTAAGAAACTGTCGATTGCTGGGATGCTGCAAAACAACTGTGCTAACTCGGATAGCACGTCCGTCACTGAGGCCTGAGAAGCGGTCCTACAATGCATTGCCACTGGAAGCTCCGTGATCGTTACCCCGTGCATACTACCAATATGCGAGCGAACGGAGTGTATAGGCCTCGTGTCCCTTGGCTACCGGATGGCGTGACCTATTCGCCGTGGAATCACTGAATGACGAAACTGATCGGATACTCGAGGTCACGTAGCCAATGTGCGGTCGTGTGCCCTGCTGTGAGGATGAGGAAGCATTATGGACAGTCTCTCGGACTGTCAATATAACGGAGCGTCCCGACCGACAGACATATGCTCCGAATGTAAAATATCTGAACCACAACATGCGGTCCCTTATGTTGTTGGACGAGAGAGGGACCTCTCTTGCTCACAGCCCGGACGGACCTGGACAAGCCAGGAACCGGACTAACAGGCTTCCTCCGATCTGTCCTCAATCTGCCGTCACTGGGTGAGTACTACAGTAATTATAGTGCTCGCATCACCCAAATCTCCTTCCTAGACCGCAACGGACGAACCCGGCAGCCGAACCATTCGATGAATGCACGCTACACCGGGTGAGCTAGCGAATGTCACTCCGTCGATCCTACAAGGGATCTCTTAGGCGATAGACATATTCCATGAGCACTTATTGCCACTAGCTCTTCATTAACTATGACGACAGAGGCACACTTTTGAAAGACATCTCCGTAACTTTGCGAACAAGAAACCAGAAATGCTTGGTTATAGCAAGCATATAATAATAATATATATAGCGTCGTTCAATAATTCGAAAGTTTGTGTGACATTATTGGACTATGTCGGAACTGAGGGACAATGTCCCTGAACCGAACCAAAAATTTCTAAGTCCACCGACGCTATCAGTTTCTTATCCGGCATCGCAGCATTCTGGTCCGACGAAAGAAGCTGTAGAAGATCAAGTCAGATGACATACACAACAGCATATGTTGTTCCGAAAAGGAAAGCTCGAAATCCTCCAAATCCCTTTCGGTATCCCGTCGGACCGGATGAAATTTTCGGACGTCCGTACCCGCTTCCGCGGAGCGTCCCGACCCAGCATCGTCGGATAAAAAATATGCGACAGATTCAGTTGATGCTGGGATGCTGCGATAAACTGTGCTATTTAGGAAAGCACATCCGTTCCCGAGGCCTGTGCAGAAGCGGTCTTACGATGCATTGCCGCCGGAAGCTCCGTGTACGTTGACTCCCGCACACTTCCTATGCGAACGTCCGGAGTCGGCAGGCCTCGTGTCCCTGGCTACCGGATGGTGTGACCTGGTCGCCGATGATTCTCTGACTGGCGAAGCTGACTGGATATCCGAGGTCACGTAGCCAAGAGCGGTCGTGTGCGCTACCATGAGAATGAGGAAGCCTTATTGACAGTCTACTCCGGACTGACTATATGTCGGAGCGTCCCGAGCGATGGACGTATGCTCCGAATGCGAAACATTTTGTACCACAACATCTGGGGCCAGATGTTGTTGTACGAGAGAGGGGCCTCTCTCGCTCGCCGTCCGGATGGACCAGAACGAGCTATGAACCGGACTAAAAGGCTTCCTCCGTTCTCCCTCTAATCCGCCGTCACTGGGTGTGCATTTGGTTGATTTATAGTGCTCGCATCACCCCAAAACTCCTTCTAGACTGCAACGGACGAACCCGGCTGCCGAACCATTCGGTGAATGGACGCTACACCGGGTGTGCTAGCGGACGTCAAAGGCCGTCGAACCTACTAGGGTCCTCTTAGGCAATTGGCGTATTTACATGAGCACTTTTCTGCTAGCCCTTCATTAATTGTGACGACGGAGGCACACTGTTGGAAGACATCACAGATACATCACCCTAATCTTGATCGTCTGAAATAGAAATTGATAAAGTAGAGTGACCCTGTGGGGAAAGGACCGGAGTGTCCAATTCCCCACTAACATACCGTGACATACGCTTCCCATGTTGTCATCGAAATCATACGATACAGAACAGGAGTTAATGCGAGCACATTGACCACATATAGAATGATTATAAAAGTCAGAGGAAGACTTCCTCTTATTACAATTGATCAAAATCCTTTCAATGTGAAAAGAAAACAAGTTCTGGTACTCGCACTAACCTCTGGCAATCAAAATACATAATAATAATATGATCCATTAATATAGAAAAAATAATTGAAATCAAAATATTTTGAAAAAATATTTTTTCAGAACAGCCCAAGTTTCTGAAAAGTAACGTTGAGCCCCAATGGATCCCAAGCCTTAGTGTGGACAAAAATTTTAAAAATATTTTAAACAATTTATTCAACACTTACGAACAATAATAATGTATCTAGTTATGATTAAAATAACATCAAGATATTATTTTCAAGAAATCCCCCCCTCACACAGAGGGCTGTTGTAAATGTAAACAATGAATGTAAAAACACTAAAATAAGACTCCAGGCACCCAGGCCCGGAATCAGTTACCAAAAATACACTATCTGATGCAAAACAGAGACTTCCAGGGAAGAAACTGCAGAACATCAGATGGTAGATGCAGAACACAATGCCTAACCACCCGTAGGTGAAGATGTAAACATGGGGAAAAGAACAGAATTCATTCTGTTATTCAGCTAAAACTCCCAAGAAAATTTAGTAATAATAATTACAAAAACTATGCCAAAAGCATGGGAGAATAGCAAGGGGGGACTTAAAGGACAGGGAGAGAGGAAAACACTGAAAAATCAGTGTAACTAAATAATCAGAATGACAACAAAATGGCTGCTGCCTCGAAAATAGGTAACTTAACATAATTTCATTAAAAAATTTTAAGTTACAGCCCTGATAATATTCTGTCACACATTTTTCCTCTCCTCCTTCTCTATCCTCCTTAGAATCACCATTTCACTAACATTTATGTGTCTGGCATCATTTAAACTGAGATTTACAAGCACAAAGATCAGTCAGATGTTAATTGATGAAGGGCCAAACTTAGAATGATTAATGGCGCCAATTTCGGAACGTCCTTGACACTGCGCATGCGCAGTAGAGGTGAAGTGTGGAGGGCCATTCAGGACATGTTTTCTTTGGTTTTAGATGCAAATTTTGGGGATTGGGGGGCAAAATTTGTGTTTGGCCCTATATTTTAAGAGTTAGCACCAGCTATGTCTGGGTCATTGGTACAGTATAAAAATATAATATTGTTTGGCTGTTAGCACTCTATTGCTGTGCGATGCTCATTTTCATCCAGCACATTGTATATTTATTATTGTACAGTATGCCTGTTATTTATTTTGGTTTATTTTATTGATGATTGCAGGGTTCTTTACCTGAAATTGTTAACTGTGGTTAACTGGCAATGTACATGAATAGATGTTGTTTGTTTCTGTGAAAGAATAAGGAACCCACATAAAACTTCATCTGCCTTAGATTTATTTGTCTTCATTCCAAGTGCGGTTACAATAGGAAACTACCTAGAGCATTGTCAATGTAAACAACTTCAAACAAAAACTGGAAACAAGACCCCAGGCAACACGGCCCGAAGTCAGTAACAACAATAAACTATCCGATGAAAAGCAAGATCTTCATCAGAAGAAAAAACGATACATCGGATGTATGATGCATGACCAAAATGCCTAAACACCCCAAGGGTGAAGTCGTAACCATGGGAATGTACAGAATAATCTTCTGTAGGTAAAGGCCAAGAATAGAGGACCGCGCGTTTTTTAAGAAAATAAAACATATTTCACAACTTTTTTGAGTTACTTATCATTCTAAGACATGTTTTACACAAAATTAGCCCAAAACATCGATACCCACTCACAAAAATCATCACTTTTAACCCTTTTCTCTGTGACGGGTTTTTGAAACAAAATGAATTTCTGATTGCGTTCTGAAATGGAGCTGTGGATGTTTCAATGTGACATCACAGGGGAGCAATCATTACCTTTTTTGCATGCTAGGATCAGTTTAGGATGGGTACAGGTTAGCTAATCCGTACCCATCCTAAACTGACCCTAATGCATTGGTCGCCATATTCTAATCATTGCCTTCTTTGTGTACTAGGGTCAGTTTAGGATGGGTACGGGTTAGCTAACCCGTATCCATCCCAAACTGACACTAATTTGTTCTCCCATTGTAATTACACCCTCGTACATTCCGATCAAATGGAGTATACACGATAACGGAAAAAAACAAAGAATCGCGTACCTGTTTACCGCAGGTTTTGTTGTTGACATTGTTTGGAGAATAAAGTTAACGGAGTGTAAAAAGGGTTAAAAGTGATGATATTTGTCAGTATGTATCGGCATTTTGGGCTAGTTTTGTGTAAAACATGTCTTAGAATGATAAGAAACTCTAAAAGAGTTGTAAAAAATGTTTTATCTTCTTAAAAAACGTGTGGTCCTCTATTCTTGGCCTTTACCCTTCTGTAAAATACGTTAAACTCCAAAGAAATTTTATAAAAAAATTTCAATAGAACAAGCCAAAAAGCTTGGGAGCTTAACTGGGGGGATCAAGGGAAAGTAGGGAAGGAATACTAAACGAACAGTGGACAGATCATTATCAATCAATGATGACATCAGGCCCATGTCCCGAAAGTGGGGAACAAACTAATTTTTATAATTATTATAAAATTACAGCCCTGAAAGTTTCAAACCACCATTTCTTCCTTCCTTCATCCAGTTGTGTCCTTGGATCCACCAAAATAACCACTGATTTGTGCCTGGCATCATTATTAATTGAGATTTAAAAAGCACAAAAGTCAGTTTGTTGTTATCTGACAAGGGCCAAACAAAGAATGATGTTGGCTCCAGTTTCGGTGACTTCCTGGCATCTGCGCATGTGCGGAGAGTAAATGTATGGAGTGCCAGATAGGACTTCTAATTGTCGGTTTTGCATGCAAATTTTGGGGATTGGGGGCAAAATTTGTGTTTGGCCCTAGGTATTTTGGGGTTAGCACCAGCTAAGTCTGGTCCATTGGTATTCAGTATAATAATAAAATTGTTGTTGGGAAAGAAAAAGCTAAAATCAGATAAAAAAAAACCCTGAAAAATCACACTAGACATTATGAGCAGACCGACAAAGTATCTTTTCAGGTAGGCCTGATGACTGGTGAGGAAATTATGAGATACATCCTACTGCCGATATTAAAATGGGTAGACCTGAGGTGAGGCATACTGTACATTGATTATCAGTAAAGTAAACAAGTGATGTTGCTGCCTTAAACTAGATGCAATGCTTCGTTCTCATTTATTAATTTCAGTTTCCTTGCCTATGTCTGAGCTCAGAATGCACCCAGGCCTGGAGTTCCAAGTAAACTGTTCCTGTGATTATCATGTGTTATTTTCATCACAAAGCATTGCGTTATAACAAGTACTGAGAGAGAAGCTTACAAGTAAACTTACATAAATATTACATTTCTAAAATACATTCGTATGAAGAATACAAAATAAACACTTGCCTTCAACATCTTCTGTGGTAATTTTAGTTCCTCTAACAAAGCACTTAACTGGTAGAGCTAGAAGCCGCCATCATGGCTTTATTGAAAGGTGCTGAAAGCCACTATATATTTATACTGTATGCATTAGTTTGATGTCTGATCAGCAGTAGAACAAAAATGTTTATAGATACTTGTTTTGTTACAATTTATTGGAGAGTGCCAGAATATGCTGACTCAGCATTTTTTGAAAATAGAACACCCTGACATAACCGAGGGCACTTTTTTTTATCATTCAATTTTACTGGTCCCAAGGATGCTTCATACTAAACAACAGTTCTCTGTTCTGTGTGGTTTTGGAAATATGGGCGTTTGAAAATATTTCTATTTTTAGCTCCTGGGGTTCCCACGGGGTCAAGGGAAATTTACCTAGTACCTATGACCCAATAACACCACATACCAAATTTGGTTTAAATCGGACCATCGGTTCAGAAAATAAAAATTTTGGGTGGGGCCAAACATCTTGCCCCACCCATTACAAAGGTAAATATTGCTCCACGAAATTCGATTGAACAAACGTGATTCTACACCTCAAAAGGAAGGTCCATACCAAATATCAAGTCATTGTACCCACTGTTTCATGAGAATAAGATTTCAAAACATTCTTGGAGCATTTTCTCCCACACCCTCCCTATGGGGCTGGGGGGGGGGGGAGGGGTCTTCAAAAAATTCTGATACACAAGGCCGGGGTGGGTGGGAGGTTCAGCAGCTCCATAACTCACTTTTTCCAGGTGGTCTAAATTTTTTCCTCACATACTTTTAACAGATAATTACAGTTGGAATTTGTTGAGACGCATTTTGGGATGACTTTACAATATATTGGGGTAGTGATGAATTGGGAGGTCACCTATGGCTCTCAGACACCAGATCAACCCATTAACCAATGTGGATACAAGACGACACTTGGAAAAAAATTGTTGACTGACTAAAATTTTTAATTTTTTGTCTCAAAAACAAAGCTTATGACCCATCATTGGAACAAGCTCAATGCACTCATTCTAATGATGGGGTCATAAGCTATGTTTTTGAAACCAAAAAGTGAAAAGATAATAAAATTTGAATGGCAGTTTCAGTGAATAATGCTGGCCAGTGTTTGCCATTACATTCACTGTTACATTGGGAAATGGGTTGAACGGCTTGCCCAATGTCTTTGACTCTGTGAGTAAATGCAACAAAGTAAATAAAATGAACATTTATATCTGGTTATAGCAGGTTATAGTGAAATTTTGTTCAAAACAACATCAAACTTTCATTAATATCTCTATCTCAATTGGCTGAATTTCTACTGGACAATTTAGACCAGGATGTTTCACTTTATAGTGATTTGCCAAGTGGTAGGACCAGTACATAACATCAGACAGAGGACAACGGTATGGCCTGTTGGTACATGGTGATGTTGGTGAAGAATGAACTTTACAAACATGGTGAAGTTAGATACTGGCGTTGATGTTTGGTGAGATGTGCATTTCAAGTTAACATAACAACCATAGTTGCCACAAAAGCCACACAGAATCACTAAGTTGCCCTTTGATGACATGAGTACCAATGTGAAGTCTTCCAGTTTTTTTTTTGGTGTTGGTTCAGATGAATTCTAATGAATTTATGACTACTGAGCACCAAATATATTGTACCATCTACTTACCCTTTATGTTGTTTGGAAAGCTGAAACCAGATGTAATTAAAGTAAAATTTGCACCGACACTGATAGAGCTGCATCAACTTGCATATGTCTTTGTTTTGTTAGTTACCTCCCTTTGGACAGCTTAAAAAATTGGACTGACTGTTAGAATGAAATAGGAAGAGGAAATGCAAGTGAAAGCATTTAAAATTTGGACAATTTAGACCAGATTGGTGGTTAGTGAGGGGTGGGTGTACCAAAAACTATACAGCTCGGTACATCAGTAACCTGAACACAAATATAAAGTAACTTGACAATCCAAGCAATATTTTTCAAGTTATCAAATGCCAAAGGGATTGGAGGAATTTTCAATTTGAAGGATAAAGGGTTAATATCTCAGGATTAAATTATCCGATTTACACCAAAAACTATACAGCTCGGCACATCAGTAACCTGAACACAAATATAAAGTAACTTGACAATCCAAGCAATATTTTTCAAGTTATCGAATGCCAAAGAAATGGATACGGACGCCGGACGGACAGATGGACGGTCAAAGGATGGACGAACGACGGATGGTCACCCCGGATGCCGGCATTATGTGTACCATACATAGTATGGGTACACATAAAAAGGGCCATAACTCTGGGAAACTTGGTTCCTTGTGCATATCCGTTCCCCCATGAAGGTCTATCAGCATACCAAAGGAATCCAAATCCGACCAATGGCTTTGAAATTGCAATGCAAAACATTTGTACCGACAGACAGACAGCCAGCCAGATGGACAATCAGATAGATGGATGGAGGGAGGAAGGGATTTACTAGATTCCACTGAATCCTCCTTTGGAGGTCACGCGCATAATAAGTATGAACATAAATAAGACTTTAAATAGATACACAGAACTCAAATGATACATTGTTAGGGGACAGACTAGCCAGATCTAGATTGGCTGTCTTAATGCCATCCCTTAGATATAAATTAAAACTACACTTGATTAGAGATCGACTGATAAGCAAAATGAACCGTCATCCAGAAGGTTGATGGTCTTCTTGACAGTTGGCTGATACCTGATTCATATGTCCAGTTATTGATACTTTTAGTGGACAATACACATTAACCCTCTATTCAAAGGGAAGGGGGGTAGGAGATGAGTAATATATGCTCCACCCACTGAACAGCCAATATTAACCACTGATGGTTGATTTTAGTTTTAATTCTTCGAAATCGACATTTGCAATTATCATATTATGAAATTAGGTAGTATGAAATTTGTAACCCTGCATGTTATCGTGTTGGATAGCCATTGTCATACCTCATTATCCACTTTCACATGGGCATCTTCCATCATCAATTTGCAATATGTTAAATATCAACGTGACATTTATTTGCATTATTGCTGGACTAATGTTGACAAATAATTATATTCAGTGTTGGTACCATATGACCACAAAATCATGTAAATGTCCATTTGGGTAGACATAATACTATACAGGGATTTACGGGTCACATTTTATTTGACATGTTACTGTACCGTACATCTTGATTAGTCAAACTTCAATACTACAGCAATTGCAACATTATAGTAGGAAAAATATATGTAATTTATCAATGAAACATTTGCCAGGTGAAACACATTTGCTTCCCTCCATTAACCATGTGTTCTGGTTACAAATATTGTTTCTAATAATTAATTGTGTCCTATTCCATGCAAATTACGCTGCGCACATCAATAAGATCATGAAACAAAAACCTGACATTTATTTATACTTCTGAAAGGAAACATCATAATTTGGGACATTGTCATCCAATGCTGAATGTGAATGCTGAACTTCGGTCGATCACTTTTTATTATTTATTTATTGGTGTTTAAGGTCACATACTTATGCACAATGGCTAATCATTACCGTGACAGTTTTACAGGTTGAGAAAGCCGGAGTACCCGGAGAGATCCACCGAGCAACGACGAGCAGTTGCCAGCTCTCCAACATCGTAACTCTGCACTGCAGCACAGGCAGGGTTAGATTGGTTGAAGACATGCGCATCATCGAGGTGCAGTACGCTTTAGTACACGGCATCATCGTGCCCCCATGTGGACAATCAGGGTTAAGTGTCTTGCCCAAGGATGGTTGATCACTACACTTGAGTAGAGTTGAAAATCATGTAGATCATTTCCATGTTATCATTATCTTTGGCTCACATCTTGTATGTTTGTATAGGTGACTTCAAAGAAGCAATCAATGAAAGTGTCATTGACACTGTAGCTCAACTTGCATAAGACATGTACATGTATAGTATGTGACACAGTAATGACACACATCTAGTTAATGACCTGATAACAAAGGTACATGTAAAGTATTGTAAAGGTCTGTACATAAATACTGACCACAGCCTGCAACAAACGTAAAAGTAAAGTATTATAAAGGTGGGTGATAGTTAGATGCTAAACCAGAAAAGAAATCTCCATGGGGTTAATGTTACAATGGAGATCCTTGTATGGCGCACCATAAGCCAAATGTTTTGGCCTGTTTGATTCAAACACTTCTAAGGTTGATTCATACTAATTAATAAATATTTGTCCAGTCCTTCTTAAAATATAGGTATTTGAATTTTTTATCTTTAGCTCATAGGGTTCCCACAGGTGAGGAGGTTTTATTTTTCTCATTGGAAATAGAAAATCGGGTTGTGCTAATAACGTTTACCCTCCCCAAAGAACACCAAATATTAATACAGGAACTTGGTTTCAACACATTTGAATATACACATCCTAGGGATGCTGAATTCAAGAAACATTATTTTGTCTGGTGTTTTTGGAAAATATTTTTAATTATCTCCATTTTTGAGTCCCCGAGTGGGTCTGACTGAACCCAAAAATATTTGTTCTCATACCACAGTGATAACAAAGGCACCCAATAAATTTATAGCAAACATTACGGACATAAAAAATCTTTGCAGGTTCTGTACAAAAAATGTAATACAGTGGAGCCCACTTAATTGGATATCTCTTAACTGAATAACCTTGCTAATTGAATATAATTTCCCAACACAAAACCATTTGCCATGCCTCCAGTACAAATTTGACCTGTTAATTGAATATAGGTTATAGAGTAAACTCCTTTTAATTGAATAAAAAATCTTTCAACCTGTTAAGAAATTACCTTAACTCTCCCCTGTTTTCCTTTGTTTATAGACCTATTTAGCCTCAGTACACCCAATACAGGCATTTAACCTATTATATCTTGTTTGACAGAGCTCATGGAGCTCTGTCATACAAGGCACAATAGAAAAAATGTTAAGTTTATCTCTAGAATACAGGAAAGTTACACAATCCCTGTTAATTGAATACACCCGTTAATGGAATAATTTTCATTGTCAAAGTGGCTATTCTATTAACAGGGTTTCACTGTACACACAATTCCCGTAAATATCACTGCCAACAGGCATTTTGAATTTTTGGCCGAGCCCAAAAGCACCCATTACCATCCCATGATGATAACAAACGTAGTCCTAGAAGTTCTGCACAAAAAACTAATTGCACCTAATTTCGGTATAAAATGGCCACCGGCAGCCTTTTTGAATTTTGGATCACACCCAAAAAAACACTCATTCTCGTCCCAAGGTGATAACAAAGGTACACAAGAGGTTTCATGTAGATCGGTTGATAAATACAACCTCTAGCCCGAGCTGTATTGACATGTGCACTTACTGTATATAAGCAGCACTGAATAAATCAAAGTTCATCTAATTTGCAAAATTTCTGCACGAGAAAAAAACCCGTATTATATGTGATGTATTCCATGTTACTAAACATTCATTCCAAAATTTATTCAAATCAGAATCTTCATATAGAAGTTCTGTACAAAAAACTGCTTGTACATAAATTTGGTACAAAATGGCCACTGGCAGCCATCTTGAATTTCCGACCGCACCCCAAAACACTCGATCTCGTCCCAAGGTGAAATCAAGGGTAACCAAGAAGTTTCGTGAAGATCGGTTCCTAAACACAGCCACTAGCCCGGGTCCTATTGACATGTGTACTTACTATGTATAAGTAGCACTGAATAAATCAAAGATCATCTAATTTGCATAATTACTGCACGAGAAAAAAACTCGTATTATATGTGATGTATTCCATGTTACTAAACATTCATACAAAAATATATTCAAATCAGAACTTTCATACAGAAGTTCTATACAAAAAACTGATTGCACTAATTTTAGTACAAAATGGCTGCCGCAGCCATCTTGAATTGCGGACAGCACCCAAAAGCACTCGTTCTCGTCCCACAGTGATAACAAAGGTATCCAAGAAGTTTTGTAAAGATCAGTTCAAAAATATGACCTCTAGCCCGAGCCGTATAGAAATTCTGTACAAAAAATGACTGTACCTAATTTCGGTACAAAATGGCCAACGACAGCCATCTTGAAGTTTGGACCGCACCCAAAAACACTCGTTCTCGTCCCAAGGTGAAAACAAAGGTACCCAAGAAGTTTCGTGAAGATTGGTTCATAAATACAGCCCCTAGCCCGAGTCGTATTGACATGTGTATAAGTAGCATTGAATAAATCAAAGTTCATCTAATTTGCATAATTTCTGCACGATAAAAAAAACCCGTACTATCTGTGATGTATTCCATGTTACTAAACATTCATACAAAAATTTATTCAAATCAGAACTTTCATAAAGAAGTTCTGTACAAAAAACTGATTGCACTAATTTCGGTACAAAATGGCTGCTGGTGGCCATCTTTAATTTCGGACCATACCCCAAAACCCTCGTTCTCGTCCCACGGTGATAACAAAGGTACCCAAGAAGTTTCGTAAAGATCGGTTCATAAATATGGCCCTGAGCCAGAGCCGTATTGAATTGTTGACGGACGGACAAGCGTCCAGATGGATGACAGACTATGGCATAACCTCAAATTTGACTATGTCAAAGTTGAGATAAAAATGTTATCAAATCTTTATTTTTTAGCTCTTGCCATCTCCTGTACACGAAAGTTGGATTATGATTAAATCACAGAGGGAGAAGATTTCCCCCTCAAAGTTATTCACAATTTTTCAAAAAGTCTCAAGAAGTACTTTCAAATTTTCAGTTATGGAGCACAGGATTGAATCTGATGGTTCATCTGCTGAAAGGTTGTTAGTGCTTCTTGTTCTTTGTTGTAAGAAAATAAACATATTTGTCTGACGGAAATTAAAATTTTATAGTAAATTTCCTCCCAAAAAAGAAGACGGGAGGGCCTCCACGTAAACAATTGCGGTAGGTATAATAAGAAAGGAAATTTACTATAAAATTTAAATTTCTTATCAACCTTCCTTGCAATTGTTTACAACAGGCTGAATAGACAACAGGAAGAGGGAATCACATAACCAACCCCCACATAACCCGACTGCGCTGGAACCGTGAACAGATGAAGAGTTCCCTAGGCCTATAAAACCATAGCATCACAACAATTAGTAAATGACAATGGGAGATGAGGCATGTGGCCCTGTGTAACACACAGACAGAAAGGACAGTACCAAGAACAGGGCTGGAACTGACCTTGCAAGAACCCTAATGGCTAGGGTTGACGACAGCCAGAGCAGCAGAAAAGATGGCCTAAAGAAAAAAGGTCCTCAGACTGCTCCTGCAACTGACGCAGATAGGTGGAGAAAGTAGAAGCATTTCTCCAGTAGACTGCCTGCATAACATCCGACAACTGACAGAGTTAGCATAAGCCCAGGAGGTAGACAATGCATGCACCTCGTGGGCAGAAAAACGATTGGTAATACAATCGTCTGTTGCTAGACGAGCGAATAGCAAGACAAATCCATCTAGAAATGGATTGAGGAGAGATCTTTGTCAACCAGGGATTAGAGACAGAAATATATCTTTTCCTGTCTTTCCTAATGAACTGCATCTGGTTGAGGTAAATGCGAATAGCATGAACCGAACAGAGCAAAGGGCGTTTACCCTCAGCAGAAGGAAGAGCCCTGATACAATTGGGAGGTTGAGTAGTTTCTGGCATCTGATTCTTGGCCAGAAAGGAGCAATCAGTGGTAAAGTAACACTGTTGGCAGAGCTCCTGAAAAAGGCCAGATGAACAGAGAGGGCGTGAAGCTCACTAACCCTTCTGGCTGAGGTAAAAGCCATCAGAAAAAGCTGTCTTGTATGGGAGAAAATGCATATCCATCTGGGATAAGGGTTCGAACGCTGCCCCCCTCCCCCCAAGCAAAGCAGCAACCAAGAAAGATACCATCATGGGGTAAGCTGGAAAATTCTAGGCCTTTTCAAAGAAAAGTGCCAAATAAGCTTCGAGAGGTACGGATTAGTGCCGCATGGACCTGTACCCTTAGATGGCAACAGGTTGGAGACCCCAAGAATCAAACAGATATACCAGAAACTCTGCAATCTGTTATCGAAGGATCGGCAGAGTGATCAGCACACCATCAACAGAAGACCTTCCATTTTGCCACATAGGCTAAACCAGTGGAGTGCAGCCTTGAAGAAGAAATGCACTGCACTGCTCGTCTCAAAAAACCTCTATGGTGGAGACAGGACCTGACAAAAGATATGCATGAAAGCACAATGAAGTCAGGTCGACGTGAAAACTCTGCGGGCGACCTTTGCAAAGGTCATGACGTAGAGGGGGACGTGCCGAAACTACCGCCAACAGAGAGAGGTGACAGGGGAGCGATCAGAATGATTCGACAAGTGCATGTTTGTTATCTTGGCTAGAACCTGAGGCAGACTCGGAACGGGCGCGAAGGCGTAGCTGACTAGACTGTTCCAATCGAGTGACAGAGCATCCACAGCAAAAGCCAGAGGATCTAGACACAGGGACACAAAAGTGTACACCTGAGGGTTTGCCAGAGATCGCAAAGCGACTGGAACACTGCCCTGTGAAGCATCCAATCGGTGGAAATGAACCTACTCCATCAGGACAGGGAGTCGGCTAGGATGTTCAGACGACCGGGAATGTGACGAAACACCACCCCAGCATTGACATCCTGAGCGTGCGGTAGAAGATCCCGAGCCAATTCCTACATGGGAACCATGTGTGTGCCGCCCTGGTTACAAATGTAAGCGACCACTGTCAAACTGTCGGACAACAGAAGGACCTGACGATTCGAAAGGATGGGGATCCACTGCCGGAAACTCAAAAGAATAGCAAGAAGCTCTTTCTGGTTGATGTGAAGAGCTGCTTGATCCTGATCCCATACACCGTGAAGGGAAAGACCGGAGGATCCAATGTCGCACACATCTGAGATCGCTGGCATCAGCCGTCAGAACACGATCGGACATGGGAAAGTCCAAATGAACTCCAAGCATAATCCACTGAACATCCGTCCAGGGAAGGTGATGATGAAGAGAAGCTGGTAACTGAAGCACCAGATCCAGAGGATCGACATTCGGCCTTAAACGACTGAGAAAGTGTTGGAGAGGTCTGACATGCAGCCGGCCTAGAGGAATGAGATCTGTCACCTAACCGCACAGACCGAGAAGCCGGAGAATAATCCGAGCTGTCGCGGACGTGGACTGGGTCAGAGTCAGGGCGAAAGCTGATAGAATCACATCCCTCGACCGGGCAATCTCCACCGTATTCAGCTGAGTACGGGAGACCATCCCCAGAGAAGGGATCAGGTCCGACTTCTCTTCCTCTGGAGGATATCGTCCAGATACGCCGAAGTAGTCACCCTGGACTGAGTGCGATGGAAGGCTATCACATCCGACATCAGTCGGATGATTTCCCAAGGAGCCAGGTTGAGGCCGAAAGGCATGGCCTTGAACTGGTAAATTCGCCCCAGAAAAGCGAACCTGAGATACTTTTGCGATGTCCGATGAATCGGAAAGTGAAAGTAAGCATCTCACAGGTCGATGCTGGAAGCAAAATCCTCCTGGTGAATGGAGCAGCAAACCGACCTGAAAGTTTTCATGCTGAACTTGGGAGCAATGATAGACTGGTTCAGGATACTTAGATCGATAACCGGTCGGAGTCGGTTGTCCTTCCTCGGCACCAAGAACAGGAGGAATAAAATTCCACTGATTGAATGTTCTTGACGACCTTGATCGCCCCCTTTGACAGGAGATTGTCTATCTCCATGATCAAAAGTTCCCGATGTGAAACGTCTAAAGGAATTTGGGTTGGAAGAGGCACTCTCGACAGAGTGGGGTGCCTCCGAAAGGATATTCGCAGACTGGACCGAACATCTAACACCCAAGGATCGGATGTGATCATGGCCTAACAGTCTGCAAACTCAGATATCCCTCCTCCTATTTGGGATGAATCGAGGTGAGGACCTTCATTTCAAGCCCCGGTGAGGCCTGTGCGAGGAGAAACCAACTCCTCTGCTAGCTGAAGGATCCTGAGACCTCCCTCTGGACTGCCGACACTTACCCTTACCTCATGAGTGAGAGGAAGAAGTGGACGCAGGAGGATCCGCCCCCGTCTTCACAGAGGAAGCAGAAGGGCATTTGTTAGGCTTGAAATGGCCCCGGCCTTCAACAGAAGGCAGATCAAGCTGGCAGGATGTCATCCCGGAACGTCACCACGGAATCATGGAATAGTCGTGGATCCACCAAAGAAGCAGATCGAAGAGCAGCGCCCTGCCATTCAGGAAGGGAACGGCTTGTGACCAACACAGCGGCCCGGCGAACTAATTCCAAAATAGCCGTGTTACAGGCATGTGAGTAAGATGCATGAGCGGCTTAGAGATCACACGCAAAGGAGCCTGTATGTCTTCAAACTTATCTGGATGCAGAAGCAGCCAAGGCAGAGATGACGTGATCCGAGAGAGAAAGCATGCCTAGCATCTCTCTGGATAAGCCCAACATGGACTCCAAAGTCGCCATAGGAATAACGGCTGAGTCAGAGTTGGACTTGTAGTCCTGATCCAAGACCGTCAAAGTCTTGCAGACCGACGGATTGGCGGAATCGTAGGAACGATAACGCACTGGGGGCAAAAAGGTATCAGCCTAGTAAAGAACGAAGTCTTCATAGCCTTGGACCTCAGCTTTGAGTCCAATGTTGCAAAAGCTTCGACCACTTGTATCGACTGGTACAGTTGAAGGCGGCTAGAAGCAGGTTGCTCCACAGGTTGTAGGCGTGCGACTGATGATCGTGGCCTGGCTGAAACCTCTGGCTGGTCTGATGGTTTGAAGGAACTCAAACACAAAGTCTAGAGCCACCCCCAAGTCAGAAGACTGATGGCTCTCAACATCAGGTGTGTCTGACCCATTGCCTGAGTCGGAAGACACACAGCCCATGTCGGGCATAGCAGCCGATGCCTCCTATGGTGCAGGAACACCAGGGGGATCAGAAAGCA
Organism: Pictodentalium vernedei; assembly: GCA_031216915.1. Classification (NCBI taxonomy): domain Eukaryota; kingdom Metazoa; phylum Mollusca; class Scaphopoda; order Dentaliida; family Dentaliidae; genus Pictodentalium; species Pictodentalium vernedei. The sequence goes on from CM062297.1 coordinate 386,299,249, forward strand.
GCGGCCTGCTTCCAATCCGGGGAGGCAGTGCTGCAGAGGGCACCTGGAAGCCACTAGAAGCCTCGCTGGAGGCAATGGGAAGGCTCTTGGAAAGAACCTGCATGAGCAAGGAGGGGCCTCCCGAAGCTCACAACCCGTATCTGCCGGTTCGACATGAGAACAGCCTGGCAAAGTGGCTTCGCATCTGACCCTCTCAACCAGCGAAGGGTCACGATCCTCTAGAACACCCGATGCGGGACGATGGGTGGCAGCCGAAACATCAGAATACAGATGCTTATAGGGGTATGAAATATCCTGAGGATCTGAAGTGCAGGAACTCAAGAGTCGCCGCAGACCTCTGAGGGACAGAAGGTCCAGGCTGCACAAAAATGTGCCGGTCCCGCAAAACTAGCCAAAGGACCAGTCTGCATGGACGGTAACACAACAGAGCCCACGGTGACTCCACCATGGGCATCTGAATCCAAATCAAAACCTGCTGGGCTCGACGGCTGAGAGATCACAGCAGAGGGATCGGTCGGCAACCACTTCTGACTTCACCGAGTTGAAGCCAGGGAAGGTTGAGGCCGATAACCCACGTCCAAGAAGCAGAAATCCCTGCAGACCCCTGCAGGGATAAGCCAAGGCTGGCTGAAACAGAGACCAATGACATCACCGACGGAAAAACAGCAGGAGCGGATACATCAGTAGCTGTTGACAAAGGCGGAAAAGCGGAGAGAGCAACCGAGCTCGGTTCCAAAAGAGGAGTCACAACCCTAGTGACAGCCTCAGATGTCGACTGGAGGGGAAAAGTAGTCCCAGAACCAGGCATCTCTTCGCCAGAAAGTCAGCAGCTACCGTGGTATCCACGCCATAAAAAGACTGCAAAACCCCCAGGAGGGTGTATAACTCTCTCCAGACAGAGTCGAATTGGGAGGCTCGAACGACTGCATTCCCCTTCCTGTGGGCACAGGAGGAAAACGTCACATGCCCAAACTGCACAATAGACGGAAGCCCAAAAGGTGAAAGACCAACAAGCCCACAGGGTCTTTCAATAGAACACCCAAATAAAGTGGAGCATAAATAATGGGGAACTTCAACATGCTAAGACAACAATGAAAGTGTCAATGACACTGTAGCTCAACTTGTCAAGACATGTACATGTATAGTATGTGACACAGCAATGACAAACATCTAGGTAATGACCTGATAACAAAGGTACATATAAAGTATTGTAATGGTCTGTACATAAATACTGACCGTAGCCTGTAACAAATGTATAGGTTTGTTTGTTTGGTGGTGGTTAACGTCACATATTTATGCACCATGGCTAATCGTGACACAACATGGAGATGAAGTCAAGTTTAGTCAATCGTTGATCAACATGTTGCCCATTTTAGAGGACTTTCACCCCAAGCATTGGTGACTGGGTCCTATTTTACTAGTAAAGCGGAACTGGTTTACCACAGTAAACAAGTGCTGCTTACTTCCCGGGGTTCCCACGGGGAAAATGTATAGGTAAAGTATTGTAAAGGCTGGTGACAGTCAGATGCTAAACTAGAAAAGAAATCTTTGAGTCCCAGAGTGGGTCTGACTGAACCCCAAAATATTTGTTCTAATAGCACAGTGATAACAAAGGCACCCCAAAACACACTCATTCCTGTTCCAAGGTGAAAACAAAGGTACCCAAGACGTTTCGTGAAGATCAGTTCATAAATACAAACTGTATAGAACCTGTGACAAAAAACTGATTGGACCTAATTTCGGTACAAAATGGCCACTGGCAGCCATCTTGAATTTGGGACCGCACTCAGAAACACTCGTTCTCGTCCCAAGGTGATAACAAAGGTACCCAAGAAGTTTCGTGAAGATCAGTTGATAAATACAGCCTCTAGCCAGAGCCGTATTGACATGTGCACTTACAGTGTTTAAGTAGCACTAAATAAATCAAAATTCATCTAATTTGCATAATTTCTGCACGAGAAAAAAACCCGTACTATATGTGATGTACTCCATTTTACTAAACATTCATACAAAAATTTATTCAAATCAGAACTTTCATACAGAAGTTCTGTACAAAAGACTGATTGCACTAATTTTGGTACAAAATGGCTGCTGGTGGCCATCTTGAATTTCGGACTACACCCAAAAGCACTCGTTCTCATCCCACGGTGATAACAAATGTACCCACGAAGTTTCGTAAATATTGGTTCATAAATACGGCCTCTAGCCTGAGCTGTATAGAAGTTGTGTACAAAAAACTGATTAGACCTAATTTCGGTAAAAAATGGCCACTGGCAGCCATCTAGAATTTTGGACCCCACTCAGAAACACTCGTTCTCATCCCAAGGTGATAACAGAGGTACCCAAGAAGTTTCGTGAAGATCGGTTGATAAGTACAGCCTCTAGCCCGAGTCGTATTGACATGTGTACACAATTGTGTGTAAGTAGCACTGAAAAAATCAAAGTTTTGCATAATTTCTGCACGAGAAAAAAACCTGTATTATATGTGATGTATCCCATGGTACTAAACATTCACACAAAAAAATTTTCAAATCAGCGCTTTCATATGGAAGTTCTGTGCAAAAATCTGATTGCACCTAATTTTGTACAAAATGGCTGCCATCGACCATCTTGAATTTCGGACCGCACCCAAAAACACTCATTCTCGTCCCACGGTGATACCAAAGGTATCCAAGAAGTTTCGTAAAGATCGGTTTATAAATACGGCCTCTAGCCCGAGCCGTATTGGCATTTGCCCTTACAGTGCTGAAAGTAACACTAAATACATCAAAGTTAGTCTAATTTGCATAATTTACGTACGAGAAAAAAACCTGTATTATATGTGATGTATCCCATGGTACTAAACATTCATACAAAAAATTATTCAAATCAGCACTTTCATATGGAAGTTCTGTGCAAAAATCTGATTGCACCTAAGTCTGTACAAAATGGCTGCCAGCGGCCAACTTGAATTTCGGATCGGACCCAAAAACACTCGTTCTCATCCCACGGTCATAACAAAGGTATCCAAGAAGTTTCGTAAAGATCGGTTCATAAATACGGCCTCTAGCCCGAGCCGTATTGAATTGTTGACAGACAGGCAGACGACTGACCATGGCATAAGCTCAACTTCGCCAAAGTTGAGCTAAAAATGGCCCAGAAGGTATCGTCCTAGGCAAATCTGGTGAGAGCAATGTAGATGGGAAGGTGAACCCAAAGAAAAAATAAATCAGGACACCCCCCATCTACCAGATTAAGGTGGCAGGAAACAAAGGCCCGACAGGAACAGAAAAGTATCCCAACAGCCAAAAGGGAACTGGCAGAAATTCTACCCTCAACAGAGGGGAGAAAAGCTGCCACAACTGCCCCCAGCTGACACCTAACTCAGTTAAAAGCAGAACCTAAAAGGTTATCATTAATGAACAAAAGACCGAAACGGCATGGTATGCAAAAATTGTGCATGAAATCGGTGTAGAGATTTGAACAAAATTCCTTACTAGGTAATATTACAACTACATCATCAAGGCATACCTTGATGATGTAGTTGGAATAGTTTATCAGCCGGGACTTTAAAATGACTGTATTCGATTCAAGGTTTGATTTGATTTTGAATAATAGACTTGATTTGATTCGAGATTTGATTCAGACAAAAAATATGATTCGCAGGGCCCTATGATAGATTATCATACTTTTTTTTTCTTAAATTTCTACTTTACTCAACACACAGGATATCAAAATTTATTATTTTAATAATCGCTTTTTTTTAATTATTTATTTCAACAAAACCAGATCATGTGCCCCCTCATTAATTTACTACTTGAAAGGTGTTAACATTCAATTGGATTCAAAATCATCTACCTGATTTGGTTTGATATACAGGGCCCTATTCAGAGCTTATATTTCGATGAGAATCCGAGAATCAATTTACACAAAGATTTGTGCAACAAAACCAGCGTGAATCCATGTAGATTCTCGCTGCACCTCTGCTGGGATTTGCATGAAAAGAATTGAGTCAATGTAACCTAAAAGAGCCAGTTCCAATGACGTCCTTATTTGTAGGTTTTATTGGTAAATATTGCATATTTTTTTTTTAAATTATCAAATTCAGTTTTTATTTAAAAAATTAAAAAGCCGTGTTGGGTAAAGGCTTAACAAGTGTTATCAGTATACAATAGGGTTCAACCATAGTGGCCTCAAGGGATTCTGAGACACTCATAGCAGGTATGGCTTCAAGCAACGATTTGAGAATCCCAAATGGATTCTCTCAAATTTAGATGACATGAAATATAAGCCTCCTCTATTTCACGGTTTTAAAAACTTATTTCTGAATTCAAGGACCTTCAGGAACCTGAAGAAACCATGGAGGCTGTTGATCAGTAGCCAGTTATATTGAGTACACATCTCTCATTTTGGTGATTAAACGATTACTGTTTGTCAAATGTACATACCTTTGAGAGACTGTCCTTATCTTGTGTAGAACGACTGAGAGAGTTTCCTGCCACAATAACCCGGACAATATTAGCTGAAGCCTGCTGCTGACATTCATCACCCAACTGTCCAGTAACCATGTCCACAAACAACTGTAGCTCTATCAGCTGTTCCTCCTTTCCACCAATCTCTATACCCGATATGAGAACAATATACCTGAAATTTATTTATTTATTCATGTTTAAGGTCACATATATCTGCACAGCCAATCATTTATACCCATGTTGCTCTTTTTAGAGGACTTCTACCACAGGCATTTGTTAATGGGCCCTATTTTACCAGTAAAGCAGAGCTTGTTTACCACAGTAAATAAACACTGCTTCACTACAAGAGGGGCAATGCAAAGTGTGGGCCAATGCCCCAGCGCACCAAAGATTTTTTAAGTCGAAAGAGTGACAAAGGGTCATAACTCTGAAAAAATGTGTGGAAGAAACTCACGCTACACAGGTATCATTCCCCCATGATGCTTTATCACAACACCAAATATCATTCAAAACGGAGCAGCAGTGGCGGAGATACAAGGGAAAATGTTGGAATGGACGAACAGACAGACGGACAAACAGATAGGCAGAGGTTTCCACTAGATGACCCTTCAATTTTTCAAGGCGGGTCATAATAAAGGGAGTACCTGAACTTAATAACTTTCTATTTAACTCTTTACATGCTGCTGGCGGATATTCCTGCCCAGGACAGGATTTCTCTTGACACTGACATAGAGGAGTCTCATTTAGATATCATACCAAGTTATCCTACCAAGTTACAATGAATCCCTTCATAAAAACAACCTGTAAGCAGAGCTAAAAGAATCTAGGTCAAGTTACCAGGCGGCCGTAGCAGCTGACTGATCGTGACCAAAATAAGACAAGACTCATCCAGACATCATACCGAGTTATCCTTCCAAGTTACAATGAAATTGCTTCATAAATATGAACTGTAGACTGTGATAAACAAATCTAGGCCACATGCCTGTGCGGCTGTCACAGTTGACCGATCGCGACCAAAAGGGGACATTCTCATCTAGACATTATATGGGGTCGTCCTAGCAAGTTACAATGAAATCCCTTCATAAATACGACTGTAGACTGTACTAAAGGGTTGGGCTCTCGCAGCTGTCACGGTTAACAGATCGGGACCAAAAGGGGATGTTCTCATCCAGACATTATATGAAGTCATCCTACCAAGTTACAATGAAATCCCTTCATAAATACAACTACCTGTAGACTGCACTAAAGGCTTTCAGGTTTCAGGCTCTCGTAGCCATCATGGTTGATCAATTGCAACCAAAAGGGGACGTTCTCATCTAGACATTATACAGAGTCATCCTACAGAGTTACAATGAAATCCATTCATAAATACAACCTGTATTTATTTATTCAGGGTTCCCCCAGGTTAAAATCTTTGAAATTCAAGGCCATTCCAGGCCATTTCTCGGCAATTTTCGTGATATTCAAGGCCCCCATTTATGAAATTCAAGGCTTTTCAGGTACCCTAAATTATCAGATAACGACTAGAAACTTTCTCTTATATTTCCTTTTGTTGGTAATTCTAACACTTGACACCATTTCTTGGAAAACTCTTTCTGAAAGTTATCCAAGCAATGATATCACTGATTAGAATTAGTGAGCCTGAGAAAGACATTTTGTGTTTATCCTACAACTGCAGTGTAATTACCAGGTGGCCCAATAGCTATGTCTCTTGTACATGTACTGCTATTCTAACTGAATACTTACTGAATGCAAATGAATTGATGTCATCCTTTCTCCCAATGAGTAAACTACATGTTACATGTAAATGACACATTTCGAAACCCACAATGTCTCCGGAAATGTCATTCGAAAAGCAAAATGTAATTCCGTTGTGGGGAAGTGTACCTTCCAACAAGCTTGGATTAAATCAACTGCATACTATAACTGGTTACTGCCTGTTCCAGTTGAACGGTATTCAGCTAAATGCAGTAAGTGTTGAAAAGTTTTTAATGTTTCATACATGGGCGAATCATCCTTAAAATCGCACGTTAACATTTGAGGTGAATAAGACAACAACACTTTCATTTGGAAATCCAAACTCGGAATCCACCATGATGGCGACTGCGCGTGCCAGGACTTTAAGATGACGTTGTGGCAAATTCATCAGACATACATGCTTCGGAAATACTCAAATAGTTCAACTGAACAATCATCCATTTGTAATATTTTCAATATGAATAAATTATCCACGCACGCTCAGCATTCGAACAGGCAGAATTTACAATAAATCTTCCCACTGGCTTAAATATACACCATTGTGCTCGCCCACATCAATAGCAACCATTCACAATGCTTGATTCAAAGGATTTCAGTGTCACATCACTGCAAAGTTCTATCAATAATGCATGCATCGGCATTGCCGTAAATACTCCAAAATATGACCAGATTAATAAACACGCAATTACGATTGCTGTAAATGCTGTAAAATATGTTCGGATTAAATTACGTGTCGCAAAATTCTTTGATTTTCCAGGATTTTCAAGGCTCCCATCGGAAATTCCAGGCTTTCAAGGCCTTGAATGACCTTTTGATGAATTCCAGGCTTTTCCAGGTTTTCAAGGCCCCGCGGGAACCCTGTTATTTATTGGCGTTTAAGGTCACATACTTATGCAAAATGGCTAATTGTGACCCTGACAGTTTTACAGGTGAGGGAAGCCAGAGGACACAGAGAGAACCACTGAGCATCGACAAGCAACTGTCAGCTCCTTAACATTCTAACTCTGTTCAAGCTCCGCTCAAGCAGGGTTACAGCGGTTGAAGACATGTGCATCGTCGGCGTACAGTACGAATTAGTACATGGCGTCATCGTGCCCCCATTGAGGTAACTGGGATAAAGTGCCTTGACGAAGGACACAACGCGGGTCATCCCAGACGGGGATCAAACTCGGGACCTCTAGCACAGAAATCTACAGTATACCACGGAGACACCATGCTCCCCAATACGACCTGTAGAAAGTGCTAAAGGTTTTCGGTTTTGGGTTCTCGCAGCTGTAACGGTTGTCCAATCACGACCAAAAGGGGATGTTCTCATCTAGACATGACCTCAAACGTCCAGACTCACAGGCTTCTGCATGTGTAATGGCAATAGCTTTTCTTGACTTTGTCAAGTTAAGCTAAAAATGAAATTGATTCGAGTCAGTATTCATTAGTTATTGGGCGGAAACCCAATTAAAGATTGCTGCCATAATGAATTGGCCACTGGTGGCCATCTTGGTTCAGCTGACTGGTCAAAAATCGAAAGGACGCTTCCTCTAAACACCAACAATGCATAATTAAACAAGAGGCCCCAGGGGGCTTGAGGGCGCTCACCTGACAAGGTAGACTAAATATCAACCCAGGGAATTGATTTCAACAAGTTGCATCTGCCCCTCCTAAGAAAAGCTTGCACCAAATATCCTAAGATTCTGACTGGTGGATCTAAAAAAAAAAGATTTTTAAAGAATATTCCTTGTATTGAACTAAGTTATAATTCGCCCAAATATGAACCCAGGGCCTTGGCTTTAACAAACTTGAATCCCCCCCCCCCCCCCCCCCCCCCCCGCCCCAAGGATGCTGCACACCAAATATCAAAGCATTCTGACTGCTGGATCTGAAGAAGATTCTTTAAGAAAATTCCTCATTTTGAACTAAGTTACAATTCGAGCTTCCACAGTGAGCCCAAATATTGACCTAGGGACATGGCTTGAACAAACTTGAATGTTACCCCCCTAAGGATGCTGCATACCAAATATCAAAAGCATTCTGACTGCTGGATCTGAAGAAGAAGATTTTTAAAGAAAATTCCTCATTTTGAACTAAGTTATCATTCAGGCTTCCACAGTGAGCCCAAATATGAACCCATGGACTTGGCTTGAACAAACTTGAATCTCACCCCCTAAGGATATTGCATGCCAAATATCAAAACATTCCGACTGCTGAATCGGAAGAAGATTTTTAAAGAAAAATTCCTCACATTGAACCAAGTTATAATTTGGGCTTCCACAAGGAGCCCAAATATGAACCCAGGGACTCGGCTTTAACAAACATGAATCCCCCCCCCCCCCCCCAATAAGGATGCTGCACACCAAATATTAAAACATTCCGACTGCTAGATCTGAAGAAGAAGATTTTTTAAGAAAATTCATCATTTTGAACTAAGTTACAATTCGAGCTCCCACAGTGAGCCCGAATATGGACCCAGGGACATGGCTTAAACAAACTTGAATCTCACACCCCTAAGGATTCAGCATACCAAATATCAAAACATTCTGAAGATTTTTAAAAAAATTCCTCAGTTTGAACTAAGTTATAATTTGGGCTCCCACAGTGAGCCCAGATATGAACCCAGGGACTTGGCTTGAACAAACTTGAATCTCACCCCCTAAGCATGCTGCATTCCCAATATCAAACGATTCTGCCTGCTGGATCTTGAGAAGAAGATTTTTAAAGAAATTTGGCTGAAATGCACGAAGTTCAAATTCGGGCTCCTATACTGAGCCCAAATATGAACCCAGGGGGGCCGATTTGTACAAACTTGAATCAGATCCACCCCACAATGTTGCATACCAAATATCAAAAGATTCTGCCTGCTGGATCTGGAGAAGAAGATTTTTTAAGAAATTTGCCTGAAATGCACTAAGTTCAAATTTGGGCTTCTATAGTGAGCCCAAATATGAATCCAGGGGGGCCGATTTGAACAAACTTGAATCTGACTACCCTTGAGATGATGTATACCAAATAGGTAAGAATTCTGCCCGGTGGATCTAAAGAAGAAGACCATCAAGGCTGAATGATCGCGACCAAAAGGGGACGTTCTCATCTTGACATTATTTGGAGTCATCCTACCAAGCTACAATGAAATCCCTTCATAAATATGAGCTGTAGACTTTGCTAAAGGTTTTCGGGCTTCAGGCCCCTGTAGCTGTGACAGTTGCCCAATCGCGTTCAAAAGGGGATGTTCTCATCTAGACATTATATGAAGTCAACCTAAGAGGTTACAATGCAATCCCTTCATGAATATGACCTGTAGACTGTGCTAAAGGTTTTCGGGCTTCAGGCCCTGTAGCCGTCACAGTTAAGGGGATGTCATCATCTAGGCATTATATCGAGTCAACCTAACAGGTTACAATGAAATCCTTACATAAATACGACCTATGGACTGTGTTAAAGGTTTTTGGGCTCGGGCAGCCGTCAGCCATGGCAGCCATATTAAATTGGCTAGCTGGACCAAAATCGACCAAATCAAAAAGAAGCATTGTCTGGTCATCCACAAGTAACCCCTAAAATTATGATTTGATCAAAATAGTGGTTCTTTAGTTTTTGACGGAAACCAAAGGTTAACGGATGGACTTTGGATTTTGAAGGGAAACAAACCGGGCAGCAGATTCTGAATCGGACTGAATACCAACTTAAGATTTAAAATCGAATCGAATCTGGATACTTCACAGGTCCCTATGACAAATGTACTGATTCAGAGGTAATAACTCTGTTGCTAGCCAGCAAGACACCTGGTTATCAAACGTGATCATCATAAGATTTTAGCCATAGACACTGGAGCTACACATAGTTAATAACATGGACATGCAAGCCAAGGGAATCTCAGTAGTTCATATTTTAAATTCACATCATTTGGCTGCATAGCATTCAAAATTTTCTTGGTTTTCTAATTCTAAATCAAAGCTCTTATGACACCCACACTGGAACAAGCCTGTCAAGCTCATTTCAATGAGGAATCATAAGCTATGGTGTAGAACAAAATAAATGGAAGCTTCAACGAAAATTTGCAATTTTTAATTTTAGTGCAGAAAGGTTTAGGCAGTTCTGTCACTTAAAGGGTTAAGTCCCTATTCTGCAGTTTCAGTTGCCTGAGATTAAATCTGGTGTATCTTAATTATTTTGAATTAAAAATTGAGAACAGGGTGGTGTATGGCAAACTGATCAAAACTCTGAACAACCCTGATACAGGTTGCAATTTTTAAAAAAAAACCTGAAATCAGGAAAAACCCTGAAAGCTTACATCCCTGTGTTGTGCCCATATGAGTGCAACCAATACCTATTCTAAAGCAATTAACAAATCCAATATTTATATATTTACTCGAGTTGAACCCTTAATCCTTTGGCCCCTGATGGTATATTCCATGTCACTTCAGAGTCATCAACTGGTAGAGTCCATATTCCTTACTTGGGGGAAGACCGATCATTGTTTTCAATGTGTAGCCATTGGGCTGCACACTGAAAATCTTGATTGGTCTACCACACAAATTCACCAAGTAAGTATCTACTTTATGAATGGAGGTTGTACCCCGATCCTGGGCCAGAAAAGTGTCCTTTCAGGTTCAAAGGGTTAAGGACCAAGTTCTTGACTTACATGTACATGTACAAAGCATGTTCGGTGGTCTTGCTGAAGAAAGTTACAGTACCTTGGCAATGGTTTCTAGTGAAGGCTTGTCGTCCAAGTCTTTATTTGTCAAAGTATTACCGTATTATGAGGGCACAAAACAAATGTAGAATTCTCGATGCTTTTATTTATTTACTTATTCATTGGTGTTTAAGATTACATACTTCTACACAATGGCTAATCGTGACTCCAAAATGGAGGTAAAGTCAAGTCTAGCCAATCATTTATACCCATGTTGCCCATTTTAGAGGACTTTCAGTTAAACAGAGCTTGATTACCACAGTAAACAAGCACTTCTTCACTTCCCATGGGGAGACTGTATGCTTTTAAGGACACTTTCAGAATGTACAACAAGAAAAAAAGTAGAGTGATGTCACGCATGCAGCCCGACTGTCCCAGGAATGGCAATGCTTAGACGCAAAATAGTCTGAACCATTTTTTGTTAACAGTTTACCTAACGAATCTGCCATATCTGCACTCGTGATATACAAAATTTGCTATTCAAATTTAATTTTTTCATTTCTCTACTTCAAAACACGCATGCAGCCCGACTGTCCCAGGAATGGCAATGCTTAGACGCAAAATAGTCTGAACCATTTTTTGTTAAAAGTTTACCTAACGAATATGCCATATCTGCACTCGTGATATACAAAATTTGCTATTCAAATTTAATTTTTTCATTTCTCTACTTCAAAACATACCTCATGACCTATTAATGGAACAAACTTGATGAGCTTGTTCCAATAAGGAGTAATAAGCCATGGTTAGAAGTAAATAAAAAATGAAAAAATCTGAGGTTTCAGAAAAATAATTTGTACTGTTGGCTTCACCTTGTGTAAGGTAAAGGATTAAAGATGCAATACATAAAGCAATGTTGGGCTATATGAGTCAATTTTCTTTTTTGCCTGGAATAACTCCCAATCCTTCAAAATACATTTTGGGAATAATTCCCTAAGTGACAATTTGTGTGTGTGTGTGTGTGTGTGTGTGTGCATGTGTGTGTGTGTGTGTGTGGGGGGGGAGGGGGGGGGGGATGGGAGGAAGGGGGTGGTGGTGTTTGGGTTTTAAACCAAAACTGTAAAGAAGCATTTTTGACGAAAGAAAAAAAAAGTGCCTAATTGGCCTCCCAGGGGTAGGGGTATGTAAGTTTAAAAAAAGGTTCCGCATGTAGTGACTGTAAATAGTTCAAAGTGCATATTGGAGAAAAAAAGAAAAAAAAAGCCTAATGGAGGGGGGGGGGGGGGGGGGTTAACAGGGGGGGGGGGAGTTAGCAGGGGGGGGGATGAGGGGGTGGTGGTGTTTGTCTGGGTTTTTAACCACAAACTTGGAGTCATCCAACCAAGCTACTATGAAATCCCTTCATAATTATGGCCTGTGGAATATTCTAAAGGTTTTCGGGCTTCGGGCTTCTGTTGCCATCACAGTTGCCTAAGAGGGGACGTTCTCATCTAGACATTATATGAAGTCAACCTATCAAGTTACAATGAAATTCCTCCATCAATATGACCTGTAGACTGTGCTAAAGGTTTTCGGGCTTCGGGCCCCTGCTGCCATCACAGTTGCCCAAAAGGGGACATTCTCATCTAGACATTATATGAAGACAACCTATCAAGTTACAATGAAATCCCTCCATAAATATGACCTGTAGACTGTGCTAAAGGTTTTCGGGTTTTGGGCTCGGGCAGTCATGACGGTTGATAGATCACGCAGAAATCTAAATTTTATAGTAAATTTCCTTTCTCATTATACCTACCACAATTGTTTACTACAGGCTTGCACTACAGTGAAAGTCCCTAACTCGGATAAAATACTCTCTATTTTTGTCTTTCCCAAGCAATTTGGGAAAGAAAAGTGGTGCAAAAGCACCAAGAAAAAATAAGCCAAAACTGGGTCGAGTGCAACCAGCACAGACCCAGTACGGGACGCTCTCTCCCAAGTACAACTCCACGACTTCCGTTGCCAGTGTGCATATACCGTCTCTAAAGACTCATTCTTTTTGAATCCGTCAACGTTAAGAGTTATGTGATCAGCGGGGAGGAAAGATTCTTTACCCGTAAAGAAGACGGGAGGGCCTCCATGTAAACAATTGTGGTAGGTATAATAAGAAAGGAAATTTACTATAAAATTTAGATTTCTTATCAACCTACCCACAATTGTTTACTACAGGCTGAATAGACAATAGGCTGGAGGCAATCGCATAACCAACCCACACATAACCCCAGTGCACTGGAACCGAGAAGCAGAAGGAAGAGGTCCCGAGGCTTATCAACCATAACGTCGCAATCATTGGTAAAGGACAATGAAAGGAGACATATGGGCCTGTGTGACACACAGACAGAAAAAGGGCAGTAACAGCACAAGGCTGAAACTGACCTTCAAGAAGCCTAATGGCTATGGCAATCAACAGCCTGAGCAGAAGAAAGAGGACCCAGGGCAAAAAGGTCCTCCGACTGCTCCTGCAACTGGCGCAGATAAAAGGTGGAGAAAGTAGAGGCATTTCTCCAGTAGGCTGCCCGCATAACATCCGACAACTTGACAGAGTTAGAATAAGCCCAAGAGGTGGATAGTGCCCGCACCTCGTGGGCAGAAATACGATTGGTAATACAATCGCCAGCTGCTAAACGACCGTAAGCCGTACGAATAGCAAGACAAATCCATCGAGAAATGGATTGAGGAAAGATCTTCTGTCGACCCAGAATAAGAGACAGAAAAAACCGTTTCCTGCCTTTCCGTATGAAACGTGTGCGATCAAGATAAATGCGAATAGCACGGACCGGACAGAGCAAAGGGAGATTACCCTCAACAGAAGGAAAAGCCCTGATACAGATAGGAGGAGGAGTAGCATCTGGTAACTGATTCTTGGCCAAAAAAGAGCAATCAGTGGTAAAAGTAACACTGTTGGGAGAGCTCCTAAAAAAGGCCGGTTCAACCGAGAGGGCGTGAAGCTCACTAACCCATCTGACCGAAGCAAATGCCATCAGAAAAGCCGTCTTATATGTGAGAAAATGCATATCAACCTGGGATAAAGGTTCAAACGGCGTCCCTCCCCCCCCCCCCTCCCCAAGCAAAGCAGCACCCACAAAAGATTCCATCGTGGAGTAAGCTGCAAAGTAAGAGGCCTTTTCAAAGAAAAGAGCCGAACAAGCTTGGAGAGGTAAGGATTAGTGCCGATATAAGAAAAAGTCTCTGAAAGCATGGACCTGTAACCCTTGATGGTAACAGGCTGGAGACCCCGAGAATCAAACAGATATACCAGAAACTCCGCAATCTGTGAAATCGAAGGATTGGCATAATCAACAGAGTGATCAGCACACCATCGACAGAAGACCTTCCATTTAGCTGCATAAGTTAAACCAGTGGAGTGCCTCCTTGAAGAAGAAATGCACTCCACTGCTCGTCTCGAAAAACCTCTACGGAGGAGACAGGACCTGACAAAAGATATGCGTGAAGGCACAATGAAGTCGGGTCGACGTGAAACCTCTTCGGGCGACCTTGACAAAGAAGGTCGCGACGTAGTGGGAGACTGCCGGAACCGCCGCCATCAGCGAGCGGAGCTGATTGATCCACACCCGCTGAGGCGACAGGGGAGCGATCAGAATGATTCGACAACTGCAGGTTCGAATTTTGGCTAGAACCTGAGGTAGAATTGGAACCGGTGGGAAGACGTAGCCGACTAGACCGTTCCAAACGAGTGACAGAGCATCCATGGCAAAAGCCAGAGGATCTGGACATGGGGACACGAAAGTGTCCACCTGATGGTTCCAACGAGTTGCAAAGAGGTCGATGCGGGGACGTCCCCAGAGATCGCAAAGCGACTGGAACACTGCCCTGTGGAGCATCCACTCGGTGGAAATAACCCTGCCCTGTCGGGACAGGGAGTCAGCTAGGACGTTCAGACGACCGGGAATGTGACGAACCACCACTCCGGCGTGAACATCCTGAGCGAGCAGTAGAAGATCCCGAGCTAATTCGTACATCGGAACCGAGTGCGTGTCCGCCCTGGTTCTGAATGTAAGCAACCACTGTCGAATTGTCGGACAGCAGAAGGACCTGACGAGGGATCCACTTGCTGAAACTCAGAAGAAGAGCAAGAAGCTCCTTCTGGTTGATGTGTAGAGCTGCTTGATCCTGGTCCCACATCCCGTGTAGGGAAAGACTGAGAGGATCCAACGTCGCACCCCATCCAAGATCGCTGGCATCTGCCGTCTGAACGCGATCGGACGTGGGTAAGTCCAATGGAACACCCTGCGTAATCCACTGAACATCTGTCCAGGGAAGAAGGTGAGGATACAGAGATTCCGGAAATGGAAGCACCTGATCCAGAGAATCTACATTCGGTCTCCAACAACTGAGCAGAAAGTGTTGGAGAGGTCTGACACGCAGCCGACCTAGAGGAATGAGATCCGTCACCGAACCGCAGAGACCGATCAGCCAGAGAAAACTCCGAGCGGTTGCGGACGTGGACGTGGACTGGGACAGAGTCAGAGCAAAAGCTGAGAGAATCACAGCCTTGGCCTGGGGATCCGCTACCAAATTGAATTGGGTTTGGAAAGCCATCCCCAGATGACAAAACGACTGAGAAGGGACCAGGTCCGACTTCTCGTTGACTCTGAATCCTAGCAACGTGAGCAAGCTCAACAGAGTCGCGACATCCGACTCCAGTAAGGCAGCATTGGAATGCCTCTGGAGGATATCGTCCAGATATGCCGAAGTAGTCACCCTGGACTGTGTGCGATGGAATGCTATCACATGCGACATCAGTCTGGTGAAGGCCCAAGGAGCCAGGTTGAGGCCGAAAGCCATGGCCTTGAACTGGTAAACTCGCCCCAGAAAAGCGAACCTGAGATATTTCTGTGATGCCCGATGCATCGGAACGTGGAAGTAAGCGTCTCGCAGGTCGATGCTGGCAGTGAAATCTCCCTGGTGAATTGATTGGCGGACCGACCTGAAAGTCTCCATGCTGAACTTGGGAGCAATGATAGACTGGTTCAGGATACTTAGATCAATAACCAGTCGGAGTCGGCTGTCCTTCTTCGGCACCAAGAACAGACGGGAATAGAAACCCACTGACTGAATGTTCTTGATGACCTCAATCACCCCCTTTGCCAGGAGATTGCCAATCTCCGTGGACAAAAGTTCCCGACGTAAAATGTCTGAAGGAACTGTGGTTGGAAGAGGCACCCTTGACAGAGTGGGGTGCCGTCGGAAGGGTATTCGCAGCCCCGACCGAACAACATCTAACACCCACGTATCGGATGTGCTGGTGGCCCAATGGTCTGCGAACTCTGCTATCCTTCCTCCAACCTGGGACGAGTCGAGGTGAGGACCTTCATTTCGAGCCCCGACGAGGCCCGCGAGAGGAGAAACCACCTCCTCTACTAAATGAAGAATCCTGAGACTTCCCTCGATTCTGCCGACCTTTACCCTTACCCCTTGAGTAAGAAGTAGAGGCGGTGGCAGAAGGACCAGCCTTTTGCTTCACAGAGGAAGCAGAAGGGGACGAGGCCCGTGACAGGAGAAACCACCTCCTCTACTAAATGAAGAATCCTGAGACTTCCCTCGATTCTGCCGACCTTTACCCTTACCCCTTGAGTAAGAAGTAGAGGCGGCGGCAGAAGGACCAGCCTTTTGCTTCACAGAGGAAGCAGAAGGGTCCTGTTAGGCTTGGAACGGCCCTTGCCTCCCCTAGAAGGCTGATCAAGCTGACGAAACAGCAGCTGATCTTTGGAATGACGTAGGACGTCATCCCGGACCGCCGACACGGAACACGGAAAAGTTGCGAACCTGCCAAAGAAGCAGATCGAAGAGCAGCACGCTGCTCCTCGGGAAGGGATCGTCCTGTGTCCAGCACAGCGTCCCTTCGAACTAATTCCAGATTAGCCGTGTTACAGGCATGCGTGTGAGTAAGATGCATAAGCGCCTTGGACAGCACATGCAAAGGAGCCTGTACCTCGTCAAACTTATCTGGAGGCAGATAAGCAGCCAAAGCTGAGACGACGTGATCTGAGAGAGAAAGCATGCCAAGCATCTCTCTAGATAAGCCCAACGTGGACTCCAGAGTCATCATTGGAATGACAGCAGACTTGGGCTTGGAAAGCCTGAGGGAAGTGGAGTCCTGATCTAGAACCGTCAAAGTCTGGCAGACCGACGGACTGGCGGAATTGTAGGAACGATAACACACAGGGGGCAAAAAGGTGTCAACCCTGGTGAAGAACGAAGTCTTCAGAGCCTTGGAATTCAGCTTGGAGTCCAATGCTGAAAAAGCTTCAACCACCTGTACCAACTGGCACGGTCGAAGGCGCCCAGAAGCAGGTTGCTCCATAGGCTGTAGGCGCGCGACCGATGATCGCGGTCTGGCTGACACTGTCGGCTGGTTAGTAGGTTTGAGATCAGGCAGAAACCCAAACACAAAGTCAAGAGCCGCCCCCAAGTCCGAAGACTGCTGGCCCTTGACATCAAGCATGTCGGACTCCTCCCCAGAGTCGGAAGACACATAGCCCATCGTGGGCAAACCAGCCGACGCCTCCCATGGTGTCGGGACACCAGGGGAATCAGAAACCGGCCTGTTTCCAATCCCGGGAGGCGGCGCCATAGGAGGCGCCTGGAAACCACTCGCTGCCTTGTTGGAAGCAACAGGAAGGCTCTTTGATAGAACCTGAGTGAGTAAGGAGAGGGCCTCCCTAACCTCACTGCCCGTACTGGCCGATTTGACAGGGGAGCGAACCGGCAAAGTGGCTTCACCTCTGACCCTCTTAACCAGTGGAAGGTCACGATCCTCAAAAACACCCGACGCGGGACGACGGGCGGCAGCCGAAACATCTGAAGGCAGACGTGTATAGGGGTACGAGGCACCCCGAGGATCAATATAGCGAGAACTCATGAGAGTCACCGCGGACCTCTGCAGGGCAGAAGGTCCAGGCTGCACAAAAGGCGTTGGTCCCCCAAAACTGGTCGTGTGGCCAGAATGTGTGGACGGAAATGCTAAGGAGTTCATAGTGTCTCCACTAAGAACATCCGAATCCAAAGACACAACTGTGGTGCTCGATGGCGTAGAGACCACAGAGATGGGTTCGGCCGGCAGCCCCTTCCAACTTCGCCGAGTTGAAGTCAGGGCTGAGGCCGATATCCCACATCTACAGTACCAGACATTCCTGCAGTCCCCTGCAGCGAAAAGCCAAGGCCGGCTGAAACTGACGACGAAACAGACGGACCAGCAGTAGTATAGATACGTCGGGAGTCGTTGAGGCTGGTGGAATAGTGGAGAGAGCACACCTGCTCGGCTCCGAAGGAGGAGTCACAACCCTAGTGACAGCCTCAGATGTCGACTGGAGGGGGACCGTAGTCCCAGAACCAGGCACCTCTACACTCAACGGCTCCCGCAGTATCCACTACAGGAAAAGACTGCACATCCCCCACGAAGGAGGAATAATTCTCACCAGACAAGGTAGGCTCGGGAGCCCCCGAACGACCATGTTCTCCTTTCCCGTGTGAGCGGGAGGCACAGCCACGAGAACGAACAACACGGTTAACTGACGCCCAGAAAGTGGATGACCATGATCCACAGACACCACATGGCCGCTCGGCCGAACACCCATTACAGGAGGAACAAGAAGAATGTAAATCGTCCACATGCTTTGGCAGCAGACATTGCCCACAAGGAATTGTCCTGGGCATGATACAGGTGAGAGGAGCAAAGAAGGTGAAATCAGAAAACAGAAGAACACCCCCAAAGAAGAGAGAAAGGTGACAGAAACAAAGACCCCAGACGGACGACCGGGAACCACACAACAGGATGACTACTCTCAAAAGAAAGAAGAAAAACTGTAGGAGTGGTACCCCACTGACACCTAACTCTAACACAATTAGAAAATTTAGCAAATAAAGCATTAACAATAATTGTGAAAAATAATAAGTCCGAACCGCATGGCACACAAAATTCGCGCGCGACTCGAGAGAGAACAATTAAAATACATTATGGATATATAATATTGAAGAGAATATAAAGAAAACTGTTCCTGAGAATACAAAGGATGCACTGATGCACTATGAATCAGGAATCATCACACAATGTGCTGGATAAACACTGATAAGCGCGCAGAAACATCTCGACACGAAGCGGATGATAAAAAGAATGAGTCTTTAGAGACGGTATATGCGCACTGGCAATGGAAGTCGTGGAGTTGTACTTGGGAGAGAGCGTCCCGTACTGGGTCTGCGCCGGTTGCACTCAACCCAGTTTTGGCTTATTTTTTCTTGGTGCTTTTGCACCACTTTTCTTTCCCAAACTGCTTGGGAAAGACAAAAATAGAGAGTATTTTATCCGAGTTAGGGACTTCCACTGTAGTGCAAGCCTGTAGTAAACAATTGTGAGTAGGTTGATAAGAAATGGGGAAATTCTCATGTAGACATCATACGGAGTCATCGTGTCAAGTTACAATGAAATCCATCCATATTAAACATGACCTGCAGACTGTGCTAAACGTTTTTGGGTTTCAGGCTTGGGCAGCCATCACGGTTGACAGATCATGCCCAAACGGGGATGTTCTCATCTAGGCATTATACAGAGGCATTCTATGAAGTTGCAATGAAATCCCTTCATAAATACGACCTGTAGACTGCGCTAATGGTTTTCGGGTTTTGGGCTCGGGCAGCCATACCGGTTGACCGATCACGACCAAAAGGGGACATTCTCATGTAGACATGACCTAAAACCTGTATATGAAATTTTGTGATGATCAGACAAGAAATACCAGGTATAGTCTGTACTTGAAGGTTGAATAAAAAATTTTAACCACAAACTTTACCCAAAACTTCAAATGTCAACTAAACAGGAATAGAAGAACAAAAAAAAACAAAAAACACTTGAACCTTCAGTAAAAAATTTATACCACAAACTTTAACCAAAACTCTAAATGTTAACAGAAAAAGACAGACGGACAGACGGACGGACGGACAGACAAAAGTCATTACTATAGCCCTCACTGTAAACAGTCGGTCTAATAAGCATTTTAGTTTAAACAATATTTATTAAAGAATTCGATATGTATACAATATTCAATAACAGTTAATGGAAGTAAACAAAATGTGAATAGCAAGCAATACAATTGTATACAAGTAGCGAGCAGACAAGTTACAGTTTGAGAGGGGATCCGACAGAAAGCTTACAGCTTGAGAGGGGATAATAAGCATTTTGCAAGAATCAAAGTTGAATCTCATTGTTTTCCTTGTGAGAATCATTTGCGAGAATCAATTCTGATTCTCGAATAAACTGCAATTCCTGTTAACAGATTTGTTCAGTTTGGGCATAAAAGGGCAAACATTCACCAACCAGCACAAGTGCAGAGAATGACAAATACTGATTTTTTCATTTCATCAGCTTTAGTGTGTAATACTTTTCTTTGCAGCATTTGGTGTTGTAGGATCAAACCACAAATAATCCGTTCAATTATTTTGGTCTATATAACAGACACTATCCTCTTGGCAACAGGTGCTTGTTAATTGTACGTAATCCAAGTGTTAATTGCATATGTAGGTCTGATTAAAATCTTGTTTTATCATTTACTAAAAGAGCTTTCCAATAAATGATAAAGTCAATCATTTGGTAAAGTCTACTGAAATTATATCAACTATCATCAGAGTTTGAAGAAGTTGCAATGGTCATTATGTCATTGGTGCTTGGCATTATCAAATGTCAAAAGTGCCAACCATTGACTCTGGCAGGTTGTTTATTTGCTGACTTGTATGGGACTTTCTCATTCTTTATTGTGGGAAACTCATAGCCAGTATGGATTCTCAAAACCATATTCGCGAGAATCCAAGTGCATTCTCTCAAATTTAGATGAAACATAAGCCCTGCCACACCCCTCTAAAAGGAAGTCATGCATGCAATTAACTCAGTAGAAAAGAATCTTACCTGTCCTTTTCTATCACGGGTCTTGGTATTTGTGAGGGTAAATCTTGATAACAAAAGTCTTCAACATGGAATTTTCCCTTGTCATTATCTGGTTCAACACCCAAAACTGCAGTTACAACACCTAAAGTAACAAGAGGTATGTTACATCCCAGCCGTTTACTTACATTCATGCTTGATACAGTCGATCCAATAACAAGAAAGCTCCTTGAAGCTGCATTTTTATTGTTTTTATCACTCCAAATAATGTATATATTTAATTTTTAATAGGATATATTGCGTTTATCAAAAGGTAATATTACAGCAAAGGTTTTCAGTAATGCAAGTTTTTAAGCAGAACTTTAATTCGAGAGCAGAAACAAGGAATTTTGAAAGACAAACATCACTGTGACAACCTTTGGCAAAATTACCTCAAAACAAACAAAAACAGTTCTTCCGCTTATCGCACATAACCGGGTACCCACATGTTAAGATTGATTTTGATCAGCCTAGCAGAACTTTAACTAGACAGTAGAAACCAGAAGGAGGGACAGGCACACAGATGCATCTAATCCAGTACCTCCCCCCCCCCCCCCCCCCCACCCCACAGTGTGGTGATATAAAAAGGATAGGTCGATCAATGCATTTCAAATTCAAGATATGAGATTAACAAATGAAACATGAAGGACAGATAGAGTAGACCCTATAGACATTGCCTTCAGAATAATACTTTAATATCAAATGCTTTCTGTGAGGGGTTACAGAAAAAAAAGATTTCCATGAAACTTCAAACTAGAGCTGGCAGCCAGGGTGGTCATTCCCTCCTGAAAAAATGCCCTGATACAGCAATGAGCGGAAACAAGGACAATTTGTAAGTTAAAGGTCACTGTGATGTTGGCCTTTAACACAATAACCACAAAATATATAGGGTTCTTTCACTCATCATAAACAAGCCACATGTCAAGTTTAGTGTTGATTGGAACAGCAGAATTTTAATTAGAGTGCTTAAACCAAATTTTAATTACAGTGTCGAAACCAACTCCTGGAAAATTGTCCAGTCACAAGGACTACGAAATACATAGTGTTCTTCCTTTCATCATTAAGTAACCCACATATCAAGTTTGGTTTTGACCGGCCAGGCAGAACTTTAAATAGAGTGCGGAAACCAACTCTGTCTACAGATGGTTGGACAGCACCACAGCTATAACCTCCCAAAAGTTTTTAGAGGAGATCAAAATTTGCATGTTCACATTTCAAGAAGTGCCATCAATATGTTCATAAATCATTACGATTGCACTAATTTTGTACATGAAATGAATTTTAGTCATTAACAGATGTTTGTTCTTAACCCATTGTGTAGATTCAAAAAGTTTTCATCAAACCTAGTCATGGCTGCTGTGGAGCAGCCATCACTAGATTGGATGAAAAATTAATCTAAATTTAAATCAAGGAATCATTGGTGAAAAATCAACTCAATTCACAGAGGCAATTTAAAGTAAATGTGCCCAAATTATACTTATTTCAGTGGGAAGAGAAATCCTTTCCCGGGCAGAAATATCCACCAGCAGCATGTACAGAGTTACATGCCAAGCATTTCTCCAAATCTTAATTTAGATTCCAGAAACAAATTTATCACATAAGCACTGCCTCATAACCAAGTTCAGAACAGGAATATTATACACGGGTCATAAACCCACGAGATTTTTCACATGAGTTTATTGACCGGCGAATCACCTTAATTGATATGCGTCTTCCTACGCGTTGAATATTCATAAACAAATCAACTGAACATGAAATCCGGAGATCAATGGTTCAAGAGGCAGCCAATAGGCAAAAACAAACTTACCTCTATAATGAAGCGTATGGCAACGATTGGTGGACTTTCCACGCAAAAACGCCTCACAAATCACAGTGCTAGAAAACACTTGGTCCAAAAGTTGAGTGAATCAGAAATTCCAGCGCATCACATAATGCAGATAACAGGGCATAAGAACATTGCTTCCATCAATAACTATAGCCACATAAATGAAAATCAGCACAAAAACATTTCCCGTATTTTAAGTAACACTTCCAATGAACTTAATAATCTCTCAAGTATGAATGAATGTCATGTTGCATCCGACTGTCGATCCCAGTCTTACTGTCAGGCTCAGCTTCCATTGCCGACGACAATGCCTTCAACTTCAAGCTTAACCTCAGGTTACAATTCCACAAATAACACATTTGTACGTACTGTTGCAAAACACACGGCCACTACCGGCGAAATGTTCACAATGTTTTCAGAGAATATGTCCATGAGAATAAAATCCCGGCTAAACCTGAGGCGAAACGCCGAAGGTTAATTGTTTACAATGATTCAGACAGTGATTGAGACCGTGACGTAACTTTCCATTGCTGGCTCCAGCACTCGACATTCCAAAGAAAAAGTAGTGTTTTTTTTCGAATGTCTCTTATAAAGTCATGTGCATGGAGCTGTAATATTATCATCATTAAATATTGTTCATATTGTTATTACTAACTCATGAAAATCAGAAATGAATAACCTTTAGTCATTGATACCCGATGTACATAAACCTTACCGGGTCTATATTTCAACGAGAAAGTCGCTGGTCCTCAGTAACGTGATTGGGTTACGAGTGCATTCAAAGGAAGCCGAAACATTGTAGCAATGTGGGTTCGGGTTAAGGAGGCTCACCAAATTCTGTCAGAATGTAAACAAATCACGGTGATGTGATAAATAGAATCTCAAGCTCGTCCCCAATAAGCATGTAAAATATGAACCTCGTCCACTAAATTCGATTTGGGCCTCGCTAAAGCTAGGCCCGAATCAAATTTAGTGGACTCGGTTCATATTTTACATACTTATCGGGGACTCAAGAGAGATTCTCTATATATAAATGCATCTAAAGGTAATATCAATATAAGATGATTAATATTAAGATTACAAATCATGAGGTATTATGTGGAATGCACTCATAGCTTCTAAAACTATATATAATTGTCTGAACACTTAGCATTTGGCATTCACTGTAAACCCTCAAATATCATGTGAGGGATAAGTTCTGTAAACTTATAACTGAGAAACTCATGGAAGTCAGACATGAGCTAATAACCACCCCCTTCACGATTTTGCGGAGAAAAATTTTTTCACAAAAATCTAGAGGAGTAGAACCAAAGTGATTGTGAAAATGTTGCACACAAAATATACTCTGACTAATGCGAAACATTTTGCACAAAGGATAGGGTACCTAATGATCGTAGATCCCTTGCCACACATTCCAGATTTCTGAGGTAAATGGTGGTGAATGTAGAAAGCTCAGACAGTGAGTCACCTTCATAATGTAAGACACTGCCAATGAATTAGAGAAAGCCCATGAGGAGGATAAGGTTCTAACTTCATGAGCTGAGATTTTATTCAAGCTGCAAACCACATCAAATAAGCTGTTATATGCGATACAGAGAGCCGACAGAATCCATCTAGAGATGGAGTGAATAGAGATATCCTGTCCGCCAGGTTTTAGAGAAAGGAAGAGTCTTTTTCTTCCTTTTTTTTATAAAACTAGACCTTCTTACGTAAGTTCTCAGATCACTAACTGGGCAAAGCAGAGGTTTAGCATTATTTACTGGAGGTGAAGCATTGATAATAATAGAATCACATAGTTTGTATGGTGCCGGATTCTTGGCTAAGAAACATATTAGCATAGTTCAAATATGAAAAAAATTAAAGTAATTTATGTATTTTTTATACTTAGCTGGTGCTAACTCCAAAATATCCAGGGCCAAACACAAATTTTGCCCCCCAAATCCCCAAAATTTGCATCCAAAACCAAAAAATAAATGTCCTATATGGTCCTCCATACTTTTGTCCACTGCGCATGCACATTGTCAAGGAAGTACCAAAATTGGCGCCAAGCCTCATTCTTACAACCAGTGCCTGCTAAATGTTATATACCGGTAGTCAGCAGGGAGGTATGAGTTCCCAACTCATGGGAGGGCCATCCCCATCTGGGCCATTGGTAAGTATAAAAAATATATAAATTCCTTTGAATTTTTTCATATTTTTATACTGTAACCAATGGCCCAGACTTAGCTGAATAGAAACAAGAGGCCCCAAGGGGCCTTAATCGCTCACCGGCCAAAGTGGTTCAAAGAAGTGTTTGGGGCACATTCAGTTAGGCATGGTTTATCAACACTACAAAGGAATGAGGCCATGCAAAGGCAAATTTTATGGAAATGGATCTGAACAAACCTGAACCTAACATGCTCCCCCCCCTCCCCATCCCTGCCCAGAGAGAGCCCAAATAATTCCCGCCCAGAGAGAGCCCAAATAATAAGCCAGGGACTCAAATTGAACAAGCTTGAATCGGATCCCTTGAGATGTTACAAGTGTATATACCAAATATGAATGAATTCTGACTGTGGATCTGAACAAGGAGGTTTTTAAAGAAATGTCCTCACACTGCATTAAGTTAAACTTCGGGCTCAAATAGGGAGTCAAAATATTAACCCAGGAACCCAATTTGAACAAACTTGAATCTGACCCACCTAGAGATGTTGTATTCCAAATATGAAAGGATTCTGATTGGTGGATCTGAAGAAGAAGACTTTTAAAAGAAGTTAAAATTCGGGCTTCCATAGGAAGCCAAATATCAACCCATAGACCAGATTTGAACAAACTTGAATCGGACCCTCCTAGAGATGTTGTATACCAAATATGAAAACATTCTGACTACAGGGTCTAAAGAAGAGGGTTTTTAAAAAAAATTCCCTATATTGCACCACGTTGATATTCGGGCTCCCGTAAGCAATTTGAACAAACCTGAAACTGACCCACCTCAAGATGATGTATACCAAATATGAATGCATTCTGATTGGTGGATCTAAAGAAGAAGATTTTTAAAGAAATTTCCTCATATTTCACTAAGTTAAAATTCAGGCTCTCATAGAGAGCCCAAATACTCACTCAGGGACCTGATTTGTAAAAGCTTGAATCTGCCCCCCCTATAGATGTTGTATACCAAATATGAAAGCATTCTGACTGGTGGATCTGAAGAAGAAGATTTTTAAAGAAATTTCCTCATATTTCACTAAGTTAAAATTTGGGCTCCTACAGGGAGCCCAATTATTAACCCAGGGACTCGATTTGAACAAACTTGAATCTGACCCCAACAGAGATGTTATATACCAAATATTAAAAGATTCTAAATGATGGTTCTGGAGTGAAGATTTTTTTTAATTTTTAAAAAAAAATTCACGAGTTCTATCAGAGTAATGCCCCTTGTGGTGCCCCCTGTGGATGCGGAAAGTTTATTTGTACAAGCTTGAATTGACATATGATAAGGAACATGCACAGCAAATTTGGTTCAATTTGGTCCAGTAGTTTGGGAGGAGAAGTCGATAATGTAAAGCACACGATGGATGCCGGACGACAACGGACGGCAAGTGATAAGTTAGGCTCCCTCCGGTGAGCTAAAAAGGCTGGAGGGCCTAGGACATAAAGGAAAATCCAATATATAAAAGAATATCTTCTCAAGGAGAAAAGGAGAGAAAGGATTTATATATGTCTTTCTTATTTATTTGAAATAAGAAAGACACAACACCAACAAAATAATCGAGCATTATATCATATATAATTCTCTATTTATAGCCAGTATAACCCATTATACTAATTTAACTAGAGTGATGTCAAGCATGCAGCCCGACTGTCCCAGCAATGGCAATGCTTCGACACAAAATAGTCGGAGCCATTTTTTGTTAACCATATAACCTAAGGAATCTGCCATATCTGCACATGTGATATACAAAATTTGCTATTCAAATTTTATTTTTTCATTTCTCTACTCCAAAACATACCTCATGACCTGTTTGTCTGGGTTTTTAACTACAAACTTTAACCAAAACTGTAAAAAAGTATTTTTGCGGAAAGAAAAAAAAGTGCCTAATTGGCCCCTGGGGTGGGGTGGGGTGGGGTAGGGGTTTACGTGAGTTTAAAAAAGGTTCCACATGTAGTGACTGTAGATAGTTCAAAATGCATATTGGAGGAAAGAAAAAAAAATGCCTAATTGGGGGGGGGGGGGGGGGGGGGGGGGGTTGGGGGGGGGGGGGGGGGTTGTCTGGGTTTTTAACACAAACTTTAACCAAAACTGTACAAAAGCATTTATGGCAAAAAAAAGTGCTTATTTGGTCGGGGGGGGGGGGGGGGGGGGGGGGGGGGGGGGGGAGAGGTACGTTAGTTTAAAAAAAGGTTCTGCATGTAGTGACTGTAAATAGTTTAAAATGCATATTGTATTGGAGGAAAGAAAAAAAAATGCCTAATTGGGGGGAAAGTGGGGAGGCGGGAGGGGGGCGGGCAGGGAAGTAACTTCAACAATTTTCATTGGATAATTGTGGTCATCAAACTTGACCTAGACACATGTACTGAAAAGAATTGAAATCTGTTAACTTTTGTTTAAGTTATGGCATAAAGAAAGTTCGGACAGATGGATGGGCTGACAGACCGACGGATGGGCTGACGGACCGACGGATGGACTGACAGATAGACGGACAGAGCGAGCTCTGTGCTGAATCCCTCCTGTGTGGGAGGAGATAAAAAGTAATAAAGTAAGTGGTAGAAGACTAATTTGAAATTTAGAGAAATTAAGTTCGAAAAGCATTGTGAAAAGGGTTAAATTAATGCCAATATTATTTGAAACCACTGTGTACAGCTTCAGTAGACATTGACCAAAATGAAAAAAAGAAATGACGTAGTAACAGAGTGTTTGGAGAATGAAAGGTAGAACCTTGAAAAGCAGAACTTTAATCCAAAACTTTAAGCTAGGAATACTAAGTAAAATTGATTGGCAAGAAAGGGTTAAATATTTCCTAAAACCGATAAAAGAAATCATTGATGTAAATGGAAGAATTAAAGTAAGAAAGTATGTGGCAAAGTCTAATTTCAAATACAAAGAAAGTAAGTCTGAAAACAAACTCACAAAGTGATACCCCCCTCCCCCACCACGCCTGAAATGTATAAGTTAGATTATCTCCCCTTGGAAATGTCAGAACGGAATTATATTGCTTCATGCACATCTTCATATGGAGTTCTTCCATTGTGTGAAGTTTCATGAAAATTCTTCAAACGGTTCAGGAGGAGTTGTGCTTACAAGGATGGACAGACGGTATAAGTTAGATTATCTCCCCTTGGAAATGTCAGAACGAAATTATATTGCTTCATGCACATCTTCATATGGAGTTCTTCCATTGTGTAAAGTGTCATGAAAATTCTTCAAACGGTTTAGGAGAAGGATGGACAGGCTGTATAAGTTAGATTATCTCCCCTTGGAAATGTCAGAACGGAATTATATTGCTTCATGCACATCTTCATATGGAGTTCTTCCATTGTGTAAAGTTTCATGAAAATTATTCAAATGGTTTAGGAGGAGTTGCGCTTATAAGGATGGACAGACGGTATAAGTTAGATTATCTCCCATTGGAAATGTCAGAACGGAATTATATTGCTTCATGCACATCTGTATATGGAGTTCTTCCATTGTGTAAAGTTTCATGAAAATTCTTTGAACGGTTTAGGAGGAGTTGCGCTTACAAGGATGGACAAACGGACAGACGGATGGACAGGGTGATTCCTATATACCCCCCCCAAACTTTGTTTGCGGGGGGTACAATAAAAATCACAGTAGAGATGTTCAGTACATAGTAGACATTGTCCTAAATAAGAAACAATGACATTCCACTAAACTGTTTGAAGAATTAAAGGTGTAATTTTAAAACACACCCCCCCCCCCCCCCCAAAAAAAAAAAACTTTTAAGAAAAACTTTAACCTGGAAGTTGTAAGTTAAATTGCCATACAAAAAAGGGTTAAGTATTTCCCAAAATAACATGAACCATAAAAAAAATAAAAACAAAATGAGAATGATACAATCAATAGTAATATCAGTTTAAAAGAAAAAAAACAAAAAAA
The DNA here is from genome assembly GCA_031216915.1 of Pictodentalium vernedei. NCBI lineage: Eukaryota > Metazoa > Mollusca > Scaphopoda > Dentaliida > Dentaliidae > Pictodentalium > Pictodentalium vernedei. The sequence goes on from CM062297.1 coordinate 386,327,965, forward strand.
CTTTAAGATTGACTAAAAAACTTTAACCACAAACTTTAACCAAAACTCCAAATGTTAATAGACAGACAGAAGAAAGTCATGACTAAACAGGAAAAAAAACCCCACTTGAACCTTCAGTAAAAACGTTAACCACAAACTTAACCAAAACTCTAAATGTTAACAGATGGACAGACGGACGGACGGACAGACGGACAAAAGTCATGACTATAGCCCTCGCTGTAAACAGTCAGGCTAATAAAGGGAAGCCAATAAATAAAGATAGCCCAGAGAAAGAGACTCTTTATACTCATTTAAAAGTGTCCGAGGATTGTATATTAACGCTCATATGACACGTGACATATACAAATGCTTCACAGTGAACTACACTTTAAAAATATTACATAAATGAGATATATATTAGTTTTACACTTCAAAACCATCCCAGCACCGACACGGAATTACTGACACCGGAGGAGGTATTCCCTTTCTTTTCACTATAAAGCCGGTGATATAAGGGAAAACCGTCCCAACCCCCTTCCCCTTGCTTTGGGTCAAATCACCACAGAACAAAGAGGGCAGCAGGACAGAGTCACTGCTGAAACAGAAAAACCTACATAACTATAGCTGAAAACGTTTAGTGGACATTCTGAGCAACAGATAATGGACCTAAACATTTAAGGTCGCCTGAAATAGACTCTATATTTCTAAGGTAAAACTTGGTAAATGTAGAAGGCTATGTCCAGTAAGCAGCTTTCATGAGAACAGTAATGGCAATACTATTAGAATAAGCCCAGGATGTGGACAGCGCTCTAACTTCATGCACTGAAATCTTATGTACCGACTGCTGATTAGAAGATAAACTTTCATAGGCAGTGCGAATTGCTAATTGAATCCATCTAGCAATGGAATGAACAGAAATCTCCCTTCTATTGGGAATTAATGATAAAAAGAAGCGTTTTCTTCTTTTTCTGATAAACTCTGATCTGCGTTTATAAATGCGCATAGCTCTTACTGGACACAGCAAGGGTCTATGGCCATCTGAAGATGGAAGAGCCTTAATGATAATAGGCTCAGGATATTTATTAGGAGCCTGGTTCTTAGCCAAAAATCCCACCTGAGTAGTTAAAGTAATAGTGTTACCAACACTACGATAATGAGAATCATCAATAGATAAAGCATGGAGTTCACTAACTCTTCTTGCGGAAGTAAAGGCTAAGAGAAAAGCTGTTTTATATGTCAAGAATTTGAACTCTACAGCATCCAAAGGTTCAAATGGAGCTTCTTTAAGCTTCAACAAAACCCAAGCTAAATTCCACTTAGGAATTAACCTAAGGGTTCTAGGCCTATTGATCGAAATTTTTTTAACTAACTTAGATAAAGAAACATTAGATCCGATTTCTAAGCTATCATGATGAGCATAAGTGTCCGATAGCAAAGACCTATAACCCTTAATAGTGACTGGCTGCAGTTTGAGAACGTCAAACAAGTAGACCAGAAAGTTTGCAGTGTCTGGAATGGATGGATCATAAACGTCTATCGACTGATATTTACACCAACGAGAGAAAACCTTCCATTTTGCCGCATAATTTAGCGAAGAGGAGGCCCTCCTACAGTTACAAATTGCATCCAGTCTCGTCCTGTAAAGCACTTCCCGTGCAAGAAGGACCACACAACGGAAATACGTGAAGGTTGAGACCTTGCAGGTCATGATGCAGTGTGCGAGATTTCCCCTGAAAGAGAAGGTCCTCCCGTGGAGGAAGCTTCCGGGGAACGTCCCATAACAGACACCTGAGAAGATTTATCCATGGTTTCTGAGATGACAGAGATGCTACCAGCAGTATCTTGCACTGCGATTGCTTGATCTAAAACAAGATCTGTTGAATTAACAGAGTTGGCAGATATGCATATCCTATCATTCCGTCCCAAGAAATTGAGAGAGCGTCCACGAGGATCTGGGCATGGCGAAACATACGTCTGCAACTGATTGTTGAGATGTGCCGCGAACAAGTCTTATCATTGGTCGATCCCATTGGTAACAAATCTGCCTGAACACTCGCTTGTTGAGAGTCCATTCCAAAGGCAACATGCAACCTTTCTGAGAGAGCAAGTCTGCTAGAAAGTTCAGATGACCCAGTATATGACGGACCGATAGATGAACGTGATGTTCCAAGACATACAGAAGAATTCTTTCCGTTAGTTCAAATAATGGAATCGAATGAGTGCCTCCCTGGCTCCGAATATATGCTACTACTGTCGAGTTGTCCGACAGTATTTGGACATGCGAATTCCGAATTATGTTCATCCAATGAAGTACCGCTAGCCATATGGACATCATTTCTTTGATGTTTATGTGTTTTTCACGGAACACAGGGTCCCACAGACCCTGACACTTCCAAGTCTGTTGGGCTCAGGGTTGCACCCCAGCCTACCTGACTCGCATCCGTCATTATTGTAAAAGCCGGATCTGGCAGCTGCAGCAGAACTCCCTGAGTTAACAACTGAATGTCTGCCAAAATCTGAATCCTTTGTTTTACTTGGTCCGTTAAAATAATATTTGCTTCGAGCGAATGCGTTTTCACACTCCATGTTTGAGTGAAAAATATCTGGAGTGGACTTGTGTGTAAGCGACCCATTGGAATGAGGTCTGCAGCTGCTCTGCACAGTCCCATCAGATGCATGAACTCCCTCGCTGTTAATATGTCTGAGTGTAGACAAAAGCGAGCATAACAACTGACTAATTTCGCTCTGGGTAACGGCAGACGAACCAGATTGTTGTGAGTCTCGAAGCTCATACCCAAGTGAATGAACGACTTGGACGGAGCTAGATCCGACTTTGTTTCGTTTACAATGAAACCGAGACGTCAGAGCAATAGTAGCAGACTCTGAACATCGATATGAAGAACCGTTTTGTTGCCGTATCTCTGAAGAATGTCGTCCAAATAGGCCAACATTGCCGCAGATGAATGAGTCCGGAAATACACCATTACAGAGTTCATTATTCGAGTGAATGCCCAGGGTGCTAAATTGAGTCCGAAGCACATCGCTCGGAACTGAGAAACAACCCCCAGGACGGCGAACTGTAGGTACTTTCTAAATGCTGGATTCACCATAACATGAAAGTACGCATCTTTTAGATCTATGCTTGATGCATAATCGTTCACCCAAATGCTCGCCCTTACTGATCGAATGGTCTCCATATAAAACTTTGGAGGCACGATCAATTTGTTTATCCAGCTCAAATCTGTTACTGGACAGAACGAGCCGTCTGGCTTCGGCACCAAAAACAGGTGACTGTAAAAACGTAGTGATTCCTGGTTTTCTACGACCTCTATTGCCAGTGCTTACAATAAGAAAAATTTTCGAGGCCTCCTCATGGCTGATAAAAAAGGCCGCGAGTTTTGAAGGTTGTGGCCTACTTGGGACTGATGTGTACCGTACTGACTCGTGTCGAAGTCCATACTCGTGCCAAAGCCCACCCCCCGCTTTTTCAGATTTGTGAACCAGGGAGCCCTACTCGAGTCAAAGCCCACCCCCAAGTTTCAAATTGGACGAAAGTTGTTTGAGACAAGACGTCAAATTTGCAGGCATCAAATGGAAAAACAGGTGACTTTTGCAACTCTGTACTTACCAAATAGAACTGTAATACTGTATTACATATATTTTTTGGAGTTGAGGTTTTTGTGTTGTTAAATTCATCTTTTGTGTAATACATTATGTCTCTGTTCAGTGTAATAAGTCTTTATTAAAAAATTATATATCCCAAGCAAAATCGACTTGTTTATTTTTTTGTCAACCTTGTTTTGGAAGCTGTCACTTGTTCAAATGAGTATGCAGGCTGCTGTCAATAGTTGTCTGAAACACGCCCACAACATATAGTTTTTACAGTGGTTGAATATTATCAAAAAGATACTGATTGAACACTGCCACTTTCGAGCGGTGCACAACTCATTGTGAAAAACGGGTGTTCAGAAATTAATGAGAAAGTGGTAATTAAAAACAAAAAAATAATTACAACTCTAGTATTTGAGAATTATATAACAATATAACCAGGGATATGATTTATGACTTATTGGTTCAATAAAACATGCTCATTTATCATTTCATCATGCTCTGCAACATGTGAATTTATGAGTTTCAGTGTAAAATCAATTTTTTGAATGTAGCCAAGAGAGGCAACTATTTTGTTATTCATATTCCGCTGTGTAATTTTTATCTGGTCTTCATATTATGATTTTTTTATTGATTTTGTGTGAAGCTATATTTTGTTTTATTCGTAATAAGTGTACATATTTTAAAAACAGCTATTTTTAAACAGACTATGTTTGTCTGTTTTCAAGGGGGTGGTTTGCAGTGTTGATTGACATACTTACGTCCATTTCTGGCTTCAAGAGTAACCTGTACAAAAAAAAATGAAAACAAACACCGCATGATTTTGTTTTATTCATTAAATTGAGGATTAAAACCCGAAATCTGAAAATGAAACGTATGTACAAGATAATTATGAGAATTTTTAAAGCACTTTAAAGCAAATTCTGTAAAATTGGTAGGCGGTTTCCAAAGAAACGTAACATACCCAGTGGAAACTTACTTGTCTTACTTTCCGATGCATCCCAGCGTGACCTGCAAGCACTATTACTCGTCCCAAAGCCCCCCCCCCACACTTTGCAATTTATCCACTGCAAGCACCCACTGGGCCACGACACGAGTCAGTACGGGTATTAATATAAATAAAGTGCAAAACTCTTCAAAATAGCTGAAATGTTTTGAAATTGGACATTGAAATTTTTGCGGCCGATTAAAAGGCCCCGAGAATACTGGTCTCGGGGGCCGATCTCGCGGCTGGGGCCGATCGGCCGCGACTTTTTGCAAGCACTACTTTTGCATTTTTCTCTAAAAGAGATTTTACCTCCGATAGAAGTGAATCTCTTTTTAGAGGGTTGGACGAAAGCTGAGTCCAGCGTGGACTTCGTGGTAATAGAGGTTTTTTCTTTCGGAATGATAGCCTCAGGCCGTCCGAGATAACTCCTCTGACCCACTGGTCCTCTGTAATTGTAATCCAGTTTTCCAGAAATCTTGCCAGTCTTCCGCCAACAGGAGTGCAATAGGGGTCCTGATATAAGCAATAGCCCTTGACAGAACTCGCAATGAGGTACGAACGTCCTCAAATTCTTTTTCACTGCGACGTGGCACCAATGATCTAGTAAGGTGATCTGCGGAAGACAAAGCGTCTAGATTCGCTCTATTGGAAGATATTGTGTCCATTGTATCCTAGCGAATTGAAAAGGACACAGGTAAGGACAAATCTAAGTCCTCAGCCTGCTCGTCCAAACGCAGAGGAACTCTTGGAATACCCTGACCTGCCGTTTTAAATTTATTTTTATTATTAATAAACGGCAGATCTAGAGCATGTGAAGATAAAAAACGGCCTTTCCTCTTCCCCGAGGACAGATTAAATATACCGTGATTTAATAATTCAAAAGTCTGAGACACATTACTGGACTGCAACGGATAAACAGGAATATCTTCCTTAACCCAGCAGAAAAAGTCGGTCTCTAATGACGCTAGCAGTCTTTTATCCATAGTCGCAGCATTCTGATCTGAAGGAACAACCTCTGGAAGGTACTGATGAATAAACTTCATCGCTACCTTGTGTTGCTCCAAAAGGGAATAATCCAATTCATTCAGTTCCCTTTCCCCATCCAATTGGACCAGAATAGATTCTCGGTCATCCCTATCTGATCGAGCAGATGAATGGACATCCGACAGTTCCACATCAGAAACTGTTGTAGGGTGTTCCGGAACCTGCTGGGATGCTGCGATGAGCTGCGCTATTTGCGACAGCAAGTCCGTAACAGAGGCCTGTGGAGCCGCAGTTCTCTGATGTTTAGCCGCTGCATGTTCCTGGGACGGCGTGTCCAACATAATCCTCTTAAGTGGATGTCCCAATTCATGTGGCCTCGGCTCCTTGGCTATTGGATGGCATGACTTTCTTGACATCGAATCCTTCGTTGGCTATGCAGGCTGGATCTCCGTAGTCACATAGCCAAGGTGCGGTCGTGTGTGCTTAGAAGACGATTTGGAAGCCGATAGACTAGCCGACCCTGGCAGCCTATTTGACGGAGCGTCCCAGACAGGAGGCATGGAAGAATGCTCCGACTGACGAACAACAACATCTGGCCCCAGATCTTGTTGAAAGAGAGAGGGGCCTCTCTCGCTCGCGGTCCAGGGAGATCTGGACGAGCCCACCGCAGAACTAGCTGGCTTCCTCTGTTCCGTCACCGCAGGGTGAGCATGTTTCAATTTTATAGTGCTTGCAACACCCTTTTTCCTTTCCTCGACCGCTACGGACATACCGGCGTCACACCACCCATATCCTGAGTGATAGATCCACCAGTTGAGCTAGCTGGCGACAAGGTCGTAAACCCCATATTCTGCGGTCTAGTCCCTTGTCTTATATCATTGAACACTTTTGCCACTAGCTCTATATTTCATTGCGATGACGGCAGCACACTTTCTGACGGCATCACTGATACATCACCATGTTCTTGTTCCTCTGAAAAAGAAACTGAAAAACTAGAGTGACCTTGTGGTAAGAGAACAGGCATCGATCTCTCACCACTAACAACATACCGTGACACACATCTCCAACGTTTGTAATCCCAATTTGCACAAACAGAACATGAGTTAGTGTGAGTACAATGACTACAGCAAACACAATGAATATGAGAGTCAGAGGAAGATTTCCTCGACTTACAATTTGAGCAATAATCCTTCATTTTGCCAAAAAATTACAAGCCAACAGTACTCCACTAACTCTTATAACTCTTATAACAATCTGACAAAGATACATAATAACAGAATCCAATGCAAAAATTTCGAAAAATAAATTCATAAAAAAAAAAATTTCAAAACATTTTGACATGAGCCTAAGTTCCCAAAGGGAAGGATGAGCCCAAATGGATCCCAAAAAAGCCAAAGTGCGGACAGAATTAATTCTAAAAAATTAATGCTACACTTCCGGAGTATATAATGTATCTAGATATAGACCTATCATCATAAATGACTAGGAAACTACTTACAGAAAGTAACCGTTGTCAATGTAAACAACATGTAATAAAAACCGGAAACAAGACTCCAGGCACTGAACAACACGGCCCAAAGTCAGTAACAGACTATCAAACTATCCCATGTAAGACAGAATCTTCATAAGAAACTGCAATACATCATATGGTAGATGCAAGACCAAAAACGTCTAAACACCCCAAGGGTGAGGGCGTAACCATGGGGATACACAGAATAAACATTCTGTAAACAAGTTAAACTCCCAAGAAATTTTCAGGAAAAAAATTTCCAAAAAGGTCCAAAAAGCATGGGAGTTTAACAGGGGGAGGGGGGGGGTTCAAGTTAGGAGAGGGAGGAAACACTTAACAAACAGTGGCAAATTCATAGCAAGAATAACATCAGGCCGATGTCCCGAAATGAGAGAACATGAAATAATTTTAAATAAAAATTATAAGTTACAGCCCTGAACACATCAAACCACTGTTTTTTCCTCTCATCCTCTTAATGCATCCTTGGATCCACCAAAATCACCATTACTTTGTGTCTGGCAACATAAAAACTGAGATTTACAAGAACAGAAGTCAGTTTGTTGTTACTGACAGAAGGGTCAAACAAAGAATGAGGCTTGGCGCCAATTTCGGTACATCCTTGACACTGCGCAAAAGTATGGAAGACCATATAGGACATTTATTTTTTGGTTTTGGATGCAAATTTTGGGGATTAGGGGGGCAAAATTTGTGTTTGGCCCTGGATATTTTGGAGTTAGCACCAGCTAAGTCTGGGCCATTAGTTACAGTATAAAAATAATAGTATTTTCCATACTGTGGTAATGAGCATCGTCAATTGGGAATGTAATTCACTGACTCTTCTAGAAGAGTTAAAGGCTAGGAGGAACATCACTTTATATGTCAGATACCTAAATTTCTTACAGTGTCCAAAGGCTTTAACAAAGCTTCTTGTAACTTTAACAGAACCCAGGCTAGATTTCATTACAAATAAGCCTTAACCTTTAAGGGCCTGGAGATTTCATACATTTTTTTCTATACTTTGGCAGTCCATATACTGAGACTTTGCAGTTGTTTCTATGCAAGTCTTGGCTGCCAATATAGGCAGCCAATACTTAACGAGAAATAACAGCCAGGGCACTTTGAATGTAACTTGGAAGTTTACCCAAAGACTGCATGTTGGAGCACCAGTTTTGTTGCAGAAAAAGTGATTAAAGTCAGAATTAGGCGCTTAAGGGTTAAGGACCTGGGTCTTTTTGAGAGGAAAGTGTTTTAGCAATTTAGTCAATGACTGATTCGCACTAATACCCAAGTGACCTTTGTGAGAATAGGTGTCGGAGAGCACAGAACAATATCCCCTTATCGCAAGAGGATAGACCTTTTTAAAATCAAAGAGAAATACTAAGAAATTTAAATTTTATAGTAAATTTCCTTTCTTATTATACCTACCACAAATGTTTACAACAGGCTTGCATTACAGTGGATGTTCCTAACTCAGAAGTATACTGTCTATTTTGATCTTTCCCAAGTGATTTGGGAAAGAAAAGTGGTGCAAAAGCACGAAGAAAAAATAAGCCAAAACTGGATCGAATGCTACTGGTGCACACCCAGTAGGGACACTCTTCTCCTAGTGCAGATCCACGGCTTCTGGTACCAGTGCATAGACGTAAGTAGGTGGAAAATGCCGATACCAGACCACTTTTTCAAAAAACTGTACACGTACACGTACATGTACGTGTACCCCCATAGGGATTCAGTGTTAAATCAGGTACAGAGTGTAAAAAACGTTGTTTGTACACGATGGTCCAGAAGCTGCAAACGCAGTTATCGCATTTTAGGTCGTTCAAACAGCCGTTGGCGAACAAGTATGAATTCGACATATCCCTCGGGAAGGAAAAATGTAGGAAAATTCGAAGAAACATCAACCTAAAGAAATCTTCTCGCCGTTCCCATCGCGGATCAGACCTTCGATCTATTGTTGGCGAACGCCGGCAAAAAAACGCTTTGAGGCTTCTAGACCAGCATTAAAAATATGTTTTGCAGCTTCTGAGCCACCGACGTTCACGATCGCGTTTCAGACGGTCGAGGGTGTGATCCGATCGGTGAAACCGATTTGAGGATTCTAGACCAGGAAAAATCGATCTCAAAACGTTTTCTCGACGTTCGCCAACGGCGTGAAGTGGGTGTAAAGTGAAGTTACTCATCGAGGATTTTTTTCCAAACTAAACAGAAAAACCACGAGTTTGGAAAATTAGAACCGATGGAAATCGTCTCTCCACGTTTGCCATCGCAGTAGTGCGATAGATCGCCGAGGAAAATCATTGGAGGGAACTGACGAAAACGTGAAATCCTCGCAAGTTTTGTGAGGTGAATCATAATAGAATCGGTTTTGTCGAGTTTTCTTTAATTTCTACTTAGTCACTTTGTTGTGATTAGGCTGGTGCTTGTATTTCACTGAAAAACAGACTGATGATTGTAGCACGCATTTAAAAGTGATCTTTACTGTATAAACTTACTGAGAACTCCATTTGTCACGCTTGAATGTATTACGGGTTTTCATTCAATGAGTCAATTGTCAGTTAAATCGTTTAACTGAAAACTATTCTATGGATGAAAGCGGAAAACAGTTCAAAAGATTAATTGATGTTATTTTTGAAAAGCGTTACATTTACTACATGTTTTATTCGAGAGTTTAATTATTCATGTTTTCTATACTAACCGCTCGAGCGATATAACAGGTTTGAAAGAGCAAATTTATTTTTATCAAATGGTTTTATTTTAGAATGATTCAAAGTTTGAGTTATGTTTTTTACTAATTGGAAACTACATTGCTATTTCAAAACGGCATTTTTGCTTTTTGACGATGTGAAAAATCTGTTTTAACCCTTTACCTAACCTGAAAAGCATACGACACTTGCAAAAATAATTCTTGAATAACTAATTTTTTTCATTTTTTGTCTCAAAAACATGGATTATGACCCCTCGTTGGAACGTGCTCGACGAGCTCGTTCCAACGAGGAGTCATAACCTATGTTTTTGAGACAAAAAAATGAAAAAAATAATGAAAATTAATTGGTGATTTTTTAGAATAGCGCTGGCCGGTTTTGGCCGTTACGTTAGGTAAAGGGTTACACCATTTTACGAATGAAAATGAACCGGTTTTCAAATGATTAAGTAATTTCTTTCTAATTTTAACACGTTTGAAACGGATGTTATTTTAAGATTTTTTAACTATTTATCGAGGTTTTATTTGTAAAATGTTTTTCCCTCAACTGGTTTTAGTTATATATACTAAAGACAGAAGATTTATTTACTTAAAACATAAAAATAACTACATTTAATTTTGAGAATAATAAAATAACCGACGTTTACCACAATCTAAAAAGGAAATATTAATAATTTAGAGAACAAAAATGTTTTTACACATCAAAGATTCCAAGCGAAGAGATGAACTCCTCGACGAATATGAACGAGTCAAGAAAAGCATTCGATCAGCCGACAGAAGCAGACGATTCGGAGAGATGGAATTAAGACGAGAAACCACAAAACTATGATGATGCAGCTTCGACTATCACCACTGATAGCGTCGCGTTGTCCGAGGATGGTGGTAAGAGAGATCTGTTGTATGGAATTCGTGAGGATTCGAGCGGTAGGAAATTTGTGGGCGACACTGAAGTGGAAATGGATGATGAGGATTTAATCGTCGGTTTGAATAGGTATGAAATAACCGATGGACTGTGCCAATTGCTCCTTTATGACAGGCCTAGAGATTACACGGATCAGGATTTCGACAATTACGGCGACATTCTGGTTCAGACCCACGTCATGAAGAGAAATAACGATGTCATAGAAACAAGACCCAAAGCCAATAGAGGTTATAAGTGGACGAAGGTGGTGGGATATGAATAAGAAATTTGTCGAATCGGTGACTGGAAAAGGAGTGAGAACCACTTTTCTTCCGAGAGATTCTGCCGCTCTGTCTCAGAGATTGAGATTGTTGATGGCCAATCGACGCGCTGGTAATATTGGAGTGGATAATGAGATAGTGAGCATATGCGACGAATTGTTGAGGCAGAAGGTTTTGAATAGACGCGATTATAAAAGGCTGATTAAAGAATTGAAGGATTGATATAAATATATAATAAGTAAAAGAACAAACAAAAAAAAATAGATAGAAAATAATAAAAAGTATTTAAACAACAAACGATTTACGAGCGAAAAAAAAAAATATATTATAAAATAAAAATATGTTGGTGATAAAGAACAGGGGATACGTTAGAACTTATGTTCAAGGCGGTTCTGGCATCATTGATTCTATAATGCGAGCATTCATGAGCAATGCAGGTAGAAAACTTGCATCAACCGCATTTGAGGTCGGTAAGATGATGGCTTTGGATGCCGCTTCTGAAGCTAGTGGTAGGATCGCTTCTGTGGCTGGCAAGAGGGCAGCCGACGCGTTGATCGACAAGTTGATCAGTCCGCCGGTGAAGCGAGCTACATTAGAGCGATCGCCGAAAAGTTGGAAAGATTTTAAGGATGCTGTGGTACCCATACAAGATTTAGCCAAAATGACGAATGGATTTGGACTGAAGAGAACTCGCGATGGTGTAATATAAATAAATAATAATATTTATAAAACTGAGTTTGAAAAAACATAAAAATTGTGTTTGAAAATCTAAAAAATAACAAAAAAAATAAAAAAAGATGAATATTAAAGAATGATGCCGCGACCAAAGGTCGAATAACGAGTTCTTTCCCAAAAGCATAAGAGGCTTGATAGTGGGAAAATCAAATTGTGGAAATACCAATCTGTTGATGAATCTGTTGTCGCAACCCAACTGGTTGGATTACGACAGATTATTCATGTTTGGCAAGTTTGTTTCAACCCGAATACAGATTGCTTCGAGAGTGCATGGATCGTAGATTGCCCAAGGACGTCATAGCCAGAATTTTTAATAGTAGGGAGGAATTCGACAAAAGTGAAGCTTCTCTTTCAACCATTTTGGACAGTGCGGCGATGGAATTGATGAAGAGAAATGTGTCTTCGAACGTCGAGTGTCGATTTTATGAGAACGCTAGCGACATTCCGGATCCTAGAGAATTGAAATCGGAAGATAAGAATCTCATGATTTTCGACGATCTGCTTTTAGAGAGACAGAACCGATGTGAATCGTATTACGTCAGAGGTCGTCACAGCAACGTGGACAGTTTCTACCTGTCACAGAATTATTTTCGACTGCCCAGACAGACGATAAGGGAGAACGCTAATTTCCTGTGTCTCTTTCGCCATGATCTCAAGAATCTCAATCACATCTACGGAGATCACATCGTAAACGATATGACCATAGCAGAATTCAGGAGATTCTGCAAGAGGGTTTGGGATGGAGGACTTTACAATTTCATCGTGATCGATTTGACTAGCGAATTTAATCGCGGAAAATATCGGAGTGGATTCGAGAAGTTTTATGTTTCTGATGATAATAAAATAGAGAGCGAAAACAAAAATTATAAAATAATAAATCATCAATAATTTAGTTTTGAAAAATAAATAAAAATTAAATATATAATGTTCGAACAAGGAGAATTGTTAGAACGGATAGCAGAGAATACAGCTGCAAAACAATTCATTCAAATCGTGGTGAGTGGCAATTCGACTCGATTCGCGCCAAAATTTGAACTTTCCATCACCGAAAAGAATAACTCGTTCAAGTATTCTGACGGAGAGGATTGGTTGGAGATTCGAATTCCCAAAGGAAGTTAATAACAGACTTGGAAATATAAAAAAACAATAGAGAGACTGATTTTTAGCAAAAAAGAAGGAAAAAAAAAGTAATGAGATCGAGAGAGGTTGAACATCTCTAGATCTCATTGCTTTTTTTTTGTTTTCCTTCTTCTTCTTCTTCTTCTTCTTCTTCACTATCGCTCATATATATCATAATAACGTCTCCTTTTTTCTCAAATTTCAGCCTCGATTCTTCTTTTCTTTTTTTTTGTAATATATTACGTTTTTTATAACACATTTGTTTTTCTTTATCATAATTATGAACGAATGTGGTGCATCTCTTGTCAACACTCACATCATTACCATTCTCTTCAGAAGGTAGTGGTGGTGGTGGAAAACAACTCATTCTTCTTCTTCCTTTTAATTTCCACCATCTATCCCAATCTTTTTTAAATTCTTTTTTCAGTTCTTTTCTAAGATATCCATCATTAGCGTCCAATTGTTTTTCCACATCTTTTTCCCACTCTATCCCGTGATATTCATCATTATCGTTAAAAAAAAAAGTCTACCTTTTTATCCATTTTTTATATTATGTTTTATACTTTCTACAATTTATATTTTTATATTTTATATAATTATATAATTTTTTACATTATAATAACATACTGAAAATTGGTATATTCTTAAACGGCGAATTCTCACCAAACAGCAAACCCTTACCGAGTCGCTCAACGTTTCGTCCACTCTTCAGATAGAGACCGTTTCCACTGAAGGAGTTGTCACCACTAGAGGGTTCTAGATACAATCCTTCACCGTCGTTGTCTATGTGAACGCGACACACGGTTCCTCCCTTCTTCAAAAACAGTCCACTGCCACCCATCAATTTCTCAACTGCCGAACTTGCGAGTCCCGAGAAAGGTCCCACGCTGAGAGTCTGCCCGAGAAAGGGTAATGCTTTTGCAGCAAAGGGCAATGCTTTTGCGGCGATTCCTGCCAATATCGGTAGGAAACCGCCTTTCATTCTCAAATTGTATTTCAGTTGAGCGGGATTCAATCTCACCCTCAACCCTCTTCTATCATGAATCGCTTTCTCCATCCTTTTGATTTGAGTTCTGGTCCAGGCGATTCGAACGTCACCGCCACTTGTCAGATCTTTTTTCGCAAATGTGTTGAATGTTTATCTTTACTTTTGCGAGTTTTTTTACTTCGGTCAACACGCTCTCACCACGCGATTTGTTCACAAGTTCGAGAGAGATTTTTGGATATATGTAACTTCTGAAGGACAACGACAAATCGCTCTTGTCAAATTCTCTGTCTTCAGTGACGACGATATTCTGTAGATTGCTTTTGTACTTGTAAAACAAATCGAGCGTGGCTTCATCCAATTTCAAAGGCATGCTATATTTGTCGTATTTGTGCTGTAAGCCCTTTGTCTCGACCTCGTTCAATTCGATGGCGTCGTATCATTGTAATCTGTAGATTTTACAACCGAGTTTCTTACACGTTTCGACTCGTTTCAATTTCAATTCACATCTTTTAGGTGTTGTTGTCATGATCGATTATTTGTTTTTTTGTTTTAGGAATTATTGCAAATAATATATATTTTTGGAATTTTGTGTTTAAATAATAATTTGTTAAAAAAGTTAGTTTTTTTTTCTCTCTATTTTTATACAAAAAGGTAAAAAAATTTTTGGAGGGAATTAAAACATATATATAAAAACTATTTCAAAACTTTTTAACAAATTATTATTTAAATACAAAATTCCCCCAAAAAAATATTCTTACAAATGAAGCAAACAAATAAAAAAATGAAAAATTTAGATGAGTATACCGTACCTCAGTTAAACGAGATTTGTAAAGAATTAAAAATTCCAAATTTCAGAAATCATAGAACCAAATCAAAAGAAATTAAAGTCATACAGGAGTATCATTGGCAAGGTGATGGAAAGAAAAAAATTGAAAGATCGAAAGTAAACAAACTTAAACAGATTTGAATTGCAAAAAAAAATAAGCCGATTGCAGTAACTCCTGACGATAGAAAACGAAACGTGGAACGTGATGAAATTAGAAAGATCATGCACGAGGAGTTACGTAGTTTGCTTGATGAAAAGGCAAACAAAATGCCGATAGCAACGACGTCAAAAAACGCTTCGGTTGAGAAAAGTAAGAAAAAGGTGGCAAAGGGAATCGAAATGCCGATGTCGGAAAAAAACAAACCCGTTTCGGTTGCGAAAAATAAGAAGACGATCAAACGAAAAGCCGTCGAAGAACTTCAAGTTTCAAAAGAAAATAAAAAAACGAAAACGAAAACGAGTGATGCGGTTCAGAATCTAGACAAACGAGATATATCGAACAAAATTCGATGAGCAATCGACGAAGGGAAAGGAGAAGAATATGTAGCACGACTCATCACGGAAGCATACCAATCGAATCCCGTAGAACGGGAGAGTGTGATCAAAGGCATTTCAAAACTTTTTACTGGGGGGCAGTAACTTATGTCAAGTTTAACCATCTATACAAATTTTTATTCTGGTGCGAAATAATTTTACTAAAAGCATGGAAAAAGTTGTACCCGATATTTCAGCGGGATTGATTTGTTTATATTCAGAAAAATTTATTGACTATCATCCAAATGAAGAGAGTTTATATAATTTTGCTAATCTAATTTTATTCCATTATAGTTGAAAAATTGGCCTAAAAAATTATCAATTTCAATTTACTCGGAAAACAAAATACAGAACATGGAAAATAAACTATCAATACAACAGCCATGAGGTGGAGATTCCACTAAGATCAGTGAAAGTCGATCCGAAATTGTTCATGGAATGGGTGAAGAAAAAAGTATTGGATCTGTTTCGCGAACACATGGACATGGGACTAAAAATTAAGATGATACTCCATTGTGTGATGAATAAAATCGATGTGAATTCTGGCGAGAGCCTCGTGAGAAATGCATATTTCAGATCTAATGTCGAACCCGTATTTCAAGGTTCAGATTTATCCGACTTTTTCGAAATGATGAAAGACAAGATGTTGACGTCTCTCGCGAATTATCAATATGAAGGTAGTAACTGGATGTTCGAAGAGGTGTTGAAACTCGAAATTCATCTAACTAAAAACGCTTCGTTGAAAGCGTCTTCCTACGTGGAATTACCGTATTTCTTAGCTAAAAAAAAAGCTGTGATCAACGTGAGAAATAAAGATGATCAGTGTTTTAAATGGGCAGTCACCTCTGCTTTATACCCCGTCAAAATGCACTCCAATAGAGTTTCTCGTTACGAAGAGACTTCTAAAAATCTCGATTGGACCGGAGTGACTTTTCCAACGCCGTTAAAACACATCGAACGTTTCGAGGTTCAAAATCCTACCAGGTGAACATTGTGGGATATGAGGAAAAATGAATGATCTATCCTCTCAGACAGACTTCGTATCTCAAAAAAGAAAAGACGATTATTTTATTATTGATTTTGAATGGTGACAATCGTCATTATTGTTGGGTTAAACATCCGAGCCGATTACTGTCAAGCCAGAGTACTAAACATAAACATAAGATATGTTTATGTTGCAACTGCATGAACACGTTTCACAACGAAAAATCGTTAGCGGAAACATCAGGAATATTGCAACAAAAATCAAGGTGTCACTGTTGAAGTGCCTAAACCCAAAACCATTGTGAACTTTCGAAATCACAATAGAAGGTTAAAAGTACCATTCGTAGTGTACGCCGATTTCGAATGTTTCACTGTGAAAATGAGTTCCTGCCAACCCGACGCTCTTCAAAGTTACGTCGAAAGATATCAAAAGCACATGCCTTTCGGCTATTGCATTTACGTGAAATGTGCTTTCGACTCGCAACACGACATGGGTCCTTTCATCTACACAAAACGGTGCGAAGACGATGACGGAGCTCAAAGGTTCGTGGAAGAGTTAGAATCGAAAATTCAAATTTTATATGATAAATTCAAAACTCCGGCGAAAATGATCATCACGCGAGAGCACCAAGACGAAAATAACAGAGCCATTGAATGTCACATATGCAGACAAATCGTTCGGCGAGAATTCGGAGGAAAATAAGGTCAGAGACCACGATCATTACAGGGGTCTGTATCGCAGTCCGGCTCACAGTAAGTGTAATTTAAAATATCGAGACGCCGTTTTCTATCCGGTGATATTTCACAATCTCTCGGGTTACGACAGTCATCTGTTCGTGAAAAATCTCGGCACCTCCCACAAAGAATTAAATTGCATCGCGAACAGCAAAGAAAGATACATTTCCTTCACGAAGAAGAAAAGAGTAATCGACGGAGAGACGTTGGAAGAAAAAACGAAATCCATTCGTAGAGGCATACGTTTCATCGCCAGTTTTAAATTCATGTTGACTGCTCTGGAAAAATTAGTCGATAACATGAGGAAGGATAAATTTAAAATCACAACCGAACACTTCGGAGAACGAGTAGACGTCATGTTGAGGAAAGGAGTCTATGCGTACGATTACATGAACGATCTAAAGAGATTCGATGACACCGTGCTACCTTCGAAAGAAGAATTTTATTCGAAATTATATGAATCCGACATTTCCGACGAGAATCACGAACACGCCAAAAACGTGTGGAAATCGTTTGATATGAAAACCATGAGAGATTATCACGATCTCTATCTGAAGACCGATGTTCTGCTCCTGGCAGACATGTTCGAAAATTTTCGAGACGTCTGTCGTCGAAATTACGATCGGGATCCGGCTTGGTATTTCACCGCACCCGGTCTGGCGTGGGACGCTCTGTTGAAGACCACCGAAGTCCAATTGGAATTATTATCCGACATGGACATGTTGCTCATGTTTGAAAAGGCCGCGAGAGGTGGCGTCTCGATGATCTCCCACATATATTCTGGAGCTAACAATCCCAACATGAAAGAAAGTTTCGATTCGGAATGATCGAATAAATACATACAGTATTGGGACGCTAATAATCTGTACGGTTGGGCCATGAGTCGTCCTTTACTGATTGGAAATTTCAAATGGGTGACGGAACCAGAAGAGATGGGAAAAATGGCGAGACTATCCTTGCATTTTAGAAGTCGATTTGAACTATCCGGAAGAGTTACACGATCTACACAATGATTATCCGCTGGCTCCCGAACGAATGGAACCAATCGAAGGAGACGACGAAAAACTCATTCCCAATTTATTTAACAAACGTAAGTATGTGGTCTACAGCGAGAATTTGAAACAATCCATCGACCACGGGATGAAATTAGTCGACATACATAGCGTCATTCGATTCGACGAAGAGCCTTGGATGAAAAAATACATCGATCTCAACACGAATCTCAGAATTCGAGCCGAGAACGATTTCGAAAAAGATTTCTTCAAACTCATGAACAACTGCATGTACGGTAAATCGATGGAAAACATCAGGAAGAGAACCGACATTCGACTCATCACGTCTGAGAAAAAAGCTAAATGAAAGTGTCAATGACACTGTAGCTCAACTTGTCAAGACAAAGACATGTACATGTATAGTATGTGACACAGCAATGACAAACATCTAGGTAATGACCTGATAACAAAGGTACATATAAAGTATTGTAACGGTCTGTACATAAATACTGACCGTTGCCTGTAACAAATGTATAGGTGAAGTATTGTAAAGGTGGGCTACAGTCAGATGCTAAACTGAAAAGAAATCTTTGAGTCCCAGATTGGGTCTGACTCAACCCCAAAATATTTGTTCTCATAGCACAGTGATAACAAAGGCACCCCAAAACACACTCGTTCCTGTGCCAAGGTGAAAACAAAGGTACCCAAGAAGTTTTGTGAAGATCAGTTCATAAATATGAGCTGTATCGAACTTGTGACAAAAAACTGATTGGACCAAATTTTGGTACAAAATGGCTACTGGCAGCCATCTTGAATTTTGGACCGCACCCAGAAACACTCATTCTCGTCCCAAGGTGATAACAAAGGTACCCAAGAAGTTTTGTGAAGATCGGTTCATAAATACAGCCTCTACCCTGAGCCGTATTGACATGTGTGCTTACATTGTGTAAGTTGCACTGAATAAATCAAAGTTCATCTAATTTGCATAATTTCTGCACGAAAAAAAAAAACCTTACAATGTGATGTATTCCATGTTACTAAACATTCATACAAAAATTTATTCAAATCGAAACTTTCATACAGAAGTTCTGTACAAAAGACTGATTGCACTAATTTTGGTACAAAATGGCTGCTGGTGGCCATCTTGAATTTCGGACCACACCCAAAAACACTCGCTCTCATCCCACGGTGATAACAAAGGTACCCAAGAAGTTTTGTAAAGATTGGTTCATAAATATGGCCTCTAGTCTGAGCCATATAGAAGTTGTGTACAAAAAACTGATTAGACCTAATTTCAGTACAAAATGGCCACTGGCAGCCATCTTGAATTTTAGACCGCACCCAGAAACACTCGTTCTCGTCCCAAGGTGATAACAAAGGTACCCAAGACATTTCGTGAAGATCAGTTCATAAATACAGACTCTAGCCCGAGCCGTATTGACATGTGTACTTACTGTGTGTAAGTCGCAATGAAAAAATCAAAGTTCATCTAATTTGCATAATTTCTGCACGAGAAAAAAACCCGTATTATATGTGATGTATCCCATGATACTAAACATTCACACAAAAAATTATTCAAATCAGCGCTTTCATATGGAAGTTCTGTGCAAAAATCTGATTGCACCTAATTTTGTACAAAATGGCTGCCATCGGCCATCTTGAATTTCGGACCTGACCCCAAAACACTCGTTCTCGTCCCACGGTGATACCAAAGGTACCCAAGAAGTTTCGTAAAGATCGGTTTATAAATACGGCCTCTAGCCCAAGCCGTATTGGCATTTGCACTTACAGTGCTGAAAGTAACACCAAAAAAACATCAAAATTAGTCCAATTTGCACAATTTACGCACAAGAAAAAAACACGTATTATATGTGATGTATCCCATGGTACTAAACATTCATACAAAAAATTATTCAAATCAGAGCTTTCATATGGAAGTTCTGTACAAAAAACAGATTTCTGCATCGTCGGTACAAAATGGCAGCTGGCGGCCATCTTGAATTTCGGACTGCACCCAAAAACACTCGCTCTCGTCCCACGGTCATAACAAAGGTACCCAAGAAGTTTCGTAAAGATCGGTTCATAAATACGGCCTCTAGCCCGAGCCGTATCCAATTGTTGACGTACGGACAGACGGACGACGGACCATGACAAAAGCTCAAATTTGGCTTCGCCAAAGTTGAGCTAAAAATTAGTGGCGAAACCCAATTACAGGCACCTAACCATATTCAACGAAAATCTAGTGGCCATTCACATGCAAAAGACGCACCTGAAATTCGACAAACCCTATTGTCTCGGATCGATCATCTTAGATATCAGCAAGCGATTGATGTACGAGTTTAACTATGATTACGTCAAATGGAAATTTGGCGAGAAAGCCAGACTACTGTTCACCGACACGGACAGTTTAGTTTACGAGATACAGACGAAAGACGTCTACCGAGATATATCTCCGGACGTCGCAGCGTGGTTCGACACAAGCAATTATCCTGTCGATCACCCGTCCAACATTCAATCGAACGACAACAAGAAGGTGTTGGGTAAATTTAAGGACGAGAGTGGTGGTAAACAAATCGTCGAACTCGTGGGTTTGAGATCTAAACTATATGCTTATCGCTTAGAACCCCTATCCAACATCGATCTGTCGAATGCGGCGAAGGATTTGAAAATCAAAGATTTTCTAGGCGTGTTTTCCAGAGATGCCTTGTCGAAGAGAAGACCTCGACAATCGGAATGCAGAATTTTTAAATCTGGACGATTTATCAGGTGAAGGCACTCACTGGGTGGCGTGGTTCAAGAATGGGAAGAAGAGGAATTAATATTCTGACAGCTACGGAATCTCGCCGCCGAAAGAAATAAAGAACTATTTCGACGAATCGATGGTTTGTTACAACATGGAACGAGTGCAATCGCCAGATCAAGTGTTTTGCAGTCACCTGTGTCTATACGTTCTCAAGAGATGGTCGGAAGGAGATCGGTTTCAAGACATTCTCAAAGATTTACATTAGAGAGAGATTTTTTTTATAATATATATAAAGGTAAAAAAATTATTTAAAAAAATTTAATCGAATAAAAACAAAAAAATAAAAATAAGAGAAATAATTCATTTTAATAAACTGCATTGAAATGTATTTTTTAAAACAAAAAACCCACAAAACAACAAGCCAGTCGATAAAATTGGTAGAAGTGACGATGAAAATCGACCCAAAAAGAAGAGGAAAACGCTCAAAGTTGGCGATGGTTACGAAGTTGCCTACTTGGACGAACATTACGTTCGGAGATACAAACCTCGAGAGGAACCTTTGAACATGAACGATAAGAAGCTCTACAATCTTCCCGAGCCGATAGATCGGCGACTAAAAAATATATCGACGGCGGAAACGCGGATTTCAAACGAATCATGCTAGATAATTACGTGGATAAAGCCATGACCGATGATCTCGATCTGAAATCTAAAAAAAAAGGTCTAAAAAATACGTCGACAGGGGGAACGCGGATTTCAAACGAATCATGCTAGATAATTACATGGATAAAGCCATGACCGATGATCTCGATCTGAAATCTAAACATTTGGTAACATCACGAATCCCACAGATTCCACCGATGCCACGACCAAGAAATACGCGGACGACTCTCACGCACGATTCAGAGAAGTAGATACATTCAGAAAACGATGCAATCGGAATTGAACGCCAATTTTAACAAGATAACGAACGTGGCCACTCCCACGAATCCCAAGGACGTGGCGACCAAACACTACGTAGGTCTGGAACAGAGAAAGTCTGACAGACGAGAAATGAAATCGGATCTGAATGCAGGATTCAACAAGATATTGAATCTGTCGAAGATCGACGACGCAGACTCCACCGCGGTCAACAAGGGCTACGTGGATTCCGCCGATCTCAAGAATATGTAGAATCGCAAGTGGACGATCTCTACCTGAACAAACAATCTGGCGGAACAATGGAGGGTGGCATCAACATGAACGGTCAGAATTTATTCGGTTTTGATCACGATCACGATCCTGAATTCGATTCTAGCGCGGTCAGCAGGAAGTACGTGGACTACAACTCAGTCTGGAGAAAGGGCGACATCATGGAAGGTAAACTAGACATGGGCGGACACGCGCTCACGAATCTTCTGGATCCCGTGCACATGTCAGACGCCTGCACCCTGATTTCGGTGGTGGAGAAAGTCAAATATGCCAGGCAATTAATCACCATGTGGGTCGAGGAGACCGATGCGTTTGAGGAAGGAAAAGCCGGGTGGTCTTTCGGAAACAGAGGTAGTGGATCGCAACACGGTGAGGTGGGATATCCCATGCCGTTGGGAGATGAAATCATTCGAATGGGTCTGGCTCCCACGGATTTGAATAACAGAGCAGTCGTCAATCTCACGGTGAACAGAGTAGAGAGCGATAAGAGATACAATGTCGAAAAGACCGGGAATCAACACTCGAATGTTAGCACGTTCGGCACGCCTCTCAAAGTGAACGCTGGAGACAGGATTAATTTCAAGACGAAAACCAATAATCCCGAAGCCGCCACTTCCATGGTGAGCCTATTGATCGAACTTGATCCTCTGAACAAACAGTGAACGTGTGGAAATAATTAATTAAAAATAATGAGTAATTACTAAAAACAAAAAAACAAAAAAAATAAAAAGTAATGAGATTTAGAAAGATGTTCAATCTCTCTAGATCTCATTACTTTTTATTTTTTTATTTTTTTTTTTGTTTTGTTTTAATACGTTATTTCTCATAATGTTTCATCTCGTGAAATTGGATCACCTATCTCGAAACACGCATCGACATCTATTTTAGCATTTCGAAGAGCTTTTATAAATTCTCGAAAAGCAGTCAGTCCTCTATACGACAACATGTCTAAAAGTTTTCTGGTCTTATCTTCTATCAAGATTTTACTTTCGATTTCGCATCTCATATAATCGGTCAATATCAAAGGTTCTGTTTCGACTAAAGTGTCTAGAATTATTGCTAGCAAATCTTGCGAAATATTTTTAATCAAACCACGTCTGTTTCTTCTCAAGTATTCTCTTTCTTTATCCTTCATTTTTGTAATTATTTTTTTTAATTTTTATTTATATATTTTTTTTTCTTTCTTTTTTTTCTTCACACACACGTCTCTCATCGAATGATCGACATCTTATTTCCATCCGATTCGAATTGTAATTCTCGATCCGACAGGACCAGGGCGAAGGCAAGGGCAAGGTTTAAGCCAAAGCACCTGGCACAGAAATGATAAACCTTCCAGTTTATGGCATACCTGAGGTATTTCCTAAACCCCCAATAAATCCTGATATGGACATAAGTGTCCTTGAGATCTATTCTCACGGTCAAGTCATTCTGATGCATTTCCATTTAAATATAGTGTTGAAATGATTAATGCCATTTGGATTTTTACTAATCGTCGGGTAGTAGTCAACGATTAATTGACTTGTTGGTTTGGCAATGTCAGATGCTAAACTAAGCAATAAATTTTACAAAACTGTGGTTTTAACTGAATTCATTGGCTGGAGTGGCTTCCAAATTATGATACAATTAATGGGTCTAACTGCACGACATTACAGAAGCCAATGTCTCCATGTCCTTACGACCAAACAGCCGGTGTTTCCAATGTAGAAGCACGAGTGTGATAGCACACCTCAAATGAAAAGTACTGAATTAATTTTAATAATATAAAATAAAATTTCTTAAAGTTACACAAAGTGGAAACTTCAAGGCTTTAGAGAATACACTCAGGTGACTTATCGACAAGTGATTCACTAATCAGTTAATAGATTTGTTTAGTATTAATTGCGTCAGCCTCGACTAGTCGAAAAATCGTTTCAATACTATTTAAATAGGATTTTGGCTTGACATAAGAAAAAAACTAAGAACCCTTCTCAAGTAAACTTTAGTTGAAGGAGAAATAATCGTAATGATGTTGGCGTATAACTAGATGCTGTAAACTGTGATTCTATGAGGAAAAAAACACTATAAAGTATATAAAACAGATGCCAAGAGGCTTGAATACTGAAGCATTCCTCTCTCACTGGACCACAATATGGTAGATCTGTATTGGCTTGGGGTTCAACGATGCATCCAGTTTTCCATGCATCATGATTCATTCCTGCCGATTCAATTCACGATTCATCTATCTGAATGATTTGATGCATCGTTTGAAGCCCTACTCATGTACTAATATTGAATACCATAAAAAAAGATTTTTAGATAGGTCTAAAAAAGTAACAGAACTTCTCTTAAATGCCTTGGAATTTCAAACTCTGTGAAGAGCCTGGTTAATATTATGCAAACTCCCTCTCTCTCTCTATCCTCTCTATGTCTATCTGTCTGTATCTCTATCTGTCACTCAGTCTGTCTGTCCCTGTCTCTCTCTCTACTCTTTCTCTCTCTCTCTAGATAAGCTGTGTTTGCAATATCCTGGACATCCTGGATTCTCCTCACTCAAAATCTTCTGTGATTTTATTTGCATTGCGATGAGCAGTACGCCCTAGTACACGGCGTCATCGTGCCCCCATGTGGGCAGTGGGGATGAAGTGTCTTGCCCAAGGACACAATGCAGTTGCCGCAGCTGGGATTCGAACTGAGGACCTCTCGGCTTGCAGCCTGCAACTCTACCACCTTAGCCACCGTGCTCCCACAATATTATTGTGTCCACGACATCTGTCGGAGGTTTTGGTGGACATATAATCCAGGTCTCCATCAGTTCATCTGTCTGTCCGTCCCAGACATGTTAACCTCCAGAATAATTTTTCAGGGAACCTGAGGGTGATCTTCAGGGAAATGGGATGGATTTCAGGGAAAAGTTCGTGCAGGGACAAAATAAAAGAAAAAACTTGTGAATTTTCAGCTCATGGACCAATTTTAACACCAGGTTATATACAGAACTAGTTGTCAACTATGCTGATGCATTTATGCTATGTTAAAAAATCATAAAATAACTGTTGATTTAACCCCCCACCCCCCAAGGATCCTCTTCTTCATGAGACCCCCCCCCCCCCCACTATCAACCACCCACACTGTCCCACAGAGCACCACCACCTGTGGTTTGCTCTTATCAAAGTCTACTTAGCTAATAATTTCCCAAGTCTGGAAATGTTAACAGGAAAGGATGTCCTAATGTTAAGTTACTTCAAGAACATCAGTACTTAGAAAGTATCTTTATCAAACTTCACACATGTGGGATGTTTGTGCCCTACACAAAACTTTTCTTTTCATCCTTGAAGCATTTTTTTTTTCAATTCCATTCAAAATTTTCTGGGTACAGATGGCCAACAGTTAACAGTTCTGTAGTCAGCACAACAGAATAAATGTAGTGTTAGAAAATAAGTCCATTGTGTTTAAATATGCAGTCATAATTTTTCGGCATCCTAAGCGACTTTAACCTACTTTTAAACTGTGTTAAATAGTTGTTGTTTACGTTCTGATTTTGGAAAAGGGATGAGAATTAAAGCTATTCTATTATTTAACTCCTTTTCATATATTTTATTTTCTAAAAACTGCATTTAAATGAAGGTGGAGTTTTCAATTTTTTTAAAGTAAGTCACCTATTTTCACTTCGACACTCGCACATTGATCACAAAATCTCCGAAGAAAAAACCCAGAAATAAATATGAACATAGTTGAAATATATATCATAAAATACCCTTTTCTTAATTAAATTTAACTTAAATCCATATTTTACTGCTTCGTGAGTTTTTACCAGAGTTTGAAATGCATGTGATTTGACTCTGAACATTTTTCATAAGTTACAACGGGAACGAAATATTTTACTGTTGTTTTCCGGGATTTTTGGTCCAAAACTGATTCCCGTCCGGGAGGCCGGGAACTACACTGAAATTCCGGGATTTTCCCGGGCATTCTGGGAGAGTTAACATGTCTGGTCCGTCCATAATTCTGTACTTCTTTAAGAGCATTTTGCATAAAAACTCAAGCATCGTTTGTCAGATTTTCATGTCCATGGTATGGTGGCAGAGCAGCATGAAGGAAAGGATGATCACATATAGAGAGTTTTGTCCATGCATACATATCCGAGTTATGGCCCTTGTTATACTTGGAAAACTTTCTGAGCAAAAATTTTACATTATAACTAAAGTATCGGTTGTCAAATTTTGATTTTCTTTGTTGTGTTGAGAGACCAGCATGGAGGAAGGCATATCCACATAGTGCGGGTTTAGTTTATGCATATGTACCAGAGGTATGGAGACTATGGACCTTGTTACACTTAGAAAACTTTTCGTATAAACGTTTTCCATTATAACTCAATCATTGATGGGCAGATTCGGATTTTCTTTGCTATGGTGAGATGCCAGCACAGGGGAAAGTACAGACACATACTGTGGGTTTCATCTATGCATACATACCAGAGTTATGGCTGATAAACTATTGTGGTTTCCTTCTACACATATGTAGTTATGGCCCTTATATTTACAAACTTTCCGTACAAATGCATTGCTATATTATCCTTGTTTTATAATGTTTCATATAAACAACCCACCTGTAATTGATGAATGGATGTCTATTTTTCCATGGAGTATGATTCTTTGCAGTTCATCTTCCAATATTAGCTTATCATTCTCATCAGTATACTTTGATCTGATTGGCTGTGGCATAAGATTATGCTGGAAATCAAATTCAAGAATTAATATTTCCTTTACACAAATATGGATCTATTGTATGCTGAGAGTGGATTATTATTAAAACAACTGGAAAATGGATTTATATATTTATTTGCTGCGTGTTCCAGGGCACTTTCAGGACATGTGACAATATCCCGATGCAACAGAAGTATAAAGTCAAGTTTAGCCAATTGTTTTTACCTACGCCACCCAGATTAAGGAATTTCCATCCCAGACGTTCTTCTTTAGTTTATCAGTGAAACAAAATGCATTCACCATGGGAAACTGCTCCACTTCCAAGGGTTGTGACGGGGATGTAGAATGGAGCTTCCACCGAGGTAACAACTCATATTCTGTATAAAGACCTAACAAATGCATGCCTAACAAGTGCATGCAAAGCTTCTGTCAATGGACCTCCAGATTAAACCAGCAGAGCTGCTGAGCTAAGCATCTTTGGAGATATTCCAGTTCGGTTCTGGCTGTTGCAGTAAACCGCGAAAAGCAAACTGCAAAACTAGCTAAAACCGACCAAACAGTTTTACTGTGTTTGTGTATTAACTACCTGATCAAAGTACCGGGTCTCTTACTGGGAGGACTGGACTTGTGACCCCTATGGACTCTCATCAATTTGTCTATCCGGCAAAGGGGCGAATAGGTATTGTTCTCATTGTTACATTTTCTCCTTTATTGTCTCGTCCAATGGACGAGTCAATAAGGGATAAAATGTGACCATGAGAACACAACATGGACTAAACAAACTGTATTCATTTGTTACACTACTCTGTTTTTTCTGTCTTCGTAGGCTAAGCATCTAATCCCCTAGAACTCCTAAGAATAATCAAAAGAAAATTAAGCTGATCCAAATGGAGATACTTACAAACAGGGCTTTTTATGGTGAGTGGTTTTATTGTTTATTGAGTGTTTAAGGTCACATACTTATGCACAATGGCTAATCGTGACCGTGACAGTTTTACGGGTGGAGGTAGCCAGAGTACCCAGAGAGAACCACCGAGCATCGACGAGCAACTGTCAGCTCTTCAACATTCTAACTCTTTTCAAGCTCCGCTCAAGCAGGGTTACAGCAGTTGAAGACATGTGCACCATCAACGTGCAGTACGGCTTAGTACACGGCGTCATCGTGCCGCCATGTAGGCAACCGGGATAAAGTGCCCTGTCCAAGGACACAACGTGGGTCATCCCGGTCAGGGATTGAACTCGCGACCTCAAGCATAGAAGTCCAACAGTCTGCACTGAGCCACCGTGCTCCTGAGTTGAGTGGTATCATACAAACTATTTGCTAATATACAAAACGTCCTGAACAGTAAACGAACAGGACGTAAACACAGGGGATAAACGGAATACTCATTCCATAAAACAAGTTAAACTCCCAAGAATTTTAATAAACAAGGGGCCCCATGGGGCCTTAATCACTCACCTGCCAAAGTGGTTCAAATAAGTATTTGTGCGTCACATTCAGTTAGACATGGTTCATCAACACTACAAAGGAATGAAGTCATAAAATTTTATCAAAAAACACTAAGGAATGGATTTGAACAAACCTGCGCCTAACATGCTCCCCCGCCACCCCCACCCATAGAGAGCCCAAATATTAAGCCAGGGACTCAAATTGAACAAACTTGAATCTGATCCCCCCTTGAGATGAACTATATACCAAATATGAAAGAATTCTGACTGGTGGATCTGAAGAAGAAGGTTTTTAAAGAAATGTCCTCACATTGCACTAAGTTAAACTTTGGGCCCCAATAGTGAGCCAAAATATTAACAAAGGGACCCGATTTGAACAAACTTGAATCTGACCCACCTAGAGATGTTGTATACCGAATATGAAAGGATTCTGACTGGTGGATCTGAAGATTTCTTGAACAAGTTGTTCAAAGAAGTATTTTGGATCACATTCAGCTAATCAACCGGACCCCAAATTTTCAGGCTAAGTTATTAGTTTTTTTCATCTTAGAATTGAACAAAACACATAAAAAACATTTTAAAAAATTTCTAAATTTTCGTCCAAAATTTCTGTTTGCACCAGACCCAAAATTTTCAGACTAAAAATTTTTTTTTTCATCAAAATTGAACTAAACCCCTAAAAAAATTGGAAATTTTTTTTTCTTTGAATTTTAGTCCAAAATTTTTTTTAAGTCCAAACCAGACCCAAAATTTTCAACCCTGGGACCCGATTTGAACAAACTTGAATCTGATTCCCCCTAGAGATGATGTATACCAAATATGAGAGGATTCTGACTGGAGGATTTGAAGAAGATTTTTAAAGAAATTTCCTCATATTGCACTAAGTTAAAATTCAGTCTCCCATAGGGAGCCCAAATATTAACCCAGAGACTTGATTTGAACAAACTTGAATCTGAGCCCTTAGAGATGTTGTGTACCAAATATGAAAAGATTCTGACTGGTGGATCTGAAGAAGATTTATAAAACAAGAGGTCCCACAGGGCCTTAAGCGCTCATCTTGAACAGAACACAATAGAAACAGAGTCCAAGAATGAGTCTACATCAAGCAATCCATCTCCATAGGGTACACTATCAATCCTTGAGTCCCTCAGGAGTGACAAAAAGAATCTGGGCATCATTCCTTTTCTTCAGTTGATCATAATGTAAAATGTAGAGCTCCCCTATGTAGCCCCTTGATACAACCTATGTGGATTAATCTTAGTTACATACCTCTAGAGGGTATTTAATACAATTTTTTTAATTCTTCAGCAACATGGCCAATTATGGCTCCCATAGGGAGCCCAAATATTAACCCAGACTTTCAATTTGAACAAAGTTGAATCTGACTTCCCTAGAGATGTTGTGTACCAAATATGAAAGCATTCTGACTGTTGGATCTAAGGAAGAGAAATTTCAAAGAAATTTCTTCATATTGCACTAAGTTAAAATTCAAGCTTCCATAGCGAGCCCAAATATTAACCTACAGATCCAATTTGAACAAACTTGAATCTGCCCCCCTAGAGATGTTGTATACCAAATATGAAAGCATTCTGACTAGTGGATCTGAAGAAGATTTTTGAAGAAATTCCCTCATATTGTAAAGTTAAGTTTCAGGTTCCCATGTGGAGCCCAAATATTAACCCAGGCACTCAAACTGAACAAACTTGTATCTGACCCCCCTGGAGATGTTGTATACCAAATATGAAAGCATTCCGACTGGTGGATCTGAAGAAGATTTTTAAAGAAATTACCTCATATTGCATTAAGCAAATATTTGGCTATCATAACAAGCCCAAATATATACCTAGGGATCTGATTTGAACAAACTTGAATCTGACCCCCTAGAGATGTTGCATACCAAATATGAAAGCATTCTGACTTGTGGATCTGAAGGAGAAGATTTTAAAAAATTATCCCTCATATTGAACAAAGTTAAAATTTGGGCTTCCATAGGAAGCCCAAATATTAACCTAGGGACTTGGTTTGAACAGTCTTGAATCTGACCCTCATAACAATGATGTATACCAAACATTAAAAGAATATGACTGGTGGTTCTGAAGAAGAAGATTTTTAAAGAATATTCTCCATATTACACTAAGTTAAAAATTCGGGCCCCTGTATTGGGCCCAAATCTGAACCAATGGGCTTTATTTTAACAAACTTGGATCTGCCCCCCCCCCCCCCCCCCCTTTCCCTATGAATGCTGTATACCAAAAATCACAAGATTCTGATGATTGGTTCTGGAGAAAAGATTTTTAAAAAATTTTTTTGCAAATCTGCTGACTCAAAATTTTTTCAATACCCTTTACAGAAAACCCTAACATAACCGATGGCAATTTCTTTTAACCATTCAATTCTACTGGTCCTAAGGATGCTTCATACCAAATAACAGCTCCCTGTTCCATGTGGTTTGGGAAATATAGGCATTTGAAAATATTTCTATTTTTAGCTTCCAGGGTTCCAATGGGAATGCGGGAATTTTTGTTTTGCACGAGTCAAGTACTTATGACCCAATAATACCACATACCAAATTTGGTTCAAACCGGACCATCGGTTCAGAAAATAGAAATTTTGGGCAGGGCCAAAAATCTTACCCCTCTCATTACAAAGCCAAATATTGCTTCATGAACTTCGTTTGAACAAACTTGATTCTACACCTCAAAAGGAAGCTCCTTAACAAATATCAAGTCATTTTACACACTGGTTCATGAGAAGAAGATTTTAAAGATATTTTGGAGCAATTTCCCCCACTCCCTCCCTATGGGGCTGGGCATGTTGAGTTGAACAAAAATGCAATGACCCTTCAGGACCATCACTCACACAAACTTTCACTTGAATTGACCGAGTGGTTATGGAGGAGAAGGCCAAAACATGGTTTTGACGGATGGCGGATGGAGAACGATGAGATTAGCTCAGATTGATTTTGTGAAGATGAGCAAAAAATTACCTCATATTGCACTAAGTTAAAATTTGGGCTCCCATAGCGAGCCCAAATATTAACCCAGCGACTCGATTTCAACAATCTTGAATCTGACCCCCCCAAGAGATGTTGTATACCAAATATGAAAAGAATTTGAAGATTTTTTTGGTATTTTATGGGTGCTATCAGAGTTATGCCCCTTTGCCCCTTGAGTGCCCCCATGGGCGTGACAACTTTATTTGAACAAACTTGAATTGACATATGACAGGGAACATGTACACCAGATTTGGTTCAATTTGGTAGAGTAGTTTGTGAGGAGAAGTCGATAATGTTAAGTTTACGCTGGGCAGACGAAGGACGACGGACAGAAAGTGATTAGTAAAGCTCCCCTTGAGCTTCGCTCAGGTGAGCTAAAAATTCACAATAAAAAAGCCGAAAGAGCTTGGGAAGTAACACTAATAAAACAACAGTGGAGTCATAGTAATAATGGCTAAGTTCAGAAGCACATCGCAAAAATGGGAAACATGAATAATTTTGCATAAAATTATAAAGTTACAGCCCTGAACATCCAAAACCACCGTTATTCACTTCCAGAATGATGCTTTGCGCCAATTCTGGTCTCTTCTTGGGTACTGCGCATGCGCAGTACTAAAATTATGGAGGGCCAGTTAGGACTTTCAAATTTTGGTATCGTATTCAAATTTGGGGGATTGGGGGGGTTCAAAATTTGTGTTTGGCCCTTGATATTATTGAGTTTGCACAGCTAAGTCTGGGCCATTTGTTCTAGTCTAAAAATAGTAAAAATTTGCAAGAGAGACAGCTCGCCTCAAAATCGAAAGACTCATTTAAATACTATCAGCCACACAGACCCCCCAACACCAACAATGCCAGTTTCAAGATTGTTCAAGACCTCAATAGAAATTTAGACATTCAAGGCCTCATAGCTTGAGGTATTACGTGTTCACAGACAAAAAGTTTGTCTTTACTCATGGGTGTTCCCAGCACAGTGTCACAAAAGATGTTTCAGTGTGTTACAGGTTTACAAGTGGGAAATTCAGAGGAGGCTTTGACTAATCAACTATTTGTCATTTACTCCTGTCGACTAGTCAACTTCTTAAAATCACTGAATATCCCCCCAAATATCTCTTTTTGAACTCTTCAAGTAGATTGCACTTCCAAAACTACCTTGATTCAATATCAGGGACAGGGGTCAGCCGAGTGGGCGACTTGGGCGAAGAAGTCGCCTTGTGATTCCTCAAGTCGCCTTGGCTTACATTGGGGGCGAAATTCAAGTCGCCCTCCAAAACTTCCTTGGGAGAATGGCAGTTTACTGTATTTTCTTATGTTTTATTTTTTAAAAACACCCGCTTCCGCATTCGCCAAAAAAGTAAACACGGCTGCTGTTAAAGTCTGTCACACGGCTATGAAAATAGCCAAAACTAGCCCAATTTTATATTTCTGAAAAGAATTGTAATGGTGTAGTCGTTCGAACAATACGTCCCAACTGATACTGATAACAACCAGCACAAAATGGCTATTTAAAAACAAAGTGCCAGCCAAAACAACGAATCACACAAGGCACGCATCGAGTTAATTAGAATTTATTAAAGTTAACCACCGTTTCAAAACAAAAAAAATTGTATTGGAGACAGTTCATCCATATCGAAATTGCTTGCGGTTAGGCTCTGTTCCACTGAAAAATTGTTGCATTGAAACTTTCCCCGCAATTTGCATTGAATGTTTTTCTTTGAAAACTTGCGAAGTTGTGTTGGAAGGGGGTTAAATGTAATAAGGCTACGATAGAAATCA
This sequence comes from Pictodentalium vernedei, assembly GCA_031216915.1. Classification (NCBI taxonomy): domain Eukaryota; kingdom Metazoa; phylum Mollusca; class Scaphopoda; order Dentaliida; family Dentaliidae; genus Pictodentalium; species Pictodentalium vernedei. The sequence goes on from CM062297.1 coordinate 386,360,661, forward strand.
CAGATATTAGGATGGATAAGAATGGCAGACCTTCATAGCACCAATCACAAGTGTCAGTGTAAGATGGTTGGCAGAAATTGTCAGTTTTCTGAACAGTGTATTATTATCCAGCGCAGCCGGGAAGGGAGACAACTGAAATATTTTGTCATTTACCTAAGAAATAAATTAACTCAAATTGTTAATAACGCTTAATTTACGAAGGATATCAAAAACTTTTTAACTACGCTTTTCAATTCAGTTAGGGCATTCAGAAACCATGAATGACCCAGCTTCTTATATGAACTTGAAATTTATTTTAAACACTTAAAATATTTTTTTAAAAAGAATATACCTTCTATGACAGAGAAGAACAGTCTCACCATGGGTAATGCTAAATTTCAAATCCACTGCATTGAGGCAAATACAAAATCAACTGCATGGTAACCTTAGTCATCACTGTTAGGCAAAGAGTTAGGGGGTATTCAGAAACCATGAACGACACAGTTTTTTGTGGGGTGGGGGGTGGGGGGAGGGTTTAACCTACATTCTGTTATATACCATCTGACTTAGTTTTGTGTGTATATGTATGTTTTGTATAACTTTTATTTTTTTCTCCACAATTGTGTCCTCTATGTTCATTTATTTTGTCACGATGTCATATACGTTTTATGTTTTTTTCTGATTTCTCCTTCATGTCCACTGACTTCTCTCTCCTGGTCCCCGACTTCTCCCTAAAGTCTCTGGAGGGAGAAGTCACTACTCCCTAAAATCAGCTGCCAGGCTGACCCCTGATCAGGGATATATTAATTTTTTTGATATACTTCATTCAACTAACAAACAAATGGCTGCTGAATACAATACTTGGATAGATACCGGGCCTGACATTATTAGAAATGGAGAAGGGCTAAAAATAGCTCCCCTGGCATGGCCTAGGGGAGCGATTAGTTCTCCTCAAGCTTACAAAAGCTAAAAGGGGCAAAATGAAGTTTTACTATTAATCAATTCTGCCTGTGGACTTTGTACATTTTATATTGTATTGCTAACAACAGGCTTGTCATTTTGAAAATTGCAGGAGGGCCATTATGGTTCGCCCCAAATCACCCCAGGAGGGCCATTTTGGGTTTGCCTAAAATGACCCCAGGAGGGCCATTTTGTTTCAGCCTGCTGGTTAGGCAACTAATATCATTTTAAAATACATAGTTTGTGTAATTATGATGCACATCATCACATAATGTAAGATAACTTGGGGCGAATCAACCAGATTTGGGGGACGAATCGTTCCGGCTTGGGTTTTGGGGCGAAACATCCCAGGCAAATCATCGGGGGTCGATCTGGCTTGGGGATGATACATCCCATAATTGCGCATGACACAAGAGTTGTCACAGTCTGATGTACAATGTAATAACTAATTACAACTTTAGAATTGGAGGACCTCTCGCTGGTATGTGGAAAGTTACTTACTGTTTCTGGGTGACTGCGTCATCGACACACTACAAACTTCATTGCGCTTTGTTACCTCCTTCAATCTGCGAAAATTGTCATTTGAGAAGGACGATTTTGAGGTGCCTTCGGCTGAATTAATGGGCTGCAGAAATCAGGGTTAGACCAACGTTTACCATCCGTGGAATTTTGAACTCAGGCGGGCGGCTGCGGCCCGGGACGATCGCCTGCCTCAAAATGACAAGAGGCTCCAGGGGGCCTGCGGGCGCTCACCTGACATGGTAGCCTAAATATCAACCCAAAGAATTGATTTCAACAAGTTGCATCTGCTCCTCCTATGAATAGCTTATACCAAATATCCAAAGATTCTGACCAGTGGTTCTAAAAAAAAGGATTTTTAAAGAATATTCCTCATATTGAACTAAGTTATAATTCGGGAGCCCATATATGAACCCAGGGACTTGGCTTTAACAAACTTGAATCTCACCCCCCCCCCCCCCCCCTCCCCCCAAGGATGCTGTACACCAAATATCAAAACATTCCGACTGCTGGATCTGAAGAAGATTTTTAAAGAAAATTCCTCATTTTGAACTAAGTTACAATTCAAGCTCCCACAGTGCGTCCAAATATGGACCTAGCGACATGGCTTGAACAAACTTGAATCTCACCCCTCTAAGGATGCTGTATACCAAATATCAAAACATTCCGACTGCTGGATCTGAAGAAGATTTTTTTTTAAAATTCCTCATTTTGAACTAAGTTATCATTTGGGCTCCCACAGTGAGCCCAAATATGGACCTAGGGACATGGCTTGAACAAACTTGAATCTCACCCCTCTAAGGATGCTGTATACCGAATATCAAAACATTCCGACTGCTGGATCTGAAGAACATTTTTTTAAAAAATTCCTCATTTTGAACTAAGTTATAATTTGGGCTACCAGAGTGAGCCCAAATATGAACCCAGGGACTTGGCTTGAACAAACTTGAATCTCACCCCCTAAGCATGGTGCATACCCAATATCAAAAGATTCTGTCTGCTGGATCTTGAGATGATTTTCAAAGAAATTTGCCTGAAATGCACTAAGTTCATGTTTGGGCTCCTATACAGAGCCCAAATATAAACCCAGGGGGGCCGATTTGAACAAACTTGAATCAGATCCACCCCACAATGTTGCATACCAAATATTAAAGATTCTGCATGCTGGATCTGGAGAAAAAGATTTTTTAATAAATTTGCTTGAAATGCACTAAGTTCGAATTCGGGCTTCTATACTGAGCCCAAATATGAACCCAGGGGGCCGATTTGAACAAACTTGAATCAGATCCACCCTACAATGTTGCATACCAAATATCAAAAGATTCTGCCTGCTGGATCTGGAGAAGAAGATTTTTTTATGTTTTTCCCATTGCCTACGGTGTTAAAAAGTGCTGACTCAGAACTTTTTCAAAGTCCTGAAAAAGTACCTTGTGATCAAACCGATAGGGATTTTTTTTAACCATTCTATTCTACTGGATAAAAGTAAAATTTATACAAAATAAGAATTTTCTGTGTCGTGTAGTTTTGGAGATATGGCAGTTTTAAAGGTTTTTCCTATTTTTAGCTTCTGAGGTTCTCACGGGGCAATGAGAAAAAAAAATTTTGCATCAATCAACTACTTATGACCCATTATCATCTCATATCAAATTTGGTTCAAATCGACCTCACGGTTCTGAAAATAGAAATTTTAGGCGTGGCCAAAATTTTTGCCCCTCCCATAACGAAGGTAAATAATGACCGACAAACTTCTCTTGAACAAAATTGATTCTAAACCTCAAAAGGACTCTGTATACCCGATATCAAGTCTCTGCTAATGGTGGTTCATCAGAAGAAGATTTTCAAAAAATTTAGCCATTTTTTCCCCACCCCTCTGCTCAATATGAGCCGAAACCTAATTTGCATAAAAATCAAAATGCCCCTATATAACCACTACTTACATGAAATTTAATTAAAATGTGGCCAGTGGTTTAGGAGAAAGAGGCTCAAACACCACCTTCATGACACACAACGGACAAAAAGTGATCAGAATAGCTCACCCTGACTTTCAGTCAGGTGAGCTAACAAGCCTGTAACAAGGTAGTCTCTACACTGCCCCTCCCACACCTCTGGGCCTTGACAAGACAAATTTGTACATATTTTGTCTCATGTTAGCCTTGTATTGGGTAGTTTTCTGCCATTATGTTAGGTAAAGGGTTAAAGTGACTCAATTCTTTTTATGTGAATCCTACCAGAGGTGCAGCGAGAATTTAAATGGATTCTCTCTGGTTTTGTTGCATGAAACTTTTGGCAAAATATAAGCCCTGGTACAGAAATATTATGTTCTTGGGGTACAAGTAACTCACATCATCACTGATTTCCTTTAGTATACTTGGTTTCAATTCCATGTGTTTAAACAATGTACCAACGATTACACATTGTTCATCACTAGAAAGCTCATGTAATTTGTGTACTGGAACATCACCTGAAATGAAAATGATAAAGGCTTAAGAAAACATGTTTTATCCACTCGAGGAGTTCTCATATGCTTTCAAAAGTCATCAGAGTTCGGTGCTAATCAAAAACATTACCCCAAAAAAACTTCCTTATGACAATACTGGCCAAAATTTCCCCAAGAGTTGGTCAAAATCTCCCCAACAATTGCTCAAAACGACACCTGGTTGATTTTTTGTGGTGCTATGATTTCAATGAAAGTGTCAATGAAACTGTAGCTCAACTTGACAAACTTGAACTTGGTAAGTTATAAGTGAAATGGCAAAATTGAAGATCATTGGTACCAATGTTATTTGGCGAAATTTAAACATTACAGCATTGTGTGTGCACAACATCAGAGTAATCCATACATTTTTAAATGTAAACTGTAAGGCTGGTTAAAGGAAGAATGTTGATACTCAAATACAGTAAGTTCTGAGGTTATTGTAAATGGCAACTTTTTTCACAGAAATGAATGCTTATCAATAGCTCTTATCTTGAGGTCCCGCCTAATGAGCACACGAAGTTCAAAAACAATCCTCAGTGCTCGAAATGAACAAAATTGATGGGTGCAGGTTTAAGGGCCTATATAAGTAATGAAATTTTGTTTATTTTGAAAATTCTCACCTCTGATATTCCTTCAATTCAAATTAAATATACACAAAATGTACATCAAAATGAAGGTTGGGATGTATAGAACACGAATCACATATGTAATCAACTCATAGAGTCGACTGTAGGTACCACTGGTTCCTGGAAGTCTGCTGTCGATTTCGCACCAGAACTGATAATTTAATAATATTTCAAGAAAACAACTTGTGGTCAAATGTGCTTTACATATCCAAGAACAAAGCTAGGGGATAAAACTTCTTCAAAAACACGGCGACAGAGCTCCATTGGGGAAAATTCCAAAACCTTTGCTTTTGTTTACGTATGAGTATACTTTCGATTTCCGGTCGACGTCATCGGACAGAAAAAGCATGTAAAAACAACGCCGTCTAAAATCAAATAATGAAAAAGATCGCCTTCATACAGTATACTGTTATTAGATAGAGATTGCACAGTTGCCATATTCAATGCAAGGTATCATGATACCTGTTGTAATTTCTTAGAATTACGATTTTGTTTTTCGATGGAAATTCGTGGTAACGAGTGATTTGCGCATGTCTGTCGAGCATGGAAACCTTCTTCAATAAAAAATGCAGACAGTGATGTCCTTTTCCAAAATGCAGTCCTACCGCTGTATTCCAAAGTGTTTTGAATGCCTAGCTTTGTTCTTGGATATATGAAACACATTTGGCCACAAGTTGTTCTGATGAAATATTATTTTATTATCAGTTCTGGTGCGAATACGGTAGCAGACTTCCAGGAACCAGTGGTGCCAACAGTCGACTCTATGAGTTGATTACATATGTGTTTCGTGTTCTATACATCCCAACCTTCATTTTGATGTATAATTTGTGTATATTTAATCTGAATTTAAGGAATATGAGAGGTGAGAATTTCAAAATAAGCAAAATTCCATTACTTATATAGGCCCTTAAGCTCCCGCAAAATCAGAGACGAGCGTAAATTGCACGCGTAAAATGTTAGTACAAGAATTTTCGAGGGACTACTGTCACAAAACACCAGAAACCTTAACCCTTTGAACCCAACCGGCCACTTTTCCAGCCAGGAACATGAAACGCCATAACGTCATTAAATAGGATGTTCAGTAAATGTGTGGGGTAGACAATCAATATTTTCAACGTGCATCCCCGAGGCTGCACGTTGAAAATATTGATTGGTCCACCCCAAATAATGTATATGGACTCTTGCTGCCATTGAACTGGCATGGCAGATCCCAGTGGAATTTAAAGGGTTAAGTGCATAGGGAATTGCTGAATTATAACAGTAACTTGCCACTGGCCAGTGTGCTGCTTTCTCAAAAGAACACACATATACATTCCCTCACAATATATTAGTGCTCCATAATATTTTTCAACGAGTGCATTTTTTAGCTCCCGTAAAACAGAAATCACGGGTGTTGACGGGAGCAATTGCACTTGCACCCGCCTCATTTCCAGAACTGAAAACAGGTATATAATGTATAGCAGCGGCAGCGCCAGGATTTCAATTCAGAGGGGGGGGGGGCTACAGTACAGTCGCCGTGAACTGGTCATAATCCATGCGTGGGCAGTGATGTCCACGCATGATTTTACCAGGTGACAGAAAATCATCATCAATAAAATTTGAATTAATGAAGCACCGGATTGTACCCTGTGCTTCATTAATTAAATTTTCAATGATTATTGCTGTAAACAGGGTTTGAAATATTATATAATACCATTGCGTCCGTGGAAATATTGCCCACCTTTAGAAAGTGACCAGTCCACGGTGGCTGTACTGTATGTAAGATGGGGGGGTCCAAGGTCGAGATACCTTCGGCATCTCCCGAAGTGCGTAGGCCTGAGCCGAATTACAGACAACCCGGACCAAAGACAACTCGGACCAAGACAACTCAGACCACTTTTGAAGACAACTCGGACCAACTTTGAAGACAACTCGGACCAACTTTAAAGACAACTCGGACCAACTTTGAAGACAAGTCGGCCTAATTTTCAGGACAACTCGGACCACTTTTGAAGACAACTCGGACCAACTTTCAGGACAACTCGGCCCAACTTTTGAAGAAATCGACTCAAGTTTCAAGACAAGACGGACCAACTTTCTAGGCAACTTGGCCTGACTCGGTGAATAATTCGGACCTAAATAGTGGACAAACGAAGATTCGGGGTTGGTGGGGAAAGACACAGAACAACCAGTCACAGTTTAAACGATTTATTAAAAACTGAGACATGACAATCAAAGACATGAATAAATTAATGAATAAAACTTCACATAAAAAACAATGTCCAGCACATATTTTAACAAACTATATGTACAATATATATGTATTGGTATTTAAAGTCACAATTCTTCAAATTTAAGTCTGTATGAACATCAGCATTATTATCTGAATGATATATATACATTCACCCTTTACCTAACGCTTGTAGCAGACGACACTCGTAACGCGTTACTAATTTTTTTTTTTTGCTTCATAAACATAGGTTATGAAACCTCATTGTCCCAGAACGGACGTGATTCGCTCGTTCCAATGAAGGATCATAATCTATGTTTTGGAAACAAAAAAATGAAAAAAACTATATGGCTGAACCAATCAGTGAATTAACTCAGGGTTGTCAATTTTCACCTGTAATTACATTGAATATAATCTCATGACTGAGTCTCTATTGTTATATTTGAGGTGTTTATTCAACACACAGATTATACACAACTTGCTCCTTTTAATGCCAAATTTTAAAATTTTTACATGCCGAGTGGAACCATGGTCGACCCGGGACACATGTGCTTGACAAGATGTATCCAAATAAGTGAACTTTAGTCACTTGGGGGGGGGGGGGGGGGGGGGAGGGGGGGATGATTCTGGACGGACTGTTGTCTTACACTCTATATATACAGTCATCAGCCATGATTGAATGACTAAATTCTCGAAACAAACATAATATATAGAAAAGCTAGTGCCTAAAACAACATGTCGGTAATCTTTTGAGCCGCCTGTTGAAAAGACGAGCTAGTACAAGCAACAAACTTTCACACATTATTTCCGTGTGATTACTTGTTTAGTTGCAATGCAAACATTCATCACATATCAAAGTTTGTGGTGAGAAGCATTTTCATTTTACAGAATAACTTCAAAGACAACACAAGCCGCACTGAAAAGTATTCCGTCGCATCTATTGAAGTATTTGAGACCACATTTAATTATTTTCGACATCATTCTTTTCTTCACAGTTGGTCCGACCTGTCTTATAGTCGTTACAACTTGTCTTTAAAGTTGGTCCGAGTTGTCTCCAAAAGTGGTCCGAGTTGTCTTGAAAGTTGGGCCGACTTGTCTTGAAAGTTGGTCCGAGTTGTCTTCAAAAGTGGTCCGAGTTGTCTTGAAAGTTCCCCCGACTTGTCTTTAAAGTTGGTCCTAGTTGTCTTCAAAGTTGGTCCGAGTTGTCTTCAAAAGTGGTCTGACTTGTCTTGGTCCGAGCTGTCTTTGGTCCGAGTTGTCCTGATCCCGCCTGAGCCAAGGTTGTGGGTATGGGAGTGTGTGTCCACCCCCCCCCCCCTCCCCCTGGTTTGGGATCTGTGGGTCTTGCTCCAGGAAAACAATTTCATATTTGGATAATTTGGACGCCATGGGGGCGATATATGAGCATTTCTACAATTTCTACAATGCCTGGTGTGGTCTTCAAGGGTGCCCAGATTGTGTCAGATGGCCATTTGGAGTTTGGGGGCCCGAGGAAACAGTGGCAGTGGGTGGGTGGGTGTGGGAGGGGGGGGGGGGGGGGACTAGCTACCACTGGTGTATAACATTTACCAAATAGAACATAGAATAGAAAATAAAACATACAATCTACCCCAAATGCATATTAACACTTCGTCAGCTGAGTGCTAGTGAAGTGTGCCATGTCCCAGTACTGCCAAATAGCTCTCAGGTGACATTTCTATGGTATTTTCTGGTACAACGATAGTGATTTAGATTAACGGAAGAGCCCAGAAATAATACCGATAAACCGAACCGAAACCAAGGTTTTAAAAAAAATAAAACCGAAACCGAACCTGGAAAAAAAAAACTCCATGCACTACCACGTGATCTTCTCTCTGATGGAATGAGACTTTTTGTTGTGTCTACATTGACCAATGTCAATGACTGTTCCATTTGCAAATTTGTGTAGCATTGTCAGGCTAGCGAAAGCTTGATATATATTCCTATTTTCGTGTTTTCAGTTTCTAATAAATCTTATTGGGGAATTTTACAACAGACTTGAAATTGAAATTGAATGGGAGGAATCTGACTTAGCGGGGTAGCTACTAATGTTCAGATCGCTGAACTAACCTTTTTCATCACTCAAACACCTTTTGAAAAAACATAGTGATCCCCATGGCAGATCAACCGAAAACTATGGTGCGAATCGACTTTTAAGACGGTGATAATCGACGTTTGAAATGGTGAGAATTGACTTGTGCGAATTGGCGGTAGTGCGATTTGACCAAGATTCTGTGGGTATATTGCGGTTATTCGACTTTTTATGGCCTGCGATTAGCAGTGTCTAATTACCCCATTTTCTCCTAGCTGTGTTAATTAACTTCTTTCTAACAGACCAAAGTCGCTCTGCATAAATGTGAGCATATTGACGATTGAAGTTTCTATCTTTCTTTGAGAATCTCTGCGATTTATCTTCATATTTGCAAGTTTCGCGACTGATTGCTTCAGACTCATTCTCATTTGGTTCTGAAAGAAAACCCCCAACATTTCCAATCGCACTTTTATCCGATTGTATCATACTATGTATTTCGTTCAAAATACTATTGTATTAACAGCAAAGTTTTGGGTTATTTTATAAAATACAAATCAAAATATTCCCGCGGATCTCAATTTCTCATTCCGGAAATGAGCAGTCAGATTTGGTTTCTAGACAACTCGTACCCACGGCAACTCGTACCAGTCAAGTCGTACCCAAAATTGGACGACTCGTACCCATTTTCGGCAGGACAACTCGTACCCACAATTGGACAACTCGTACCCATGGTTGGACAACTCGTACCCATGGCTGGTCAACTTGTACTTGGTGTTTAATTGTATGGGCGAAGGCCGTTAATGGCCTAAGAACTATACAAGCGGGGTTTTTGCTTTTGTTTCATCCGTTTAAGGTGCTATAATAGTAATGGAAATCAGTTTACTTTGAAATTCCTTCGTCATATATTCCATGAATATGAATGAAATATACACAAAGTTTACGTCTAAATGACGGCTGTGATACACAGAACAGGAAACATATATTCATTGGCCGTACTTTGTTGATAGCAGGCACCAGTGGTTCCTGAAAGTCTGCAATCGTATTCGTTCGAGAACTGGCGTGAATGACCCCCCCCCCCCTCCCCTCCAATCCCGACACCCGGTTTCTGTGCTTCAGTTTTGGGAAATAGAGTACTGGAAAAAACTAAAAGGCCTCGCATCTAGGCCTAGGCTCTGCAAGTTATCAGGGTGAAAATCATAGCCTTCGTCGCATTAACTCTTGCCTTTCCTAATTAATAATGCCACTCTCCACCTTTACATTATTTTTTGTGTGGCAAAGTTACATCACTGGTGAGGCGCCACTTCGGTCAGGCGAGAAAGGATTTCATTGTAAATTGAGAGTCCAGCCGGATTTTGTACTTGAAGCGTAGCACATTTACCCGCTGGGAAGAAAAACGGCAAACAATGACCAGTGATAGACTGAATCAAAATCACAAATGATGTTCATTTAAAAAAAAATCTAATTAAAAAGCTCTAATACATCTCTCTCTATGAGTCCACCAGCTCGCATCAACTGATTTCTGTCGGAAATTTTATGGTCAATACCGACACACCTGAAAACTCGACAGTCATTTAATTTAGACTTACCCGGCAGTGCCAGGTGTGAGATCACGAAGAATTATTTTCTATCGTCTATTACCTTATAGTCGATTGGTGTTTAATTTTCTTCCAATTATCTGTGCATATTATTATCGCCAATTAAGTTAAACTTCCAGTTGGGAGGTGTGTTTTTCTAACAATTATCTTCCATGACAATCATGAAAATTAAATGGTAATTATCATTTTTGTAAGGTTTGCAATTAGACTATAAAGGTGAATAAAAGTGAATCTCTCTCTCTCTTCTCTCTCTCTCTCTCTAGGCACCTGACTCTCGTTCCTCGACTGATCGAAACAAAAATTGGCACAGGTCTATATAGATGTAATTTGACCAGGCGTCCGACATCGCGTTAATCCTTCAACTAATGAAGGAGTGGGGGAATGAGCCCCGATCGCATCTGATTTTGCATTAACCCTACAACACGTGAACTGCTGAGTATGACTACCAGTACAACAAAATATTACGTAGAAAAGCCCTCAGAAATTTAACGAAGAGCCAAAGATTACCCGATTGGGGGTGGGGGTGGGGGGTGGGAAGGGGGTGGGGGTCGTATCCCGTATCTACACCACAGTATTAATATATAATTTAAATATTTCCTGTTTCCTTCGAATTGCTCTCTTGATGAAATGTCCATACCGGCGAAATTGACTTTCGGCGAAGTCTGTTCAGACTGTTCTGCTAAGATAAATGCTAAAAATGGAAAGTTTTTGCCTTTCTGCACACCCATTGAAAGCAGACACAAATCTTATCAAGTCCTTCGGCCAACATTCGCCTTCGCCCATACAATTAAAGACCAGGTACATGTTGACCAACTGTGGGTACGAGTTGTCCAACATTGGGTACGAGTTGTCCAACTGTGGGTACGAGCTGTCCAGCCGAAATTGGGTACGAGTCGTCCAATTTTGGGTACGACTTGACTGGTACGAGTTGCCGTGGGTACGAGTTGTCCTGATACCTCAGATTTCAGTAAGCTGAAACGGAAGGAAGCGGGTCTTTTCGGCCTCGGAAACATTCGGCCCCGGGAACATTCAGCCGGGGAACATTCGGCATGGGAACATTCGGCCTCCGTTTCCAACAAGGAAGACCAAGAGAGACACGGTTTAATATGAATTTAAATACCTTTGTTACAACTAACAACAAAAAATAAATACCGCGTAGTATAAAATATACACAATATAAAATACATTTACACTTTATATATACTGTCACACAACCTCAAAAATCTAGATGTAGTTATATCATTCTCTTTATATTTCTCCGACGCTTCCTCGATCTAACTTCTTGGATACCTTAGGACAAGCAAATAAGCGAGCAAGATGGATATTGGACTCGAAAGAATGAAAAGTTTCAGCGCGCCGAAGGCGCACAGGGACGATATGGGATTTAAATCCCTTGCGACCCGAATAACTTCGCTTTATAATTTTATTTCCTTATGAATACTGAAATTGCAGTTTGTTGGTTGTTTTAGAAAAAAAAAACAGAAAAAGAAATCCAAACATTCGCTGTTTTGGGAGTAGCCTCAGCATGTTATCCATAACGGTTACAAAAAGGGAAAAAAAAACTTGCTTTATAACTTCATTTGCTTAGCCTACGAATCCACGAGAGTTTTTTTTAAAGCTGGGATTCATCCATCAACCTATAAGGGAGAGGACTATAGTTACAGTCCACATAAAAATGTTTTAGTGTTCCAAAAAACTGTAAAACAGTATATATGATCGCCTAATCAAGTGCGATTAAATCAATCAAGCTTCAGTCGAACTGTATAAACGCTGTATGAGTATCTCATCAGAGGCCAGGACTTTGATCACTACTTCAGAAGAACTTATAAAAACAAACTTTTAAAGCTGAGTTGTGCCAAACAACACCCAAGAAGAAGTATATCATTTCGGGTTTGCATGTCGGCATTGTAGCACACATATTGTCATTCTGTTATTCAATGCAGTGGATTTTACACAATGGATTTTATATTTCATTATGGATCGGTCATCTCGTGCTCAATATATTTCGACTTTAGGAATAAAGGTAGGTCGTATATATTATTCTTTAAAAAAATATTCTGGAAAAACTCCTAATATACAAAAAAACACAACAAAATGAACTAAAAAAAATATTTTTTAAAGTTATTTTTCAACTTCCAAACTCGGAAATTTTTTACCATAAGTGGGAACATTCGGCCTCGACTGAGGCCGAATGTTCCCGGAAAAATACGTGGGGCCGAATGTTCCCGAGGCCGAAAAGACCCGGACCCAAACGGAAGGGGTGGGTGAGTTTACGGGCTGTTGGCCCCGCGTTGACACTAAATGCACATAAACATTGAGTGGAGATTCTTTCTCTACTCCGTGGAGCTGTTTCGGGCGTTAGGAAGGCAAAAGAGTCATACCTATACAAAGTCCAGTCCATATTGACTATTGAGGTCAACGAAACCTCTTCGTCACTGTGGTAGATGACTCTAAAAACATTCACTGGTAGCAGTACTTAATACAGCTGGAATTCCTGCTATTAATCAGCCAGTTTGACCGAGATGTTAGGTAAGGGGTTACAGATCTGAGATACTCTTTTCGCTTCTAGAAGGCAGACTGGGATTCAGGTCTGGCACGTCAAGCTCACTGAACTTATTATGTTGTGCGTGTTTAAAATATCCAAGTGATCAGCCTAGCAACTGATTATTGTAAATTATTACCACTTAAGGGCCAATCTTTAAGCTATTATTACCACTTTGCAGGGCGTTTCCTACTGCATTAATGTCGATTTAACGGGCAATCATATCCTCTATTGCTCAGTAGTCACGTGATAGGAGGGCCGCTAATGGAAAACAAAATTCATTATCGGCCCTCTTGTCACGTGACGTCTTTTAGAATTGAAAATTTAGAAATGAGGCGAGAACTCGCAAGGAAAAGTTGATGCTTTCGCCATGTTGCGGTCTTGTTGATCGACAGCAACAGAAACAAATGACACGTGGCCATGTTGTCAGTTGTAGCCATTTTCCATGTAGCCATTTTCTGTTTTATTAAATTTTGTGTCTTTTGATTGCTGGGATATCATTTTGGAAATGTGTAAAATTACAAATTACGTAGTGGTAATAATAGTATTCAACATCGATGCAGGGCCGCTCACGAACCATAATGCCCTCCAAAATCATGTTATTGTTTAATTATCACTAAAAATGAGGGCGTTCATTTTGTGTATTCGCCCTGTTCCCGATGACGTCACCGGGCCGGCGGGCCAATAATAAAATGGATTTTTATTATTATCATCAGAGGTGCTTGTCATTTGATCGGATCGGACAGTAAGAGCAAACTCATTAACTACAGAAAAGTGATTTTCATCATATTCTGAGTTACAAAAAGAGTCAAAACTTAACACAAACTGTTTGCTTTTTCTGAGTCTAGTCTTCCAACTTAATAATGCCATCAAATATGAGGAAAACCACTTTCAGCACACAGGAGAGGAGAATAAAGAAAGGAACAAAGAAAAGAGGGACAAAGAAAATGCAGCCAGGAGAGTGTCAGGACAAGAGAGCAAGGTAAGTCCGCACTCTAATACTAACAATAGCTCAGGTTTAGGGGGTGATAGAATGATAGACGCATCCACTACAGAATGCGAGGGCTATTCTCCAGCCCAGTTCATGGAGGTGCTTAAAGATCTTAAAAATCAGATAGCACACCTAACAAAAAAAAATTGAGGAAAAGGAAGCCAAGATTGAAGAGAAGGATGCGGTCATCAGGGATTTTATCAGGGGAACTTTCACCACACCATCACCTGTCTCACCTGTCAGTGAGATTCAGGTGGTGGCTGAGGTCCACAAAGTTCCCGCAACTCAGATTTCAACTACCTCTACCAAAGAAAATCAGGTAGGTGTGGTTGAAGTCACAGGTGTCCCGGGGCACAAAACATATGCTGAGGTAGCGAGAGGGCACAAAGGGTCTCTGAATGGGGTGCAATGGGCACCCAAGCACCATCAGAGATCACAGCTGAGACGGTTCTATTGGATCCTGCGGATCCCCTAAACAGTAAGGCTTTCTGTCCAGACAAGGACATAATAGAAATGCTGACCTCCCAGCAGGACTTGCATGACAGTCAGAGCCAAGCAGCCAAAACTCCCAACAAGAGAAAAAAAATAAGCCTAGATCCTGAGGTGGAAACACAGGAGTTAGTGGATGAGGAGGGATTTATCCACACGGTCGACAGAAAGACCAAAAAAGTGAGGAAATGCCTCTCCTCCCCCTCAGACTCCTCTGCTTCAGCCACGGGTTCTGGCTCCAATACTACCTGTAGTATCTCTGAATCCAGTATCCCACCTCTCATGGAAAAACCTTGGAATACGGTAGTGTCCAACAGCATTGACCAACTAAATAATACTCATCGATTAACCAACAGTCACAGGGGGAGGCGGAACCCACCCGTCCCCAGCAAAAAAGTTAACCCAGAGAATAATAAGAAACATCCCAATGGCATCAGCCCCCTTGTATCTACAGTATCTATTACCAGGGTTCACCCTGACACGCCCAAGGAGCTCATAAGTGAAGGGTTAGAAAACTGTAAATGGGATAGATTCGTGTCAAAGGCCACCGCTAAGGTAACTTGGAAACTGAAAGTCACATGCCCCAATAAGGAAACAAAAGTAAAAATTTTAGCTAATGGGGTTAATATTAATGGCAGGTGGCATGCAGCGGAGGAGTATAGAAGTAGCACTCCTCCGGTACAGTGCCACAAATGTCAGAAGTTTGGGCATATAGCCAATAAATGTAAAGAGACTCTAACATGCATGAGATGTGGAGGGGAACACCTAACCAAACCATGCAGATTGGACTCCCCCTCTTGTCCCAACTGCAAAGGAGATCATACAAGTAACTATTGCGGGTGTCCCCATTATAAAAAAAGTAAAGACAAACATCGAACTTAAAAAACTAAACCTAATTAAACCTGACAATGCCTCTTCTCCCCACACTGTTTGCTCCCTAGTCGCAGGAGCACTCTACTCGGTATTGAATAAACATGAGTAGGTAATAAATGGTGGTCACTAAAAGAGGTAGTCCGAGTCCGAGTCCGAGTCGAAAAAAAGCCGAGTCGGAATGTTTTTTTATCATAAAAATCTTCATACGATAGACATGGGTGCAATTCTGACATATATTATGTCGATGAATGAATGAATGAAAGGTTTTAGCGCGCCGAAGGCGCGCAGGGACGATGTGGGATTTACAAATCCCTTGCGACCCGGTTAACCTTATTTTTTTTTTTCCTTGGATCACACAGGCCTAGCTTTCCTATTGCCGAAAATGGAGTCTGAGGGGGTTATGCACGCGGTTAGAATACCCGGCAGTTTAAGCTGGAGTGTTAGATGGTCAAATATATATTATGTCTCGATGATAGGGGAATATATATACCAAACCTTGGTTTTCAAAACATATTTTTGTAGAATTTATTGACAATTTATCACTTTCAAGTCACTAAAAGAGGTAGTTGAATCGCCGAGTCCGAGTCGGATTAGTAATCACTTAAAACAACACTATTGGTCCTTTGATACTGATTATCTGATCACGAATAAAAACATATTAATAATAACAACCGACCATAGTTCACTCAAACAAATCATTTTCAATAATATTAACCGATGCCCCACTAAAAGAGG
The DNA here is from genome assembly GCA_031216915.1 of Pictodentalium vernedei. Lineage (NCBI taxonomy): Eukaryota > Metazoa > Mollusca > Scaphopoda > Dentaliida > Dentaliidae > Pictodentalium > Pictodentalium vernedei. Next base: position 386,376,705 of record CM062297.1, read on the forward strand.
TAGTTGAATCGCCGAGTCCGAGTCGGATTAGTAATCACTTAAAACAACACTATTGGCCCTTTGATACTGATTACCTGATCACGAATAAAAACATATTAATAATAACAAGCGACCATAGTTCACTCAAACAAATCATTTTCAATAATACTAACCGATGCTCTTTAAACAAAAAGAACTGCATATAAGGATTCAAACTTCGTTGGAGCATCAAATCAAAAATGGATGCAATACTGTACGATCACAGCGACTCACTTTTGGACTTCAAGACTGTTATAAATATTTTAGCCGAACCAGATGAAGAGAAAATATCTTTTGTTCCACCTACAAGACCAAACGGAGGTGAAATGTACCTCATAAACAATAAAAAGGAAGCAACTTGTGACCAATATATATGGTGCAACAAAGGTTGTAATGACATTCCATAAAAGAATCCAGTGATACAAAGAAGGGATTTCAAACTTAAAAGATTTGTTGGTGACAAAGTAGGCGACAATGGATTTAGACGAGTGTGTTATTTCTCTCGCATAAATGACTATGTGCTGGTGCATTATATAGGAGACGAAACCTTGTTTGTTGCAAGGCCACACGGGAACTCCAAGCAAAACGAACAGGTTAGTTGTATAATTATATATATATATGATGGCGAGAAACGAGGTAGTTGAGAAAATTTGTTCATTCATCTGTGAATGAAGGAATAACTAAATACATGGCAGAAAAATATTCATTCATTTATTTATTCATTCATTTATTCACCCCTTTATAGAGGCGAATAAGTAAATAAATAAATAAATAAATAAATAAATAAATAAATAAATAAATAAATAAATAAATAAGGTAGTTGACGAGAAATAAGGTAGTTGAGAAACGAGGTAGTTGGCGAGAAATAAGGTAGTTGAGAAACGAGGTAGTCCAGCCAGAGTCAACAGCTTAACAAGTCAATGTCTTTGGGAAATTCGTTCATTCATCCGTGAATGAAGGAATAACTAAATACATGGCAGAAAAATACATGCATGCACGCCGTCTATTTATTTATTTATTCATTCATTTATTCACCCCTTTATAGAGGCGAATAAATAAATAAATAAATAAATAAATAAATAAATAAGATAGGTAGTTGGCGAGAAATAAGGTAGTTGAGAAACGAGGTAGTTGGCGAGAAATAAGGTAGTTGAGAAACGAGGTAGTCCAGCCAGAGTCGACAGCTTATCAAGTCAATGTCTTTGGGAAAGTCGTTCATTCATCCGTGAATGAAGGAATAACTAAATACATGGCAGAAAAATACATGCATGCACGCCGTCTATTTATTTATTTATTCATTCATTTATTCACCCCTTTATAGAGGCGAATAAATAAATAAATAAATAAATAAATAAATAAATAAATAAATAAATAAATAAATAAATAAAGAAGAAATAAGACGAGAAATAAGGTAGTTGAGAAACGAGGTAGTTGGCGAGAAATAAGGTAGTTGAGAAACGAGGTAGTCCAGTCCGAGTCGACAGCTTAACAAGTCAATGTCTTTTGATATTTAATTAATTTATTCTTTATTTTATTTAGGTTTACACCAGGACTCGAAACTCAACGATCGCTAAAATAAAGGAACAGGTTGTCAAAAAAAGAACCAAATGCGGTTTATGTGGAAGGGCAAGACTCGGCAAATGTTGGCGCATCACAACAAGGGATATCAACTGCAAAAAACAGAAAGCAGATCGAAAACCAGCGATACCTATCAAATAAAACCAAGAAATTAACGCAGGACGCAGCTTACAATACCCTACAGGTTGCATATGAGGTGGGCAATTTTGTGCTGGAGTTCAGTTTATACCCGGAACTCAAAGCTGTGCTTGGACATGAGGAGTTACTTAAAGAATTCAACAGGATTCTACCTCTTGGTGAAACTGTCCTGCTGTCCTATGACACTACGTTTAACATCGGTGATTTTTTTGTGTCTTCTTTAGTGATGAAACATCCATTCTTCAAAGGAAGGTGCAGCATTCCATTAGCTTTTTTAATACATGATAGGAAAAATCAGAAGTCACATGACATATTCTGGAGAAAGATAGCCGACCAGGTTCCGAATGTTCAAACTTGTGAGCTTGTAATTGTTACTGACAGAGAAGCGTCATTTACAAAAGCAATCGAACCATCAGGTGTTTATGACTCTTATTCAGGAGTAACAAATAATATTTCTGAGGGGCTGAACTGTTTACTAAAAAACTCTCTTGGTTTGAAAAATGTGACATTAGATGGCGCCGTTCTTGCGTTTCATTATCTCCAACAATTCTACAGATGGGAAATTATGAGAGGTTTTTGTGATGTAGGAGACTTTCAGTTAAAAAGTGAGCATCGACACAGAAAGCTTGACCATGAGATGGTGGAAATGCCTCGTGAAATAGCTCGACCTGAACAAATCATTGACATTATTCAAGGCAAACTCAACGAAATTGAAACAAAACAGGACACTAACCATTCAAGTGATGAGGAAGAAAGCAAAATAAAAGTGAAAGGAAACACACACCAGGCATTGGCATCTAGCGCTCTTGCCCCAAAAAAGGTTTTCCATTGTGCAGAAGCAAAGGCTTTTATAGTTGAAGGGACAAAAGGTGACAAACACACTGTGACTTTGTTCCCGGAAAAGTGTGGATGTCCTGCATTAGGAGGATGTTGGCATATCATGGCTGCAAAACTTTCAATAGGGCTAGACATTGGTGATGAAAAGAAAATATATAATTTAACACAGCTAACTAAAAACCACAGAAAGAAACCCAACAAGTGTGCGGGTAAAAAACGCCCGAGACCAATCGATAAAGAAGATTTAGATTGTATTGTTAACCCAGGCCCAGATGCTAGTATATTGGTCGATATGTCAGATACTGATGCACCAATGTTTAGTTCCACGCCTGCTAGATCAGCTAGGAAGAAAATTAAATTTGAAACACCGAAAACAGCAAAACTACCAAGCAAACTCGAAGTGCATTTGCCAATTATAATTGAAGAAGAGCCTCCAACAAGAACAGACGAAACAGAAGATACTAAAGTTTGGGTTTGTTATAATGATAACACTCTCACCCAAGAGCATAAGGAAAGAATAGAAAAATTATGTGACAATGTCATGAACTATGTGTCACTAGCTGTTAAAGGCCAATACTCAATCAATGGACTTCAACACACAGGCCGAGCTCCGCTCTTTGATACAAAATGGCAGTACCATTTAAAATTTGAGCCTGTTCAACAACCTGCAGCTCAAATTCACCATAATGGAAAGGATCATTGGGTTTTTTCAGCTATGGACAACAGTGGTGTGTATGTACTAGATAGCGCATTCAATAAGACTCGGCCGTTGTCTGCCTCTTTAGAAATCCAGTTAGGACAGCTGTATGGTGAAGAAATCATTAGAATGCCAATGGTTTCTCAACAGAAAAATAGTGTTGACTGTGGAATTTACGCCCTTGCTTACTTGATAGAGTTTGCAGCAAATAATTACACTGGGACTCAATACTTTGAATTTGACGAGACACTGATGAGGCAACATTTGGTGACATGCATTGAGCGTAAAAAGTTTGATGTATTTCCAAAAAAAGCATGTAAACAAAAAAAACCTAAATGTAATGTTTATAAGTTGGATTTGTCATGTACAAAATGTAAGCTACCGGATATTTTTGATGATATGGTTCAATGTAATATTTGTAATATGTGGTATCATGTCAGTTGTGTACATTATAATATTTCAGATAGTGCTGATTTTCGTTGTTTTGCATGTTAAAAGTATATATGAATGAATGAATGAATGAATGAATGAATGAAAGAACAAAAAACATTTTGTGTGTAATTTCTTCCATCGATTTATGTAACCCTGTAAACTTGAGCATGTGTGTCAAAATATTTTTAGTGTCGTAGAAATGTTTTTATGTGTTTGGAAATATGTGAATAATAATTTAGTTAATAAATACATTTGAAATAATTTGAATTAATTGTTTCTTGTTTTTTCATTAAATGAGTCCATCCGTATAAAGTAGCGTCGCAGATGATTTTCGTTGGGATGTACACTCCCGATCTTCCTTCTCGACTCGGCATTTTCCGACTCGGACTCGGCGATTCAACTACCTCTTTTAGTGACTTGAAAGTGATAAATTGTCAATAAATTCTACAAAAATAAGTTTTGAAAACCAAGGTTTGGTATATATATTCCCCTATCATCGAGACATAATATATGTCAGAATTGCACCCATGTCTATCGTATGAAGATTTTTATGATAAAGAAACATTCCGACTCGGCTTTTTTTCGACTCGGACTCGGACTCGGACTACCTCTTTTAGTGACCACCGTAATAAATGCCGATTCCAACTCAAATGTACACGATTTCGTACATGTACACGTACATCGATGTACACCTCCATAGGATTTAGTGTTAAAATCGTGTACAGGTACACGATTTGTCGTTTTTTATGGTGATTTAGAATCGGCTTTGCCGATTCTACATCACTGGATTCTATATACATATTGCTCAAGAGTGAAAAAATGTATGAAACTTTTAAGGAAAAAAGAGGTGTATCGTCTGATTTAGAATCGGCAAATGGGTTTCCCCCATAGGATTGAGTGTTAAAATTGCGAGCAAAAAACGTGTTGCCGTTTCTAAATCATCATCAAAAAGTGGTTTGCTGATTCTAAATCATCCGTGTCTGTACACGATTTTAACACTGAATCCCTACGGAGGCATACACGGAAATCCATTTGCGGATTTTACGTCAGAAATCGCCTCGTGTACGGTACACGGAAAACAGGTGATTTTGAACCAGCAAACCCACTGCCACGATGAGAGTAAAAACTGACACTCATGTTTTTGTTGTGATTGAATGAAGGTTTTCGTTCAAAAGAGTCCACTATAAATATGAGTGTCAGTTTTAAAAGAGTTGCGTGAATGAAAGGCATTCATTCAAAAGAGTTGACTATAAAATATGACATATAAAAATAGACATTCATTTTTTGTTTCAATGTAACGAAAAGAAATTGAGTTTAGAAACAATTAGAAAAAATCAGAGGTAAAAATCGTTTGTTCACGTTTTGTCACTGTTAATTTTGTGAAGTAATCTTAATAAACACTTTATGGAATGTTTGATGAAATTGTCGCTCATGTTTTTGTTGTGATTGAATGAAGGTTTTCGTTCAAAAGAGTCGACTATAAATATGAGTGTCAGTTTTAAAAGAGTTGCATGAATGAAAGGCATTTGTTCAAAAGAGTCGACTGTAAAATATGATCTGTAAAAATAGACATTCATGTTTTGTTTCAATGTAACGAAAAGAAATTGAGTTTAGAAACAATTAGAAAAAATCAGAGGTAAAAATCGTTTGTTCGCGTTTTGTCACTGTTAATTTTGTGAAGTAATCTTAATAAACACTTTATGGAATGTTTGATGAAATTGTCGCTCATGTTTTTGTTGTGACTGAATGAAGGTTTTCATTCAAAAGAGTCGACTATAAATATGAGTGTCAGTTTTAAAAGAGTTCCGTGAATGAAAGGCATTCATTCAAAAGAGTTGACTATAAAATATGATCTGTAAAAATAGACATTCATGTTTTGTTTCAATGTAACGAAAAGAAACTGAGTTTAGAAACAATTAGAAAAAATCAGAGGTAAAAATCGTTTGTTCGCGTTTTGTCACTGTTAATTTTGTGAAGTAATCTTAATAAACACTTTATGGAATGTTTGATGAAATTGACGCTCATGTTTTTGTTGTGGTGTGAATGAAGGTTTTCATTTTTAATGGATCGTTTTAATAATGTATAATAAAATGCATTTTCCACTCAATTAGGTTTGAGTGGTAAATTTTTAATATATTCATGATAATGATCAGAGATATGAATGAATCCTTTTAACGTTAAATTAGAAAACCGGTTTCTTTTATGTGCTAAAAATTTTTTAACTGTCTTCAAAGGTTCTCTCTTAATTCGACATTGAGTGAATGGTTTTTGATATATGAATGGAAATTCCTTTTAACAAACGTAAATTACTCTCAAATGCGTTAAATCAGAAACTGGTTTGTCATGTGCTTAAACGTTTTCAAACTTTTCAAGTTTTCCCAATTCAATCAATACTGAGTTGAGATATGAATTTTTTAGTTATTATATTAAAGACAGAAGATTTTTCTTAACTTAAAACATAAAAAAATAATTATACATTTAATTTTGAAAAAAATAAAATAACTCACATTAGCATACTTAACGGAACATTAACAATTAAAAATGAAAAATGTTTTTACAGATGGATTCTAGACGCCGAGATCAAATTTTAGACGAGTATGAACGTGCTAAGAAGGGCATTCAATCGGCTGACAGAAGCAGACATCTCGGAGAGATGGATCTCAGACGCGAGACCACAAAAATATTTAAACCCGTGACGGAAGGGTCAAGTGCAAAGCAAGAAGGAGATAGTCGAAGAATTGAGACCTATAAAAGAGAGTTCTTTGAGAATGGGTTCGTTGCCTGGTAGTTTTGGAAATCGATATTCCTTTCAATCTACACCGGATTACGTTCCCACGGGAATTCAAACAGACGTGAGCGATGATGCAATTTCAATTATCACCACTGATAGAGTTGCGTCGTCCGAGGATGGCGGTAAGAGAGATCTGTTGTATGGATTTTATAAGGATTCGGATGGTAGAACTTTTGTCTGTGATACAGAAGTGGAAATAGGTGATGATGAATTAACCGTCGGCTCGAATAGGTATGAATTAACAAATTGCTCCTTTACGACAAGCCTAGTGATTACACGGAACAGGATTTCGACAATTACTGCAACATTCTGGTTCAGACCCACGCCATGAAGAGAAATAACGATGCCAGGGAGACAAGACCCAAAGCCAACAGAGGTTACAAGTGGACGAAAATAGTGAAACCCATATGGGATATGAATAAGAAGTTTGTCGAATCGGTGACTGGCAAAGGGGTGAAAACCACTTTTCTTCTGAGCGATTCTGACGCTCTGTCTCAGAGATTGAGATTGTTGATGGCTAGTAGACGGGCTGGTAACACAGGGTTAGATAATGAGATAGTTAGCATATGTGACGAATTGTTAAGACAGAAGGTTTTGAATAAAAACCATTATAAAAGGCTGATGAACGAATTGAAGGATTGATGTATATATAATAAGTAGAGAGAAACAAACAAACAAACAAAATATATAAAATAAAAAACAGTAAATTTTTACTCTAGAATAATAAAAGTATTTAAACAACAAAACGATTTACCAGTGAAAAAACAAAATATATTATAAAAAGAAAAATATGTTGGTGATAAAGAACAGGGGATACGTCAGAACTTACGTTCAAGGTGGTTCTGGCATCGTTGATTCTATAATGCGAGCGTTCATGAGCGATGCAGGTAGAAAACTCGCATCGACCGCGTTTGAGGTCGGTAAGAAGACGGCTTTGGATGCTGGTAAGAAAGCCGCTTCCGAAGCCAGTGGTAGGATAGCTTCTGTGGCTGGCAAGAGGGCAGCCGATGCGTTGATCGATAAGTTGATCAGTCCACCGGCGAAGCGAGCTGCGTTAGAGCAAACACCGAAAAGTTGGAAAGATTTTAAGGATGCTGTGATATCCATACAAGATTTAGCCAAAAAGATTTAGCCAAAATGACGAGTGGATCCAGATTGAAGAGAACTCGCGACGGTGTAATATAAATAAATAATAATATTAAAAACTGAGTTTGAAAAACATAAAAAAATTGTGTTTGAAAGAATCTAAAATAACAAACAAACAAAAATAAAACAAAGATGAAATTAAAGATATGTCTTGGAACGGCGCCGCGACCAAGAGGTTGAATAACGAGTTCTTTCCCAAAAGCATAAGAGGCTTGATAGTGGGAAAATCGAATTGTGGAAAGACCAATCTGTTGATGAATCTGTTGTCCCGACCCGACTGGTTGGATTACGACAGATTGTTCGTGTTTGGCAAGAGCTTGTTTCAACCCGAATACAGATTGCTTCGAGAGTGCATGGATCGTAGATTGCCCAAGGACGTCATAGCCAGAATCTTTGACAGTAGGGTGGAATTCGACAAAAGTGAAGCTCCTCTTTCAACCATTTTGGAAGGTGCGGCGATGGAACTGATGAAGAGAAATGCATCTTCGAACGTCGAGTGTTGATTTTATGAGAACGCTAACGACGTTCCGGATCCTAGAGAATTGAAATCGGAAGATAAGAATCTCATGATTTTCGACGATTTGCTTTTGAAGAGACAGAACCGATGCGAATTGTATTACGTTAGGGGTCGACACAGCAATGTGGACTGTTTCTACCTGTCACAGAATTATTTTCGATTGCGAAGAGAGACGATAAGGGAGAACGCTAATTTTCTATGTCTCTTTCGCCAAGATCTCAAGAATCTCAATCACATTTACGGCGATCACGTCGCAAACGACATGAGCGTGGCAGAATTCAGGAGATTCTGCAAGAGGGTTTGCGATGGAGGACTTTACAATTTCAAAGTGATCGATTTGACAAGTGAATTTAATCACAGAAAATATCGGTGCGGATTCGACAAGTTTTATGTTTCTGATGATAATAAGATAGAGCGTGAAAATAAAAAAAAATTTAGAAAATAATAAATCTTCAAATAATTAGTTTTGAAAAAATAAAAAAAATAAAATTAAAATATAATGTTCGAACAAGGAGAATTGTTAGAACGGATAGCCGAGAATACGGCTGCAAAACAATCTATTCAAATCGTGGTGAGTGGCGATTCGACTTGATTTGCTATGAAATTCGAACCTTCCATCGAATTGAATAGAGAGAAAAGATACGAGATGGCGTTGGTGAATCTGGAGACTTATTATTCCTTTCCCAACATCACCAAAAAGAATAACTTGTTCAAGTATTCCGACGGAGTGGATTGGTTGGAGATTCGAATTCCCAAAGGAAGTTACGACATAGACGATTTGAACAATTACATTCAGACTTGAATGAAGATGGATGGAAAGGTAAGCAACAAGATCAGACTCGCTCCCAATCCTAATACCTTACAGACGATGTTGGATTTGGAAGATAATTTTTGAGTGGATTTCAACCCGTATGATTCTATAGGCAAGATGTTGGTATTCAATGTATCGAGACCACGTGGCATCTGAAAATAAGGTTGACATTCTCGCAGTCAATAGCATTCTGGTGAACGTGGATGTGATTGCTGGAAGCTACGTGAATGGTAGCGCTCAACCGACGATCTATTCCTTCTTTCCAAATGTGTCGCCGGGTTATAAGATCATGGAGCGACCTCAAAATTTAGTTCATCTACCAGTGATTTTAGACAAGTTGTATAGTCTCAAAACCACATTGACGGATCAAAATGGTGAACTGTTAGATCTTCGCCGAGAGAGGGTGACGATACGATTTCACATAAGAGAAATATAAAAGCAAAAAAAATAAAAATATTGTGTATAATATATATAAATAACAAAAAATAAATAAACGCAATATTAATTTTACAAAAATTATTTAATATAAATAATTATCATTAAAACAAGAAAACAATTGAAGAAAATATATATTTTAAAAAAAGAATTATGACAGAATACGTGAAAAAAAACGTGAACATATCCGCAAGAGAGAGGAAGAAACTTGAGAGAGCGTTAAGAACTCGAGGCGAGGCGGTGAAATTCAAATTCACTAATGAAGATCTGACGAGAGGCGGTCAGGATTCGATCGCCTGGACCAAAAGTCAAATCAAAAGGATGGAGAAAGCGATTCGTGATGGAAGAGAGTTGACGGTGAGATTGAGTCCCGCTCAAATGAGATACAATTTGAGAATGAAAGGTGGTTTCATACCTCTATTAGCAGGAATCGCCGCAAAAGCATTACCCTTCGCCACAAAGGCACTACCCTTTCTTGGAAAGACTCTCGGCGTGGGAGCTCTCACGGGACTCACGAGTTCGGCAGTTGAGAAATTAATGGGTGGCAGCGGACTGTTTTTGAAGAAGGGAGGAGCCGTGTGTCGCGTTCACGTAGACGACAGTGGTAAAGGATTGTATCTACAACCCATTAGAGGTGACAACTCTTTGAGTGGAAACGGTCTCTATCTGAAGAGTGGACAGAACGTTCAGCGACTCGGCAAGGGTTTGTTGTTTGGTGAGAATTCGCCATTTAAGAATATACCGATTTTGAATATGTTATTATAATATAAAATTATATAATTATATAGAATATAAATCATAGAAAGTATAAAATAATATATAAAATGGATAAAAAGGTGGAGAAACAATTAGACGATAATGATGAATATCGCGAGATGGAGTGCGAAAAAGATGTGGAAAAACAATTAGACGCTAATGATGGATATCTTAGGAAAGGAATAATAAAAGAGTTAAATAAAGATTGGGATATGCGGATTAAATTTAAAAGAATGAGACGTTTTCCACCGTTACCACTATCTTCTGAAGAGAATGATAATGATGCGAGTGTTACCAAGAGATGCACACCATTCGTTCATAATTATGATTCGGATAAACAAATGTGTTGTTATAAAAAACGTAGCATATCACAAAAAAAAAAAGAAAAGAAGAATCGATGCTGAAATTTAAGAAAAAAGGAAACGTTATTATATTATATGGGTAATAGTGAAGAAGGAAAACAAAAAAAAAAAGTAATGAGATCTAAAGATGATCTCATTACTTTTTTTTTTCCTTCTTCTTCGCTAAAAAAATCAATCTCTCTATTGTTTATATTTCCAAGTCTGTTATTTGCATGTTGACACTCGTGTTTTCTCCTTTTTCGAAAATGTGTTGAATGTTTATTTTTACTTTTTTGAGTTTTTTTACATCGGTGAACGCGCTCTCACCACCCGATTTGTCCACGAGTTCAAGTGAGATTTTTGGATATATGTAACTTCCATAGAACAACGTCAGATCGTCCTTGTCGAATTCTTTATCTTTAGCGATGAAGATTTTCTGCAGATCGCTTTGGTACTCATAAAACAAATCGAGCATGGCTTCATCCAATTTCAAAGACATCTTATATTTATCGTATTTATACTCTAAGTCCTTCATCTCAACCTCGTTCAATTCGATGGGATCGTGTTGTTGTAATCTATAGATTTTAAAACCTAATTTCTTATTCGTTTCGACTCATTTCAATTTCAATTCGCATCTTTTAGGTGTTGCTGTCATGATCGATTAATTTGTTTTTTTTTGTTTTATGAATTCTTGCAATAATGTATATTTTAAATTTTGTATTTCAATAATTTGTTTAAAAAGTTTTGTTTTTTTTTTTTACTCTTTATATATATATAAAAAAAAAGTTTTTTAATTTTAATTTTCTTTAATGTGAAAATTTTTTTTTGTAAAAGTTTTTTTCTCTTTATATATATAAATAAAAAGTTAAATTTTAACATCCTTTTTTTCTCGTATTAATTCAATTTTTTTTCAGGTTAAGAACATAAAGTTGTTTAATATTTTTGAAGGAATTAAAACATATATAAACAATTTTAAAACTTTTTAACAAATTATAAAAAAAAAAGTAATGAGATCTAAAGATGATCTCATTACTTTTTTTCCTTCTTCTTCGCTAAAAATCAAATCAATCTCTCTATTGTTTATATTTCCAAGTCTGTTATTAGCATGTTGACATTCGTCATTTTTCCACTTACAAAAATGGTTTGAATGTTTATTTTTACTCTTTTGAGTTTTTTTTACATCGGTGAACGTGCTCTCACCACCCGATTTGTCCACGAGTTCGAGTGAGATTATTGGATATATGTATTTTCCATAGAACAACGTCAAATCATCCTTGTCGAATTTTCTGTCTTTGGCGACGATGATATTATTCACCAGATCGCTTTGGTACTCGTAAAACAAATCGAGCATAGCTTCATCCAATTTCAAACACATCTGATATTTGTTGTAGTAGCGCTCTAAGCCCTCCATCTCAACCTTGTTCAATTCGATGGGATCGTGTTGTTGTAATGTATAGATATTAAAACCTAATAGCTTACACGCTTCGACTTGTTTCAATTTCAATTCGCATCTTTTAGGTGTTGTTGTCATGATCGATTATTTGGGTTTTTTGTTTTATGAATTCTTGCAAATAACGTATATTTTAAATTTTGTATTTAAATAATAATTTGTTAAAAAAAAGTTTGTTTTTCTCTTTATATATATAAATAAAAAGTTAAATTTTAACATCCTTTTTTCTCGTATTAATTCAATTTCTTTTTTTTTCACGTTAAGAACATAAAATTGATTAATTCTTTTTGAAGGAATTAAAACATATATAAACAATTTTTAAAACTTTTTAACAAATTATCATTAAATACAAAATTCAAAAAAAAAAAAAAAATAAAAATATTCTTACAAACTCAATTTTGAAGTAAAAACAATCATCAAGTCTGAACATCCGAATTATAGTTTAGAACATGCAAGACTTCAAACGTTTAAAAATAGGCCTTCGCGTCTTGCTCAAAAACCCGAAGATTTAGCTGCTGCGGGTTTCATTTATGTGGGTAAAAGTGATAGAGTTAAATGTTTTTGTTGCAACATACATTTAATGAATTGGGAACCTCACGACAGACCTTTGGTAGAACACATAAATAATACCAAAGGTTGTTGCAATTATTTGAAGAAGATCCAGTCATTGGGATTGATTAAAATTGAAAATGAAGAATGGGAAAGAAATAAAAATGAGAGTTTATTAGGGGGTATTTTAAAATCCGGATACATGAAGGAACAATTGTACAATACATTGAATTACGCAAACAAGACGTTATCTCAATTCTTGACTTTAGAAGATTTGATTCGATTCATGGAAGAAGCAGACGAGTTATCATCTGTTGAGAAGGAGTCGGGTAATATGAACACGTGTCTGCTTCGCGAAAACAAATCCGCAAACATTTTGTTTCTACTGTGTGCACATTTGTGTTATTGTAAGGAATGTTATTCTAGAGACGAGAAAACGTGTTCGTTTTGCGAACAAGAAATAAAAGCGATCGTAAATTGTTTTGAATAAAAAAAAACATTAAAGAAAAAAAAATTGAAATTAAAAAACTTTTTTTTTATATAAAGAGTAAAAAAACTTTTTAACAAATCATTTAATACAAAATTCGAAAAAAAATATTCTTACAAATGGAGCAAACAGATAAAAAAATGGAAAATTTAAATGAGAAAACCGTACCTCAGTTAAACGAGATTTGTAAACTATTAAAAATTTCACATTTCAGAAATCATAGAACTAAATAAAAAAAATTGAAGTCATACAGAAATATTTGCGAAACGATGGAAAGGCAAATGAAATGTCGATAGCAACGACGTCAAAAAATGCATCGGTTGTGAAAAATGAGAAAAAGATAGTAAAAGGAATCGAAATGCTGACGTCGAAAAAAAAAAAAAACGTTTCGATTGTGAAAAATAAGAAGACGACTAAACGAAAAGCCGTTGAAGAACTTCAAGTTTCAAAAGAAAAGAAAAGAAAAACTAAAACGAAAACGAGTGATGCACTTCAGATTCTAGACAAACGAGATATATCGAGCGAAATTCGACGAGCCATGAACGAAGGGAAAGGAGAAGAATATCTAGCATGACTCACCATGGAACTATTCCAATCGAAGCCCGTAGAACGAGAGAGTGCGATCAAAGGCATTTTTAAAACTTTCGACATTGTTCCCTCGTTGAAGAAAATCGATCTGAAATTGTTCATGGAACGGGTGAAGAAAAAAGTATTGGATTTGTTTCGCAAATACATGAACGTGGGACTAAAAAATAAGATGATACTCCATTGCGTGATGAATAAAATCGATGTGAAGTCCGGCGAGAGCATCATGAAAAATGCATATTTCAGATCTAACGTCGAACCCGTAGTTCGAGGTTCAGATTTATCGGACGTTTTCGAAAAGATGAAAGACAAGATGTTGACGTCTCTCGCGAATTATCAACATGAAGGTAGTAATTGGACGTTCGATGAGGTGTTGAAACTCAAAATTCACATAACTGAAAACGATTCGTTGAAAGGGTCTTCCTACGTGAAATTACCGTGTTTCTTAGCTAAAAAAAATGCTGTGATCAACGTGAGAAATAAAGATGATCAGTGTTTTAAATGGGCAGTCACCTCCGCTTTATACCCTGTCAAAATGAACCCTGATAGAGTTTCTCGTTACGAGGAGACTTCTAAGAATCTCGATTGGACCGGAGTGACTTTTCCAACAGAGTTAAAACACATCGAACGTTTCGAGGCTCAAAATCCCACCATAGTGGTGAACGTCTTGGGATACGACGATGAAAAACGAACGATCTATCCTCTCAGACAGACTTCGAATCTCGAAAGAGAAAAGACGATTATTTTATTATTGATTTCGAATGGTGACAATCGTCATTATTGTTGGGTTAAACATCCGAGCTGAATACTGTCAAGACAAAATAATAAACATGAACATAAGGTATGTTTATGTTGGAACTGCATGAACGCGTTTCACAGCGAAAAATCGTTAGCGAAACATCAGAAATATTGCAACGAAAATCAAGGTGTCGCCGTCAAAATGCCCAAACCCAACACCATCGTGAAGTTTGAAAATCACAATAGAAGGTTAAAAGTACCATTCGTCGTGTACGCCGATTTCGAATGTTTCACTGCAAAAATGAGTTCCTGTCAACCCAACGCTCTTCAAAGTTACGTCGAAAGATATCAAAAACATATACCTTCGGACTATTGCATTTACATGAAATGCACTTTTGACTCGCAACACGACATGGGTCCCTTCACCTACATGAAATAGTGCAAAGACGACGACATGGCCCAAAGGTTTGTGGAAGAATTAGAATCAAAAATTCAAATGTTATACAACAAATTCAAAACTCCGGCGAAAATGATCATCATGCGAGAGCAGCAGGACGAAAATAACATAGCCACCGAATGTCACATATGCAGACAATTGTTCGACGAGAAATCGGAGGAAAATAAGAAGGTTAGAGACCACGATCATTACACGGGTCTGTATCGCGGTCCGACTCACAGCAAGTGTAATTTAAAATATCAAGACGCCGTTTTCTATCTGGTGAAATTTCACAATCTCTCGGGTTACGACAGTCATCTGTTCGTGAAAAATCTCGGCACTTCCCACGAAGAATTAAATTGCATCGCGAACAGTGAAGAAAGATACATTTCCTTCACGAAATGGAAGCTCATGGAGAAAAAAATAGTAATCGACGGAGAGACATTGAAAGAAAATTTGTAGAAGCATACGTTTCATCGACAGTTTTAAATTCATGTCGACCACTCTGGAAAAATTAGTCGATAACATGAGTAAGGATAAATTTAAAATCACGAGCGAACATTTCGGAGAAAGAGTAGACGTCATGTTGAGGAAAGGAGTCTATCCTTACGATTACATGAACGATCTAAAGAGATTCGAAGACACCGCACTACCTTCTAAAGAAGATTTTTATTCGAAATTATACGAATCCGACATTCCCGACGAGAATTACGAACACGCCAAAAACGTGTGGAAATCATTCGATATGAAAACCATGAGAGATTATCACGATCTCTATCTGAAGACCAACATTCTGCTCTTGGCAGACATGTTCGAAAATTTTCGAGACGTCTGTCGTCGAAATTATGATCTGGATCCCGCTTGGTATTTCACCGCACCCGGTCTGGCGTGGGACGCTCTGTTGAAGACCACCGAAGTCCAATTGGAGTTATTATCTGACATGAACATGTTGCTCATGTTCGAAAGGGCTGCGAGAGGTGGTGTCTCGATGATCTCCCACAGATATTCTGAAGCTAACAATCCCTACATGAAAGAAGGTTTCGATACGAAACGATCGAATAAATACATACAGTATTGGGACGCTAATAATCTGTACGGTTGGGCTATGAGTCATCCTTTACCGATTGGAAATTTCGAATGGGTGACGGAACCGGAAGAGATGCAAAAATGGAGAGACTATCCTTGCATTTTAGATGTCGATTTGAACTATCCGGAAGAATTACACGATCTACACAACGATTATCCACTGGCTCCCGAACGAATGGAACCGAACAAAGGAGACGAGGAAAAACTCATTCCCAATTTATTTAACAAACGTAACTACGTCGTCTACAGCGAGAATTTGAAACAATACATCGAATACAGGATGAAATTAGTCAACATACATCGCATTCTTCGATTCGATGAAGAGCCTTGGATGAAAAAATACATCGATCTCAACACGAATCTCAGAATTTGAGCCGAGAACGATTTCGAAAAAGATTTCTTCAAACTCATGAACAACTGCGTGTATGGTAAATTGATAGAAAGCATCAGGAAGAGAACCGACGTTCGACTCTTCATGTCTGAGAAAAGAGCTAAAAAATTAGTGGCGAAACCCAATTACAAACACAGAACCATATTTGACGAAAATCACATGCAAAAGACGCACCTGAAGTTCGACAAACCGCATTATCTCGGACCGATCATCTTAGATATCAGCAAGCAATTGATGTACGAGTTTCACTACGATTACATCAAACGAAAATTTGGTGATAAAGCCAAACTACTGTTCACCGACATGGACAGTTTAGTTTACGAGATAGAGATGAAAGACATCTACCGAGATATATCTCCGGACGTGGCCGCGTGGTTCGACACGAGCAATTATCCCGTCGATCACCCGTCCAACATTCAATCGAACGAGAACAAGAAGGTGTTGGGTAAATTTAAGGATGAGAGCGGCGGTAAACAAATCGTCGAATTCGTGGGCTTGAGACTCAAACTGTATGCTTATCATCTAGAAGATGAAGAGATCAAGAAGTGCAAATGGGTTAAAGCGTGCGTGGTGAAGAAAAACATCTCTTTCCAAGAGTATAAAGATTGTCTGTTAGGAAGTGGTCCGGTGTATAAGACTATGAAATCGATTCGAAGCGAAAATCATGACTTGTATACCGAAATAGTCAACAAGATTTTGCTGACGGCCAACGACGATAAGAGATTCATGTCAGATGATAAAATAAGCACTTTAGCACTCAGACATTGGACTTTGTATCTAATTTTAGACGATATGAATGTGGATGATTGGATTCCAGATATGATTGTAGATGATAAGATTCCAGATATGATTGTGGATGATAAGATTCCAGATATGATTGTGGATGATAGGATTCCAGATATGAGTAAGGATGATAGGATTCCAGAAAATCAAGAGGAATGAGATGGATTCGAAATTATAGAAATCGATAGAGACATCGAGAGAGTTAGTTTAAAAAGAAAAATAAAAAAATAAAAAAAAAATAACGTCATTTTTGTGAATTATAATAAAATCAATAAATAAAAAAAAAAAAAAAAAAATATATACGCATTTATGAATAAGAAAATAGAGATATCTGTAGAAGGTGTCATCTTACCTAATGAACCCCTATCCAACATCGATCTGTCGAATGCGGCGAAGGATTTGAAAATCAAAGATTTTCTAGGCGTGTTTTCCAGAGATGCCTTGCCGAAGAGAAGACCTCGACAATCAGAATGCGGAATTTTAAGTCTAGATGATTTATTGGATGAAGGCACTCACTGGGTGGCGCGGTTCAAGAACGGGAAGAAGAATTATTATTTCGACAGCTACAGAATCTCGCCGCCAAAAGAAATAAAGAACTATTTCAACAAATCGATGGTTTGTTACAACACGGAACGAGTGCAATCACCAGATCAAGTGTTTTGCAGTCACCTGTGTCTCTACGTTCTCAAGAGATGGTCTGAAGGAGGTCGGTTTCAAGACATTCTCAATGATTTACATTAGAGAGAGATTTTTTTTTTATAGTATATATATAATGATAAGAAAATTATTTTAAAAAATTTTTAATCAAATAAAAACGAAAAATAAAAATAAAATAATTCATTTTTAATAAACTGGGTTTTGAAATATATTTAAAAAAAAAAAAAAAAAAAAAATCTCAAAACAACATCCCAGTCGATAAATTTGGTAGAAGTGACGACGAAAAAGTCAACCTAAGAAAGAAGAGGAAGACGTTCGAAGTCGACGATGGTTACAACGTTGTCAACTTGGATGAACCTCGAGAGAAACCTTTGAACATGAACGATAAGAAGCTCTACAATCTTCCCGAGCCAATAGATCTCGCAGATGCTGCGACTAAAAAATATGTTGACAGGGATGAAACACAGATTCTATCTCTTGTCCGGATAGCATGTATTTTATATTACTGAATAGATGCATGATGCCATTATTGGCTAGAGTAACCATGTCGTCGGTGGCGTAGTCACTCCCATCTTCCTTGGTGAGACGTCCCTGCACCACTATGTAACTCTCGCTAGGATGTATGAATAGATCTTGAGTTTCGACGTTGATTCTTATCTCTCCCGCATTGTTCAAACTCGTTCCGGTTACCGGTTCGTATTCATGAACCTCATATTCTTGAATACTTTCATCTTTCACTATGCTTTGTGCTATATCTAGTATATTTGTCATTTTTAAAGGATTTTTGTTTTTTTGTTTATTAATTAGCTTGCTTTTTTTTTTATCTAAAAATAGTTTTTAATTATTTTTTTTTATTATTATTTTTTTCTCTCCTATATATATATGTGTAAAGAAAATGTTAAAGAGAGTAAATAAAAGAAATTTGTTTTCTTATCAAAACTTTGTCTTCTGTAATTGTTGTTCGTAAAACTTTCCGATGATCTCTTCTCCATCCAAAGCTTCGATTTCGTAAGTCACCGGATCGGTGTGATATATTTTGATTATCACGAAGATTTCCAAGGTCCATCGAGGAGTATAACCCTTTTTGAAGTGCTTCTTATAAGCGTAGATTCTCACTTGATCACCGACCGCAAATTTCGACGTTCTAGACTTCTTCCTAATCTTAGATCTTTCAGGATATAGATTCGCGTAGACCCGTTTTTCATTTCGAGGATCGCTAGCTTCCACAGGAGTCATCTTGATCGATCTGTGTCGCGTGTTGTTGTAATCTTTGACCAGACCGTTCAGAGCGTATATGTATTTCTTGGTCAAATTCGCCATGAAGCATCTGTGCATCTTTTTCTTCATCGGTCGATTCCAACATTCCACCACGCTGACTTTCTCTTCGTTTTCGATCGAGTAGAGGTCGACCAATCGATGAACGTGCTTGTTGTAGAATTCCTTTCCCTTATCCACCCACAATTTACTCGGTTTTTGAGAAGACGAGTCGAACATGCTCTTCAGAGCCTCGGCGACGCAAGGTCCCGATTTATTCTTCAAAGCTCTGATCCAACCGTATTTGGAAAACACGTCGATGACCATCAATAGATATTTGACACCCTCGTTCCACCTCGAAAACGATCTCATGTCGACCAAGTCAGCAGACCAAATATCATCCAAACCCTTCACGAACACCCTTCTCTTTCGAAATTCACGCACGATGGGTTTGTGTAAGTCCTCAGCCAATTCACTCGTCAATAATCGTTTCTTCTTCTTTTCCGATACACTTTTTTTTTTGAATGCCCTATCCGAATCGACGTTTCGTACCGATCAGATTGCCGACCAGCGAACGTTCTATCTTCTCTCTCCTGGTCGGATTCGATATGCCTCTCAATTTCCTTAACATGTTTTTATCACAGACGTCGTTGCGAGTCTTGGTGTCGGGATGTCCGGCGTAACACCGATCGTGATCATACGCGGCCGCGTCCACCCTATTCACAGGTTTGCTCCAAGATTTAGGAGTCAGATTGGCGTTGAGTCTCTTGTTCAATTTCGTTCCGGGTCCCGTGAAACTGTGACCAGGCAGATGCATTTCGAAAGGTAGATTATTGATCATTTTATTCACGATGCCTTTACCTTTGCTCGCGTTCTTTTTTTTTGACAAATCGAGTCTTGATAGAACCACACACGTCGCAAATTCCGCGAAGCATCTGTCTATCGTTTTTAGTTCGTACTTCTCAAGAATTACTCATCTCGGTAACTCTCTTACACTTTACACAATACATTTTTAAGAGTTATTTAAATTAATTTCGTTTTTTATTTTATATATAAATTTAATAATTAATTAATTCTGTTCTTATTATATATATTTTTTCTTTCAATCGCTGCTCTTGAGTTCTATCATCTTACTGAATTCCTCCCTGGCCTCTTTCCTCCCCTTTTCCACGAGAGAATCCGTCATCTCTTCTTTGATGATCTGACGAGTCTTGACTCTCACAGCTTCTTTCATGGCATCGTATTTCGTTTTCTCGCCCAATATCGCGAAGTATTCTCCGTCTGATATCCTACCATCTTTCAACACCATCGAGATCATTTCGGATATCGTGTCGATCTTGGAGTCGGCCAAGACGCAAATCTTGTCATGTTTCCTTGCCATCAGATATAATTTCCTACTCAAAAAGTTTCCGAGCGTGCTAAACAATCTGGCGGCGAGAGCTACTCCTTCTATGGTCAACACGATCGGAATGCCGACCGCGGTCGACAACAATCCGATGCCGGCCGTGTGTAAACCCATGGAAATCGTTATGAGTGTCGTGTCGATCGCGTTGATGAATTTCACGAAACGCGAATACTTCTTCTTGAGAGAATGGCGAGAATCTCTCTCGAGTTAGATGGTGCCATCGGCAAAACGCCATTTGGCTTCTCATCCTCGTCATCATCTAACGTCGGATACAATTTTTTTCTAGTTCTCATTTTTGTGTTTTTTTCATCCTCGTCATCATCTAACATTAGATACAATTTATTTCTGGTTCTCATTTTTTGTTTTTTTTTCTTTCTAATATTAGATAAAAAATTTATGTGTGTATTTATTTTTATTTTCTATTCTCCCTTATTTTTATATCAACGAAAAAACTCAGACGTATGCTTCATTGAACAATAATTTCATGACGCATCCCTTGTCTTCTAAAGTCAGACTTTTTACGCACCAATTTCAGTTCTTCCGAAACTGTGGGCTTGCTTTGATCCTAACAGAAGAGTAATCTCTTCCAAAACGCGATCACTTCGTCGATTTGAAGGCGTTCGAACGCCGGTTCGAAATACTTGACGACCATATCTTCCCTTTCCATCATCAGACATGAATGATTCTCGTGATCGAAGTCTAGGTGATCCCGACATCCGACGCATCGTTCTAACAAGAGGCGACCTAGTTGTTCGTTCACACAGAATGCGTAGGCTCTCGTCAGCATTTTTAAAAGAAACCTTGCTCTAATAGTCTGGGAAGCGCTCATGATTTACGTATTTTTTTTTTATTATTATCTATTCGATTTGATATATTTATGTTTTAAATAACTATTTATTTATATATTTTTTTTTCTCTCCTATATATATCATCACTTTTTTTTATTTCCTCGGGAAACGTGGCAGTGGGTTTGCCGGTTCAAAATCACCTCTTTTCCGTGTACCGTACACGAGTCGATTTCTAACGTAAAATCCGCAAATGGATTTCCGTGTACGCCTCCGTAGGGATTCAGTGTTAAAATCGTGTACAGACACGGATGATTTACAATCAGCAAACCACTTTTTGATGATGATTTAGAAACGGCAACACGTTTTTTGCTCGCAATTTTAACACTGAATCCTATGGGGGAAATCCTTTTGCCGATTCTAAATCAGACGATACACCTCTTTTTTCCTTAAAAGTTCATACATTTTTTCACTCTTGAGCGATATGTATATAGAATCCAGTGATGTAGAATCGGCAAACCGATTCTAAATCACCATAACAAACGACAAATCGTGTACCTGTACACGATTTTAACACTAAATCCTATGGAGGTGTACATCGATGTACGTGTACATGTACGAAATCGTGTACATTTGAGTTGGAATCGGCATTTATTACCAACTAACATGTCAAAACCAATCTGTCTGACATCTGTCAAGATGTAAGCCGATCAGCGTCCCAGCTATTTAAAACTCAAATCTCGGAATCTCTAATCAAAGCCGCAATTAATGTTAATTAAAGCCATCAATTATCACTAACAAAACACCGCAACTTCAATTCGACCCCATCATGAATAAGTTGCAAATAGCCGTGTGGAACGCTAGAAGCGTTAACAATAAAAAACTTCAAATGAGCCGATACTTCAAAGACACAGACATTATCTGTATCTGCGAAAGTTGGCTTTACCCCAGCAGTAATTTCTCAA
Organism: Pictodentalium vernedei; assembly: GCA_031216915.1. Taxonomy (NCBI): domain Eukaryota; kingdom Metazoa; phylum Mollusca; class Scaphopoda; order Dentaliida; family Dentaliidae; genus Pictodentalium; species Pictodentalium vernedei. The sequence goes on from CM062297.1 coordinate 386,398,773, forward strand.
TAAGTGGGTTCAGCAGTTTTAGAAGAGACCGACAAATCACTAAAGGTGGCGGCGTTGCTCTTCTAATAAAGCAGAACATCAAAACCAAAACAATAAAAACTAATCACCTCGATGCAGAGGTGATTGCAACTGAAATCACAGTCGACAATAAAAACATCGCGATTGTTTGTTATTATAACGACCCAAGCAAAATTGTTTCTGACACTGTCTTTGAATTCTTTACCAGGAAATACAAACACTGCATTTTCCTCGGCGACTTCAATGCCAAACACCTGTACTTTGGCTTCAACAAAACCAGCCCGAACGGTGAAGCCCTCTTCGAAATTACAAAAAACATAACCTTCATGTGGTCATGAAAGACAACTCAGCAACCTATATCAGTAACAACCCACTATTTTCATCTGATATCCTCGATCTCATTATCGCCAGTGACTCCCTGATAAACTACATCGATGACCACTGGGTCGGCGATGATGACTTAGGCAGCGATCACCTCCCGGTCCATGCCTCACTGCAGCTAGGAAACGGCCCACTCAGGCCCCCCCCCCCCCCCCCCACGCTCCGCAGAAATTTTAGAAAAATTAATTGGAATCTCTACCGCGAAATCATCGATATCAAGCTCACAAACACCCCCCTCCCCCTCCCCCCCCCCCCCCCCCCATCTAATGCAGCGGAACTCGAAACCCAATGCGAGGGCATAGAGAAAATCATTAACTCAACCCTAAACGAAATATGCCCAAAAGAAGAAGTGCGCCCCTGGAGAAATACTATCTCGGGCGACACACTGTCTCTAATCAAAACCAAACGTAGAGCTCTTCGCGCTCTTAAAACCGAAACTGACCCCGGCAAGAATGCTGACCTAAAAAAAAAAACATATAACCGCCTTCATGGCGAAGTCAAGGAAGCCCTTAAAGCTGAAAAACAAGCCAACTGGGAAAAGGCAACAGACAATCTAAACGGGGTCCAAGATGCCAAAAAATTCTGGGACTCTTTCAAAATCCTAACAGGCAAAAAACAAGGGCGGCAAAGCTGCTGCCAAACCTCTTAAAAAGGAAGACGGTTCCTTCACGCGCACCGACAAAGACAAGGCCGACACTTTTGCCGACCTCCTAAGAAAAACGCATCGCCCGTATCAAGGCACGGGCAATGATGACGCCGCTATTAACGCGATCGATGACCTCATCAATGAACACCCTGAAATCTACCGTGACCCCAAATTCGATAACGAGCCAGAAGACGGAGATGACGATGACCTCGTCACCCCCATCACCAATTACGAAATCATCAACGTCATAAAAAAATGCAAAAATTCCTCCTCACCCGGCAAAGACGAAGTAAGCTACAAAATTCTAAAACAAAGCCCAAACTCCCTAATCGAAAAACTAAACAAACTGTTCAACACATGCCTCACCCATGGCTACTTTCCCAAATGTTGGAAAAAAGCCATCGGTGTCATGATACCAAAACCTGAAAAGGACCCCTCCGATCCAACCAGCTACCGCCCAATCAGCCTCCTCAGCTGCATTGGTAAGACATTCGAACGAATCCTTACCAATCGGTTCAGGGGGCACCTTGAAGACATCGATTTTTTCAATAATTGGCAAAGAGCCTATAGAAACCGGAAAGAAGGCATCGAACATGTCTACCGACTAGTCACCCAAATGAAAACAGCTATCAACAATCGGCAAATAGGTGCGGCAGTCCCGTTAGACGTCGAAAAAGCATTTGACTCCGTTTGGCATAACGGAATGCGCTACAAATTACCAAAATGAAACTCCCCAAGAAATTGCTCAGATTACTATCCTCTTTCCTTAATGATCGCGAAATTAAAGTCAGAGTGAACAATGAAATGTCTGACAGTGTCCCCCTTGAAGCAGGCACCCCAAGGATCCGTCCTAAGCCCCCATCCTTTACATCTTCTATGTAAATGACCTTAACTTCTCCGAGGATCGTGTTCAAGTCTCCCAATTCGCGGATAATAAGGGCCTCTGGGACTCTAACAATACGGCCAATCTGCTCCAAAAAACCCTGCAACGTGCTCTCGATGACCTAGAACAATGGTGTGCCAAATGGAGAATTAAGCTAAACGCCAATAAAACCCAAAGAATCACCTTTACCTGCAAGAAAAATAAACGTGATTTTGACCTTAAACTTATGGATAACACCCTCCCAGAATGCAAAGAAGCGAAATTCCTGGGCATCACCATCGATCAAAAACTGTCCTTCAACAAACATACCGACGACATGGCGAAAAAAGCTACCAAACGAATTAACTTACTGAAAATGCTTAAGGGAACTTCATGGGGAGCCAACCAGTCCACCCTACTCAAACTATACAAATCCTTTGTGCGTTCAGTACTCGAATACGGTGCAATCATACTAACTGACCTCAACCAAACTAATATGGCAAAACTCCAGAGGGTCCAAAATCACGCGCTTAGAGTTGCCCTACGTGCCCCATGGGACACATCCATCAAAACACTCCACGACAGGGCCGATATCCCCACCATTAAAGACCGCCTAGCCACCCTGGCCGCGAAAAATCATGACCGGTTAGCCGACAGCGAACTAATCTCCGAACTTGGAGCAATTTGCGAAAGCCGACAAAAGCCCAAAAATTGTAACCAAAACTAGACCGCTCGAATAATAACTTGACAAGGTGAACCAACAGGCAGAAAAAAACAGCTTAACTGTGGCCTTCTACCAGAAAGGGCTGCCTTCACCGACTCAAGTAAAATTACATCAGGATTCAATATTGTTAAAAACCCTTATTGTTAAAAGCCCTTGGGCCTATTAGCGGCCCTCGACTCCGTCTCGGGCCGCTAATAGTCCCTTGGGCTTTTAATCATTCCTGTCGGGCCGTTAATGAACCATAACCGAATACACCCAAACCGTCCTCTAGCAATTTGACCCAAACCGTCCTCCAATCAAACCCGAACCGTCCTCCACAGCGACCGAACCGTCCTCTGAGCAATTTGACCCGAACCGTCCTCCAGGGAAAGAGCGAATGAGAGAGAAAATTGGTAGAACATAAAACTGGTTGTTTATTTATTGATTTTAATGATTTTTTTCATTTTCGACTACGTTTCAAACAGTTTTTTTTTTTACAAAACATGATAATGATTATATGACACGAATACACGATAACAAAACAATATTTGTGATAATAATAATAGTGAACAAACACGATTTGTGATTACTTAGAGGTGATGAGCAACTTTCTATTCTTTCTTTTTTGGGGGGTGGGGGTGGGGTGCGTTTACGAGTGATTTTCAGTTTTAAACAGGCATTATTTCTTTTCGGGGGGGGGGGGGGTGCTGTTTACAAATGCACTGAAAATTATCGGCAGTGATTTTCAATGCATGATAACAGAAAATAATATTTTTAAACAGGCATTGTTTCTTTTCGGGGGGGGGGGGGGGGGGGGGATTCTGTTTACAAATATAATTTTTCTGTTCTTTTTGGGCCCTAAGATCCGAGCGCAGACTCTCAATAGTGTCGTTCAATCTGGCTATCTCTTTTTTGAAAACCAGACAACATCGATGTTAAATCCACTCCCGAAGTGGGTTCAGTGGTGGCGTTAGTTGCCATTTCACAATCAAAAATCAAAGAACTTCCACTAAAATATAATCAAATGTAAACTAAAAAAACATGTTCTCACAATAATAGTTTCAAAGTTTATTCAGCATGTCAAAAAAATTATAGAAACATTCAATTTTTTTTCATTTTCTACTTATTTTCACTGGAGGACGGTTTGGGTGTATCAGCGGACGGTTTGGGCCAAAATGTAGCGGACGGTTTGCGTCAAATTGAAGAGGACGGTTTGGCCAGAGGACGGTTTGGGTGTAATTCACCATAACACCCTACCAAATCATGTTATTGTATAATTACTCTCCTAACGTGAAATATGAAGAAAACTTCCTTCATATTCAAATAGATGTTACATTCATTTTATCTAATATCTACGCACACGAATTAGTTACACCTCCGTCGAGCAAGTATGATAATATTCACCCCGTCGTGCAACTCAGCTAATTCGTTGTTTTCCTTGCACAAAATGGCGTGTCGATCAGTGTCGATAGCGAAATGATCTATTTTCTCTTGAAAATAGTCTACAATAAAACAAACAATACTTAATCTTCGTTATATATATTTGTTATTGCGTACGCTTCATTAAATTGTCACTTTTCACACATTCAGAGGTACATTTAGTACTTTAAAACGTAGTTTTTATAGACTTACCGTCCTTTTTACCGGATACCGTCCTTTTTACCGGCAAAAAAGTATGTCCCGATTTCAGTGATAATTCAATTGACCCCTCAGACACCCCACTCAATATTGAAAGACACGGTTGTGATTACCTCTCACCTGAGACGTTTAAAGAGAAAATATCAGAAACCGGAAACCAAAAAAACTCTCACTTTTAAACTTAAATTGTCGAAGCTTAAATTCCAATTGGGACAACTTTAAAAACCTTCTGTGTGACCTGCAGCCTCGTGAGCCTAATATGAACATTTTTGACTTTATTGGTCTTTCAGAAACATGAATATTCGGGATAATATTACATATGAACTCGATGGCTATCACCGCCCTCTATTTCGTTGTTGATCTGCTGAAGATGATGGCAGAGGGGGGGGGGGGGGGGGGGTCGGATTGTTCGGAAATGAAGATATACCCTTCAGAGTACGTGACGACATATCGGTATTTATCTCTCGTGTTTTTGAATGACTGTTTATAGAAACCTCGGGCAAATCAAAATGTATTGTTGGAATAATCTATAGACCTAACACAGCACCCAAAAAAGACTTGGGCCTCTTTTTATCAACCCTTTCCCAATTGCTCGAAAAAATTAATTCTGAATCTAGGAATGTTTACCGTTTACCTCGTGTGCGACTTCAATATAAACTCTGTTAATCTTTGGTAATCACCCAAAAACTAGTCATTATATAGATCTAATATTCAGTGCAGACTTCTTGCCGGTCATTACAAAGCCTACTATAGAGTCACTGAAATTCTGCAGATCTAATATTCAGTGCAGACTTCTTGCCGGTCATTACAAAGCCTACTAGAGTCACTGAAATTCTGCGACTCTGATAGACCATATATTATGTAACAACAAAAATGGCAATACGTATACCTCAGGTATAATTACAACCGACATCAGCGACCATTTTGCATTACGTGTACAGTCCATTAAAGACCCAATTTCCATCACTTCTGATTTCTAGTGCTAAACTAGGGGTGACGAACCCGGTTAGTGTTACTATCTATAGCACTGGGAAAATACCGAGTGTAACCAATTAACCACACTATCAGTACGGCTGACAAAAAAATCACACCTTGCGAACTAAATGTCGAACAGGCAAGATTTGAATCAATCAAAAGAAAACTATTTTGTTCGAAAATGCATAACCATAAGAAAATTATTAATTTGGCAGGCCCACGTGTCGAAAAAGTGTCAATAATACGACGTTTTAATCCGCGGAGTGCTATTCTGTTTTCGACACACTGACATGACCGTAATCCTGCCCATTAATTATTACCAACCATTGAGGCGCCGGCACAAATATGTGTGACATCCCACCAATGCTCACTGCATACTGTAAAAAAAAAACAATTCGAAGAACGGCGCGGATCCATTCCATCCTCATTTTCACATTCGCACCTCTGAGTTCAGAGTGCAAACTCCTTGACTAGCAATCATGGAAACACTGGAATTAACAGCAAGACCCATCAAGACCACATCAGCTCTGGACGTCTCTTGCCCTGTTACCTGGACTGTCATGGAGACAGGCAAGAGAGTCCACCTGGCCTTGGAGTTCATAGTAGAAGACACCAACCTACTCCCGTGGGTAGAGGTAGTACCTTCCGCGAGAGGAACCCCTCTCACACTGGTCCTCACCCGAAGGAGTCTGGAGGCCCTGAGAAGAAACCGAAAAGGAAAAAGAAGAGCCCGTATATCAAGCGGAGGAGCACCCGACGCCTGGAGGCCTTTTTGAAAAAGAAGAAAAAGTAGAGCGAGGAAAGGAAAGAGACAGAGGCGGCCGCCAGTTCCCCTCCCACTCACACAGACTCACCCAACCGACCTCCGGCTCCTCAGTCGGAACTGTTGGATGCGGACAGTCCTGTGGAGACTGAGATGGAATCGGAAGTTGCCACTTCCCGATCCCCACTCGCCTTTCCCTTCAGCACCAAAGAGCCTGTACCTGGATGGCCTGAAGGACACTATACGAAAAGAGGCCGAAAGAGAACAGCAGGATGAAGAAATGAGGGGAAAATTCGAAGACATAAAACGACAAATCAAAATACATCTGGCACCACAAGAGGCAAAACGACAGCAGCCATCACCAGTAACAACCCCAAACGCAGCACGGACTAGACCATTCCAACCAGGTCAGCCGGTCAGCAGTCCACAAACAACACCAACTACTGCCGCAACTGTTCTATCGCCATCGCAGCCACCTCCTCGCAAGAAGAAGAGCAAGAAACACAGAAGCACAAACGGCGCTAAGATTTTCTTTTCCTTTCCTTTTCCTCCTTCAACACGACCAGAAGCAAACTAGCAAGTAAAAGTAAAACTATGATACATTAAGATAGGCTGGAAAGGGGCTTGCCCCACACCGTCCCTGCGCGCAAAAACTATTTCGTTTCGTTTCGGCGCGGATCCACGGTGGTTTACATTCGCAGCACAAATGTGTATCTTTAAAAACATTAATTGGTTGTGTTTGTGTTCAATGCCGTTCATTTAAATTCATTCACGCTTCTGTTTTTATTATACCTGTGGAAAAATATGCTTGTGCGAACGGTAATCTGTATCGAGGGGTCAGGAGCACTCATTACAATTTAAGCCCACCAGGTGAAAATTTGATAAACGTCGTTGTAAATGACACATTCTCCAGCATTCACGCAAATAAATACGCGAATACTGGTACTCAAAGTGTATAATGGCAAGCTAAAATTTAATAGTAATATGTTTTAAAAACAAAGATGAGGCCTGTTACTGGTACATATTATGGCCTACATAAACCGTGGAAGGTCCAAGAATAAACAGGTTGGGTATATCTCTATTATTTACCGGCTGTTGGCAACATCAACCCCCCCCCCCCCCCCACGAAAAATTAGGTCTCTATACCACCACCTTTAATACTATCGTAAACCTTACCTGTTTCCCCAAAGCGAGCTATCACTTGCCGGAGAATCACGAATTAAGGCTTGAATTTAATCACCCAGGTTTTGGACCCCTCATTATAATTTGTACGGGTCTGTGCTTGTGATATATTGACATCCTGTTCGCTTTCATTAATTGGAATCGAATAATCTCATTTTCCAATGATAACCCTCACGCCACCCCACCCCCAAAAAGAAAGTCCACCAGCAATTTAAATTATTAATTCGTCATAATATTGTTGAAAACGGAAATTGTTTTAACTTAATTTACAGTCAAAACACAGTCTGCAAGATCAACGTAGACCTTACGTATCAAAGTCGTTGCCCATCACGTGCATTTTAGTTTGATTACCATTAAATCACTGTGTGTGTGTGTGGGGGGGGGGGGGGGGGGGGGCAACAATTATTTATATAAGTTTAATAGATTAGCAAAAGGGCTCGCCGTCTTTCAATGGTAGCTCCTAAGATTTTATCCAGAAATGTTAAAAGAGTTAGTTGCCACAACCAGTGACGTGGAAATCCCCCCCCCCCCCCCCCAAAAAAAATTAATTAATAAAAAATAAGAAATTACCACACTCTCGTGACTTTCATCTCCCCTCCCCACCTCCATTGTTGATTTTTTCTGAAGTTTATCCCAAGATTATAAGCTGAGAGAGCGACCAAAAAACTAATTTTCTCTGTTAAATGAATGTGGAGTCAGGTTATTAATATTGTCACGTGATCCTGTTCAACTATAAATTTGAAGTTAACATGTACAAAACAACAGGCTTCTGAGAGTCGGTGTACAAAAGAAGCTTTAAACAATAACAAGTAATTATGTCACTGGTCGCTGAAGCCCCTGTCGTGATTGTCTTATTAAAAGGTTATTGTCACGGGTTTTAATTACTGAACAAACTATTGTAATCATCTTTACATGGAAGAATATATCGCATATCAACACATTCCTAACCAAACAGTCAAAAAACGATCTTTCAGCCACGCGAACGTGAATTACTTTAAAAACCTCCTTCGTCAGTGTGACTTCATTGATACCTTCAGTAGTAATTTTTCCAATAACGCCTCTAATATTTTTCTAAACAGTTTCCAGGAAGACTTTGATAAAGCATAGACGTCGTATATGAGACATCTGAACCCATATCCCATATAATAAATCTCTCGTTTTCCTCCGTCATGGTGCCTCTTAACATGAAGATCCCCAAAGTCATCCCGATTTTCAAGTCAGGTGATGGGCATATCTTTAATAATTATAGACCCATTAGTATTATGCCAGCGTTTTCGAAAATTATTGTGAAAATAATGTATGTGAGATTAGCTAGTTACTTGGACACTCACAACACTCTATACCAGTATCAGTTTGGCATTAGGAAAGGACACTCAACAATTCATCCCATCCTTCATCTTATAAATAATGTAGTAAGTGCAAATGATAAATAAAAAAAGACTGCACATTGTCCTTATTTCTTGATTTCTGAAAACCAGCGGATACAATTGATCATTCTATCTTGTTAAGCAAGGTAGAGCATTATGGAATAAGAGGTGTGGCTAATTCCTGGTTTAAAGACTATCTTTCAGACAGACTTCAGTGCTCGCAGTACTCGACTGCAACATCTGACTTCAAAGCCATCACCACGGGTGTACCACAGGGATCTATTCTTGGCCCCATTTTGTTCATGCTATATATAAATGATATTTCCAATTGCACTAGTTTAAAGGTTCTATCGTTTGCCGATGAAACGACAGCTTACGACTCTAACAACAACTTAGACGAGTTATTTTTTTAAAATGAACTCGGAACTAAAACACGTGGAAGAATGGTGCGCTGCAAATAAGCTAGTCTTGAATGTCCAGAAAACTAAATTTATGTTGCTTCATCCTAATAACGATTCCTATAATCCGGGAGAAAGAGGGTCATTCCTAGGAGATACAACACTTGACCTCAGAGGAAAAGAACAAATAGAAACTTCAGTTAGATTCCTGGGTATATTCATGGACGAAAATCTAATTTTCAAACAGCACGTCTCGATAATTTGTTCCAAAATGGCAAGGGCTATCTATGCAATTAACACAGCAAAAAACATATTGCCGAAAAATTCTTTGAGAACACTGTATTTTTCTTTAATACATAGTCATCTTGTGTACGGCATACATGTATGGGGCCACGTACCATCAACTTCAACGATATTCACATTACAGAAAAAAAGCAATCCGCACCATCAGTAAGAAAAAACGGAATTCTCATACGGACTCTTCAAAACGCTTCGTATTTTGTAATTTAACGACATTTACAAGTTGCAGGCTCTCCTCTTTATGCATGATTGGCGTAATAACAAACTCCCGATATCTTTTAACAATAGGTTCCAGATATATACAAATCCTACTGGCATGGATACTAGGCAATCTGGAAGTGTACAGACTTTTAAGCGTAGGGGACCAATACCTACCGATAGATGTCTTCAAAGGGGTATACTAGGGGTACGTATTTATCAGGAATCTAATGGCGAGGTTTTAAAAAGTATAGGGGTGGGGGTGTACCAAAAGTTATGACCAAAATTTGTTTTATCGAGAGATGTCTTCAAAGGGGTCTACTAGGGGTACGTTTTTATCAGGAATCTAATGGTAAGGTTTTAAAAAGTATCGGGGTGGGGGTGGGAGTGGGGGTGTAGAGGGGCAACAAAAGTTATGACCAAATTTTTTCTCACCGATATAGGTCTTCAAAGGGGTCTGCTAGGGGTAATTTTTTACCAGGAAACTAATGGTGAGGTTTAAAAAAATTCCGGGGTGGGGGTGTAGAGGGGCACCAACAGTTGTGACCAGCAAAATATAGTATATATTAAGGGAGAATACTCTCCTCAGCCCGAGCAACGCCGGGTAACCCTGCTAGTATTATATAAACCCCTGCTGCCGAGAGACCAATTTAGGGAGTGGCAGGAAGACAGCCTCTCAGGCTATGTCGCTTCCTTGCAGTGTGGTGATTGTTTGTATTGTTTAAATGTTTTATATTTATCACATTTGTATTCATATGCTGCAAATAAACTTACTTACAGTTGACGACTTGAATGCTTCCCTGCCCGATCCACCACACCACGGCTCACAAACAATTGATTTGGAAATCACGTGACCATAATGGCGGGTAGTCGTTGATTTTTTCGTTCTCTTGTATCGAGATCAATTATGTGTGTTAATTGTGTTTCTTGGCTGGAGTATTTTTTCTAGACTGTTTTGGATGCACTGATACGGGTTTTTACTTAACAATTCTGGGATGAATTCAAATGGGACTTAGTGGAATGTCTTAAAACTTTCTGCATGTAAACATGTACGATCAATGACGATCAATGGCGGTTCTTCTCTGTGACTGTTTTCAAGCGTGCTTTATCGTGAACTGTGTTGTTTCCTCTCCCTTATTTTGGAGTGTACTTAATGGCCAGATTATAATGGTGAACTTGGATGTTTAGAACGGAGACTTTCAGTAACATGGGAGAATAATTTCATAAAATTTTAATATAATTCCGGATTTTTACTTGGATATTCTGGATTCTTTACAACTGCCTGCCATTTTCGGCACAACTGTACCCGAATACTTGTTCTGATCACCATTGGATGCTTATGAACTGTTTTGTGAACTGTTCTCATTAATCCTTTAATATGAGTACCTCAAGTGTAAACACAGACAATGTGATCTTAGGTGAAGATGAAGGAAGGAAGAGAGGAGCAGTTGAAGGGGAAACGCCTTCGCCCATGGACAGAAAAAACCAAACCGCAGGAGCGTTACGAAAGTGTTTCTCCTCAGTATGATTTTTCTTTTGAGATGTCTGGACGCGAATCAGCCCGTGAACCACCAGCATGGCTCGACGACCTTTAAAGTTCCTTCATCAGAGTGCTCACTGACAGTTCTGTGCGTGACGTACTGAAATCTATTTTCATGGAAGCTGCCCAAGAACAGATTAAAGATCTGGAGGAGACTGTGCGTGAACTGCGTGCCGAAATCAAAGAAAGGGACACATCAATAGCCCAATTAAGTGACAAGTTAGATGACTTGGAACAATATGGACGAAGGACCAATCTAAGGCTGTCGGGTGTGGCTGAGACCCCTGGTGAAAACACTGATGACATTGTCATTGATATTAGTAGGAAGATTGAAGTTCCGTTGTCACTCGACGATATTTCTCGAAGTCACCGTGTTGGTCCGAGGTTTATTGATGGAAAACCCAATAAAGATAGACCCATTATATTCAAGTTGAACAGTTACCGCACCAGGAATAAGCTCTACAGAGCAAGAACTAAACTTAAATATGTTCGACTGGACAACCAACCTCCTCGTGGTGCCAACAGTAGCAGGAATTCTGGTATTTTTTTAAATGAGGATTTAACAGGGACAAGAGCTTCGATAGCTCGCCGAGCTCGTAAACTTGTCAGTGAAAGAAAACTCAAGGAGTCTTGGACATTCGATGGTGTGATCTTCGCCAAACTTGACAATGGATCCATCCAAAGGATTGTGACAACTCCTCAGATAACTGAACTGGAAAAAAATTCAGACTTCTCATGAATATTGACTTGAATAAACCACAAATAGTAAGTTCGTAAACTTTTGATGAATGAATGGTTTTATTCAGTAGTGCCACATGTATACAATCAAATCCAAAAATATACATAGAGGTAACATTATTCACAACTACATGATTGCACCACAGGGAGATGACGTAGCCACTAGTGGCTGTCTTCCCGCCATTCCCGTTTGAAAAAAGACGAACAAGAAAAGGTGAGAAAAAAACAAAACAAAACAAAAAAAACAAAAAAACAAATACGAAGAAAAGAAAAGAAAAAATGAAAAAAAAAATGGATGAGAAGCAGACATGAGAATCGAGGCAATCCTGGCAACAGCGTGTTCTCCAGTAGGAGGTCAGTTTATGTCCCTACTATAAAGGATATGTTAGGCTGGTTCTTTCCATAATGTGAAAAATCTATTCCATGTTTCTGGGATGTCAGGAAGATTGAGTTCAATAGAAAGGTAGCGATGAGATAGACAGAGCTACGGTCGACAGTCGGGGCATACTGGATTGTTACAGTTGATATGTAGTGAGTATGAGCTTAGAAATAATTCAGTTAAAGTTTTTTTGAATAGTGGTCTTGAATAATTTTGAACGAATGGTTCAATATTGTTCCACGTCCTAGGGAAAGTGTGTATGGGAAGATTAGCAGAAAACTGAGTCCTCGGTTTATCTAGGCGTAATTTACCTGACTGTCTGGTGTCCATACCGGAGGGATTTTGGTATATTTTAAAGGTATTCTCAAAACGTTCAGGCAACATTTTATTTTGCCAATCATGCATAAACAGCTGAACGTGAAACTTATACAGGTCTGTGAATTTTAAAATACGTTGGTTTCTAAACAGTGGGTCGGTGTGCGCATTGAATTTTTTGTTGCATATAATTCGCATGGCTTTTTTTTGCAGTTTTGTGAGCGCTCTAGTGGAGGGCGAGTGCCCCCAAATTTGAATTCCGTACAGCATGTGACCGTGAATTAGCGAATAATATAATGTTTTTAAGCATTTTTGTGGCAGAATCCTTTTCACTCTATTTATGGCATAAATAGCCCTAGAAATTTTAGAGCAGACAACCGAAAGATGGTGCCTGAAGTTCAGATTTTCATCCACATAGATTCCTAAGAATTTGACAAATTTTTCTTCTTGGTTATTTGCGATAGGGGAGATGGTTGAATTGTTAAGTACAATTTCCCTATTTCCAATAGAGTAAGTATCCCCCTGTGGATGTAAAATGATGAACTTTGTCTTACTTTCGTCGAGGACAAGTTTATTCGCCATACACCAATTATATATCTTGTTGAGTTCGTTGTTAGCTAATTCTATAATTGCGTCCAAGTTATTGCCAGTCGTGTAGGCAGTAGTGTCATCGGCATACGATAACATTTTCATCAACGTGGAATTTATAATATCGTTGATATAAATAATAAAAAGAAGCGGTCCAAGGATAGACCCTTGCGGAACACCAGTAGATATGTCCAGAAAACCAGAACAGACATTTTTGAATGATACCGATTGACATCTCTCTGTGAGATAATTTTTAAACCAGGTATTCGCATGCCCTCGAATTCCATAGACTTCTAACTTTTTAAGTAGAATCGAAGGATTTATGGTATCAAATGCTTTAGAAAAGTCGAGAAAAAGAGCTAATGTACAGTCTTTTGTTGGCTGATCGTTCATTTCGCCGACGGTATTGACAAGATGTAGTACCGGATGTATTGTTGAGTGTGCCTTTCTAAAACCAAACTGATGTTGATGGATTATCTTTTTATCCTCCAGGAAATATGTTAACCTAGCATACATTAATTTTTCTAGTATTTTAGAGAATGTCGGTAAAATACTAATGGGTCTATAGTTGTTGAATAGCTGTTCATTGCCAGATTTGAAGACGGGAATTATTTTAGCTGTTTTCATTTTTTCCGGTACAATGCCAGTTGAGAATGGAAGGTTAATTACGTGTGTTAGGGGTTCAACTACTTCATATATGATTTCCTTTACCATTTTTGAGGACATATTGTCAAGGTCTCGACTCGATTTTGGGTTTAGTTTTTTTGTGCACTGAATTACTTCGTGTGGAGTAGTTGGCACGATAAAGAAAGATTCTGTGTTCCTTCTCTCAATATAATCGGAAAAAAGACGAGAGGGAGGAGGCAATGACTCACCAAGTTTTTTGCCATTGTTAACGAAGTATGAGTTAAATTTAGTAGCTATTTCTTCGGCGTCGGTTATTTCAACATTATTATCGACGAATGTCGATGGGGCGGTAAGGGTATGGTTGGATTTATTAATTACTTTCTTTAATATTTCCCACGTTTTTTTCATGTTATGTTTGTTTTCTCGAAGTATAGTGTTATAATAATCTGTTTTGCGAGCTCGTTTTAGTCTGTTGTAAATGGTGCAGTACATTTTGTATTTCAATTTGTTTTGCATTGTTGGGTTTTTTAATTTTTTTTACATACAGTTTGTTTTTTTCCAATGAGGACTTTAAAAGACCCGATGTTATCCACGGTTCGCGCTTTACAAATTTGAGGGGAACTTTAACAAGTTTTTCTGGAAATGCGTGGCCAAAGGCTGCATGTACAATGCCAAGAAGAGTATTGTAGGCTTCATTCGGACATGATGCGTTCATAACGTTTGAGAAATCACTTGCGGATAACAGGGATTTGAAATGGTTAATGTTTTCCTGTTTAAATGATCTTTTTGGAGTTTGAACGGTGTTAGTATGTCTTTTAGCTGATTCGTCAACATAAAATGTTGCAAAATGGTCGTTTACATCAGTAATAATTATTCCAGATGTTTGTGATTTGATTTTATTGCAGAAGATATTGTCGATTATAGTGGCAGAGTGGTCCGTGATTCGCGTTGGTCTCGTGATAGCAGGCATAAACCCAGCACTGAATATAATATCTATGAATAAATCAGTTTTTGTGTATTTGCAGAAACCCAGTAGGTCAATATTAAAATCACCCATAAGATAAACAGTTTTGTTTTGGTCACCTAGCATATCTAGTAAATTCGATAGTTTTTCCAGGAATAAATCAAGGTCGGCTTTAGAGGCTGTGTTGGGTCTATAAATGATTCCAATAATTTGTTTTTCCTTCGTCGCAATCTCAACGAACAGGGACTCAAATACATGTGGGATAAACACAGATAGATCTTCGCGAATTTTAAATGGAATACTGTCTTTAATAAAAAGCTCCACACCTCCCCTACCGTCGTCGTTCTCAAGTCGCTGTCGTGTGGTCAAGGGATGGTAACCATCAAATGAGTAGGTAATATTTTCTTTTATACTAAATGTTTCTGTTAAGCCTATTACATCCAAAATATTGGATTCGGATTGAAGATTACATATTAAGTCATGCAGGGGTTCCCAGTTAGCATTAAGACTTCGACAGTTAATGTTAAAGAGACTAAGTGTGTTGGGTACTTTTGAGATCTCATTATTAAAGCGTTCCGGCTGATAATATTCGCAGCTACGTTTCTCAATGGTATAGGGGGCGTTCAGTTCGGCCGCTTCGTTATGGGTGATTGCATCGTAAATGTGTCACGTATAAAACAATATCAGTGTAGTACATGTCGTGTACGCTGCCCATATGAACACAGAAATTGAGACCCCACTAGTTACACTACGAGGTGGGGTCTCAAAACCCCACCACGTGACTTCAATTTGTCTATAATTAACTTGTGTTTTTTGCAAGTGCGGTAATCAGGTTTATTCTTCCACCAAAAATAGTTTCAGTTCATTGTTGTTTAGTGATTGTTAGGTATTGCACTTAAGTATAAATTGAATACGTATACTCCATACATGTGTTTTGATAATAAAACGCATTAATATGGCAGAAAAAAACGATCAAAATATGGAGTTTGAATAGTGTTTTTAATCTCGCATGAATATGTCAAACTGTGTGATGGGATGTTTGGATGACGTCGGTTTATCTTTTGATCTCTCAGTCGCCGGCTCTTAATTAGATCAATTTTTTTTACAGTCAGTGAAAAATTACCTTTATTTTTACTTGAAATATTAAAAAGATAGTTCAATATTTGAAAAAGTTATTAAAAGCTATTGCGATTCCGAATGTTGTTCATCAAAATCGATTCAGAACTCGAGGAATTACGAAAAAATAAATATTATACCGTACTGAAATCATGGATGCGAGTTGAACAAATTATAACTTGACCAGCACAATATCTGGACATTCCCCCGACGGTCTTTATCTAACTGTAGCTATTGACGGAGAAGAATCATGTTACCGGTACTGAATTTTGAATAAATTGTGGGTTGGGTAGGAAGGGAATCCGATTTAAGATTTTAAATATTAAGTCCAGAGTGGAATGTTAAAATGTACATGTTGAGAGTGGAATTAACATAAATAAACTACATTAACGAAAAAGGAATGCTTGTGGTGGCCCTGGGACGTTTCAGCCCAACACGCTTCGGAATCCATATATTGAAGTACCTGCATGCACTAACAAGGAAAACTGGCCAAGATTGGGGGTGGGGGGGGGGGGGGGCAGATGGGCAAGCAATCGATGATATAGGCCTATTTGTGCGTGTGGGTTTATGGGAGTCTGGAGTCCAATTGCCTCGTTTCGGGGATGGGGAATGAGGGTGGGGGGGGGGACTATTTACTTCACCATTTAGGAGTGGTATGGATGACTGAATCTTACACTGCCAAGACACTGACATTTTTGATGTGCTGGCTGCACGTAAAAATCAGGGGTAGCGCCAGAAAATCTCCGATAGAGGAACTAAAATCTCCTGCCTGAAAGACCTATTTTAATTTTTGGTGTTTCAAGACACGTGTGGGGGGACAAACCCCAAAAATTATAATACGAAATTTCGGGGCATGTTTGAGCTAGGGTTATGACGTGTGGTGGTCTGGCTTGTCGATCGGCATGTCATTATTGAAAAATATATATTATTTTCTGTTGATTTTATTTACATATGGTTATAATTATGATTGCTGAATTAAAAAAAAGTAATTGAAAATGTTGATTTGTCTCTTATTTTTTCTCAAGCTTGTCATGTGCAGAGGTGTTAAAACAGATGTTGGTTTGAAGGACAGCTCTGTGCTTTGTTGCGCCACTAAAATGTTATTTCACACCTTGTTCAAGTGGTAATTTAATCTACTATATTTAATTAATCACATCAATCCCGACTACTTTAATGTAGTAGTAGAATATTTTATTTAACTGTCACATTTCCATACACATACATAATATACAGAGTATTTACAAAATATTTATATGAAATCCAGCCTATGAAGGCTTATGAGACATATCTTCATCAGAGGAAGGTCTTTTTTTACAGTAGTTCATAAAAGCCCCCCCCCCCCCCCCCCCCGCAAAAAAAAAAAAAAAATCCCCCAAAAAACAAAAAAAACCCAAACCCGAAAAACCAAAACACATGCATGCACACCAACACACACACACACACACCCTTGCGCCTCCCCCCCCCCCCCCCACACACACAGAGTAATATGCAGACATACGCCAAAGTGCACTTGGGTATACTTTCGTGTACTAATTTTCTTTCACTAGTTCTTACTCCCCCCCCCCCCCCCCATCACGTATATCTGTCTCTCTCTATCTCTTTCCCACTGAAGTGTACTCTCTCTTAGAATGGCACATTCACAGATATTTTAATTCGGCATCCCCCTTATATTCACCCACGTATTTTTACATACACTCAGGCTTAGCTATTATTTTTTATTATTTATTAGGGTTTAACGACACATTAACAGGACACATTAACAGCCACATCATGTCGGTGACAGTTTTACGGGTGGAGGAAGCCGGAGTACCCGGAGAGAACCACCGAGCAGCGACGAGCAGCTCCCCAACATCGTAACTCTGAACTCTGCACCGCGGCACATGCAGGGTTAGATTGGTTGACGACATGCGCACCATCGACGCGCAGTACGCCTTAGTACACAGCGTCATCGTGCCTCCATGTAGGCAATCGGGGTTAGGTGCCTTGCCCAAGGACACAACGCGGGAGCACGAATCGGTCGCTGAAATGGTCACCCATCCAACTACTAACCGCGCTCGACGTTGATTAACTTCGGTGATCTGACGAGAACCGGTTACCGCGACACCCCCCCCCCCCCCCCCCCCCGGCTTAGCAATTTCAATTGATAATACAAATAACAACAATGTCGAGGAACGTTGAAAAATCTGCAAATGCAAAGAGTATAAAAGTATTTACAAACCCCTACAGAATTGGATGAAGGATATTTGTTTCCGCGGTATGCAAATATCTCCCGTCCACCCCCTCCTCCCCCATGTGAAATAATCATTAGTTTCAGTCACGAGTGAGATACTTTTCGGTATCCATTCAAAAACACTATTTTTTCTTTTTACTATATCCTTTCATAAGAATCTTTAATTGCGAAGCCCGACAAGAGTAAGACGGGAAAGAGGATGGGCTGGTCGCAGGAGGTTTTTTCGCCTAAACTTCCTACCCAAGGAAAACACGGTTCATCACGTGTTGGCCTACAGCTGTAAACAAAATGTGAAATTGGGAACTTCGCGATTATTAGTTGTTTTTCTCAAGTCTGGTTTATTTATTTCCTCGATCAAATCGATCGCGCAAACACAACAGTTTAGTTTTGAAAGTGACGAGGACTTTGTACTTAACCAAATGGAACTGACTGTTCTATTTCCAATTTACAATTTCAAACCACAACAATAGTCACCGTCTGCCTCCTCCAAATTCCAATTTTAATTTAAAATAAATTATCTACTGCCAGTAACAAACGCAGTTGTTTTGCCAGTTGACGTCGCAAGACAGTATTTATTAATCAGCAGAGAAACTGACATGCAAAAGCAATTATAAGCTAATCCCTTAACGCTCGTGACCACGGCGGGTCAGTGTTTTGAAAACTGTCTTCTACTGATCAAACACTGCGGTCCACTGAAACTCCACGATGGAGAACACACCGCGGCGGCGTTTTTGTTTCAATCCACGTTGAACGTACTGTAATGTTAGTTATAAGAAACCAAATGAAGTTAAAAGATTAAAAAAAGACAACTCATTTATGTAAATATCTATGTGCAAAAAACAAACTTTTTTATGTTAATATCTATGTGCAGTGTATTATGTTTCTAGTTTATCGCTTGTTAAAAGTTGGAAGACTTGAATGAAATAAAATATATCAAAGCCAATGTTCTTGTTAATGTTGCTCTGTTGTCTATGAAGATAAGTAATTAATTGTACACGCCCACTCATAAATAGTTCCTCTATAAATAGACAGCACTAATCTAAATTTAGCATCAATAACTGGGGTTTTAATTGACCAGTCTCATATGGGTACTGTACACGTAATGAATGCACATTTCTGGACAAAAATACAGACATCACATACAGAATACACAAAATATAGCCAGTTAAGTATATCAATATGAAGATGTGGGAGGATAATAGTAGCCGTAGGACTCTTAAAAGTTCTCTTTAAAGTTCAGTAAAGTAATTAATAAATTAAAGTAGTTAAAATATTACGGCGTCATGTTTCTCCTGTGAGAGCGTCTAGCATCACATGGAGAAACATTTTCTCAAAACCAGCCTGTTCATAAACAATTGCTGGGTTAGCGTTCACCAAGAATGGGAGCATTTTCTAAGAAAAAGATTTGTAAAGGTATTTAGACTGTAAACATTGTAAATATTAGCAAGTGAAGATGAGGAAGGTATGTTTCTCCAACACGGAAAGAGAATGTTCAAAAACCATCGCTGTGTTAGGGTTCACTGGTGAACGCTTACTAACGTTCTCAAATAAACCCCAGCAAAGCTATTTTAGTCCAATAATTACTCCCCCCCCCCCTCCCCCCAATGACACCGCCGATGCTAATGGCCAACGAATCCAATGTCCATTAACATTAGGATCACTGACCATCACCCTCGGCTGCCGCTTCGTTGGCAACAGTATTGCCAGCACCACCAAACGCAGTGGGTAAGACTTTCAATTTCTATTCCTATTTTTTATAGCCTTAAATGTTTTCAATGCAATTACCGTATAGGCACACAAGGCGGGGCATGTTACTTGATGATGACCTCGTTGTAAATATCGATAAACAATTCTAGGGAAATTCGATATTAACTTTGTCCAGCCTAACTCGTGGTTTAAATGGTCGCCGTGTATAAGCGTAAATAAACTACCTCGAACAAGAAGATTTAGTTACACGGACAAAGTATTACAGCATGTGGTACATCCAACTTGACTGGGTGACCTAATATGGAAATTATTACTATTTTCAGGTTGTAAATACTTGTGTTAGTTGTTTACCTGGCTACATGTATCAGTAAACCAGAAGATTAGTATAACATTAGTATAAACGCTACATGGATCAGATTTGTAATTGGCGGGATTTTATTGACCATTTGATTGCAATATTTGGAGTCGGACAAACGAAAATAAAACAAAGCAATTAAAACCAATTGCTGACGAAGGAATAACGAGAGTTATTCTCCTTAGTTATGTGACATCGTTTTTTCCAGGCTTCCCAGGGCTACCGATTATCTTCACTGTGCATTATTAAGGACGAAAATAAGCGTGGGAGTTGTGGAAGCAGAATTGGTTGCATATAACCGAAGATAAACAATTTCGTCGGTGAGAGGTATGGAATGGAGTGGGGTGGTTAGCCAAGTGCATTAATATCTGGGACAGACAAAAATTCAAATTCGAAGTAGATTTTCAACTAACATAATACATGGACCCGTAATTATTTATCTACTAATCTTGACAGCAGATTACAGCACTGGTAAGATCCGAGAACTGCAATCACGGCAAATAGATGAGTATGAGTATAACAGTACGGGTGTTTTCGATGAGGGGAGGGGTGGGGGTAATAATCTATATCGAGAAGAGACCAAGACTGGATTTGATTCAAATAGATAACAGTAAGGGTGTTTTCGATGAGGGGAGGGGTGGGGGTAATAATCTATATCGAGAAGAGACCAAGACTAGATTTGATTCAAATAGATATTTAGGTATCATTAGTATAGGCAACAGCATTTGTATATTTTCTATCATTGTTGGGAGGTTATCAAATTATAAAGCCCTGAACAAATACAAATGTGTCGAGAGCAACTATACAACAGTTATGGGCAAAACTCTAATGAGTGTGGCAGCATTGTTAAAATTGATTTTCTTGCTCAAAGCGTACATAAATGACCCACAAGACAACAGTTATTGAAAATGTATATCTGGTCTAAAAATAATTTATGGGGTTTACAGTTTTCTCCAAAGGAACTATACAACAGCTGTGGGAAAAACTGAAAATAGTGGAACAAGATTACTGAAAAAAGCACTCTTACTGAAGGCCAAAGCCGTTCCCGGAAAAAAGCAGACAAACAAACTGTGTTTTTAAACACAAACAGAACATTTCTCTATTTGACAGACATTGACATTGACAGAAACTTGTGTGAAATGACTACTATGTATAATGAGGTATAATAATGTAATGTGTCACCTACATGGCTGCTCTGAGTTTCAAGTTCACCAAGAACAGCCAAGTATATAACATAACCCTGCATGTTCAACTTTCAGATTGGGGACCGAGAACTCTGCAAGTATCCCACTATGTATTTCCCAGTAGCATAATCTAACCAGAAATCTGAAAAAAATGTGATAGTCTTTATAACAATTATTTAAAGGATATATGTATCCACATCCAATAATGAAGGTGTTTACCTGGACTAAATATTACAGAATACAAATAGTAGAGGGATTCAGTGCTATATATCTGTGAACTGTCTACTGGGCATTATGTATGTTTACTTGGACTGAAAATTACAGAGCACAAATAGTAGAGGGGTTCAGAACTATATATCTATTGATTGTCTACATGGCATTACGTTTAACTTGATTTCACCATGCACCAGCATGACAATCTATAGTGGAAGCGTATACCTGGACTGAGAATCATTTAATAGGATTTACACTTCTGTTCAAAGCATCCATATAATAGTTGTGAGCAAAACTGCATTTGAGTGAAACAGCATTGTAGAATAAACATGCTCAATCTAAATATACACAGCTAACCAACAAGACAACCTATATGGAAACTATACATGTACTGAAAATTACTTTTTTAGAGTTCACCGTTTTGTCCAAGGCAGTTATACAACAGTCTTGGGCAAAACTGTAATATGGAGAACAGCATTACTGAAATTAACATTTTTACTTAAAGCCAACAGAAGTGACCTACTGAATAACACTTAGTGTAAATGTGTGCCTGTACTGAAAATTACACAACGGTTTTGGGGCAAAGCTGCAAAGTGTGGAACAGCATTACTGAAATTAACATTGTTCCCCAAAGCCTATGCCCGGACTGAAAATTATTGCAAGGCAATTATACAGCAGCTTTTGGGCAATGCTGCAATGTGTGGAATAGCATTACTGAAATTAACATTGTTCCCCAAAGCCTACACAGGTGACCCACAAAACAACAGTTAGTAAAGATGTATATCCGGCCTAAAAATAATTTATTGGATTTACAGTTATGTCCAAAACAATTATACAACAGTTGTGGGCAAAACTGTAGTATGTTGAAGAGCATTACTGAAACTGACATTCTTATCAAAGAATGTAAATCCAATAAATAATTTATTGGATTTACAGTTATGTCCAAAGCAATAATACAACAGTTGTGGGCAAAACTGTAGTATGTTGAAGAGCATTACTGAAATTGACATTCTTATCAAAGTCTACATAAGTAACCCACAAGACAACGGGTATTGAAAATGTATATCTTGCCTAAGATAATTTGTTGGTTTTGCAGTTTTGTCCAAAGCAACTATGCAAGTTGTGGGCAAAAATGTACACTTCTATTCAAATCACCTATACAGAAGTTGTGGGCAAAACTGTAATGAGTGAAACAACATTACAAAATAAACATTTTTACTCTAAATACACACAGCTAACCAACAAAACAACCTATGTTTAAGTGTATACCTGGTCTGAAGATTATTAAGATTGAATTGATCATGCCATCTCACTGAGAGATTCCCCAAACATGTGCATGTGCATGTTGATATGCCCTGTTGCCGTTTGCCTGAGAGTTTCTTCTATGGGCACTTTCCAACAAACTGCATCAGGTCAAATTCACTATACTTCAAAAACTTTAAAAAAAATTTTTTTTTTCCCCCCTTTTCTTTTCTTCTCTTGTTTGTACACGAACATGCAAACAGTGCCTTTCCTGTGTCCCTGGTTCATGTCGATGAGCCCCGTTAGTGGGCTTCTGTGCGTGCTTTCTAACAAACTGTACCAGGACAAGTACAATTAACCTAATGTTTTCTTCTGTGCGTGCTTTCCAACAAACTGTACCGGGACAAGTCCAATTAATCTAATGCTTTCCTGTCATGCGTTCATGAACATGTGAACGGAGACTTTTCTGTGTTCCTGTTCACGTTGTTAAGCCCTGCTGCAGTTTGTTGGAGAGTTCCTGTGCGTGCTTTCCAACCAACTATACCAGGACAAGTCCAATTAACCTAATGTTTTCTTCTTGTGCCTACACGAATACTATAAACCGCGCCTTTCCGGTGTTCATGTTTCACTTTGATAAGCCCTGTTTCAGTTTGTTGGAGAGTTCCTGTGGGTACTTTCCAACAAACTGTACCAGGACAAGTCCAATTAACCTAATGTTTTCCTCTTACGCGTTCAAGAACATGTAGACAGTGACTTTTCTGTGTTACTGGTTCACGTTGTTAAGCCCTGTTGCGGTTTGTTGGAGAGTTCCTGTGGGTACTTGTGGGTTCCTGTGGGTTCTTTCCAACAAACTATAGCATGACAAGTCCAAATTAACCTAATGTTTACTTCCTGCGAGTACATCAATACTATAAATAGCGCCTATCCTGTGGTTCTGGTTCACGTTGATGAGCCCTGTTGCAGTTTGTTGGAGAGTTCTTGTGGGTGCTTTCCAATAAACAGTACCAGGGCAAGTCCAATTAACTCGATGTTTTCTTTCTTCTTGTGCGTACACGGACATGTAGACAATGCCTTTCCTGTGGTTCTGTTTCACGTTGATGAGCCCTGTTGCAGTCTGTTGGAGAGTTCCTGTGGGTGCTTTCCAATAAACTGTACCAGGACAAGTCCAATTAACCCGATGTTTTCTTTCTTCTTGTGCGTACATGGACATGTAAACAATGCCTTTCCTGTGGTTCTGTTTCACGTTGACGAGCCCTGTTGCAGTCTGTTGGAGAGTTCCTGTGGGTGCTTTCCAATAGACTGTACCAGGACAAGTCCAATTAACCCGATGTTTTCTTTCTTCTTGTGCGTACATGGACATGTAAACAATGCCTTTCCTGTGGTCCTGGTTCACGTTGATAAGCCCTGTTGCAGTCTGTTGGAGAGTTCCTGTGGGTGCTTTCCAATAAACAGTACCAGGACAAGTCCAATTAACCCGATGTTTTCTTTCTTCTTGTGCGTACATGGACATGTAAACAATGCCTTTCCCGTGGTTCTGTTTCACGTTGATGAGCCCTTTTGCAGTCTGTTGGGGAGTTCCTGTGGGTGCTTTCCAATAGACAGTACCAGGACAAGTACAATTAACCCGATGTTTTCTTTCTTCTTGTGCGTACATGGACATGAAAACAATGCCTTTCCTGTGGTTCTGTTTCACGTTGATGAGCCCTGTTGCAGTCTGTTGGAGAGTTCCTGTGGGTGCTTTCCAATAAACTGTACCAGGACAAGTCCAATTAACCCGATGTTCTCTTTCTTCTTGTGCGTACATGGACATGTAAACAATGCCTTTCCTCTGGTTCTGTTTCACGTTGATGAGCCCTGTTGCAGTCTGTTGGAGAGTTCCTGTGGGTGCTTTCCAATAAACCGTACCAGGACAAGTCCAATTAACCCGATGTTTTCTTTCTTCTTGTGCGTACATGGACATGTAAACAATGCCTTTCCTGTGGTTCTGTTTCACGTTGATGAGCCCTGTTGCAGTCTGTTGGAGAGTTCCTGTGGGTGCTTTCCAATAAACTGTACCAGGACAAGTCCAATTAACCCGATGTTTTCTTTCTTCTTGTGCGTACATGGACATGTAAACAATGCCTTTCCTGTGGTTCTGTTTCACGTTGATGAGCCCTGTTGCAGTCTGTTGGAGAGTTCCTGTGGATGCTTTCCAATAAACTGTACCAGGACATGTCCAATTAACCCGATGTTTTCTTTCTTCTTGTGCGTACATGGACATGTAAACAATGCCTTTCCCGTGGTTCTGTTTCAGGTTGATGAGCCCTGTTGCAGTCTGTTGGAGAGTTCCTGTGGGTGCTTTCCAATAAACTCTACCAGGACAAGTCCAATTAAACCGATGTTTTCTTTCTTCTTGTGCGTACATGGACATGTAAACAATGCCTTTCCTGTGGTTCTGTTTCACGTTGATGAGCCCTGTTGCAGTCTGTTGGAGAGTTCCTGTGGGTGCTTTCCAATAAACTGTACCAGGACAAGTCCAATTAACCCGATGTTTTCTTTCTTCTTGTGCGTACATGTACATGTAAACAATGCCTTTCCTGTGGTTCTGTTTCACGTTGATGAGCCCTGTTGCAGTCTGTTGGAGAGTTCCTGTGGATGCTTTCCAATAAACTGTACCAGGACATGTCCAATTAACCCGATGTTTTCTTTCTTCTTGTGCGTACATGGACATGTAAACAATGCCTTTCCTGTGATTCTGTTTCACGTTGATAAGCCATGTTGCAGTTTGTTGGAGAGTTCCTGTGGGTGCCTTCCAATAAACAGTACCAGGACAAGTCCAATTAATCCGATGTTTTCTTTCTTCTTGTGCGTAAATGGACAAGTAAACAATGCCTTTCCTGTGTTTCGGGTTCACGTTGATGAGCCCTGTTTCAGTTTGTTTGAGAGTTACTGTGGGTGCTTCCCAATAAACTCTACCGGGACTAGTTCAACTGATGTGATGTTTTCTTTTTTCTTGCGCTTACATGGACATGTAAACAATGTCCTTCCTGTGTTTCTGGTTCACGCCGATAAGCCCTGTTTCAGTTTGTTGGAGAGTTCCTGTGGGTGTTTTCCAATAAACTGTTCCAGGACAAGTCCAATCAACCTGATGTTTTCTTTCTTCTTGTGCGTACATGGACATGCAAACAATGTCTTTCCTGTGCTTCTGGTTCACGTTGATAAGCCCCGTTGCTGTTTGTTGGAGAGTTCCTGTGGGTGCTTCCCAGCAAACTGTAACGGGTCAGGTCCAATTAACCTAATGTTTTCTCCTTGCGTCTATATAACGTGTAAACAGTGCCTTTTCTATGTTCCTGGTTCACGTTGACAAGCCATGTTGCAGTTTGTGGGTGACTTCCTGTGGGTACTCTCCAAGTCCAACAAACCGTACCAGGACAAGTCCAATTAACTAATTGTTTCCGTCCTGTGCGTACATGAACATGTAAACAGTGCTTTCCGTGCGTTCCCATTTCACGTTGATAAGCCCTGTTCCTATGGATACCTCCCGACAAACTGTAACTTTGTAAGTCCACTTAACCTGACGTTTTCCCCTCGCGTGTACACGTATGGGCACGTAAATACTGTTTTTCCTGTGTTCTTGGTTCATGTTGATAAGTTGACAAGTTGATAAGTTGATAAGAAACTCTCCAAAGATCTGTAACAGGACGAGTCCATTTGAACTAATTTTTTCTCCTTGCTTGTACATTAACATGTCAATAGTGCCATTCCTGTGTTCATTCATTAGATTTATCTTCTTCCCTAAAATATCTTGCCTCCAAACTATCCGTGACAGGATAAGTATATTTAACCTCATTTTTTCTCCTTGCTGGTACACGAAGATGCAGACAGTGTAATACCTGTGTTGCTGGTTTATGCCGATAAGCCCCGTTTGAATGAGTTTCTGTGCGTGCTTTCCAACAAAGTGTAGCGAGACAAGTCCACTCAAGTGATTTTTTTCTTCCTGCTCGTACATGAACATTTAAACAGTGTCATCCCGATGACCTTGGTTCATGCTGATAAAATCCCTGCTGCAGTTTGATGGAGAGTTCCTGCAGGTGCTTTCCAACAAATTGTAACACAAGTCCACCCAACCAAAATTTTTTCCCCTTGTTTGTGCATGAACATGTAAACAGTGTCCATCGTGTGTTCCTGATTCATGTTGATATGTGCTGTTTCAGTTTGTTGGGGAGTTCCTGTGGGAACTTTCCAACAAACTGCAACAGGACAGGCCCAATCAAGTTAATGTTTTTCTCCTGCGTGTACACGTGGGTACTTTCCAGCTAACTGTAACCTTGAAAGTCCACTTAAGCCAATGTTTTTGTTTTTTTCTCCCTCCCTCTCTCTCTCTCTCTAGTGTGTATATGAACATGTAATCAGTGTCTTTCCTGTGTTCTTGGTTCATATTGATAAGTTGATAAGAAACTCCCCAACAATCTGTAACAGGGTGAGTCCACATAAACTAATCCTTCCTCCTTGCTTTTGCACGAACATGCAAACAGTGACCTCCCTGTATTCTTTCTTGAAATTCAACCCCCCCCCCCCCGAAAAAAAAAAATTCACTGCCTTCCAACAGTCTGTAACAGAGCAAGTCCACTTAACTTAATTTTTTTCTCCTCGCTTGTACATGAACATGTAAATAGTGTCCTTGATGTGTTCATTATCGAGATTTAACTTTTCCCCTTAAAATTCCCTGCATACTATTTGTATAGGTGGTTTCTCCATACAGCTTAAAATGCGTCTTGCAGTTTTTAGTTGATAATTTTCTCCTCATGAAACACCCGCAACTCTGTCCCAGAGAGTAAGCAACTGATTTATGTTGATATGTCCTGTTGAAGTTTGTTCAGAGGCTCTGAGGGTGCCTTCCAACAAACGCTAACAGGACAAGTCCACTTAACCTAACTTCTGCTCACTTCTCGTACTTTCTTAATCTATTAGAATCCCAAACCCATTTTTCACTGTATTACCCAGCCTAACTACCTGTGTAAGATCTCGCAACTCTTCTCATTCCACACTACATACCTTCTTTCACGTCAGCTTGATTTCAGTTCATTTTTGTTGTCGAAACTAAGCTTTTATTACCACCAACAATTTACTTTTTAGTATATAATGTGTTCTCTAGAATTATACCGTGCCCAGATAGGCACTTTCAACCTTAAAGTCTACTCTGCCCGCTTAAAACATTGCTTGCCAAGGGAAAGATGTATTTGTATCTTAGCTTACTTGCTACTACGTCTAAGTGGTGTCGGGCTTCATGAAAGCTTCACTATGGCTGTTTTGTTCCATTTGCTGACCAATGAGTCAATTACCTTTACATTAATAAATTCTCTCAAAGTATTTCCATATCGTAACAGGGATGTGGATGAACCAAAGCCAAAATTCACATCTGAGGTAGAAAGCTCGTCCTCCCTGGCCATGTCGCTCTTTCTTTACTTGGCCTTAAGCCTATTGTTGTCCGGAGACATCGAAACCAACCCAGGTCCAAATTCTCTCCACTCAGATCACCATCAGAATACGCTAAAAATTGTCCATCTTAACGTTCAGAGCCTAAAACCGAAACTGGATATTGTCGAATGTGAATTCGCACCATATGACATTTTGGCCTTGACGGAAACATGGCTGCTTACCAATGACCCCACATCCGATGTTTTAATCCATGGATTCCATGAACCATTGCGATTCAACCGCTCGACAAGGGGAGGCGGGGTTGCGATTTACATCAAGGATGGTATCCCATTTCGACCAAGACCGGACCTTGAAACGTTGAATACGGAGTGCGTATGGGCCGAAGTATTTACAAAACGGGGTAGATCCTTATTATTAGGGGTATTTTATCGGCCACCAAATAGTCCTTCAGATTCATGGGACGTGATATCGGCATCAATTGAAAAAGCCAGAGACACATCAATTGCTGACTTGATTATCACCGGGGACTTCAACGACAACCAAATGGTTACATCAAGAAGCGGCTTCTCTGAAATAATTAATTATTTTAATTTAAGACAGACCGTGAGTGAGCCAACCTGTTTTACTGAATCATCGGCATCTTTGCTTGATCTCTTCGCTATTAGTGATACAATCAATGTGAACGCATGCGGCGTGCAAGAACCTCTTATTCCAGATATGATCTGCTACAATTGTCCAATTTCAATTGAAGTTGAATTTATAAAACCGCAACTTCTTTCTTTCAAGAGGAGGGTGTGGCTTTACGCCCAAGGTAACTATGAAGCTTTAAACGATGCTTTTGTTGATGTTGATTGGAATTCTCTTTTTGATATTATAGATTTTGATACTATAGTTTCTAAATTTACCGACATTTTACTCGACACCGCATCCAGACACATACCCAACAAAGTTATTACCACGAGAAGGGACCAGCCGAAATGGATGCACAATGACATGAGGCTATTAATTAGACAGAGAAAGCGTTTATATCGTATTGCTAAACGCACGAATCTCCCCCAAGCATGGGCTAAATATAAACTTAAACGAAACGACGTGGTATCGTCTATTAGAAAGGCTAAAACGTTATACTTGTCTAAAATTCAGTCCACATTGAAAAACAATAAAACACCCCCGTCACGATGGTGGAAGACCCTAAAAACACTCATCGGTAGTGGTAACTCGGTAGGAATTCCCACTCTCATCCACTCAAACAAAATTTACTCTTCAAGTGCTGAGAAAGCCGAGGTGTTCAATGAATACTTCAGTTCTATCTCAACAGTTGACGATTCGAATGCTTCTTTACCAGACGCACCACCCCGTGTTTCCGATGGTATTGATTCTATCACTTTACATTGTGACGAACTATATTCTGCTATGAAGTCGATAAAAGTGTCCAAGGCGTCTGGTCCCGATCTAATAAGCCCGCGTCTCCTTAAAGAATGTAAATCCTCCTTGTGCGAGCCACTTTCAATCTTATTTAATATACTACTGAATAACTCATACTTCCCCTCACTGTGGAAAAAAGCAAATGTCTCCCCGATCCTAAAAAAACAACCCTCAAATTCGGTAACCAATTATCGCCCAATATCATTGATCAGCTGTGTTGGTAAATTATTCGAAAAATGTGTGTTCAAACGCTTGTGGCAATTTCTGATTGACAACAATGTTCTCAGCCAATTTCAGTCAGGCTTTACACCCGGTGATTCAACTGTCCTTCAACTGACTGACATATACGACGAAATCTGTCGTGTTGACGAAGGTAAGGAAGTCAAAGTAGTCTTCTGTGATGTCAGTAAGGCTTTTGATAAAGTATGGCACGCTGGTCTTATCTACAAGTTGGAGAGCATTGGCGTCTCTGGTGAAATGTTACTGTTTTTAAAATCGTATCTTGCGGATAGGTCACAGCGTGTCGTAATAGCATCGGAGGCATCCTCGTGGAGACCCATCAATGCCGGTGTGCCTCAAGGGTCGATACTCGGGCCGTTACTATTCCTAATATACATTAATGACATAACTAGAAACTTACTTAGTAGCATACGCCTCTTTGCTGATGACACCTCCTTATACCTAATTATAGAGAACCCAGAACAAGCCTCTACCATAATCAATAATGACCTTGCGACAATTGAACATTGGGTTGAAACATGGCTCGTTGAATTCAATCCGAACAAAACTGAAAGTATGCTTATATCACGTAAAAGCAACCCTATCTCCCATCCACCTTTATTTTTAGACGATTCACGGATATCGGAAGTGTCCAACCATAAACATTTAGGAGTAATATTGAACAGCACCTGCACATGGAATGACCATATTGATTATATCTGCACAAAAGCCTGGTCTCGTTTGGACCTGTTGAGGAGGCACAAATTTTCTCTTGACCGTATTGTCTTGGAAAAAAATATACTTTGCTTTTATTAGGCCTCTTCTAGAATACGCTGATACTGTTTGGGATAATTGTTCCCAGTCCAAAATGGCGGAACTCGAAAAAATACAGATTGCTGCAGCAAGAATAATTACGGGAGCAACAGTGAGTGCTAGTAAAACATTGCTGTATGCGGAAACACGATGGGATTCTCTCCAAGAAAGACGCCGTAAACATAAGCTAATTCAGTTTTTCAAGACGTATCATTGTATATCACCTCCATATATCTCAAATAAAGTCCCATCACTCGTCTCCTCTACGAATGCAATGTTCAGCCTACGATCAAGTCAGAACCATCGAGTTCCCTTTTGTCGAACACAATAGTATAAGTCTTCTTTCATCCGTAGCGCTTCTGACGAATGGAAGAACTTACCCCTGCCTGTCCGCGAGAACTCGTCACTGATACATTTCAAGACCTTCCAGAACGGCGGTAATCAACGACCACCAAGGTTCTACAGTAACGCGACTTCTCGCACAGCCCAAATATATCATTGTAGGTTACGACTGCAGTGTAGTAATCTTAATTCCCATCTATATGATAATCATTTATCACCAAATCCACTTTGTCAGTGTGGTAACCAAGAGACTCCTGATCACTTCTTCTTTCATTGTCCAATTTTCTCAGATATCCGTAATTATACAATTAACCTGCTACCCTTTGAAGTTGATACATCCACACTCCTCTTTGGTTCAGAATTTTTGAATAACGAATATAACCGTCTTATCTTTGAAGTGGTACATGACTTCATTTTAGCAAGTAAACGTTTCCATTGATTGATTTACAACATAACGTTAATTCATTCAATCTTATCAAACAGGAATAATGCCAAATAAGCTTAACTGGATGACTATACCCCCCCCCCCCCCCCTCCGCATGCAGCCATTAACTTGTCTTGCAGCTCGGGGCCACTACTCACTATACTTTTATGTCTTACTAGATGAACCGAATGAAACAAGCTACCTTCTTACGTCTTTCTCGAGTGTATTTAATGCATTAAGCATTCAATCTGGCAGATATTTGTCTTTTTTCAAATCTTTGTATTTTATTCATGTTGTAGTTTAAACATTCTCACATATCGTTGCCCCGTGGTCCGCAACTCCGCATCTCTCAATGGCACCTTCATCTCGTTTTATGTCAATACTGGTCAGAACTATAAAAAATCTATCACTCAAATTTATTATATTTTCAGTTTTGGTTTTAGAGAGATTGCCTGTGACCCATCGTAGGCGCGAGCTCGCCGTGCTCGTTCCGGCGGTGGGTCACGAGCTGTGTCTGTTGGGTGGATAATGAAAAATCGAGTGGTTCAATAATTCAGTTTGTACCCGTCATCTTATATCCTCGTTGGGTGAAGAGTTAATCTGCCGTACCAGGAGCAGGGCCACGGTGAAACGATATGTGAGCTCACCTATTAACCCACACTACCTGCTTGCGAAAATTGATAATCAACCTAAGGAGACGACTAACATAAGATATAAGCTTTCTGTCGAATCCCTAGCTTACATAGCAACCCATATATCTATTTGTATATCTTTGTTATTTTGTGTTCTGTTGTATTTCGTGTTGTATACATCGTTTAGCTTAATGTACACAAATAACAAATTCTTGAATAAATATTGTTTAAACTAAACAATTGATGGTATCACTTTAACTTAAAGTGAAGTATATGAAGCAATACACTCGATAAACGTGTCTAAGGCATCTGAACCCGATCTCAGAAGTCCGCGTCTTCTTAGAGAGTGTAAATCTTCCTTATGTGAGCCACTTACGATTTTATTTAATATGCTATTGAACAGCTCATACCTTCCGTCTCTGTTGAAAAAAGGTCAGCCCTCAGATACAGTTACTAACTATCACCCAATATCACTAGTAATAGCAATAACACTTTGGACGGCCGATGATTTGTCGCGGTTCCCAGGCCTTGATTGGCCCTGTTCTCCCAAATGCTTCATTATCCCCACGCCACTTCTCTCTTCACAACACTCAGAGACGAACTGCTTGATGACATCGAGCTTGTTTCAATGAGGGGTCATAACCTATGTTTTTGAGACAAAAATAAAAAAATAATGAAAATTAATTGGCGAGTTTTGAGAATACCGCTGGCCGGTTTTGGCGGTTACGTTGGGTAAGGGTTAAAACAAAATCATATATGACAGAGAACGTGGTCAATATATGTACTTTGAATTGTTTTTTGGATCTCGCATGAACATGTCAAACTGTGTGATGCAGTGCACCGGTTGTCGTCGGTTTGTCTTTGGTCAAATACAGAAGACGGCCCCAAACAAAGTCCACTCATCGGAGAAGTCGACACTGAACAATGTCGGCCATTTTAGAAGTCGACCAACAGGAGAAGTCTGTTCGAAACGTAGTCGGTTCGTAGAAGTCGGCACCCGAGAGAATTCGGCAGGGGGGAGAAGTCGATTCGGAACTAAGATGATCCCTTTTAGTGTCAGAATCGCGTTGTGCAGTGGAACAAAAAAATAAGCTAAATAAACTATGTTATAGTCCTAATATTTTTAGTTAAATACTAGGTCATTTGTTAGAAGTGCGGTTATTCATATTATTTTCAATTATTTACTGAAAAGTACCAAAAGGTGCTTTCCATGAAATAATTGCAAAATAAATCCAAGCTATGTCGTAGTGCTAATTTAGACAGTTAAATGGTGGGTTTTATGTTAGAAACTCGTTTTTTCTCTTATTTTGCAATTATTTACTGAAAATTATCAGCTGT
Source organism: Pictodentalium vernedei (assembly GCA_031216915.1). Classification (NCBI taxonomy): domain Eukaryota; kingdom Metazoa; phylum Mollusca; class Scaphopoda; order Dentaliida; family Dentaliidae; genus Pictodentalium; species Pictodentalium vernedei. The sequence goes on from CM062297.1 coordinate 386,432,013, forward strand.
TGTTTTGGAGCCTTTTTGTAAAGAATGATAATCCTTTAGAATTTGAATCTGAATGGGATTACTGTGTAAGCCGCGATAACGCGTATTATAACACAGGGAAGGCATGGTGTTTCATACTCGCATGGCGGGGTTGTCGCAGCGGTTATCGATAGCGGCTTGATTGCTAGCGTTCCAGTCCACGATTGTACGTGGGAAGAATGAATGTTTAAATTCCTCTGTGTTCGCCCAGTAGACCGCCAGTTTCGTGTCATTTCGGCTTCTTGTTCGGGACAGTCCCATTTTGATGTACTTTTCTTTTGGGATTGCGTCGCATCCAGAGATTATGTTTTTGAGTGTCTGGATGAGTTTGTTCGTCCATCGCTCCAGCAGGGATGGTCAGTTTAAATAACGGAGCATGTCGCTAACGCTGCTGTCTCTGCGATAGTCATTGCACACAAAGCGTGCCGCTCGACGTTGGGTCATCTCCAAATTCTCTATAGTCTCTTGTTGTATGGATCCCAGACTATGCAGCGTATTCAAGTTTTGAACGAACCAGAGATTTGTAGGCTGTTTCCTTCAGTGCCTTTGGCAAAGAGTGCTGTTTGCTTTTGCGTTGACCTTATTGATGTGGATATCCCATTTAAAGTTGGCGAAAATCAGACCAAGGTATGTGTTGGTGCTTACTTCCTGGAGGATGTGTTTATTTATTTCGAAGAAGTAGGAGAGTGGTTAACTACTTCTTGTCGAAAGCAGGATGTAACATTTTTTGGCATTAAATCTCATTCCCCACGTGTCAGCCCACGACTGAAGATTTGTTAAGTCTTGTTGCAGTATTTGCTGGTCTTTGGTGGAATTTAGAAAGTTATCCTGCATTTCCAAATACAACACAAATCTTTGATACAAAGGGAATACATAAAATCACATAAAGGCAAACCTTTAGTGCCAACACACTGAACCAAAACAATATACAAGGTATTTACAGTTGCGACGAAAGGCATTTTTGCGTTGCAATGACTGATACGGCACGTCGCGGTGGTGGACACGAGAGGATTTGGGAAATAGTTTTGTTGGATGAATACCCCGTACCCTCCTAGTTTTTACGCCGCTGGTTGTTCACCTAGAACCTCTTTTTGGTTTGAAACTGATAATAATACATTATCGCCATGTGACACGAATCAAATCAGAAAATGAGACAGTTTTGAAACGAACAAAGTGATACTGATTTTCACCGAGGAGACATTTAACAAAGGTTATGTACCTACATTCTGAAGGCCTCATTCATACTCCGAGGTACAGATATTCCGAAGTCCCAATACTAAGGAGGCATTACAGTCTGAAGCCCGATACTCAAAGGTACCGATAATCTGAAGGCTCAATACACCGAACGTCCGAAGGCTAACAGCTCCTAGTAATAAATACTCCAAAGGCCTAATAGTCCGAAGGCCCAATACTCCGAATGCTTACATGGCCGAGGGGGGATTGCAAGAAAATGCCAGGGTATTAAGTTCGGGTGGGCGAGTGTTTTCCGTGCGGCGAAGCAAGCTTTTGCCACAAACTTGTATATTTTTCCCCACCCCCCCCCCCAACCCCCCCCCCCCAAAAAAAAAACCCACCATATTTCTGCTACCAAAGTTAATTATAAGCATCAGAGTCATAAACTGGTACGTATAAGAGCATTATTTCACAGAAGGGAGTGGGTGGGTGGAAAGGGAACTACTTTTCCAACTTTACCCCAAAAATTCCAGCTTGCATGAGCCATAATTTGGGGTGGGTCCGGTAATGTATCAGGAAAACTTTACAATGCAAGAAAAATCTTTTCTCATATTTTCCACATGTATTCTTTTGTTTTTGTTTGCTTATTACACTGCCTTTCGTCATTAAAGGGTTAATTGAACTTACTTCATATTCAAAACATCCCTCAAATGAATCAAATCAAGCATCAGGGCATGAAGAGATCGAGAAGCAAATGCTGTGGCTTGAACAGATTACACTTAGGGAATATGTGGGACTCACTGCAAGAAAATGAACAAAATTTATGAAAACCTGCAAGATGTCCCAACATGAAAATCAAACCAGCAAGCTCAGTTGTATACTGAAAAGCAGTATCTTTTCATAACAGGGTTTCTTGATTTGCATTCTTCCTGCTCTGTTCAGCTGCTCTGTTCTAGACTGCTCTGCTCTGCGCATTAAAACACCCTTATACTACAGGTATGCAGCTTTTCTTTGAAAATTTCCCCAAGATCGGTGGGTTCCCGATTGACCTTGACAAAACCTCACCTGGGAGGAGTGAGAGTGTCCCGGACAAGGGTGGCAAAAACTCGCATTGCAGGAGTAGTGGATTCTCCAAGCTGGGAAAACAGAAAATTCCACACAGTAGGGCCTACCCAACAGTTTCCCCCACCACCCTGACAATTTTCGTCATTGGAGATTTTCAGAAAAGCTAGCTCCCCTTATTTGTCTAAGACTGTCAGTAAATTTTATACATTTAACACTAAGGGTATGGGAATTTCATATAAAAATAAAATTTCGAAATGTTAGCGAAGATCTATCATAGACTTTGGACATTTACCCGAAGAGTAGTATAAAATACATCAGCTGGCTTTTTACAATTTTTCCCAACCAGTTTGAACGGGTCAATATTATACTCTCCTTAAATCCATTTCAAAATAAGAAAACTGCGCTTTCATCATCTTTTGATGTTCTTTAAGTTTCGTTTCTGTTCATTATATCAACAGTGTGCGCATAGTGACATATAATACAGACACTTTCCTTTCCATTAATATACTACTCAAAGTTTGCTAAGCACCACATATCTGACACATCATTGTGAAATTTTCTTGTGACACATTTGCGATATTTTTGGTGGATGTGATTGAGGAATGTATTGAGATGGTCCCCAGTGTTTACATCAGCTCTCTTGACAGGCAGACTTTTCGTGACAGTCATGAAAAGCATGTACCCCTTGATTTCTATGATGTTTTCGTGTACTGTCTACATGTACATGACATGTGTAGGGTATTCAGTGTTCATTTCAACACAAACCTTTGTGATTTAATGATTGAATATGGCGAATGCAAATGTGAGAAGATATTTGCCTGAAGCAGAAATGTGGTGGGCTGTAGGAATGGTGGAACAAGGGCTACCCTTCGTAAGGTTGGTGAAGCTCTTGGTGTGCACCATATGGTGATCACCAGAGCCTGGGCAAGATTTCAGCAGTATGGCACACCAGTCAGACGACATGGTAGTGGCAGAGACAGGGCAACATCTGCTGCTGAAGACCGGGTTTTGATCATTCAGGCCCGTAGGAACCGCTTTGGCACAGCAACCCAGCTTCGCAGTGACCTTCAGAATGCATCCGGGGTAAATGTTTCGACGCAGACTATCCGGGCAAGGTTACAAGAAGGTGGTCTCCGATCGATAAGACCATGTAATCGCATTCAGCTGTCCCGGAACCACCACCAGGCACGATATGAATGGGCCACGGATCACGTTGGATGGACCAGAGAAGATTGACGACCTGTCCTTTTTACAGATGAGTCAAGGTACTGCCTAAACAACACAGATAGGACTTCTAGGGTATGGAGAAGACCAGGAGAGCGATTCCTTGCAGCCAACATTGCTGAGCATGACCGCTATGGTGGAGGATCAATAATGGTTTGTGGAGACATCAGCTGCGATAGACGTACAGAGCTCGGTGTCCTTGAACGCGGTACATTGACAGCACTGCGGTATATTGATGAGATCCTGGATGCCCACGTCAGATTGTATGCAGGTGCAGTGGGTGATAGATTCATTCTGATGGACAATAACGCCAGTCCTCATGTTGCCCATGCTGTCCGGGAATACCGACAGAGGGAGGGGATTGAGTGTAGGGACTGGCTAACAAGATCCCCTGACCTCAATCCAATCGAACCTGTCTGGAATGAGTTGCAGCTTACAATTTCGGTCCGTCCAGTCCAACCAAGAAGTGTCAAGGAGCTTGGTGCCTTGATGGTCAAGAATGGAACAACATCCCACAAATGACCATCTGGGACCTGACTGGGAGCATGAGAAGGCGTTGTCAAGCTGTAATTAACAACAGTGGGTCTCATACTCGATACTGAACCCATATAAGTTCGCTCCGTCAACTTTTTGGCAAATTTGAAAAATTTCCTCTTTTACCAATAATATCCATTTTCCATGCTTATCGTATTCAAAAGCTAAAAAAATAATGTCAAACACAAATAAAATCTTAATTTCTGTCCTTAAATCATTAAAGATATAATTAAATAAAAAATATATACACTTTTCATATCAATAGTTCAACTAATACGTAAAACAGGTAGTTGGATATACTTGGTGCTTAGCAGACTTTGAGTTGTATATAATAGTCTATGGCGTAAGATTTGCTATTTGTATCGGAAAGAATAAAAACTTGCAAATTACTCCCGAGAGCTGCCTGTTGTTTCCGTTTATTAAAAGTAACAAAAGGACACTTCGCTTATTTTCTTCTGATGCCATAGGTGTTTTCTCAAAAATTATATACATTTTAATTCATCGAGCGGCCCCGCCTCCCCAATTACACAGCACTACGAAACATCCGAGCCACAGACCAGGTCTACTACCCCAACAGACCATACTCCTACTGTCATTTCCAAGTGTGACCCAACCCAGTCACCAATCCAACTCTATCCAGAGACCATACCTCATCTGGATCCTATCCCACCATCAATTCGAAATGCGCCCCCGTAGATCACACAACACCCACCGCCATTAGCAATCACTTTAATATGTGGCCACTGGGCAATATGACCACAAGAATATGTAACCACTAGACTATAACTACTAGGGCATGTAACCAGTGGGGTATGTGACCACTGGGAAGTGTAACCACTGGGGTGTATAAACACCAAGTTGGTAACCATTACAACACGTAAATACCATAACTATGTCACCACTATGACAGATAACCTCTAAAGTATGTGATCTCTGGGACGGTATCCATTGGAACAAGTGTTCACCAGGATATGTAATCAGTGAGGTTGGTAACGACTTGGATATCTAACCATTTATTTATTTAATTAGGTTTAACAACACTTTTGACAGCCAGGGTCACCTCATGACGAACAGTTTATCGGGTGGAGGAAGCCGGTGTACCCGGAGGGAACCACTGGGCAGCGGTCAGCAATAATAAAAATAATAATGTTTAAGTCTTAAATCCACATTGTGCTCTATGGCTTTACAAAAGTAACTGAACTGACACACACACACACACACATGCGCGCATGCTCATAAAACTATGTGTAATGATCAGGAATTACAAAATCAACAAATAAAGACCTGTTTGTACAAATTGGTTTGGAGACCGGATTTAAATTGATTTATGGTCAATGAAGATTTTAGATACGCTGGGATGGAGTTCCAGAGAGCCGGTGCGGCGCATATGAAATCTCTGTCACCTGCTGTTGCAAGTTTAGACTTTGGTATCACCGAATTATAGGATTCAGAAGAGCGGAGATTCCTGACTGGGGTATATGCCTTAACTGGTGTAGATAAATATTCTGGAGCCAGGCCGTTAATACATTTGTATGTAATAAGTAGTATTTTATATTTTATTCTTTGCTGGGTGGGGAGCCAATGAAGGGTTTTGAGGATCGGACTGATTTTGGCAGAAATTACGATTTTGAGTGAGGATCCTGGCAGCACAATTCTGAATATATTGGTTTGTCAATAAGTGAATTTTTGAACCCATACAGCAAAGAATTACAGTAGTCAAGACGACTGGTGACAAATGCATGGATGAGTTGTTCTGCAGTTTTCCTATTAATAGTTGCCCTTATCTTACTGATGTTTCTCAGGTGGGAAAAAGACGTGCGGCAGATATAATTGATATGTCTGTCGCAAGTAAGATTCTCATCCAGGAAATAGCCCAAGTTCCGAACTACTTTATTGGGGTGATTGCATTGTCTTCTATTATTAAGGATGATTTCATTGATGTAGAGAGTTGATGAGGTAGGCCTTATATATGACCTCGGTTTTTTCAGCATTTAACTTCAGATAGTTGTCGTTCATCCACTGGCTAATATCAGCAACACATCTTTCAAGCTTACAACGTGATTTGTCTTCTTCGTTAGATTTAAAGTGAATGTATAGCTGAGTGTCATCAGCGTAGAAGTGATACTCTAAACCATGTTTATGAATTATATCACCCAGAGGAAGGACATATATAACGTAAAGCAAGGGCCCTAGTACAGAGCCCTGGGGGACACCAAACTTTAATGTGAATTCAGAGGAGGATGAGGTATTTTTGTTAACACTTTGTGTTCGTTCGGTGAGATATGATGCGAACCACTTGAGAACAATGCCTGATATGCCCGTTCTACATTTCAATCTGTTGATAGGCATGTCGTGATCTATGGTATCGAAGGCAGCACTCAGATCCAGCAGAACAAGGCAAGAGAACTGATGTCTGTCCATCGACATCAAAATGTCATTTTGTACCCTGAGGAGAGCTGTTTCTATGCTACAGTAAGGCCTGTATGCAGACTGGAAAATCTCGGAGAGACCATTCTGAGCTAGATGTTGATTTAACTGAAGAGCTACACAACCGTTCCTCGTTCCACAACCCTAGAGATGAATGAAAGGTTGGCGACTGGGCGGAAGTTCTTCAATATTTCAGAGTCCAAACCAGGCTTTTTCAGTAGGGGTGTTACAAGTGCTTGTTTCATTTTTGACGGGAAAACCCCCGACTGAAGAGATGAGTTAACAATCAAAGCAATCCATAGCGCAATGTCTGGTATGCATGCTTTCAGCTGCCATGTAGGAATGATGTCCAAACTGCACTGTTTAGATGGGGATTTATGAACAAGGCGACTAACCTCGTCCGCTGAGAGTGGTGTGAAGGACTGAAAGCAAGGGTCTATTGCCATTTCAGGAGACTGACTGCGGCCTGCTGACTGATCTTTGTTTTTGCTGGCTATTCCAGTTCTTATATGGTCAATTTTATCAGCGAAAAAGACGGAGAAACGTTCGCAGAGATCGGTCTCTGATGTATGAGCTGGTAAAGCAGACACTTTAGTGCGATATAAAAGTTGATCGATGACTGATGACAGAAAGTTAGGCTTTTTAATGTTGTCATTGATTGCGCTGGTGAAATAGTTTTCTTTGCTTCCTTTTCAGATATATACATCTTTCTATGGAGATATAGTTTTGGTTTTCGCCACTGACGTTCAAGCTTGCGACGAAGAGATTTTGCTTGTCTGATCTCATCTGTGAACCACTGTGGGTTTGGGCGCATGGTGATTACGCGCGTTTGTATTGGAGCATGAGTGTCGATGAGGGTTTGAAGAAGGGATGAAAAGTTCTCGAATAACAAGTCAACATTCCTTAGCCAGTTTGTGTCATGAATAGAGGGGATTTCTTCACAGAATTTCCGCTGATCAATATTTCGTAATTTTCTATAGGATATTTTCTTCCGTAACGGTACCGGTTGTGGAAAGTTTAATTTAAATTCAACAGCAAGGTGGTCTGTCAGTGCGTTGTCGAATATATTTAAGTTGCACGCCAAAGGCAGATCCCCCCCCCCTCGCGTTATTACCAGGTCTAATGTGTGGCCACTTTTGTGTGTTGGTCCTATCACACATTGAATGAGGTCCATGGAATAAAGATCTTTGAATTTACAAGCGTTGACATCATCGTCCACATCCATGTGAAAATTGAAGTCACCAACCACAAGGAATTTTGCTGAAGATGTTGACAAATAGCCCAGGAATTCGCGAACTTCTTCAATGAATAGGCTAACGGGTGATTTGTTTTTCTTACTAGGTGGAGGTCGATAAACAACACAAATATTAAGTGACTGAGTCATGGGTTAATATGGTCGATATCACTTCAAATGACTGAAATTTCCGAGAGGGCGGGCATTTAATGTTGAGGGAGTTGTCGAAAAGTATTCCAACGCCGCCGCCACCCCTGCGGAACGAACGAGGGTTATGGAGAAGGCATTTCCCATGTTGCTGTAGTTCACCCACAACTGTCAGACTCCCAACATACAAACTCTGCACATGCAGGATTAGCAATGGTTGAAGACAAGTGCACTATCGACGAGCAATGCCCTCTAGTACACAGTGCCACCGTGTGCCCACTTGGGCCTTGCCAAAGAACTCAACGCCCTGTGGGCATCGAACCGTGGATCTTTCAGTTTGAAGTCCAAAGCCTTAGCCACTGAGCCACCGCGCTCCAGATATGTAGTCATTAAAACATGAAACAACCACGTTGTGTAACCAGTAGAATGGGTAATAATTACAAAGATATTTTCCACTAGGCTATGTAGACACTGCAGTAGGAAACCACTAGGATCCGCAACCGTGAGGATATGTAATCACTGGAATAGGCACCAACTACGATATGTAACCACCGGAATAGGCACTCATCAGGATATGTGACCACAGAGATTTGTCCCCAGTAGGATATGTAACCACTGTCGAAGGCAACCACTACGAAATGTAACTTCCACAGTATGTAACAACTAAGAATGATGACCAGGAGTATATATACAGTACGTGCGCTATTGACTGGTCACTTTCTAGGGAGTGGACAATATTTCCACGGACACAATAATATTAGATTACAAACACTACTTATAGGAATAATCATAAAAAAAAATAAAATTTTGCTGCTGCTGATTTCTATTAACCCTTTACCTAACACGAAAAGCAGACGACACTTGCAAATATAATTCTTCAATAACTAAATATTTTCATTTTTTGTCTCAAAAACATAGCTTATGACCCCTAACTGGAATGAGCTCAACGAGCTCGTTCCAATGAGTGATCATAAGCTATGTTTTTGTGACAAAAAATGAGAAAATAATGAAAACTGAATGGTGATTTTTGCAAATAGCGCTGGCCGGTTTTGGCAGTTACGTTGGGTAAAGGGTTAACTTGTAAACGCTTGCGTGGACATCACAACCCACGGGTGGGTTACGACCAGTCCACGGCGACTGCACTGTAATTACCCGAGTGTAATCCTCACTTAAGTTATCTTGTTGCTATCTTGTGATAACAACTTAGCTATCTTGTTATAACACCGATTGCCTACATGGGGGCACGATGACGCAGTGTACTGAGGCGTACTGCACGTCGATGGTGCGCATGTCTTCAACCAATCTAACCCTGCCTGTGCTGCGGTGCAGAGTTACGATGTTGGAGAGCTGACAGCTGCTCGTCGTTGCTCGGTGGTTCTCTCCGGGTACTCCGGCTTCCTCCACCCGTAAAACTGTCACGGTCACGATTAGCCATTGTGCATATGTGACCTTAAACACCAATAAATAATAAATAATAATAATCTTGTTATAACACCTTAGCCATCTTGTTATGACAATTTAACTTTCTTCCTATAACAACTTGGCTATCTTGTTATAACAACTTAGCTACATGTATCCTCAAACAACTTAGTATAAATTATTGTGCGACGCTAATACGCTGCCATAGGATTTTCATGAAAACGTCGATTCATGACATGAAATGTGATGATCTTCAGAACTGTTCCTCTTGATTCCACTCAATGTGATTTTAAATTTTCAAAGTTTTTCAGTTTCCATGAGTGCATTATTTCCAATTGCTATATAAGTGCCCACAAGTTGTTTTTCTTGTAATTCCTTACTAAGCCTCGATTTTTAAAAACAATTTTTAAAACTTTTTTTATTAGGGTTTAACAGGGGGCGCGGTGGCTCAGTTGGTAGAAGTGCAGGCTGCAAGCCGAGGGGTCCTCGGTTCGAATCCCACCTGCGGCAACCGCGTTGTGTCCTTGGGCCTACATGGGGGCACGATGACGCTGTGTACTGAGGCGTACTGCACGTCGATGGTGCGCATATCTTCAACCAACCTAACCCTGCCTGTGCTGCGGTGCAGAGTTACGATGTTGGAGAGCTGACAGCTGCTCGTCGTTGCTCGGTGGTTCTCTCCGGGTACTCCGGCTTCCTCCACCCGTAAAACTGTCACGGTCACGATTGTGCATAAGTATGTGACCTTAAACACCAATAAATAATAATAATTAGGGTTTAACGACACATTAACAGCCAAGATCACATTGTGTCGGTGACAGTTTTGCGGGTGGAGGAAGCCTGAGTACCCGGAGAGAACCACCGAGCAACGACGAGCAGCTGCCAGCTCCCCAACATCGTAACTCCGCACTTCAGCACAGGCAGGGTTAGATTGGTTGAAGACATGCGCACCATCGACGTGCAGTACGCTTTAGTACACGGCGTCATTGTGCCCCCATGTGGACAATCGAGGTGAAGTGCCTTGCCCAAGGACACAACGCGGGAGTTTGAATCGGTCGCTCAGGCGGTCACACTAAGCCTCGATACTTAAATAACTCGTTCTTCTTTGATTTCGCTCAAGCAGAGAGGCCAGGGCCTGGCTGGAGAGCTTTGGTTCGCTCCATCTGCCTCTCCCGTCTCCGGCACCCGAACAAGAAACTTTTCAGAAAATTATTTGAACCCACACCCTTTGCACCCCATCACACTCGTTTCCAACTTCCGCCTGTAAATTTCCAACTGTTTGCGGTTTTGGCTGGGATAAGGGCACGGGTGAGACACTGAACAAACCCCCAGCTCCATCGTCACGGTGAAACAAGGCATCTCCTGCTGTCAGGTGGGTTCTGTCCACTAGAGTCAAGCAATTGTAAAAATGCATTTTGACCGACTACTGCAACTTATAAACTACTATATATATATACTACTCAAAGTTTGCTAAGCATCAAATATATCCAACTACATGTTTTACGTTTTAGTTGAAATATTGTAATGAAAAGTGTATATATTTTTTATTTAATTACATCTTTAATGATTTTAGTACAGAAATTGAGATTTTGTTTGTGTTTGGCATTATTTTTTAGCTTTTGAATACGATAACCATGGAAAATAGATATTGGTAAAAGAGAAAAATTTTCAATTTGCTAAAAAGTTGACGGAGCGAACTGGTATGGGTTCAATATCATGCATGAGACCCATTACTGTTAATTACAGATTGACAACGCCTTCTCATGTCCCCAATCAGGTTCCTGGTGGTCCTTTGTGGGATGTTGTTCCATTTTTGAACCAGCATAGCATCACGCTCCCGGACACTTCTTGGGTGGACTGGACGGGCTGAAATTGCAAGCTACAACTCATCCCAGACATATTCGACTGGATTGAGGTCAGGGGATCTTGCTGGTCAGTCTAAACGCTCAATCCCCTCCCTCTGTTGGTACTCCCCGACAGCATGGGCAACATGAGGACGGGCATTATCGTCCATCAGAATGAATCTATCGCCCACTGCACCTGGATACAATCTGACGTGGACATCCAGGATCTCACCAATATACCGCTGTGCAGTCAATGTACCACGTTCAAGGACACAGAGCTCTGAACGTCCATCCCTGCTGATGCCGCCCCAGACCATGATTGATTCTCCACCATAGCGGTCACGCTCCGCAATGTTGGCTGCATGGAATCGCTCTCCTGGTCTTCTCCATACCGTACAACGCCTATCTGTGTGGTCTAGGCAGTACTTTGACTCATCTGTAAAAAGGACAGGTCGCCAATCTTCTCTGGTCTACCCAACGTGGTCCATGGCCCATTCATAATGTGCCTGGCGGTGGTTGTGGGACAGCGGAATGCGAATACATGGTCTTCTCGATCGGAGACCACCTTCGTGCAACCTTGCCCGGATAGTCTGCGTCGAAACATTTACCCCGGATGCATTCCGAAGGTCACTGCGAAGCTGGGTTGCTGTGGCAAAGCGGTTCCTACGGACCTGAATGATCAAAAACCGGCCTTCAACTGCAGATGTTGCCCTGTCTCTGCCACCACCATGCCGTCTTACTGGTGTGCCATACTGCTAACATCTTGCCCAGGCTCTGGTGATCACCGTATGGTGCATACCAAGGGCTTCACCAACCTGATGATGGGTAGCCCCTTGCTCCTCCATCCCTACAGCCCGCCACATTTCTGCTTCAGACAAATGTCTTCTTACATTTGCATTTGCCATATTCAATCATTAAATCACAAGGGGTTGTGTTGAAATGAAGACTGAATACCCTACACATGTCATGTGTATGCAGACAGTACACGAAAACATCATGAAAGTTAAAAAATTTATAGTAATTTATATATTTTTTATACTTACCAATGACCCAGACTTAGCTGGTGCTAACTCTAAAATATCTAGGGCCAAACACAAATTTTGCCCCCCAATCCCCAAAATTTGCATCCAAAACAAAAAGAAATCATGTCCTAAAAGACCTCCATACTACGCCTCTACTGCGCATGCGCAGTGACGCAGACGTCCCGAAATTGGCGCCAATTATCATTCTTACTGGCAGTGCCTGGTCAGCGCTATGTACTCAGCGGGGAGGCAAGAGTTCCCAACTCCAGGGAGGGCCATCCCCGTCTGGGTCATTGGTAAGTATAAAAAATATATAAATTACTATAAATTTTTTAACATTTTTATACTGTACCAATGACCCATACTTAGCTGAATAGTAAACAGGCTGGAGGGCCTAGGACATAGAGGAAAATCCAATAAGCTCAACTATATAGTAAAGAGGTAACCCCTTAAGGAGAAAAGGAGTATTAGGCTTTACATGTATCTTTCTTATTTAATATTAAATTAGAAAGATACACTACCCTTAATAATTGAGCACAATAACATTCATGTTCTCTATTAACATCCAGTATAACCCTTATACTAATTATTTTTAAAGCAAGCCAAAAAATAAAGTAGTCCAGAGAATTGCGACTCTTTATAGTCATTTAAAAGTGTCCCGAGTATTGTATATTAAAGCCCGTTTGACACTTGACATATACAAATGCTTCACACCGAGCTACACTTTAAAAATAAGACATGAATGAATTTAAACATTAATATTACACTTTAAAACCATCCCGGAAGCGACTCAGAAATACTGACTTGGAGGAGGCATTCCCTTGCTTTTCACTATAAAGCAGGTGACCTAAGGGAACACCCCCCCCCCCCCTTCCCCTTGCCCTGGGTCAAATAGCCCAGAGCGAAGAGGGCAGCCGGACGGAGTCACTGCCGGAACAGAAAGCCTGCATAACTATAGTTGCAACTGTTTAGTGGACGACATTCTGAGCAACAGATAACGGACCTAAACAATGCAGGTCTCCAGAAATGGACTCAATATTTCTGAGATAAAAATTCGTAAATGTGGATGGCTGAGACCAATAAGCAGCCTTCATTAAATCTGTAATAGCAACACTATTAGCATAAGCCCAGGAAGTAGAAAGAGCTCTTACTTCATGAGCAGAAATCTTAAGCACAGACTGCTGAGAAGAAGATAAATCTTCATAAGCAGTACGGATAGTTAACTGAATCCATCTAGCAATAGAATGGACTGAAATGTCCTTTCTATTAGGCATCAAAGACAGAAAGAAACGTTTCCGTCCCTTTCTGATAAACTGAGATCTCTGTTTATAGATACGTAGTGCTCTAACAGGACAGAGTAAAGGCCTACGCCCATCTGAAGACGGAAGAGCCTTAATAACAATAGGTTCCGGATATTTATTAGGAGCCTGATTCTTAGCTAAAAAACCCACATTAGTAGTGAAGGTGATAGTGTTCCCAACACTACGATAATGAGAATCATCCACCGATAGTGCATGAAGCTCACTGACTCTTCTGGCAGAAGAGAAAGCTAAGAGAAAAGCTGTCTTATAAGATAAGAATTTGAAATCTACTGTCCCAAGAGGTTCAAATGGCTTTTCCTTCAATTTAAGGAGAACCCAAGCTAAATTCCACTTAGGAATTAATCTAAGAGTTCTGGGTCTATTTATCGAAAAGTTTCTAACCAACTTCGATAAAGAGACATTAGATCCAATTTGTAAACTATCATGATGTGCATAGATATCAGATAACATAGATCTATAACCCTTTATAGTAACAGGCTGCAGTTTGATTTCGTCAAACAAGTATACTAGAAAGTTAGCAATGTCTGGTATAGAGGGATCGAATATATCTACAGAATGATCCCTACACCAACGACGAAAAACCTTCCACTTAGCCGCATAGTTTAGCGAAGAGGAGGTCCTCCTACAGTTAGAAATCGCGTCCACTGCTCGTCCTGTAAAGTGCTTGCCATGCAAGAAGGACCGCACAACGGAAAAACGTGAAGGTTGAGACCTTGCGGGTTGTGATGGAGTTGGCGCGATTTCCCCTGCGAAAGAAGATCCTCCCGTGGAGGAAGCTTCCGCGGTAGGTCCCACAACAGACACCTGAGTAGATTTATCCACGGTCTCTGTGGCGACAGAGATGCTACCAACAGAATTTTGCATTGAGATTGTTTTATCTTTAGCAATACTTGTTGAATTAATGGCGCTGGAGGATACGCATATCCTATCATTCCGTCCCAAGGGATCGACAGAGCGTCTACTGCAAAAGCTCTTGGATCCGGACACGGAGACACATACGTCTGCAACTGATTGTTGAGATGTGTCGCAAATAAGTCTACCATTGGCCGTTCCCATTGGTAGCAAATCTGATTGAATACTTGTTTCTTGAGAGTCCACTCCGACGGCAACAAGCGACCCTTTCGTGAAAGGGAGTCTGCTAGCACATCCAGACGACCCGGTATGTGACGGACCGAAAGAAGAACGTGATGTTCTAACGCAAACAGAAGGATTCTTTCCGTTAGATTGAACAACGGAACTGAATGAGTGCCTCCCTGATTCCGTATATACGCCACTACTGTCGTATTGTCGGATAGGATTTGGACATGAGCATCGTGAATAATGTCCATCCAGTGACGTAACGCAAGCCAAATTGACATCATTTCCTTGATGTTTATGTGCTTGCACAGGAATTGCGGATCCCAAAGACCCTGGCATCTCGAATCCGTTGGGATTAATGATGCATCCCAACCTGTTTGACTGGCATCCGTCATAACGGTAAAACTCGGATCCGGCAACTGCAGCGGAACTCCTTGAGTTAACCACTGAATGTTTGCCCAAGTCTGTATCTCTTGTTTCACTTGATCTGACAAGAGAACGTCTACATCGAGCGAATGAATTTTCACACTCCAATTCTGAGTCAGGAAAATTTGAAGAGGACGTGTGCGTAACCGCCCCATCGGAATGAGATCCGCGGCGGCTCCGCACAGACCTATCAGTCTCATAAATTCTCTCGCCATGACTTTGTCTGCGTGCAGACAATAGCGAGCGTAACAACTGACTAATTTCGCTCTGGTTAACGGCAGACGAACGAGATTGTTGTGCGTCTCGAAGCTCATTCCCAGATGAGTGAATGACTTGGACGGCACCAGATCCGACTTCTCCTCGTTTACTATAAAACCGAGACGTCGGAGCAATAGAAGAAGATTCTGAACATCGTTCTGAAGCGTTAACTCGTTGCCGTACCTCTGAAGAATGTCGTCCAGGTAGGCCGACGTTACCGCAGACGAATGAGCTCGGAAGTAGATTATTACCGAGTTCATTACCCGAGTGAAAGCCCAGGGTGCTAGATTCAATCCGAAGCACATCGCCCGGAATTGATACACCACTCCTAGGACTGCGAAGCGTAGATACTTTCGGAATATCGGATGTACCATGACGTGAAAGTACGCATCTTTGAGATCTATGCTCGTTGCATAATCGTTCACCCGAATACTCGCTCTGACCGATCGAATCGTCTCCATATAAAACTTCGGAGCGACGATCGGCTTGTTTATCCAGCTCAAATCTATGACTGGACGGAACGAGCCGTCTGGTTTCGGAACCAGAAACAGATGGCTGTAGAATCCCGGAGATTCCTGGTTTTCTACGACCTCTACCGCGTTCTTCATTAAAAGAGACTGCACCTCTGATAACAGAGCGTCTCTTTTCTGTGGATTTGACGGAAGATGAGTCCACTTTGGACTTCGAGTTAATGGAGGCTTTCGTTTGAAGGATATCTTTAGACCTTCCGAAGTCACTCCTCTCACCCAAGGGTCGTCCGTAATCGACGCCCACTCTTGTGAAAAGCACGACAACCTTCCGCCAACCAGAACGCGATAGAGGTTTAAGCCATCACCTCCTGGACCTGCGAGGCCTGCGGTAGGAGAAACCACGTCTTCCACGACCCGCACCTCGCCTCGTCGACCTCGGGGCGACCGACCGATTGTCCTGGCCTGAAGGACGTCCCGAACGAGAGTCGCTATCCTGACGGTCTCTCGAATAAGACCAAGAGGACGCACCGGAACCTCTATAGGAACCTCTCTTGGGTGCATTAGACCCAGAAGTGCCTGTCTTATTCGTGTCTGCTGTATCCGACTTCTTAGGAGCAGATCTGAACAACAGAGAATCATTAGCTTTCTTTTTAATTTTATCATAAATAGCGGAAAGCTTGCCGTCAAAGAGAAGTTCTCCTGAGACCGAAGCGACTCTAAGAGAGTTCTTCACCTTAGAATCCACTAGTGTGGATGTAGCTAGGGCTGCGTCACGTCTAACCAACTCCAGATTTGCCACTGAAAGGGCGGAGTTACACGTGGAATAAGCTACTGCCCTTGAAAGAAGTCTTAAAGAGGATTGTATATCCTGAAACTCTTTCCCCTGAAGGCGCAGTGATAACTCCTTAGTAAGGTGATCTGCGTAAGATAAGGCATCTAAATTGGCTCTGTTAGACGCAATAGCTGTTTCCAACACCGCGGTTGGAAAATAAGCTGACGACGGTAATGATAGCTCTAAGTCTTCCGCCTCGTCGTCCATACGCAGAGGAACTCTCGGTATACCCTGTCCTGCCGTATCGAATTTATTCCTTGTATTAATGAAAGGCAGGTTGAGAGTATTAGCGGACAAGAAACCTGCTTTCCCCGTCCTGGAAGCAAGTTTAAATATAGCGTCGTTCAATAATTCAAATGTTCTTGCAACATTATTGGACTGCGACGGAAACTCGGGAGCGATGTCCCTGAACCGCTCAAAAAATTCAGAGTCCAATGACGCTATAATTCTCTTGTCCGGAAGCGCAGCAGTCTGGCCCGACGGAACAACTTGAGGGAGAAAGTGCCGGATGAAGTCCACGGCAGCTTTATGTTGTTCCGAAAGGGATAGCTCCAAGTCATCCGTATCCCTTTCATCATCCGGTCGGACCTCATGATGTTCCCGGTCGTCCGCCCCCGATGCTTCGGCGGAGCGTACCGACCCAGCGCCGTCGGATAATTCTCGATCCGACACCGTTTCTGTCGGCTGCTGGGATGCTGCGATAAGCTGTGCTATCTGCACAAGAATGTCCGGCATCGAGACCTGCGGAGGCGCAGTCTTTCGCTGCTTCGCCGAGGGCAGCTCCGCATCAGATGGCGCCCGCATACTTTTCCTATGCGAACGTCCAGAGTCCATCGGTCTCGAATCCCTGGCTGCCGGATGGTGTGACCTGGTCGCCGAAGAATCCTTCATCGGTGAAGCTGGTAATATATCGGCGGTCACGCAGCCAAGGTGCAGTCGTGTGCTCTGACGAGAAGAGGAAGCCTTAACAGTCTCTGCGGACTGCTTATACAACGGAGCGTCCCGAGCGACGGACGTATGCTCCGCTAAAGACACATTTTGTACCACAACATCTGGTCCCAGATGTTGTTGTATGAGAGAGGGGCCTCTCTCGCTCGCGGCCCGGCTGGACCTGGACGAGCTAGGAACCGGACTCAAAGGCTTCCTCCGTTCTCGCTTACTATCCGCCGTCACTGGGTGTGCATCTATTATGTTTATAGTGCTCGCATCACCCAAAATTTCCTCTTGGACCGCATCGGACGAACCCGGCTGCCGAACCATTCGGTGAATGGACGCTACACCGGGCGAGCTAGCGGACGACATTTGTCTAATCTCCATGAGCACTTTTGCCGCTAGCTCTGAATTCATTTGTGACGACGGACGCACACTTGAAGAAGATAACATGGAAACATCACCCTGTTCTGGTTCCTCTGAAATAGAAACTGAGAGAGTAGAGTGATCTTGCGGAGAAAGAGCCGGAATCGCTCTTTCTCCAGAAACAACATATCGTGACACACGTTTCCAATGTTTCTCATCCCAATGTTCACATATAGGACAGGGATTAATGCGAGAACACTGACTACAATTAATACAATGATCATGAAAGTCAGAGGAAGATTTCTTCCTATTACAATTTGAACAATGTCCCTTCATTGTGAAAGAACAACAATAAGTCCTAGTTACTCGCAAAAACCCCTGACACAAAGATACATAATAACATGATCCATTAATAAATGAAAAAACAATTGCAAAACAAAATAATTTTGAAAAAATATTTTTTCAGCGAAGCCCAAGTTGCTGAAAAGTAACGTTGAGCCCCGATAGATCCGATGGCAAAGTGTGGTCAAAAATTTTAAATTTATATTAAATAATTAATGAGACACTTTCGGATAATATAAATGTATCTTATAGAGAGATAAGCTACAGCAAAGGCAAACAGCCCCCCTCAAAAAAGGCTGTTGCCAATGAAAACAAACAGTGTAAAAACACCAGAAAACATGACTCCAGGCACTGAAAAAACTGGCCCGGAATCAGTCATCAATTACACTCTATCTGATGCAAAACAGAGACTCCCAGGGGAGAATCTGTAGAACATCAGATGGAAGATGCAGAACACAAACGTTATACACCCATGGGTGAAAACGTAACTATGGGGAAAATAACAGAAAACATTCTGTAACCAAGCAACTCTCCCAGGAAATTTTAGAAATGAAATTTCTCAAAAATATGCCAAAAGCATGGGAGAATTGCAAGGTGGGACTTTAGAAGGCTAGGGGAGAGGAAACACTGAATAAGCAGTGCAACAATTAGCAAGAATGACAACAAGAGGCCCATGCCTCGAAAATAGGCAACTTAACATAATTTCATCAAAAAATTTTAAGTACAGCCCTGATTATTTTTTGTCACTTCTTTTTCCTCTCCTCCTTCTATCCTCCTTAGAATCACATTTTCTCCAAAAATTACGTGTCTGGCATCCTTTAAACTGAGATTTACAAGCACAAAGATCAGTGAGATGTTGACTGATGAAGGGCCAAACAGAGAATGATAATTGGCGCCAATTTCGGGACGTCTGCGTCACTGCGCATGCGCAGTAGAGGCGTAGTATGGAGGTCCTTTAGGACATGATTTCTTTTTGTTTTGGATGCAAATTTTGGGGATTGGGGGGCAAAATTTGTGTTTGGCCCTGGTTTTGTTAGAGTTAGCACCAGCTAAGTCTGGGTCATTGGTACAGTATAAAAATATCAAGGGGTACATGCTTTCCATGACTGCCACGAAAAGTCTGCCTGTCAAGAGAGCTAATGTAAACACTGGGGACCATCTCAATACATTCCTCAAAAATATCGCAAATACGTCACAAGCAAATTTCACAATGATGCGTCAAATATTTGGTGCTTAGCAAACTTTGAGTAGTATACATACACCAGTCAACACAGGGTGTTGGGAGAATTTCTAAATGGCCGGAGACGGCCTTAGAAGGGCAACCATACCTTGTTATATATGAGTGGTGGATCGTGCGACTTAGAAACATAATAGGAACATAATACACAATGCTATGTTTGGAACTATCGCAACAATTGTATTTCTAGAACTGTATTTGCTACCTACTTATATAATAGATTAAAATAAATCATTAGCATTTTAAAAGATATGGCAATTTGCCAACTGCCACATCTGTAAAAATGCTAATGGTTCATCTAATCCCATTTAAAGTCATAGCTAGAAAATACAATTCTAGAAATTACAATTGTAAAGGTCATACAGTATTGCCCCGAGGTCGAAACATTATTTATTTGTCAAATATGTAGACAATAATGAGCCATTAAAGGTCGCTGTGGCGGTCAGTGGGCAAAGGGAAGGGGAGGAGAGCAACTCGAAACACATCTGTTTGGGGTGGCTAAACATGTCAGTGTATGTTATGTCAATTAAGCCATAAAATCCAGATGTCTTTTTGAAGCGCGTCAATCTCAGGTGCTGCCTATCCCAAAGCCTCGCAAAGTCAATCTGGCAGCTGGATTCATACATAAATCGAAATTCCATGGGTTATCGACATATTCTGCCGCCCACAGAGGTGTCGTTTGGGCGACTCTCTCACCCTCCCCACCTCCAACTGACTGTCACTGCTCTCTTAGCAATTTTGATCTCAAATAGCGTGAAAACAGATTTCTCTTTCGAGTTCGGGAACCCATGTTATAACGACGAAAGCAGAGCACGCGCCATTAGCATTCCCAAATCTATGCGACAATCCTATGTGACGCTGCCGTTCTTTTAGATTTCGCGGGAAAGGCTACATTCTCGAAAACGAAAACCTGAGATGTCGCTTTAATAGTTGTCAGTACTTTGTGAATTTTGCTCTGTGAAGTTTTGAGCAAGGATTTTAGTCTGGTACAAAGAATTGCTCAACACATTGTTTTCAATCAACAATTTTTGTTATTACGGATGATAAATTACAATTTTTTTTAAAAAAAAACAAACATGCAATAAAACAGTTATAAAGCTGGCATTTGCAAGTCTGGGATTTATTCAAATTATGAAATTACATCACAAATTTTAACAAGATCGATCTTTCCTATAGCATCCAAGCATGCGATTCTTAACTCTTTACCCAAGGTAAGTGCCATATTTTGCAAGTGTCATTCACAAAAATGGCCTGTAAAATTTAACTATTTTTTTCAATTTTTGCCTCCAAAACATAACTTATAAACCACTACTGGAACGCCCTCGTTCCAACAAGAAACCATAAGCTATCCTTCTGAGGCAGAAACTGAAAACAAGTGTATTCAGTTACAGGTTTTTCTTGTTTGCATGTGTGGTCTCCTACCCATGTTACGGTACAACGGCCAAGGGCTGGTCGCAATCCACGCGTGGACAGATCCACGCATGCGTTTACTATGTAATAAAAATCATCACCAGAAAATCTTCAATGAATGAAAATTTAAATTTTTGATGATTATTCCTATACATTACGTGGAGAGTGTATTATCACTAAATCACCCGCAGAGTGGATATTACACTCGAGGAATAATTGCAAATTTGTTGCAAAGCATAACCAGCACCAGCAAAGTTTCTGCTAATGGACCTCCGGGTTAAACCCGGAGGTGCATTGGCTGAAACATTGCTTGCGTTTTTTATCGATATGTACAAAATTTGAAAGTTATAGCTTGGGTGATACTCCACTCTGCGAGTGATTTAGTTATAATCCACTCTCCATGTACTGTAATTAGTGTTTGGAATCTAATATTATTGTGCCCGTGTAAATATTAACCACCTGTGGAAAGTGACCAGACTGCGGTGGCTGTACTGTACGTAAATGGTTACTCTTCTGTAAGAGAATATTTTCTCTAGTTCAAGGAACCTTCATTTCATTTAAATGGAATACATCATAGGGCTCTGCAAATCTCAAATTTCGGATCGCATCGAACACTGAATCGAATCAGAAAGAGGATTTCGAATCGAATCACGGATAGAATCTCAAGACTCAAGTTGTAAATATCACGCCCTCTTACAACCGTAAATATTGCCAGTCTACTCAAGTATTATATTCAGCGGCGACTAGTCTGTTTTGAGAAAGTCAATCAAAAAGCGGAATATTCCAGAACGGATATTACAATAGTTTCGGAAGCGGAAACTGCATGAACTCTTCTTCTATCGTCAGGTTCCTGGTCACGCCGGGGGAGTTCAATGAGAAAGCCTTGGTTAAGATATTACGAACACCAATGTGATCCGAACATTTCCGAATCAGCGCGATTCCAATCGAAACATCGGGTCGATTTTGAATGGAATATCGAAGCTTCACAGGGCCCTAATACATCAGTTTTTGTGTACACAGAGTACCCAGTCAATAAATTCATGCACAAAAGTGCACTTCACCCACCCAGTTCTCGATTGTTTGGACAGAATATTTTAAAAATTACCTTTACAACCTAAATATTTCATTTTACACAAGTATTGAGGCAAAAAAAAATATTGGCACAGTGGAACACTGCTAACACCACAAATGAAAATTATTCTGTCAAATGAAATATTCTATTTTCCAGAGTTTGGAGCATTTCTCTACAATATTCTGCAAATACATATATAGTGGGCATGGACCTACCCTGATTCAGGTCGATAAGAAAAAAAATTCTGGTCTTGATAAGCCTGATGAAAGATATTAAAATGGTTGAGTGGGTGGGGGGGGGGGGGGGGGGGGGGGCAGAGATGCTTCCCCTTAATATACTATACCTTAATAACATCTGACAATGCCCTTTCTTGTCCCACCACAATGAGGCCACATATATTTGATGTAGTTGTGGTTTTATCTACTTCTTCTATTTGACCATCTTTTAATCCGAAGGCTAGCCTCTGCATTGGAAGATGGTTGAACTGCATGATTATGTTTTTCAAGATTAAGACAGAATACGATGTTGGGGTACGGAGAACGGGAATCGATGACCCGAGTTGGAGTTTTTGCTTTGTTTCAAATATAGAAAAAAACTCAAACAAGGGTCGTTGATTCTTGTCCCACATACTCTAATTGAGTTGTGTTTTGTATTTATACTTCGATTAAATGTGAGTTCAGTGAATGTAGCTGATATTTTTAATGAAAAATATCACCTTTGCCGACCTGGACCTAGTACTAAAAAATGTTTACAATTGTATTTTCTGGAATTGCATTTCTAGTTACGATTTTAAACGGGCTGAAATAAACCATTAGCATTTTCAAAGATGAGGCAATTTGCCATATCTTTTAAAATGCTAATGATTCATTTTAGTGAGTTATATTAATAAGTAGAAAATACACTTCTAGAAAATACAATTGCAGAAATTTTAGAGTATTGGCCCTCTTTACTTTTTTGCTCGACGTTTTTTTTTGTGTAGAGGCATTTAATTTTTCGTTAATGTCAAAATGCCAATCAGATGCGTAATGACCAATCAGATGCTTTATTGCATTATGTTTTTGCACATAGGCCAGATACCATGTGTGGTGTGTCTAGCACATTTCTCAATGACTGTATTGCATTGGGTCCCCAGTTCTGCGATCTCTGAGTAACCAAGATAAGTTATTTATTAGTGTTTACCAAAACTTTCAACAGACAGGGAATGTCATCTCAGACTGTTTCCTGGGTGGAGGAAGCTGGAGAAGATAATGATAAATTATACAACAGTTGTCCACAGCAGTAAGCATGTAACGTAACACAATTCAAGTCAAAATATAAGTACCTTAATTGGTAGACTGCTGGAAGCCCACATCTGGGCTTTACTCTGAAGGGTAGATACCATAACATAAAGGCTTCATATTCTGTGAATATGCTTCATATCATCTTTGAAGTGAAAAATTTAGTCTATGGACCTGCCTTGTAAAAATCCATGGGAGAATGCCTAAAGACACTCTCCCATACATTGTAACCTATCAAGGCAAAGACATGTGAACAGATTTTGGAGACCAAAAATTATTTAGCACTCTACCAGTTAACCCCAATCAATGTTTTTTGGGTTCCTGTAAGTATCGGACAAAACCCTCACTCAACTGTACATTTAAATTGACATTCAAATATTGTTATTTTTCAGTTTTTGCTTCCAAAAGGCTGCACATAACCTTTGATAGGAACAAGTGTGTCTGGTTGTTCCTGTGAGGGAAAATATGCTATGTTTTAAAAGTCCAAAATGAATATCAACCGCTGTTTTGAAAAAAAAATTATGAGTGCTATTTGCAATCTGTATTGTCGACACCCTAATCAAAACACTAGATCAGAATGTGCAGTCTGTTAACACTTTACCCAACATAACAATCAATAGTTGCTAGCATTATTCGCAAAAATCACCATTCTATTTTCATTATTTTGTCTCAAATATATAGCTCATTGCTCATTCTAATAAGTTGGGATAAGCTATGTTTTTGATACAAAAAATGATAGAAAACTTTAGTTATTCAAGTATTTTATTTGCAAGTGTCAGCTGCCTTTCATGTTAGGTAAAGAGTTAATTGTGAGCAGCAGTAAAAGTAAATAACACGTTAGTCTGTACTGTACAATAACGTATATTACAATATTTTCATATATTTATTTACACACAGAATAATGCAAAGTTCGCATTGAGCACTTATAATTTGCCTGCAGAATATAAAAAATAAAAAAATTGCTTAAGAGAAAACATAAGAAGTTGAGTAACACATTGGTGGAATGATTGTGTTTGATTGGTTAACTAATTAACTTTAATTACAACATTCTGCAACTATGGATACATGTGTGTTCAATAGCAAAATTTACTTTTACATATGAACCCCTGAAGGCCTATCTTTAACTAAAGGCTTATCTTCAAGTAAGCTCAATTTTGCTGTGGAAGCAAAGATGTTCCAACATAAGCCTTCAGGGAAACACATTCTGTTAACTCTCTGCACTCTGATGTCAAAATGGCAGTTTTCAGCAGCCGATATTTCCCATAATGCAGTTTGATATTTTATCAAATATACCTTGTTTGACAGAGCTCAATGAGCTCTGTCAAACAAGATATAATTAGTTAAATTCAGAGTTAACAAGAGAAAATCAGAGTTATTGGAGACAATTGTTGCATCACCAGAGTCCTAGGGTTAACATTCAAAGTACCCAAAAGAGGTTTTGAGTCAAGATCTGGCTCGATATACAGGCAAGGATTTGACAAGAAATCACAGTAAACTCCATTGTTCAGCCAGTGAAAGAGCCAAATAGTCTTCGTAAAATGTCAAGCCCTTTAACCAACGTGGCAGTCAAATATGACCAGCACCATTCACACAAGTCATTCTTCAAATTTTTCTATTTTTATCTCTGGAACACAGCTTATGTCCCTTAATTGGAATGAGCTTGGTGAGCTTGTTCCAGTTAGAGGTCATATGCTATGCTTTTGAGGTACAAAATGAAAATTTCAGTTGCTCAAAAAATAATTTTGCATGTAGCCATGTAAGCTAAAGGGTTGATGGTTAAAATGCAAACTCTACCAACAATTAATTAAAAACAACCCTATAAGTTGAGTTTACATACAATCGTACATTATATCCCATTAACCCTTTACCCAACGAATCACCCGCATCTGCCTGCGTAATATGCAAATTCAGTAGTTGAAAAAATATTATTTTTCAAAAAATTTCAACAAAACCATATCATGTGACCCCTCGTTAGAACGAGCTCGTCGAGCTCGTTCCAACGAGGGGTCACATGATATGGTTTTGTTGAAATTTTTTGAAAATTAAAAAAAAATGTTATTTAAAATAATGAATTTTGATTATCGTCTGCGTTGGGTAAAGGGTTAATGGTGCACACTCAGCCAGCTAATTTTAATAATGATCACTGTACTCCCAGTTCATACACCACTGAGAGGAACAAAATTCCAGACTTTCAAGGTTTTGTTTATTTTCCAGGACCTGCTTCTAAATTTCTTTCACTCACCTCAAATGTTTAGAGAGAGAGGAACAAAATTCGAGACTTTCAAGGTTTTGTTTATTTTCCAGGACCTGCTTTTAAGTTTCTTTCACTTACCTCAAATGTTTGGAGGGAGAGAGAGAGAGAAGAGAGAGGAGAAAGAGAGAGAGAGGGCATGAGATCCATCCATACCTTTTTCTAAGAAAGTCTGATTTTTTAACACTTTCAAGGGCCTGGAATTTAAGTTTTGAAATTCAAGTACTTTTAATTGGTAGAGTACTGGAAGACAATACTTGGGCTTTATTGTGAAGGTAGTACCACACCTTAACTCTTTGAATCCTAGTAGTATGTTCCATGTCAGCTCAATTACAGCAGTTAGAAGAGTCCAAATTTATTATTTGGGGATTGACCAATTAATATTTTCAACATGAAGCATTAGGGCTGCACATTGAAAGTATTGATTGGTCTACCCCAAACATTCACTTAGCGGCCATCCTTCCTAATGAAATTATAACGTATCATGTTCCAAGACACAAAAAGTGACCTCTTGGTTTGAAAGGGGTTAAATGCTTTACATTCAGTGGATGTGCTTCATATTATCTTTGAAGTTAAATTATTTAGTTTGCAAGGATTTGCCATGTTACAGTTTATATGAGGGTTACTATAGGCACTCTCCCATAAATTGTAACAAGACAATGACACATGAACAAATTTAGATGACCAAAAATAATTTAGAACTCTACCTGTGAAGCGACTCGAAAGACTCATTAAAACTTCATGCACTATTTTATAAACCTAGAAACAGAATAATTACACTACCATTGCCAATTCAGATTTTCTGCTGGGATTAAAATATTGGGGCCATTTGGCATCTGTGGGAATCTGTGGGAAAACACAAGTTCAGCTAGCTGTCAAACCGTGCAGGGTTAATTAGCCACAGGAAGCATTCCAGCTCAAACATTCAAAGCCATTGCAATGAGGGGGTCACATCGCATGTTTTTGTTGCAATGTTTTGAAAAACTTTACTTTTAACTGCTTAATTTCTATATTACAAAGTGCAATCATTACGCAAAGAGTTAACATAGTTTTCCCCCTGCAAATTGAATCAAACTTTTCCAGGCCTGACATTTTCAGGAGAGCGATTTATTTAAAAAAACAAGAGGCCCCACAGGGCCTAAGTGCTCACCTTGAACAGAACACGATATAAACAGAGTCCAAGAATGAGTCTACAATAAGCAATCCATCTCCATAGGATACACTGTCAATCCTTGAGCCACCTCAGGAGTGACAAAAATAGTCTGAGCATCATGCCTTTTCGTCAGTTGATCATAATGTAAAATGTGGAGCCCCTTGATACAACCTATGTAGATTAATCTTAGTTACACACCTCTAGAGAGTACTGAATATAAAATTTCTAATTCTTCAGATACATGGCCAATTCCAGCTCCCATAGGGAGCCCAAATTTTAACCCAAGCTCTCGATTTGAACAAAGTTGAATCTGACCTCCCTAGAGATGTTGTATACCAAATATGGAAGTATTCTGACTGTTGGATCTGAAGAAGAAAAATTTTAAATAAATTTCTTGATACTGCACTAAAGTAAAATTTGGGCTACCATAGCGAACCCAAATATTAACCTATGGACCCAAGTTGAACAAACTTGAATCTGCATGTGAGGTGTCTGTCAACATTAGACTTTTTTCACACAAAAAAAAATAGCCCTCAAAACGTATTTGTCAATTTCATTTATGGCCCTTCCAGGGAGTTCTTGGATCAACGCGTAATTTGTTGGAATGCTTCGCAAACAGCTTACACCATATTTTAGTTACAAATTCTGTGCACCTTTCGCTAGCTGTTTTACATCCGAAGGCCCAATTCAGAGTGTACCAAGTCAGAAACGTCGAGAATTTAACTCAATTTCCCTTTACAGCAACAACAGCCATTGGTTACATTATACGCAACATCTACATGTGCACAGAAATCAGCTGACGTAATTGTGTAAAATTAACTAGAACTATCACTGAAGGTGATTAATACCCCCGCTTTGGGTTTTTAGAGGAATGCACTTCTGATCATGTAGGCGAAGGCCATAAGGAAATGTATACATAAAGATCATTTTTTGTTGTTGAAATTTGTATTTGCATGTGGCCTTCCACAGAACAGCACTGAATTGTAGGAGGAGTTGCACACACAAGAATCCCATTTGAAAACCCATAATAAATCCAAGTTAAAGGGAGATAACCTGGTTAAAATTGTCGCAGATCAAAAATTTGGGAATATGCGCATGTTCACTTAGTTGTGATAATGTTTGAAAGGTTTCGTCCAAATTGATTGATAAATGTAGGAGGAGTTGTGCACACAAGAATTTCATGCAGAAACCCATATTAAATCAAAGTTCAAGAGAGATAACCTGGTTAAAATTGTCGCAGATCAAAAAGTTTGGAATATGCACATGTTCACTTAGTAGAGATGATGTTTGAAAGGTTTCATCAAAATCGGTTCATTAATGTAGGAGGAGTTGCGCACACAAGAATTTGTTCGAACGGAAGGACATAATAAATCTAAGTCAAAGGGAGATAACCAGAATTTCATGTAGAAACCCATATTAAATCAAAGTTCAAGAGAGATAACCTGGTTAAAATTGTTGCAGATCAAAAAGTTTAGAATATGCACATGTTCACTTAGTAGAGATGATGTTTGAAAGGTTTCATCAAAATCGGTTCATTAATGTAGGAGGAGTTGCGCACACAAGAATTTGTTCGAACGGAAAGACATAATAAATCTAAGTCAAAGGAAGATAACCTGGTTAAAATTGTCGCAGATCAAAAATCTTAGAATATGCGCATGTTCACTTAGTAGTGATGATGTCTGAAAAGTTTTATCCAAATTGATTGATAAATATTTAGTAGAAGGAGTTGCGCACACAAGAATTTCATGCAGAAACCCGTATTAAATCAAAGTTCAAGAGAGACAACCTGGTTAAAATTGTCGCATATTAAAAAGTTTGGAATATGCACATGTTCACTTAGTAGAGATGATGTTTGAAAGGTTTCATCAAAATCGGTTCATTAATGTAGGAGGAGTTGCGCACACAAAATTTGTTTGGATGGAAAGACACAATAAATCTAAGTCAAAGGGAGATAACCTGGTTAAAATTGTCTTAGATCAAAAATCTTGGAATATGCGCATGTTCACTTAGTAGTGATGATGTCTGAAAAGTTTTGTCCAAATTGATTGATAAATGTAGGAGGAGTTGCGCACACAAGAATTTCATGTCCGGAAAGACGTACGGACGGACAGACGGACGTACAGGGCGATTCCTATATAGCCCCCACTTCTTCGAAGCGGGGGTATAAAAATGCGTTATAGTCTGTATCAAATAAGCATGCATTTTACTATGCTGCACAGTATTTCTCTCTCTGTTCTCGCATTATAACCAAATTTTCTCTTCGCTGAAACAATAGCATGACCCCATTCTGTCACCCATGCAATATGGGGTGAGACAGGTATTTACTGCCCGAAGAATTTTCCATTCAAGTGGGAAATAGTGGGCAAGGACGATCACCTTCCTCAGAATGTCAGGCCTGAAGGTCATTTACTCATGTTGGATCTTTTCTTTGCTGATGAAATGTTTTGATGTGACACACTGGTCAAACCATATTAGCCCTTTCCAACAGTGTACCACATCACAGCTTATTGTCAGCCAAATGAGAAAGAAACTTAACATATAAGCTGTGCTCTGGGCAACTCCAAGCCTGCCTCGACACAAAACTGCTGAAAATAATATCCTGAACTTGTGATAATGCTGAAAGTGGCAGCAGGCCTGAAAATGTGAACTTCATGATATTAAATAAATTGACTGGCTGTTTAGAAAAGCATATTCTCTGAATAAAAATAAGGCTCCCCAAAGTTGATCTTCTGTTTCTCAGGCCATTTTTTGAAAATTGCATTTGGGCGTGCAGTTTTTTATTTAATTTTTTATTTTTGTAATTATTTCTTTGCCATCAAAAGTCCGTGTTCTCGGTCTGTTCTGTGTTTAGGCCTCATAATGTACAGAATAGCATGGATGGTGGTGCATTTCGTCCCTTGAGTGCAAGAAGGCTTTTTAACATTGCAAAGCCTTGTTACATTCAAGGGACAAATTTATTAATTTTATTAACTTTGGGAAAATATCAGGCATAAACCATTTACTTTTTATTTGCATTGGTTATGAAAAAGAGAGCATGCAGCAGCCAAAAGAGCCATGTGGGAGGGCCTGGTAAACAGACTTTTAACTTATTAGGCCTAACTTCTGAGTCTTGATTTCCACAATAATGATGATGATGTAACAATTCAGCAAATAAAATGGATATCACAACAGGTACATAAAGCTTTGTTTCAACAGCAAAGGAAGGCACAGTATTAATTAATTAAACTTCAACAATTTGATGAAATAATGGAACAGCTAGTAGCCAAATAAGTAATCGATGAGAGAATTTTTACCTGATGAACACAAATTGACTTTGGTAGTTTCAATTCAATAACCATGCCATACATTCAAGGTACAATTTTGCACAAAACAAAATATTTGTTTCTTGCCAGTACTTCATTATATTTTCTGTTCTATCGTCTTATGAAAGAATCATATTCAAAGTTATAAAATGTTCAACCCTCCAAACTATCAGGCCACAGTTAGAGAAATGACACTACACATTTGACATTGATATGCAACAGGGTTTGTAAGGATATCCGAGAATTAAATTCAAGCATTTTTCAAGGACTGTGTTAACGATTTTCAAGGACCATTATAGTGTGCTACCATGCATACTGATATGATGGCCTGTCACATCAAGTCGATTTTGTATCTTATTTAATCACACAAAATTAGGAAATGCCAAAAAGTTAACTTCTAAAAAATTATTTCACCAAAAGCCAAATTCTTTTCACAACCTACCTAATAAAATGATAAATTCATATTTTTGTTCGCATTCCCACAACTCACTGAATAATATTTCAATGATACTCGATAAAAACACTCAACTCATTTCTGAGTCATATTGATAGGCTTGCATTTTTTCCAAAAGCCACTTCCCATTCAAATAATTAATCATCTGTGGTTTGTCATCAAATACCACCCCTATTTTTTATCACTAAATGATGTATATTTTAAATACGATCACTTCCAATAACTATCCATAGTCCCCAAAACAAATGTTTTGATTTTTTAGAAGTGAAAATCACTTGAATTGCCCACTTCAAGTATGCCATTATGCAATGAAATCAAAAGCAAAAGGTGTGTAAAAGACGACGTAAGCAGCAGTTTTGCGTGATGTATGTCAATTTGCAATGAGGAGAATTCTAATTGGTCAACTTTCCTTGGGAATCCTTCAGAAGAAGAGAAGTTCTTGTGACAACATTGTAACATAACTGAAATTCCAGGAATTCCAGTTCATGAGCATTGTGCAGAGACAAAAAGAGAGGCATTTTAAGAATCAATTCGCCGAAATCAGAAAATGTGTTGATGTTTCTAACCCATGGCTGTTTTATAAGCTGTAGATAGGTTTCTTTTATTAATCCCTGCAGCCAAGGACTCTAAAAGTGTTGCTAATGGTTAAAGAATAGGGAAAATTAACCCCCTGCAAACTGATGTTGAAATAACAACATTTCAAGATGCAATCATTCATTTTACCAATACTGCCCATTTTCAAGGATCCTCAGCAGAAACTTTGGTCTTGGGCATAGCCAGACTAACTGAAGTGAGGGAGACAAAATATTTTTCCATCACTTCATTTCAGCTTTTGATAGGTTAAGAGGGTATATCTCCCAGGTTAAAAAAGGCCAAGGTCTTCCAAATGGGAAAAATTAACATATCATTCCAATTAGAGACCATGAGTATTGTCTGAAGGTATAACTCATTGCATGCTGTTAGTGTATATTCCTGCCCAGGACAAGGAATAGTTGCCAATGAAATAAGTATAATTTGAGCACTTTAATCCACATTCTTCCTGTACATTACATCATCTGTTTGACCAATGCGTTCTTGGGTTTAATTTATATGAATGTTTCATCAAATCTAGTCATGGCTGCTTCATAGCAGCCATGACTACATTTTATGAAGAATGTTTAAAAACTACTCAGTGGGATGAGTTCAGTACCCAAAAAATGAAGGAATAACTACAGCAAAATGTTCCAAGAAACAGAACCTGTTTACCATGGTAGCCAAGCACTGATTCATTTGGGGTCTGCAATAAGATTGTAATGGAGTTGATTCATTTCGGGTCTGCAATAAGATTGTAATGGAGTGTCAATGAAATACGAAATATTTGTTAACAGCAAATATTCAATTGTTAACAGCAAATATTTAATCTAGTTCCAATTTGTGAATCAGTTTTTAAATAGGATGTACACATCATGTTACTACGTAGATACAGTACATTCTGTCATCATGAATTCACCACATTCCATTAACCCGTAAGGGCCTGGACAAGTCTCCTTAATTCCCACAACCCCACAGCCTCTATACATCCAGTGGCTTAGAAATGATTTCTAGTCAAGTATCGGCTGCCTTAACAGGCAGCCAAGACTTGACTAGAAACCACTGCCTACCTAATTTGTCTATTTACAGTCAACAGGACCACCTCATGGTGGCATGTTAAGGACACATGTTCTGAGGTCGTAAAAGTCAGAAATAGGCCTCTATGGGTTAAAGAATCAATGATATCAGATAATTATATGAGGGGATTTTCACTTTCAATGAAGAAAAATATATTCAAAGTCAGTCTCAGGCTTATCTGACTTAATTTTGTACTTGTGCAAAATTAAATAGAATAATAATCTTTATTTGAAAAGAATCACAAATCACATATAATTACTTCCCATGAAATTCTACTCAAACTAAAAATTTTGATTTTATCAGATCTATCTCATTAGCTATATAGATCTTCCAAGTCCATTTTGTGTGTGGTATTCGGTTGCTTAGGTAAACAGACATTTTGGGAAGACACAAGGTAAAGACGTTGATACTATCTGATAACTATGCAACTGTCTCAATGATGATTGTGGAAAAACATTAATTTGGCTTTAGTTGATAGCAATAAAACTCCATATTGGTGAATTTGTATCTAGTAGGTCACTGTACTGCCCAAAATACCAGTCTTCACCGAATACAGCTGAAAATATAATAAATGTAACTCATCGCTTAGGCTATATATAATTGGGATTGTGATCGAAAAGGTTGAGGCTTTGGTCCTCCGACCTTAGTGACTTATATGCTGTATTCTTGCAGCCCTGGTAATTCACCCTCAGCAATCAGCAGTGCCGAGGAAAATGCAGAGGAAACGAAAAATATCAACAGCAAAAATACTGCCTAGGATGGCTTCTTCAGAAAGCCTTGTGGTGGCAGAAATTGCACAACTTCCAGGTTACACAAGAAATCAAACCATGTGGGTTGCACTATGCTGTATTGCTAATCTTACAATTTACAGTACACGTTGCAGCACTACCACTAGAAACTATGTGTTCTGCTTCTTCTATGTTGATAACAGCAGAAACTGACATCAGTTTCTGGAAAGCTCCTACAGAGCTTTCCTGAAACTGATGTCAGATTCTGCTGTTATCAACATAGAAGAAGCAGTGAGATACTTAGTTTGTGGTTATGCTGAATCTTATTTTCACTCTATACATATTGAGCAAGTCGCCTGCTTACTTCCAAGATTTTTTCTCAGCATTCACATGGTTCATGATATTGACATGATCTAATTGAGTGAAATATTCTTCACACTGATTGTGATTATATACACATGTATCACGAACTACTCTCACATGTTAAAGTTACTTGAAAGTTTTCACTTCACTGCATGCTACATATACATGGCAATTGAGACTGCACCCTGTTGATTTTTACACAATCAAACAGGCTTCACAGCAATTGCCATAGAAGCACCAGTTTTTCAAAGCAAATTTTTTGCCGAGGAAACAAGGATGAATTACCAGGACTATTCTTGTACTAATCTTAGCATTTATTCTATTATATCTTGTTTGACAGATCATAGAGCTCTGTCAAACAAGATAGAACACATTAAATGCTTATGTTTGGATGTACTAAGTCATGAAGGCTGTTATTCATTCATTTTTCGTGTTTTAGGTCATCTTCATCATCTATGGCTATATCATGGCCACAACACAGGTATAAAGTCAAGTTTAGGAAATTGTTTATATCAATGCTGCCCACTTTTGAGGACTTCTACCCCAGGTGTTGGTTTTCAGATCCTATTTTATCAGTAAAGACAAACTTGTTTAACCACACTGAACAAGCAGTGCTCTCTATCCCAGGGTTTCCATGGGGTGTGTTGGTTGGTAAACACCACTGCCACATGTTAGTCAAGGTGTTGTTACGTTATTATGAGGGAGGCCCTTAACTGGTAGCGTGCTAAATGATTTCATCAAAATTTGTTCACAAGTCTTTGCCTTGTTACAATTTATGGGAGAGTGCCTACAGGCACTCTCCCATAAGTTTTAACAAGGAAACTCCATTACAGACCAAATTATTTATTTATTTATTGGTGTTTAAGGCCACATACTTATGCGTAATGGCTAATCGTGACCGTGACAGTTTTACGGGTGGAGGATGCCAAGTACCCGGAGAAAACTACCGAGCATCGATGAGCAACTGTCAGCTCAACATTCAAACTCTGTTCAAGCTCTGCTCAAGCAGGGTTACAGCAGTTGAAGACATGTGCACCATCGACATGCAGTATGCCTCAGTACACGTCGTTATTGTGCCCCCATGTAGGCAACCGGGATAAAGTGCCTTGCCCAAGGACACAATGTGGGTCATCCCAGATGTGGATCGAACTCGGGACCTCTAGCATAGAAGTCCAACAGTCTACCACTGAGCCACCGCGCTCCCGACAGACCATATCATTTAGACTGAGAGATATGAAGGAACCAAGAGTTTTTGAAGCCTCCAAGTTACAGTACCTGCCCTTTAGAGTAAAGCCAAAATCTGGGCATCCAGCACACAACCAGTTGAGGATTCTGGCACAAATTTTAAGCCGGAGTTTGTTCTGTTGGATGGAAAAACTCCACACCACATTTCAGGAGTCATCCTCTCTCTGAAAATCTAATTTCTGAAATACCCAGAGCCATTATTTCTTCAACAATGAGACAGTTGATAGAATGAGAAAGAATATATAACCAATCCGTACTTATTAAAATTTATACTGATTTCTATCTCTACCTAAATCTATCTACATTACTTGGCTCGAGCATTGTATGATGGCTTATTTGTGCTACAGCTGTCTAATCTATTAATGAATATATGGCGGCTGTGAATTTACAAATAATGTAATGGCAGAGTATTAAATTCATAAATAGTAAGGACTAGAGTTGCTTGCCCTTGTATTGTATAATCTTCCAATAATAAAAACCCAACGCGACAACTATCTAGATTTATATGTTTCAAACAGAAATCTTGACTCCTGGTTGAGACGAAACTGAGGCTCCTCGGTTCATCCGCCTGGTCCTGAAAAAAAATACAAAATATTTATTTTTAGACTTATGTTCATATATTATTTCCAAAGGGTCTGAAAGATAATCTTAAAGTCCCACAAAGTAGATCTTCTGTTTCTCAGGCTATCTAATATATATAAATGCGAATGTCTGTATCTATCTCTCTATCTCTCTTTGTTCCTGGTGAACTTCTCCGTTTCTCGACCGATCAATCTCAAATTTTATACACGGGGGTAATTCGCCCCTGTGAGTAACATGGGATGGGTGCTGTGCCCGTGTGGGGTGACCTTGACCTTGAAATTGATGATCTTGACCTTTTATTTTTTGAAAACGGCTGGGCCGATTGGGCTAAAATTTCATGAGCGGGTATACTGACCCATCGATCATTTTGACTTTATCGGGGTGCCTGTGCGTGGTGATCTTGACCTTGAAATTGGTGATCTTGACCTTTTAATTTGAAAACAGTTGGGCCGATTGGGCTGAAATTTCATATGTGTGGGTATATTGACCCATCGATTATTTTGACTTTATCGGGGTGCCCATGTGGGACGACCTTGGCCTTGGTGACCTTGACCTTCTATTTTCAAAAACGGCTGGGCCGATCGGGCTAAAATTTCATATGTGCGGGTATACTGACCCATCAATCATTTTGACTATATCAGGGTGCCAGTGTGGGGTGACCTTGACCTTGAAATTGGTGAACTTGACCTATTATTTCGAAAACGGCTGAGCCAATCATATCTGAGGGTATATTGATATAACCATCTTCTCCCGAGCAACGCTGGGTAACACCTGCTACTTTTTTTTATAAAATTGCATGTGGGCGGGCATTTTTTTAATTTATTTTTGTAATTATTTCTTTGCCATCAAAAGTTCATGTTCTTGGTTTGTTTTATGTTTTAGGCCTCATAAACTACAGAATAGCAGGTGAGGTGATGCATTTCGTCTCTTGAGTGCAAGAAGGCTTTGCATTGCTTTAGCATTGCAAGCCCTTGTGACACTCAAGGGACAAATTTGTCAATTTCAATAAATTGGGTAAAATATCAGACATAAACCATTTAATTAATATTTTTTTTAAGTTTAGAGTGGTTATAAAAAGAGAGCATGCAGCAACCAAAAGGACAATGTGGGAGGGCTTGAGAAACAGATTTTTAACTTTTTAGGCCTAATATGTTTTAAATGTAATAATAATAATGATAATAAAAATTTTAAAACCTAGAATCCACACACGGTGCTCAATGGCTGTACAATAATTGCATACATACATATACACACATACACGTACATTCTCTCACAGATACATTGATCACTATTATCATTTATTGGTGCCCAACCAAGGGCATATCATGGCGATAAAAGCGACAGAACCTAAAAGAAAAAGGGTATTGAATTAAAACAAAATAAAAACAAACTACAACTTTACCAAAACAAGTATGTGAGTGTGACTTCACAAGTAATGAGGCAATCCTCACTGACTGTTACACTCACACACCTGGTAATGTCCGTTTATAACCAAAATTAAAAGACCACCGAAGGAAATGCCTTACGAAAAAGGTAGGTTTTAGTACCAGACTTGAATGATTCAAGTGATTTACTATTTTTTATGTCGAATGGAAGAGAATTCCAAAGCCTTGGGCCAGCAACCACAAAGGCCCTCCTTGGATTCCAATATATGTTTGTAAATTTAACAAAAGTCAATACTCAGCTTAGTTTAATAAAATAATAAGAATAAATTATTCAAGAATGGCAAAAAAATAACTTAATTATTTTAATAATGATGCCGATTTTTGTAAATATAAATTGTTTCATTTAGAGTTAGTTCCTAACCCTTTACCCAATTCACATATCAATTTTTTGTTATTTTAATTTCTTTGTTTTTGTTAATTTTTCAAAAAATTGCAACAAAACACTATCATGTGCCCCTCATTCCAATGAGTGGTCAAATACGGTTTTGTTGAAATTTTTGGAAAAATATTTTTATTTACTGGTGTTTGAAGTCACATTCAGCATCTCTGGCTGTATTATGCAACATAGGCATGAAATCAAGTTAGGTAATTGTTTATACCTATGATGTCCATTTTAGAGGACTTCCACCCTAGGCATTAATTTCTGGTCTTATTTTACCAGTGAAGCAGAACTTGTTTCCTCCACTTTCTAGGGTTTCCATGGTGAAAATATTTTTTTACAAGAGCTCAATTTATAAATTATGTGGGCGGATCCATCTAAATCATTTAGTAAAGGGTTAATCAGGCCTGAACAAATCAGAAATTATGATAATCTGAAAAACCTTA
Source organism: Pictodentalium vernedei (assembly GCA_031216915.1). Classification (NCBI taxonomy): domain Eukaryota; kingdom Metazoa; phylum Mollusca; class Scaphopoda; order Dentaliida; family Dentaliidae; genus Pictodentalium; species Pictodentalium vernedei. Next base: position 386,469,134 of record CM062297.1, read on the forward strand.
ATATATATTAGTAACAGTGTTTTCTGGTAACTTTTTTCAGTTTTTTTTTTACACCAGAGAGAGGCAAATTAAAAATATGTTTCCTACAGTGTATAAGTGGAGATGAATAACCTAGAACACTGCATCTGAATTCAAGAGATTCTTTCATAAAGGCAATAACATAATGTGTTGTAATACACCCATGAGCCCTTTCCAACAACAGTGTGTAACATCAGGTTACAGTACAGTCACTGCGGATTGGTCGTAATCCAAACTTGGGCAGTAATGTCCATGCATGTGTTTACCAGGTAATAAAAATCTTCACCAGCAAAATTTTAATTAATGAAGTAAATTAAAAAGCTGTGGTGGGCGAAGGGCTAACATGTGTTATAAGTTTTCAACAGGGGGTTCAACCATGGTAGTCTAATGGGATCCTAGGGCCTCACAGCAGGTACAGATTCTCACAATCATTTTCGCGAGAATCCAAATGTATTCTCCCAAATTTAGATGAAATATAAGCCCTGCATTGATGGAAATGGGAGACACACCATCCCATACTCATCCCCAACTCATGTCTTCAGACTTTTCGGAAGTGCCTATGGCACATCCTGTTTGCACTTCAGCATGTTCAGATGGAGACAGGTAGAAATAAAAACTACCTGTCTCCTGAGACAGGTAGAAATTTGGAACATTTCAAACCCTGCTTCCAAGGGTTCCATAGGATGAAGTCAAGTTTAGCCAATCATTTATACCTATGCTGTCCACTTTAAAGGACTTCCATCCCCAGCATTGGTTCTGGGTCCTATTTTACAAGTGAAGCAGTCAAGTGCAATAAACAAGTTCTGCTCCACTTCCCTGGGTTCCCACTGGGAGAATATCAAGTGAATGAATGGAATATTAAAGCCTGCAAGCAGGCTTCAGGACTTTCCAACAAGCCAAGATATGGAGTTTTTTGCAAAGGACCAATTATTATTAAGCAGACACATTCAGCAGACACATGTGGTAAATGTTCTATCTTACAAGCAGTGCAGAAATAAAGATCTCTTTAATCAATGGTAGCTTTGTCAAGACAACAACATGTTTGAAGTCAAACCCGCCGATCTGATATATACAGAGTCAAAAAAGAAAGTATAATAAACTTTGAGGAGCAATTTTTTTAATATTATCGACTTTAATCCCAAACAAATTATTGTAAATTCATATTTCGAGTCTAGCTGTATGAATTTGCATAATATCTTGTTCTTACTGTTGTCAGCGTCATGTCAGGATGTCGCAATTCAGACATGGGGTGAAATGAAAAGTTCACACATGCAGTAAATAGCGTGTATGTCCACCATTTGCCTCTTGGATGGCAAGACATCGACGGCGCATGGATCTGATAAGTCTCTGGATGTCACCCTGTGGTACTGCGTTCCACTCCTGCCTTAGAACATTACGTAAAACGCCTAACGTCTGAAAATCATGAAGTCGTACCCGACGGTCCAGTTCATCCCACAGATGCTAGATTAGTGACAAATCTGGCGAAAGTGGGGGCCAGGGAAGAAGTTTGATGCTCTGCTCCTCAAGAAAGTCATGACAGATATGCGCCACGTGACATTTGGCATCGTCTTGCTGGAAGAACTGCAATTCAACGTTAGCGCTGAACAGCGGGACAACAACAGCGTTAAAAATTTCATCCCTATATCATTGTGCATTCAAATTACCATCGATGAAGATCAACTGCGTTCGATGGTGCAAGGAAATGCCTGCCCAAACCATTACACTACCCCCACTGAAACGGTCACATTCCCGCACGCAAGCGTCAGAAAACCATTCTCGTCAGCGCTACACTCTTGCCCTACCATCAGCACGCGTAGACAAAAACATAATTCATCACTAAAAAGAACTGTGCTCCAACGCTGCTGAGTCCAGCGAACACGCTGACGTACCCATTCCATTCTGACGATACGATTATGTTGGGTAAGGATTGGTCCATGGTATGGACGCCTACTTCGGATGCCGTGTTCAGCGAGTCTGTTGCGGACAGTTTGTGCACTGATTCTATTGTTAGTTCTACCAGGAGTAATTGCTGCTGTCCTCGTTGCCGGAAGGAAGCGATCCCACAAGTGAGATGTCCTGATGTGTCGGTCTTGTGCAGGGGTCATTACTCTTGGTCGACCTGAACGTGGTCGGTCAGCAGTAGATCCAGTGGTTCTATACCTTCCAATGAGATGGTAAATAGAGACCACAGTTACTCCAAACTCAGCAGCGAGCTCATCTGGAGGTATCCCAGCCTCATGCATACCAATGGCACACAACCTCTCATTTTTGGTTAACCTTGGCATTTTTTAAAATGTCGGAAGACAAAAACTAGCGTGTTTTCTCAATAACCCAGGCTCTCTAGCACAACATAACACAAAGAAAATCGTCGGTCACCCATTCAATTTGACATTCTCGGTTAGCACATGCTATTTTGAAATCCATAGCAAAATTTATATGGTTGGGTGGACAACAACAACATTCATTAAACTCTTTGCATGACTTCTTGTCCACAAACATGCAACATTAGAACTATTATATGTCATCCTTTATGCTATTTTTTCACATTTGTTTCTATTATACTTTCTTTTTTGACTCGGAATATATTGGTAACTACACTTTCAACATCCAGGGTTATATTATATGTCGGATAGTTATACAGGTGAAAGGAATGGATAATCGTGAAGTAAACATGGAGATAAAGTCAAGTTTAGTCATTCTTTAACAGATCGAAAAAGCTACAGTATCTGGAGAGAACCACCCAACAATGGTGAATAATTGTCACACTCGTCAACTTACTGATTAGCAAAACCAGGGTTACAGCATCAGTTGAAGGTAAGCATAGTCATCATGCCTTACTCAACTGGTAGAGTGCTAAATTATTTTTCAAAAGTGATTTGTCTCATAGTTATGACGTAACTCCTTTGTTTACAAGAAGTGATATATTTCGAAGAGTTGATAAGAGCATATGTTGTATTCAACAAATATCACCCTAAGCTCTGCAACACCTGGGCGGTGAAGGATATCTTTCAAGAACAAAGGCAATGAATTGGGACAGTGTCACCTCTAGCATAAACAATACCCTGTGAAAACATTTCTGTGATCTGTATTAAAAGTATCTGACCCATTCACGCACTATTCTGAACTTCCTTGCCTGGCAATAATATACAACGTTTTGCACATAAAAGAAAACCCAAAAGTATGATAAAAATGACGCTTTCCAAATTAACGATAGCAAGATTTTGCTGACTCCAAAAAAAGAAAGTACTGAAAAGAATGAGAAAAAAATGTCAAATTAAGTTAATTTAATTGAGACTTGATATTGGGTATTTCTTGCTGATTGTGCGTCTTTTGTTTGTGTGAGAAAACAACTCTGTGGCAAGTCGTTTACACCATTTCAGCTTGTGATATTGAACAAACAATCGCTCGTGCATGTTCACTGCTGAGCAGCTGAACAAATGAGGTAATGAATACAGTATAAAGCTACTTATGTGACTTTCAGCACTTTTCAGTGCAGCTCTGATATTGACTTCTAGCACTCAACCAGTTTATACACAGTGCCATTGTGCTCCCACATAGGCCAGACACAATGCAGATTTCGCAGCTAAGAGTCGAACTGTAGACCTTTCAATCACAAGTCAAATGCAGATCAAATCAATGAACCATCATGTTCTCTATTTTACTAATAAAGCAGAAGTTGGAGGGGGGGGGGGGAGGGTATAATTGATATTTCATTACCTTGTTCCTTAACTTTATTGATTAAAAATCTATTTTTAGAAAATGATTCATAATAACCATATTAACAGAAGAACCCATAAAGTTTGTCAAACAAGATATAATGATTTGAATATAGGGGTTTAGAGGTTCATGGTAACATGGTTGAATTATTCCGAAAATTTGGAACTTCCTTCATAAATTCCTGTAGAATAAAAATTTTACCTTCAACTCAAAGGGATTTATTGAAGTTGAGAATATACAATTAAAGCATTACAACTGCATTTGCAGTGATTATAAAAATCAGTTGCTTCTGGAATTTAATATAGATGCTGTTAAATTGGATTCTCGAACAACCTATTGTTAGTTAAGTAGGAGTACAATCTTTCAATATATAGTTATATATTTTAGTTGAAATAGATGTTTGGCAATCAAAGTGTTACTGTTTTAATCAACTGATGCTAAATGCTACAGAAATGATAAAAGATAAAAAATTAGCATATGGTTGTGTGCCAGATATTACTGCAACAGTTACCCCTTCAACCAATGCACACAATATAAAAAAATGTGATATTTTAAATAATTTTTTGCAAATTTTTCAAAAAATTTCAACAAAGTCATATCAAGTGACCCCTCCTTGAAATGAGCTATATGAACTCATTCCAATGAGTGGATCACATGATAGGGTTTTCTTGAAAGTTTTTAAAAAACTACTTTTTGAATTTATCCAATTCAATCTGACAAGACTGCATGGTTAAACTCCTTTTTGCATTTTGGGTAAAGTTTGTTGCTTGAAATTTCAGATTTTTGACATCAGTGTGCAGAGGGTTCAATAGCACTGTACTGATGTGTAACATACTGCATAAACAATAAACAAGTGATAATCAGCTTGGCTTAATACGAAAATTATTAAAACTTATATCAAACTATTTGGTTGAGAGCTAAGAGCCTTATCTGACCGCCAGTAAAGAGTGGGAAATGTAAATCTTGACTTCAGGACAATGAACATTTGCATGGTAGGTGGGGAATAGAGTATGTCATCGATATCTACCATTTTTGGATGAATGAAAGGCAGTATTATATCAGGAATGCAAAAAGTCCTTCCCTTTACCTTCCCTTCTACCATATAGACACAGGAACAAGCACATAATCGAACATAAGCCCACCTACCAACTTTTCTTATTTCAGTTTCAGAGTCCCATCCTTGTAAATAAGCCCAGTCTCTGACTTTGTAATGACAACATCGATGACAGCCATGCTGGTACATGTAAGTTATTACAATGAAAAAGAACCCCTCAGCCAATGCATGATATTAAAATTTGTTCTTTGTTTTTTTTTTTAAATGTTTCAAAAAGCTCAACAAAACCATATCATGTGACCCCCTCAATGGAACACGTTCGACGAGCTTATTCCAATGAGGGATCACATTATTTGGTTTTGTTGAATTAGTTTTAAATTTTGCTGATGCATATGATAAAGGGTAAATGCATCTCTGGTATGGAATTGACCTAGTCACCTAACTTTGTATCAATTTTGCGTACAAATTTTCCTGCAGGCTTGACCAATCAAAAATAAGCCCACCCATACACTTTTGCCCTCTTTTATTTCACACAACCCCTGGGCATTTCCCAGGTCAATTTGGAATACACTTTCAAGGACCCATACGAACCATGACAGAGCTCAACAATTTTTTGTGGGGGAGAGAGGAGGGGGGGGGGGGGGGGGGGGGGAGATCAACTGAGCTTCTGCGGTTTATTATTCATTTTATGTGTGAAAATCTTTTCCTTTGTTGGTAGATTAAATGGTACACTGCTAAACTGTTTCACTGGGTTTTTGTTAAAAATTATGACAGACCAACCATGGTTTGGCATGTCTAAGGAGAGATTCTATTTTCACCCTTTGGACCCTTTCCAAAAATGCAATATTCTAGCAACCTGGATTATACATCACACATTTTTCCCTACAAAAGTGTCTCGAAGCCATGCAAAAATGCGATTATTTTACATTCAATGTATTCAGAGGCCCTAGTTAGTTTTGTAAGGATGACCAAAATGGAACTGTCTCCCCCTATTATGATGTATCTTGAAAATCACTAATGTTAATAACTTTTAATTCATTTCACTATTTAGAATTGATGTCCGATAAGGTGAGTGAAACTATGTGAGAACATGTTCTAAGATTTTGGATGAATGTTCTGTAATAACAGCTGTGCCACTTATCTAAACAAAAGGCCCCAATGGGCCTTAATTGCTCACCTGACATGATGGTTCAAAGAAGTATTTTGGATCACATTCAGTTAGTCATGGTTCATCAACACTGCAGGGGAAAGAAGTCCTGAAATTATTCATAACTCTATTGTCCATGTCGGATGATTATTATCATAGGTCTTCCTGACTGCTTCCAGTTCTATCAGCTGTAGATTGTCAAGCACTGCCAAACTTCCAAGAGCTGTTATGTCACTGCAACTCCTCCTCCACCCCCCCACCCCAACAATAGAGAGCACAAATATTAACCTAGGGACCAGATTTGAACATCCTTGAATCTGCCCCCCCTCTTTAGAGATGTTGAATACCAAGTATGAAAGCATTCCGACTGGTGGATCTGAAGAAGAAAATTTTTAAAGAAATTTCCTCATATTGCACTAAGTTAAAATTTGGGCTGCCATAGGAAACCCAAATATAAACCCAGGGACTCAATTTGAACAAACTTGAATATGCCCCCCCCCCCTCCCCCTCCATCTCCCCAGAGATGTTGTATACCAAATATCAAAAGATTCTAATTGATGGTTCTGGAGAAGAAAATTTTGTTTAATTTTGGAAAACAATTTATGGGTGCTATCAGAGTAATGCCCCTTGTGGTGCCCCCTGTGGGCGTGGCAACTTTATTTGAACAAACTTGAATTGACATATGATAAGGAGCACTCATATCACATTTGGTTCAATTCAGTCCATTGGTATATGAGAAGAAGTCGATAATGTAAAGTTCACAACAGACAGATGTTGGATGGATGATGGACAGAAAGTGATCACTTTAGCTCCCCCCAACAGTCAGGTGAGCTAAAAAGTCTACTATCAATTGATGGTGCAAAAAGAATACAATTCCAAATGCCATAAGCAAGGGCCATGCAACTTGCACCTATGACTGCAAGTTACATGTATGTGTTTTTTAAATTGACAGTATGAAAGGTGCTATGTTTTTGTGACAAAAAGTGAAAACGTAATGAAAATTGGATGGTAAATGTTGGGAATAGCGCTGGCCGGTTTTGGCTGTTAAGTTATGTAGAGGGTTAATCACTGAATTCCCCTTGTTTATAGAGACATATTTGGCCTCAGGACATCAAATATAAGCATTCAATCTATTATATCTTGTTTGACAGAGCTCATGGAGCTCTGTCAACCAAAATATATTAGAATAAATGCTCAGTTCATCTCTGGAATACATGAAAGTGATCAAATCCTGTAAATTGAATACTTCTGTTAATGGAATAATTTCCACTTGCAAAGTGACTATTAGATTAAAGGCTTCCAATGTACTAAGGTTTGATGGGTCTATAAACAAATAGAATTCAATGGTTGTCTGAGTAATTCATCGATAGATTATAAGGTGGTAAATGGTTTGGTCTTTGAATTATAATCAATTAACAGAGTCATTCAGTTAAGAGATATCTAATGAAGTGGGCTTCACAGTATATAGATGATGCCAGTTGTTGGCAGTTGGGAATGTCTTCCAATAAATATCAAAATGGTGGCCAGTGATTAGACTGGACATTTAATCCAGAGAATTATGATAGGATCACAACTTGGTTATCACATTCTGATCAAAATTCTCAGTTCACTCTCCTCCCCACAAGGTAAAATTTATATATTTATGTATCGGTATTTAACTGGTTGAGGGCAAGTTTATTTTTGGTGGACTGAAGTTGTTTATCTAATTATTTATTTATTGGTGTTTAAGGTCACATACTTCTGCACAATAGCTAATCGTGACCACAACATGGAGAAAAAGTCAAGGTCAGTCAATCGTTTATGCCCCATGTTGCCTATTTTAGAGGACTTGCACCCCCAAGCATTAGTGTCTGGGTCCTATTTTACCAGTAAAACAGTGCTTGTTTACCACAGTACACAAGCACTGCCAAACTTCCCAGGGTTCCCACGGGAGACTTGTTTATCACAATTTGTTTTATTACAAATTATTGGAGAGTGCCCACATGCACTCTCCAATAATTTAAAATAAAACAAATTTATACAAACACAATATTATTTGCATTTGACTGAATATGGAACATGGGTGAGGAAAATGTGGGCTTTTCGTCTGGTACTCCAATTCTTCATTTTTTTTTGAAAGCCCTGATAGGGCTTCTAGTACTCAACCAGTTAAAGTCACATATTTCTGCACAATAGCTAATCATGACCACAACATGGAGATAAAGTCAAGTTTAGTCAATCGTTTCTACCAATGTTGCTTATATTAGAGGACTTCCACCCCAAACATTCGTGGGTGACTGCATGGGTCCTATTTACCAGTAAAACAGAGCTTGTTTACCATAGTAAACAAGCACAGTTTCACTTCCACAAGATAAAATCTCACTTGCGAAAATCAAAAGGGTAAAAATATAAATCTCGATAAAATGCAATTTTCATTTCTTTTTCTAGAATCAAACTTGATTTCACAATATTTTATTTTTGAAAATACCCGGTATTGGTATAAAAGTGTCCCAACCAGATCTGATTGAGAATGAGACCATAAGAAAACTCAAGCTTAGCTCATACAAAATCAGCTCGTGTGAGAACACCCTTTTGAGATCCCGTGAAAGATATGTACTGAAAAAAGTTAACATTAGAGTTCCTTCTGCTTCTTGATTCTGCAATTTTAAGTAAACATGAGGCACCTTTCAAAACAAAACAAAAGAAACATTGTCACGAAATTGGAGTGCAAAACGGGATACGATTCGAATCAGAATTAGAGGGCGGGAATGAATGCAGGAATGTTAAGGTGTGTGTGTGTAAGGGTGGGGTCAGGATTGGCATCACCGATCTCCAATTTTGGAAGTGGGGTGGGCAACACAAATTAGAGGGTAGGATTGAATCTGGGAATGAAGGGGGAGGGGGGAAATATCTTTTTGACGTGATTGATAGAGAATGTTATTTCTATATAATTCCTTGTCAAATGCGGAGGGGGGGGGGGGGGGGGGGACAGTGGCATAGCCAGCCAGGATCACAGAATGGGGAGGGGCAGAATGGGGGGGGGGGCTGGTAATATTCTGTTGGGTGAGATGGAATGTTCTCCCCCAATGAATGGAAGTCTGGGCCCTCCCCCAGGAAATTTTTCAATTTTAGAGCCATGAGAGCAAATCTGGAGGCACTTTAAGCCTTGGTTAAGCCCTCTCTGTAAGGTTGAGTTTGGCTGGCAGCCAGTCTCTCCAATAATATATTTATGTTAGACATATTTTCAGGAATTATATTGGGGGGGGAGGGGGGGCTGGCAACATTTTTCGGGCAAAGCCCCCCCCCCCCCCCCCCCCCCCCCCCCCCCCCCTCCTAGCTCTGCGTCCCTCTATTTCGGTTTTGGCTCTGGCGATGGAGTGTTCACCCTCCTCCCCCACGGAGACTGCTCTCTTGCACTCAAAAAGTGTGGGCTGTGGGAGGGCAAGGCCTCAACTGCTAACCCTGTTTTGCGGCCCATACAATGCAACTGAGATTTATAGATCCAAATAATTCATCGTCAACACAGCAAAGTTTTAAACATTCACGTTTTTATGTCATTTTTCTCCCTGAGGCAGATCTGGCTGCTCACCAGTACCGATATCATTTTATTCTGTTGTTAATGCTCCTGAGAGAGTTATACCCATTGCTTAATATATGTCGATTCTCCATGTTGTACTGATTCTTGTTTTGTATTAATAAATCATTATAATATCGATTTAAAATTCTTACTTGTTATTACCTGTTATTCAGGAACAACAGACTTCAAATCGACACACTCACACAAAAGCTGCACTCATCATAACGCCTCTAAGGCTCTCGTAAGTCTTGTTTTTGTTAACAATAATCATTTTAAAAAAGTGCTGATGCAAAGTGTTTTTTTAGCCAACGCAAACTGCCGTTGCCGAGGCATTTTTTTAGCCGAGGCAAATTTTCGCAATTGCAAGGGCTGATTTATATGGAGTTTCATGAAAATGCAGCAAAAACTGTAGAAGTAGTTTGCTCCACAAGTATTTTGCAAAATCCAATATGGCCACCAGTCGGCCATCTTGAGACTGAGCGAGAAACAAATTATGTCAAGCACTTCCCCTCATCATGTTGATAATTTTTGTGAAGTTTCATGAAAATGCAGCTAAAACTGTGGAAGTAGTTCACTCCACAAGTTTACATGTGCAACGGACCGATGACGACAGACCGACAGATGGACAAGTTGACTCCTATATACCCCCTAAACTTCGTTTTGTGGGGTATAACAACCATCTTGTGTCCTAAAGTCAAATAGTTTTATTTTCTTGGAAATTTCTTTCGCTTAAGTACAAGGTTTCATGAGCGACCCAAGTTTTACCAATGTATTACCAAACCATGTGTTACCATTTGTTACCAAACACAAACTTATTATTGTGGGTTAGCGAAGTCGTATAATTTTTTAAACAATGACAAATCAAGGGCAATGTTGCATGTGTACATTAGTGTTTCCAATCACGGCACTTATAACTTAACCCAAACAAATCCCAAAAGTGAAATTTTAAGACACGATTCAGATGTTCTGAGAATATATTTCCCCTTTTTACTTCATCAATGGCCAGGCAAACTGAGTTAAGTGACACATATTGTACATGTTTAATTTTCAAACTGAAATCCTTAAATAGATATTGAACAACAGATGAAAATGATGACGTATAGATGGATTCCGTGGGAATCTCCTGTAGTTGCCATCATTTTCTATACACTGGATATTTTCCAGCAAACAGGTGTTTTTTACAGTATTTGAAAACATTTTTTGTTTCTGTTGAATCTACTGGATAAAAGTAAGCTTTAAACAAAATAAGAATTCTCCATGCCGTGTAGTTTTGGAGATATGGCAGTTTTAAGATTTTTCCTATTTTTAGCTCCCGAGGTTCCCACGGGGAAAAGAGAAAATTTTTTTTTGCATCAATCAACTACTTATGACCCATTATCATCTCATATCAAATTTGGTTCAAATCGACCACACGGTTCAGAAAATAGAAATTTTAGGCGTGGCCAAAATTTTTGCCCCTCCCATAACGAAGGCAAATAATGCCCGACAAACTTCTCTTGAACAAACTTGATTCTACACCTCAAAAGGAAGCTGCATACCAAATATCAAGTCTCTGCTACTGCTGGTTCATGAGACGAAGATTTTCAAAGATTTTGGTGCCCCTTGGGGACGTGGCCCCACCCAGGAGGAGGAGGGGCAACTTCATTTGAACAAATCTGAATTGACATTAAGTAATAAACATTTATTTACCCAACATTTGAAAAATATTGGGCCAGTGGTTTCTTCGGAGAAGTTGGTTTTGTAAAGTTTATGCCGGACGATGACGGAAGATGAACGGATGACGGACGGAAAGCGATTAGTAAAGCTCACCTTGAGCTTCGCTCAGGTGAGCAAAAAGAAAACAGTACTCTACCAGTTAAACAAATCTACAACACTCTCCTACAGCTGTACTTGCTAACTGTGACATCATACAGTCAACACATGCACAAAATGTGAATATTTATTCCAAACATCAGTCATGACAAACTCACATGGCAATACACATTCAAGAGGGGTGCCCAGACAAATTTTATCTATTACCTCCTGGTCAGAACATGTTTCAGGGAACTGTAAACCATGATATTCCAATATGTGTGCGTTTCCATATCTGGGTGGACCAAATCCATGGTTTTTCCAAACAAGAACTATCAATGAAGGTGATTAATACTGCCACTTCCGGCTTACTTGAAAGCACCTCTGAATGTTGAGGTTGAAAAACCAATAATAAATCCAAATTCATGGGAGATAACTTGGTTAAAATTATTGCAGTTAAAAAATTTTGGAATATGCACATGCCCACTAACAACTGGGCATGTGCATATTCCAAAATTTTTGAACTGCAACAAAAAAATACAAATTGTACATACAATGTTCAATTCATGATTTCCAAGATTCTACACCAAGAAAGGGGAAAAAATCAATCAATTACGGTTTTCTTCAGATGTGGAAAAACCACGATAAAATTTAGGTATAAGAACGTTATTTATTCCAGAAAGCTGAAATCAGAACTATTTATTCCAGAAAGCTGAAGTCAGCAGAAATTTCTATATTTTTATGTATAAATTTGTGAAAATTCATATTTCAACAAATTGACATTGATTTCTATAAAACTGAAGGGAACTGATCTCTTGCAGATCATTTCAGTGCAACTTGAACGAAAATAAAATTTCAACATTATAATCACAGTAAGCTGAAATCATCTCATTACCCAAACTATCACATCTCTGAAATTTCCATGATTTTTAATATTTTTCAACAGCAGCAATGGCAACTAAACAACTACCAGTCAACTATTGTACATAATCTCAAAAGGAATACAATTTTCAGTCACAAAAGTGGAATACTAGGTTATGTACAAGAATGTGTTATTTAATAAAATAATATCAATATGATAAATGGAAAAAATGACATAATATTAATGTTATTGTGTGAAGGATAATATTAACCCTGAACCCGCTCTAGGCAAGCAAAAGATTCATTACTATTTTATATGTGTAGATATGTTTAACATAAAACATGAAATTACCTATTCTGCATGCTTACACTCGACTACATATACAATTCACACAAAAATGCTTGACTGAAATCAATAAAAATCAACATATAAAAAAATAATAACAAATACACAAGGTTCACACATTCATAGATGAATCAAATTTACTGTTTAACTATTTACCCACTGAATATTTTCAAGATATTTTTCATCAAATCTAGTCATAGCTGCTGTACAGCAGCCATGACTAGATTTGATGAAAAATTCATCTAATTTTATAACTGAAGAAATCACTGGTGAACTTTGCAGGAGAAAATTGGATTAAATGTGCCAAAATTATACTTAATTCAGTGACAAGATAAATCCTGTCCAGGCGGGAAAATCCACCACCAGCAGGCAAGGAGTTAAGATTACTAATATTGCCATACAGTCCATCTTTTCTGTAGTGCTTAGGAACTGGAATCAATGAATCAACAAATAAACTCTTGTTTTTTTGGCCTTTATAAAAAATTATAACTAAGAGTGAGTGAGTGCAGTGACTCAGTGGTTACAGAATTGTACTTCAAGCCAAAAGGTCCACAGTTTGATGCCAGGGGTAACTGCATTGTCTCCGTGGGCAAGGCACTTAATCCTAATTGCCCATGTTGGGGCACAGTGGTGCTTGTACTAAAGCATACAGCACGTTGATGGTGCATTTGTTTTCAACCAATGCTTACTTAACCTGCTTGTGTGGAGTTAGTACGTTGTGGAGTCTGACAGTTGCTTGTTGCTGCTCAACAGTTCTTTCTGGCTACCCCGGCTTCCTCCACCCGTAAAACTGTCCCGACATGAAGTGACCCTGGCTACAAAAAGTGTTGTTAAACCCCAATAAATAAATAAATAAGTCTGATTTTTTTCCACCCTAGATTTTTCAAAAAGCCATGATATTCAATACTGATCAGATCCAAGGTTAGAAACTAACAAAATAGCACAAAATGGGTAACAATTTTTAGCTCAACAGAAACCGAAAAATTCAGCCCTTTGAAAAGTGCGAGGAGCAACAAACACACACTAACATGAGTTAAAATAATGAGGCCCTGCAAATCTTAAATTTTTGTTTAACCCTTTACCAGACACGAAAGGCAGACAACACTTGTAAACAAAATTTCTGAATAACTATTTTTTATCATTTTTTGCATTAAAAACATGGCTTATGACCCCTCATTGGAACAAGCTCTGTAACTGTAATAATCAAATGTGTATGCCATTAACTCAACTCTTGAGAATGAAGACTGAATGCACAGCCTACCACAAAAATATGAGCTGCCCAGAAACATACCACAGCATCATGTTTCTGATGTTACTCCATACCAAATGAAAATGTGATTGTAACATCATCATTAACTGGTGGAGTGCTAAATTATTTTTAGCCATCAAACCTTGTACACATGTCTTTGCCTTGTTACAATTTATGGGAGAGTGCCTAAGGGCACTCTCCCATAAATTGTACCAAAGTAAGCCCATTAGATCAAGTAATATCACTTCAAAGATAATACAACACACGGGCACACAAGTATGAGCCTTCAAGTTGGGGTCCCTGCACTAAAGAATAAAGCCCTAATATGGGCTTCCAGCACTCTACCAGTTAATATCCACTAGTAAGCACTTTGTGCAGAATACTGATTTTTTGTTTGTTCACTATTGTCGCTATTGATACATGATTTATTTTGTGTATGTAGGACAGGTGCCTAAAAGCTATGTGCAACACGCATAATATCATTTACAAGAGCAAACTGTCATCTGCAGAATGAGGTCCCCAGAGGGGGAATTTGATGATGCTACCATGGATAGTATCACTAACTTTACCCTCTGTGAACCACAATCTGAATCAAGGTCTCAAGTCTAAACAGAACAAGGTACCCAGAGGATACACTGGCCCACTGTATGGGATAGAATCAGTAAATTCACCATATTGGGGACCTCATACAACATATGGTATATTGCTTATTTCCATCTGAGGTGCTTATGCACATGAGTTACCCAGTTATGACTCGACAAGTCTCAGATGTTGATAGCAGCATTTAGGCATCTGTCCTTCTATCACTGCATCCATCAATCCCAAACAGATATGATGTGCAATCATACGATAAATCTCATCTTGTTTGTGAACCCGTTTGTTCGACCACCCCTAGGATTAAAAAAAACGTTTAATTCATGAAGATCAAACTGAATCAAATCTTTGTAATGATATCAAATCAAATTGTCAAAGCTTTGCAAGGCCCCCAACGTACAAAAAGGAAAAATTCAAAACACACACACACACCAAAAAAAACAGATCGGAGTTACTGTTAATGTTACAATCAGAGCAACACTTACAATAAATATGGCTTCAGGAGGTCTGAGCGAAACAAAAAACTGAATGCTGACAACATTTTGGGGACTTGCACCTACAAAACCAAAAAATCTGAAATATTCTATCTTGATGTAAAGCAAAAATATTCAAGCACTGCCTGCATGACAAAAATAACACTCGCTGAGCATATTATGTACAGCTACAATGAAACATAAACCTTCTGGTCCTGTGAGGCAACTTTTCCAACATGCAGAACATGACATCCAGATATACAAATGCTGAGCAGCAGAACTGCGCAAATTGTGAAAAGGTCTTAAATATTGATGATGACTTTGGAGATATCTGCACTTCACAGTAGGTGCAAGTGAATAATTTACAGTTAATATTACATTTTCCAAGGATTTTCAAGGGATCAATCTGGACAGTAAGAGGGGTCGAATATCAACCCCCATTCCTACACGTAATACAAATTTGGACCATTTCTTTCCAAATTCAACCCTAAAAAATCACAGCTCCTCCATCTAGTGTATATATATAACAGAAACCAACTGAGGTACCAAATAATGTTCCATTCATATAGTGTACATTGTGAAACTCTTGGTTATATAGCATG
The DNA here is from genome assembly GCA_031216915.1 of Pictodentalium vernedei. Lineage (NCBI taxonomy): Eukaryota > Metazoa > Mollusca > Scaphopoda > Dentaliida > Dentaliidae > Pictodentalium > Pictodentalium vernedei. Next base: position 386,484,542 of record CM062297.1, read on the forward strand.
AGGATACTGCACAAAGTTCATTTTCTAAACTTAACTCATACAAATCGAACAACACAAAAATAATGAAAACTCATGATTTAGCAGTTGTTTCTTGCCAAGTGTCGTCAACCTCTTCTGACTAGAAACAACTGCACAGATTATATGTCTTTGGCTTCTGACTATTATTCAAAACTACAGCGGCAAAGCACATGCCCATACAACATTGGAGATGAGTGTACTCAAGCCTGAATATCAGCAACCTGTCATTTGCAAAATGGGGTCCCCAGAGGGTGAATTTGCCAATGCTATCCCATACAGTGGGCCAATTTATCCTCTAGGTACATCTTTCTGTTTTGGCTTGAGCCCTTGATTCAGAGTGATGTTCACAGAGGGTAAATTTTGTGATGCTACCCTGCTGTGCAGGGTAGCATCACAAAATTCACCCTTTGGGGACCTCATTTTGCAGATGACAGTCTGCTTATTTACAGACTTGAGTGTACTTGACTTCAAGCTCCTACGTGTTACAGAGATTTCCTATTCAGTTCTTTATGTTGCAAGTTTTCCCAATGGTAATAAAGGCCCAGGATCCTTTACCAAAATGATGGATTAATTTTTTCTATGCTATTTTATGATATGATCCTAAAATAAGCAAAGGTAGGGAATACTGAATCTAACTTATAAACTGTCATTTCTTTGAAGAGACAAGGTGCAACAACACTGGTATTCCCCACTGAGAAGTGGTTTACTAACCAGAAACCGTAATGAAAGTGTCAATGACACTGTAGCTCAACTTGACAGTGTGTTGTGTTTGATGAAAAGGATAATGTTCAATGTTTATGAAAGGATTATGAAATAAGACAAGAATTATGATAATTGGGAATATGTTAATTTCTGTTCCCTGTATGCTATGTAATCAATAAAAATAATATGAGGTGTATACTGTACTAAAGAATTGAGGGGTGGGTTAATGTGGCCCTCACAGTCAATGTATGTGGCCCTCACAGTTAATGTATGTGGCCCTCTCAGTTAATGTATGACAACGAAAGTTACCAAGTTACAGTGAAATTATTCCAAAACGAGTCATCCTATCAAGTTACAATGAAATCCCTTCATAAATACGGCCTGTAGACTGTGCTGAAGGTTTTTGGGCTTTGGTCCTATGCAGCCATCACGGTTGACCAATCGCAACAAAAAGTGGATGTACTCATCTAGACATTATACTGAGTTATCCTACCAAGATACAATGAAATCCCTTCATAAATACAACCTGTCGTCTGTGCTAAATATTTTTGGTTTTGGGCTCGGGCAACCGGTGTGGTTGAATGATCATGACCAAAAGGGGATGTTCTCATCAAGGCATTATCTGGAGTCATCCTACCAAGTTACAATGAAATCCCTTCATAAATACGACCTGTAAACTGTGCTAAAGGTTTTCAAGCTTCGGGCCCCTGTAGCTGTGACAGGCGACCAATCGCAACCAAAAGGAGACGTTCTCATCTAGACATTATATGGAGTCATCCTACCAAGGTACAATGAAATCCCTCCATAAATACGACCTGTAGGCTGTGCTACAGGTTTCGGGCTCGGGCAGTCGTCACGGCTGAATGATCATGACCAAAAGGGGACGTTCTCATGCAGACATTACATGGAGTCCACCTACCAAGTTACAATGAAATCCCTCAATAAATACGACCTGTAGACTGTGCTAAAGGCTTTCGGGTTTTGGGCTTGTGCAGTCTTCATGGTTGACAGATCGCGACCAAATGGGGAAGTTTTCATCTAGACATCATATGGAGTCATCCTACCAAGTTACAATGAAATCCCTCCATATTAAATATGACCTGTAGACTGTGCTAAAAGTTTTGGGGTTTTGGGCTTGGGCAGCCATCATGGTAGACAGATCATGACCAAAAGGGGCGTTCTCAGCTACATATTACACAGAGGCATCCTACCAAGGTACAATGAAATCCCTTCATAAATACAACCTGTAGACTGTGCTGAAGGTTTTGGGGTTTTGGGCTCGGGCAGCCATCACGGTTGACCGCTCATGACCAAAAATGGACGTTCTCATCTAGACATGACCTCAAACCTGCATATGAAATTTTGTGATGATCGGACAAGAACTACAGGGTGTAGCCTGTGCTAAAAAAAAATGTGAACAGACTCACAGACTAACAGACTCCGACTTCCGCACATGTGATGGCAATAGCTTATCTTGAGTTTGTCAAGTTAAGCTAAAAATTGAAATTTTTTAAGTCAAAACAAGTCGAAGAAGGCCCAAAACTCTAGAAAAAATTATTTCACAAAACCCATTACTTGTAAATATGCTTTCCCCCATGATTGTCCATTTGCATACCAAAGATCATTCAAATCCAACATGCATTGACTGAGATACAGAGGTCTAAGGTTGCTACGGACAGATAGACAAATGGCCAGACCCCATTACTGGATTCAAAGTTTGGTGGGGGATAATAATGTATAATTGGATCCAGGCAAATCTATGGATAAACGTCTTGATATGGAATTCTGTAAAATGATACAACAAAATCAGCAACAATCAATTGTTGGCCTTATGCATGCTAAGTTCAAATCTCTCTTATAATGTTACAATTTTTCTACCTATAACGAATTCATTTAACTTTATTTTCTTGCCACACCAAAGAGGCATCAACTAACAGTACATGCTTTTCAAACACTTGCCTTATTTCGAAACAGATCAGAATCTTTGTCCAGATGAGAAAAACCACCTTCAAATTAAACATATACAATAAAATGGATTTGAGAAAGACACAACATTAAAATAGTAGGACATGTACTATATAACACAGTTTTCACCACTTCATGCAAGACATATGACTTGACTCTTCAACTGGTTGAGTGCCAGGAACCACTATCACGCCTCTACTGAAAAGTGCTGAAAGCCACTTTATTAGTTTTACACTGTAAACATAAGCTTGTTTTTGCTCAGCAGTAAAAAAAAAATTGCTTTGATATAAAACTGTTTTAATAGTATTTATTGGAGAGTGCCATCAGCACTCTCCAATAAATGGTAATAAAAAATTATTTATGAAAATATTTTACTAAACTAAGGCTCCCCTTGCTGGCAGCATGGTATCTTTGAAAAAAAAAACTCATGTTACAAGTCACTCTTGAAAAATAATTTAGCACTCAACCGGTTAAAGTCTAATTCCGAAAATATTGTAGCCTCAGAACAGGGGTATGTTTATGTTAATTAGATTTTATGGTCATTTTCAGCATTGATGCCTGTCTTGACTGCAGCTCAAATGTAAATTCAAGTTTCCCTGATCATTTATACAAAGCTGTACCCATCAGGAGACTTCAATCCAAAGCATTTGATTACCTGGACCTATGAAACTAGTAAACATCACCTGTCTACAGCAGTTCTCAAACAATGTTCCATTTCCCACAGGAGTTCAGAATAGGTGCACCAATATGTAGTTTTAAGAAAGACTAAACTTACGTTTAAGTCAATAGCAATATTATGTTCAAAGCAATTAAGAATATTAATTGATGTAAACCTGATAGGTTGCCAGGTACTGAATTCCCATATTATCTAGTTTGTACAATTAGCAGGAAAAGGAGGCTTTGTATCCTTTTTTCATACTTTTTCATGACGTTTGGCCATTTTCCATGCCCATCAAAATACTTCAAATTTAAAAAGACTTCAACTGTTTAACCATGATACTGCAGTTGAATGAGTTGCCAGTTCAAGTTTCCAGTACCTTTCCAATATATTCAAGGGTTCTCTAGGGAGATAGACATGGAGAAATCGCAAAGATATTCCAATATGTTCTGGGTCAGAAAAGAAGGAAGCTTATCTCTTGGAGCAACACAAGTGATATAAACATGAAAGTCAAAGGAACTCAATATTTCTCATTCTAACGTTATATCACAATGGAGACAATCCATTCCAGTATTAATGCTGTGATGTGAGTTGAGTATTGATGCAATGAATCTACTCTGACTGCCTCATATCTCATTTTACAAGGGAGATTCCTAAATGCAAAAGATTTCCGAGGTTCATGGCCAGTGATTTCTAAATTCTAAGACTTTTAATGAATTCATGGGGCAATGGAAACCCTGTGCTGTAGATGTGGGCGAAATAAGTAAGGAATTGAAGGTCGTAGAATTTTTTCAAAATGCGATTTTGCAAGATTATCATGTTTTCCACAGCTGTTGCTCATTACAGCTACCTCTTTCATGTTGGATTTGTCAAACATTTTGCCACAAAAGAAGGAAACATGGCTTCATGTTGGTTTTCATATCATATGCCATGAACTATTTGTACTTTTCAATAAATATGATGTACAGTACAAGTCTAAATAAGTTGTAGCATAACTGCAATAAACTAAGTATAGTGCTGCTCCTGCACTGATAAGATCAAATCTGATATCATTTTTGGAAAGCTCTCAGTGAGAGATTTCCAAAAAATGATGTCAGCTTCTGGTCTTATCACTGTAGGAAGAGAAAGATACATAGTTTATAGTGGTTATCCTACAACTTATTTTGACTTGTACTGTACAAATTTACAAAAACGATTTGTGCATAAAATACTACATGTGTAATTTTTCATATAAGTTTTGAGAAACCCAAACTTTTAGAAATTACTTAAGGTATGTAAATTTGTTTTTAAATGTTGATTTTTTCCAGAAAACAGTGGATGACCTGGCACTAGATTTTGATGAATTTTGAAATAACACTGTGTTTTTTATAAAAAAATAGTTGCGGAATTATGAAAATATCTATCATAAAGGTGGTAAACAGGCAAAATAGTTGTCATTTATTGCACACTTAAATATCCTAAATAAAGGGGGTGGGGGATGTCACTGACTTACTTTCCACATTTTGGTTTTAGGTGAAAATGAGAGTAGGAAAGGAGGAGTCAATACATGCCTCACTTGAACATTCTAATTGCCTTGTGTTCACTTTGGCAACAAGATATGAAACTGAATGAGTTTCCATACTCATACTTGAGAACACACTCACTGTCGTGGCAATAGCCTCCGAATATGAGATGTGATACACAGAAACAAGAGTATACACATGCTCATACTTGAGAACAAACTCACTGTCATGGCAATAGCCTCCAAATATAAGATCTAACACACAAGCCAGGAAATAAGCAGTCTGTCATTTGCAGAATAAGGTCCCCACAGGGTGAATTTACATATGCTATCCCATACAGTGGGCCAATTTGTCCTCTGGGTACCTCTTTTTATTTAGACTAAAGACCTTGATTCAGATGGAGGTTCACAAAGGGTACATTTAATGATGCTACCCTGCTGTTCAGGGTAGCATCACCAAGTTCACCCTCTGGGGTCCTCATTCTGCAGATGACAGTCTGCTTATTTCCAGACTTGTTTACACAGAAACAAGAGTTCTATACAAAATCCTTCAAGTGTCTTCTAAAGTATAGTAGTGCAGAAAAAAAAAGAAAACCATCTAAAATAGGAAATTTAAATGATCAAAATATTCTCTAAGATTATGATCATCACAACGAAAAAAATTTCAACCTGGATTTCATATTTGATCCATAATATAAGCCAGACCTATGAATGCATGTGAAAATAGAAAAAACACTTTATGGTAAAGCAACATTCAATTTCAGGACATCTGCATTTTCTCAAAAGCAAAATAATCATATTTGTGTGTGGGGCCAATATTTTGTGAAATCAAGAACAAATCAACATGAACACACAAAAACAGCAACAAAGGTTCGATCTTCCTGTATTACCTTTTTGACGGGAGAAATTCTACAGTGGTTTAGAGAATGAAGTAGACAGAGAATTTCGGTATTTTTGTGCCAAAATTATCTGAAGACAGCTAAATATATTAACCCTTTACCTAACATGAAAAGCAGACGACACCTGCAAACAAAATCCTTGAATGACTGATTTTGTTCATTTTTTGTCTCAAAAACTTAGGTTATGACCCCTCATTGGAAAGAGCTTGATGGGATCGTTCCAACGAGGGGTCTTAACCTATGTTTTTGAGACGAAAAAATGAAAAAATAATGAAAATTAATTGGCAATTTTTGAGAATAGTGCTGACAGGTCTTGGCTGTTATGTTGGGGAAAGGGTTAACTACCTCATATCTGAAGTATGAAAATTGTCTTTTTCTCTCTACAGCATTAGAATTTCTCAGTAATGTGGAATGATCATAACTGAATTACAGTACCATGTTTTCAAAAGATCACAGACAATTTTCTACCCGCTTTCCTCCCCACAACATTGTAGAACCTTACGTGTTTAAAAAGATATATGAGAACATTGAATCTGATGTGTCATTTATGCTTATTTTTCTTGATTTCACTATAATATAGAACTGTGATCATAAAAGCAGGCAAAAAATTTCGATCAGATTGCGACTGGGTCATGTTCTGGTGAAAATTCTCTGTCTGCTTCCCACTCACATTATTGTAGAATCTTAATCGTCAGAAAAAGAGGCATGAACAATGAATCAAAGATGCTACAGTATGGCTGCCATGGACTGGTCACTTTCCACAGGCGGGTAATATTTCCAAGGACACAATAATATCAGATTCCAGACACCAATTACAGGATTAATCATCAAAAATTTAATTAATGAAGCACCAGGTACAACCCGGTGCTTCATTAATTAAAATTTTGCTGATGATGATGTTTATTACTTGGTAAATGCATGCATGAACATCATTGCCCATGCATGGATTACGACCAGTCCACGGTGACTGCACTGTAATTTCATCTGTTTTTCTTGATTTTGTGATCACTGCACTGCATATTTATGAAATGTCATTCCATTAGTGAAATTGTGATCTGATCGAGAAAGAGATCACTTTTGTTTTGTGATCACGGTATTAAACATTATGGCAACAGATAACCGATAGATAATTTAAGATGAATACTGAAATTATCCAGCAGCATCAATTACAGTTTTTGCCAAAATGTTACTCCAAGAAAATCCTTCCAAACAATTTAGCTTCTTCAACAACCACCCTGACCTGCCAATACATCACAGGATATACTGTCACTTCATCTATTCATCCCAGCTTATACCAAAATTCATGCAATAAGCACCCTAATCCCAGTTATATCAAGCAGCCTCTACCATTACAAAGTAAAACTTATGTGTTCTTCATTTATATAGTCAGCATTTTTATTTTCTATTGAAGGGGTGAGGGGTTGGGGTTGGGGGGGGGGGGGGGCAGTAACTTATGTCAAGTTTAACCATCTATACAAATTTTTATTCTGGTGCGAAATAATTTTACTAAAAGCATGGAAAAGGTTGTACCCGATATTTCCGCGGGATTGATTTGTTTATATTCCGAAAAATTTATTGACTATCATCCAAATGAAGAGAGTTTATATAATTTTGCTAATTTAATTTTATTCCATTATAGTTGTAAAATTGGCCTAAAAAATTATCAATTTCAATTTACTGGGAAAACAAAATACAGAACATGGAAAATAAACTATCAATACAACAGCCATGAGGTGGAGATTCCACTAAGATCAGTCTCAATTTTTTGAAAAGGCTCAAGAAATACAAGCATCAGCTAATGGGCATCGGGGTTCAACCAAGAGGTCAGGTGCCTACAACTTTACTACATGTGATCCTCACACTTTTTCACAAAATACAAGTCATTGCTTTGATGGAAACTCCACAACATTTGTGTTTTAATGAAGATCCACTTTCCACATAATGTAGCTGGACGTAAACAATTTTCTTTTAGGCCCCACAAAGTAGATCTGTTTCTCAGGCCATTTTTTTTAAATTGCATGCAGGCGGGCATTTTTTTATTTTATTTTTTATTATTATTATTTCTTTGTCATCAAAAGTTCATATTCTTGGTTTGTTTTATGTTTTAGGCCTCATAATCAACAGAACAGCATGGGTGGTGGTGTATTTCGTCCCTTCAGTGCAAGAAGGCTTTACAATGCTGAAGCACTGCCAAGCCTTCTTGCACTTAAGGGACAAATTTATCAATTTTATTAACTTGCGTAAAACATTTTTACTTTTTCAAGTTTGCATTGGTGATAAAAAGAGAGCATGTGGTAGCCAAAAGGACCATGCTGGAGGGCCTGAGAAACAAATTTTTAACTGTTTTGGGCCTTATCAAAATTATCTTTACTTCCTACTGTGTTAGTAACATTATCCCAATTCATTTTCTGATATCAAAGCACTCTATCCACCATTTATTGCCTTAAAACTGTTATTCAGTGTGCCACAGTCAAATTTGTTCATGTTTGTCTAATACATAGCAGAAAAAGTGTAATGAGCTCAATGAGCTTGTCAAGCCTGGAAATAAGCAGACTGTCATCTGCAGAATGAGGTTCCCAGAGGGTGAATTTGGTGATGCTACCCTGCTCAGCAGGGTAGCATCACTAAATTTACCCTTTGGGAACCTTAGTCCGAATCAAGGTCTCAGGCCTAAACAGAAAGAGGTACCCAGAGGATAAACTGTGTTGGATAGCATCAGAAAATTCATCCTCTGGGGACCTCAGTCTGCAAATGAGACAACATTTTTTTAAAATGTGATTGGCTGTTATGACATGTGTAGGATGAAATAAACACATGGTTGACCAGTCATTGGTCCTAATCAGGTCAACAATACTTTAGGGTGGAGGTAAGTGGGCCACTTGCCCTTTGCCTACCTGCAGGCCTGGCATTCTTTAGAAGTGCAGGAGTGCTTCACTCCTACTGCACACCTAGAAAAAATTGAGGAGGGCAATTTTTTGCACCCCTTGATTTTCTGGAATGCCAGACCTGTTTATTTATTTATTGGTGTTTAAGGTCACATACTTATGCACAACGGCTAATCGTGACTGTGACAGTTTTACGGGTGGAGGAAGCCGGAGCACCCGGAGAGAACCACCGAGCAACGACGAGCAGCTGTCAGCTCTCCAACATCGTAACTCTGAACTCTGCACCGCAGCACAGGCAGGGTTAGATTGGTTGAAGACATGCGCACCATCGACGTGCAGTACGCCTCAGTACACAGCGTCATCGTGCCCCCATGTAGGCAATCGGGGTGAAGTGTCTTGCCCAAGGACACAACACGGTTGCCGCAGGTGGGATTCGAACCGAGGACCTCTCGGCATGCAGTCGGCACCTCTACCAACTGAGCCACCGCGCCCCCGCCAGACCTGTTAAGGACTGCCTTTAAAATCTATTATCATTTCGTCCCCTGAGTTCTAATGTGTTCTCTGTGCCTACTGGCACAGAGAACGCACTGGAACTCAGAGGACAATTTGTCAATGTTGCATTGATTTGCAATAATTCATGACTTATTCTGCATCAAATTATCGATACATTTTGAGTGTAGAAGACAGTCACATAAGAATTGAAATCAACATTTTGAATAATGAGAAGATGTGTGTGCCAATTTGTCCACTATGTAGCTGAATGTAGTTCAATTTTTCAGTCACAATATTAACACCTTGAACTGAATATAACCAAAATAGCATACAAGTTTTTGCATTTAAAATTTCAGGTGCAATTGCACTCCCAAGCAATCTGAGGAGGGCAACTGTTTGCACTCCTTGATTTTCTAGATTGCCAGGTCTGTATCTGTGAACATTTCTGTACATATTATTTTACATATTATTGCCCAATCTTGATCACATTATCAGAAGAGAAATGAATAGATTTCTGGGCTATGTAATTTTGTACTGAAATTATTAGGCCCTTGGTCTGTGCCAGCAGTTTGGAGTTTATAGTGTTTCATTTTAGTGTATTCATTTTTTTTAATGTTTTCCACATTTTCAATAGCATTAAAATCGAACGTAGGGATGGAGGTGGGTGGGAGGCATGTCTCGTGGCACTCCTAAAAATAATCCCATCTGTCTGTTTTTCCTGCATAAAGAAAGAAATTGTTTTCCATAACAAAATATCTGACAGAACAATAAGTTTCACACAAAATCCTTGTTGAGGTGGAGTGCCCATGGCCATCCAAATATCTACAGCTCTGTAAACAAACCTTCTCACACCTCTCAGGGGACTCACAAAGTAAGAGCAAAATTAACTGTGGCACATAAGTTGAAGCAAATAGCGAGATAAAACCAATCTCTTTCTGCATAAAACCTTACATCTGCTCCAGATTTTGTAAACTTAAGAATAAATATTTTCATCGCCAGAACCAACTCCTGAAATACATACAACCTTTCAGTCATGAGAGAAAATGACATTCATACTAGTACTCAAAAATGAGCTACCTTGAAAACAGTGTCTGGAGAGTGGATTATTTTTAAAACACCCAGGAAGTTAAAAAATTTATAGTAATTTATATATTTTTTATACTTACCAATGACCCAGACTTAGCTGGTGCTAACTCCACAAAAACCAGGGCCAAACACAAATTTTGCCCCCCAATCCCCAAAATTTGCATCCAAAACAAAAAGAAATCATGTCCTAAAGGACCTCCATAGTACGACTCTACTGCGCATGCGCAGTGACGCAGTCGTCCCGAAATTGGCGCCAAATATCATTCTTACTGGCAGTGCCTGGTCAGCGCTATGTACTCAGCGGGGAGGCAAGAGTTCCCAACTCAGGGAGGGCCATCCCCGTCTGGGTCATTGGTAAGTATAAAAAATATATAAATTACTATAAATTTTTTAACATTTTTATACTATACCAATGACCCAGACTTAGCTGAATAGTAAACAGGCTGGAGGGCCTAGGACATAGAGGAAAATCCAATAAGCTCAATTATAAAATAAAGAGGTAACCCCTTAAGGAGAAAAGGAGTATTAGGCTTTACATGTATCTTTCTTATTTAATATTTAAATTAGAAAGATACACTACCCTTAATAATTGAGCACAATAACATTCATGTTCTCTATTAACATCCAGTATAACCCTTATACTAATTATTTTTAAAGCAAGCCAATAAATAAAGTAGTCCAGAGAATTGAGACTCTTTATAATCATTTAAAAGTGTCCGAGTATTGTATATTAAAGCCCGTTTGACACTTGACATATACAAATGCTTCACACCGAGCTACACTTTAAAAATAAGACATGAATGAAATTAAACATTAATATTACACTTTAAAACCATCCCGGAAGCGACTCAGAAATACTGTCTTGGAGGAGGCATTCCCTTGCTTTTCACTATAAAGCAGGTGACCTAAGGGAACACCCGCCCCCCCCCCCCCCCCCCCCTTCCCCTTGCCCTGGGTCAAATAGCCCAGAGCGAAGAGGGCAGTCGGACGGAGTCACTGCCGGAACAGAAAGCCTGCATAACTATAGTTGCAACTGTTTAGTGGACGACATTCTGAGCAACAGATAACGGACCTAAACAATGCAGGTCTCCAGAAATGGACTCAATATTTCTGAGATAAAAATTAGTAAATGTGGATGGCTGAGACCAATAAGCAGCCTTCATTAAATCTGTAATAGCAACACTATTAGCATAAGCCCAGGAAGTAGAAAGAGCTCTTACTTCATGAGCCGAAATCTTAAGCACAGACTGCTGAGAAGAAGATAAATCTTCATACGCAGTACGGATAGTTAACTGAATCCATCTAGCAATAGAATGGACTGAAATGTCCTTTCTATTAGGCATCAAAGACAGAAAGAAACGTTTCCGTCCCTTTCTGATAAACTGAGATCTCTGTTTATAGATGCGTAGTGCTCTAACAGGACAGAGTAAAGGCCTACGCCCGTCTGAAGACGGAAGAGCCTTAATAACAATAGGTTCCGGATATTTATTAGGAGCCTGATTCTTAGCTAAAAAACCGACATTAGTAGTGAAGGTGATAGTGTTCCCAACACTACGATAATGAGAATCATCCACCGATAGTGCATGAAGCTCACTGACTCTTCTGGCAGAAGAGAAAGCTAAGAGAAAAGCTGTCTTATAAGATAAGAATTTGAAATCTACTGTCCCAAGAGGTTCAAATGGCTTTTCCTTCAATTTAAGGAGAACCCAAGCTAAATTCCACTTAGGAATTAATCTAAGAGTTCTGGGTCTATTTATCGAAAAGTTTCTAACCAATTTCGATAAAGAGACATTAGATCCAATTTGTAAACTATCATGATGTGCATAGGTATCAGATAACATAGATCTATAACCCTTTATAGTAACAGGTTGCAGTTTGATTTCGTCAAACAAGTATACTAGAAAGTTAGCAATGTCTGGTATAGAGGGATCAAATATATCAACAGAATGATCCCTACACCAACGACGGAAAACCTTCCACTTAGCCGCATAGTTTAGCGAAGAGGAGGTCCTCCTACAGTTAGAAATCGCGTCCACTGCTCGTCCTGTAAAGTGCTTGCCATGCAAGAAGGACCGCACAACGGAAAAACGTGAAGGTTGAGACCTTGCGGGTTGTGATGTAGTTGGCGCGATTTCCCCTGCCAAAGAAGATCCTCTCGTGGAGGGAGCTTCCGCGGTAGGTCCCACAACAGACACCTGAGTAGATTTATCCACGGTCTCTGTGGCGACAGAGATGCTACCAACAGAATCTTGCATTGAGATTGTTTTATCTTTAGCAATACTTGTTGAATTAACGGCGCTGGAGGATACGCATATCCTATCATTCCGTCCCAAGGGATCGACAGAGCGTACACCTCAGTACACAGCGTCATCGTGCCCCCATGTAGGCAATCGGGGTGAAGTGTCTTGCCCAAGGACACAACACGGTTGCCGCAGGTGGGATTCGAACCGAGGACCTCTCGGCATGCAGTCGGCACCTCTACCAACTGAGCCACCGCGCCCCCGCCAGACCTGTTAAGGACTGCCTTTAAAATCTATTATCATTTCGTCCCCTGAGTTCTAATGTGTTCTCTGTGCCTACTGGCACAGAGAACGCACTGGAACTCAGAGGACAATTTGTCAATGTTGCATTGATTTGCAATAATTCATGACTTATTCTGCATCAAATTATCGATACATTTTGAGTGTAGAAGACAGTCACATAAGAATTGAAATCAACATTTTGAATAATGAGAAGATGTGTGTGCCAATTTGTCCACTATGTAGCTGAATGTAGTTCAATTTTTCAGTCACAATATTAACACCTTGAACTGAATATAACCAAAATAGCATACAAGTTTTTGCATTTAAAATTTCAGGTGCAATTGCACTCCCAAGCAATCTGAGGAGGGCAACTGTTTGCACTCCTTGATTTTCTAGATTGCCAGGTCTGTATCTGTGAACATTACTGTACATATTATTTTACATATTATTGCCCAATCTTGATCACATTATCAGAAGAGAAATGAATAGATTTCTGGGCTATGTAATTTTGTACTGAAATTATTAGGCCCTTGGTCTGTGCCAGCAGTTTGGAGTTTATAGTGTTTCATTTTAGTGTATTCATGTTTTTTTAATGTTTTCCACATTTTCAATAGCATTAAAATCGAACGTAGGGATGGAGGTGGGTGGGAGGAATGTCTCGTGGCACTCCTAAAAATAATCCCATTTGTCTGTTTTTCCTGCATAAAGAAAGAAATTGTTTTCCATAACAAAATATCTGACAGAACAATAAGTTTCACACAAAATCCTTGTTGAGGTGGAGTGCCCATGGCCATCCAAATATCTACAGCTCTGTAAACAAACCTTCTCACACCTCTCAGGGGACTCACAAAGTAAGAGCAAAATTAACTGTGGCACATAAGTTGAAGCAAATAGCGAGATAAAACCAATCTCTTTCTGCATAAAACCTTACATCTGCTCCAGATTTTGTAAACTTAAGAATAAATATTTTCATCGCCAGAACCAACTCCTGAAATACATACAACCTTTCAGTCATGAGAGAAAATGACATTCATACTAGTACTCAAAAATGAGCTACCTTGAAAACAGTGTCTGGAGAGTGGATTATTTTTAAAACACCCAGGAAGTTAAAAAATTTATAGTAATTTATATATTTTTTATACTTACCAATGACCCAGACTTAGCTGGTGCTAACTCCACAAAAACCAGGGCCAAACACAAATTTTGCCCCCCAATCCCCAAAATTTGCATCCAAAACAAAAAGAAATCATGTCCTAAAGGACCTCCATAGTACGACTCTACTGCGCATGCGCAGTGACGCAGTCGTCCCGAAATTGGCGCCAAATATCATTCTTACTGGCAGTGCCTGGTCAGCGCTATGTACTCAGCGGGGAGGCAAGAGTTCCCAACTCAGGGAGGGCCATCCCCGTCTGGGTCATTGGTAAGTATAAAAAATATATAAATTACTATAAATTTTTTAACATTTTTATACTATACCAATGACCCAGACTTAGCTGAATAGTAAACAGGCTGGAGGGCCTAGGACATAGAGGAAAATCCAATAAGCTCAATTATAAAATAAAGAGGTAACCCCTTAAGGAGAAAAGGAGTATTAGGCTTTACATGTATCTTTCTTATTTAATATTTAAATTAGAAAGATACACTACCCTTAATAATTGAGCACAATAACATTCATGTTCTCTATTAACATCCAGTATAACCCTTATACTAATTATTTTTAAAGCAAGCCAATAAATAAAGTAGTCCAGAGAATTGAGACTCTTTATAATCATTTAAAAGTGTCCGAGTATTGTATATTAAAGCCCGTTTGACACTTGACATATACAAATGCTTCACACCGAGCTACACTTTAAAAATAAGACATGAATGAAATTAAACATTAATATTACACTTTAAAACCATCCCGGAAGCGACTCAGAAATACTGTCTTGGAGGAGGCATTCCCTTGCTTTTCACTATAAAGCAGGTGACCTAAGGGAACACCCGCCCCCCCCCCCCCCCCCCCCCCCCCTTCCCCTTGCCCTGGGTCAAATAGCCCAGAGCGAAGAGGGCAGTCGGACGGAGTCACTGCCGGAACAGAAAGCCTGCATAACTATAGTTGCAACTGTTTAGTGGACGACATTCTGAGCAACAGATAACGGACCTAAACAATGCAGGTCTCCAGAAATGGACTCAATATTTCTGAGATAAAAATTAGTAAATGTGGATGGCTGAGACCAATAAGCAGCCTTCATTAAATCTGTAATAGCAACACTATTAGCATAAGCCCAGGAAGTAGAAAGAGCTCTTACTTCATGAGCCGAAATCTTAAGCACAGACTGCTGAGAAGAAGATAAATCTTCATACGCAGTACGGATAGTTAACTGAATCCATCTAGCAATAGAATGGACTGAAATGTCCTTTCTATTAGGCATCAAAGACAGAAAGAAACGTTTCCGTCCCTTTCTGATAAACTGAGATCTCTGTTTATAGATACGTAGTGCTCTAACAGGACAGAGTAAAGGCCTACGCCCGTCTGAAGACGGAAGAGCCTTAATAACAATAGGTTCCGGATATTTATTAGGAGCCTGATTCTTAGCTAAAAAACCGACATTAGTAGTGAAGGTGATAGTGTTCCCAACACTACGATAATGAGAATCATCCACCGATAGTGCATGAAGCTCACTGACTCTTCTGGCAGAAGAGAAAGCTAAGAGAAAAGCTGTCTTATAAGATAAGAATTTGAAATCTACTGTCCCAAGAGGTTCAAATGGCTTTTCCTTCAATTTAAGGAGAACCCAAGCTAAATTCCACTTAGGAATTAATCTAAGAGTTCTGGGTCTATTTATCGAAAAGTTTCTAACAAATTTCGATAAAGAGACATTAGATCCAATTTGTAAACTATCATGATGTGCATAGGTATCAGATAACATAGATCTATAACCCTTTATAGTAACAGGTTGCAGTTTGATTTCGTCAAACAAGTATACTAGAAAGTTAGCAATGTCTGGTATAGAGGGATCAAATATATCAACAGAATGATCCCTACACCAACGACGGAAAACCTTCCACTTAGCCGCATAGTTTAGCGAAGAGGAGGTCCTCCTACAGTTAGAAATCGCGTCCACTGCTCGTCCTGTAAAGTGCTTGCCATGCAAGAAGGACCGCACAACGGAAAAACGTGAAGGTTGAGACCTTGCGGGTTGTGATGTAGTTGGCGCGATTTCCCCTGCCAAAGAAGATCCTCTCGTGGAGGGAGCTTCCGCGGTAGGTCCCACAACAGACACCTGAGTAGATTTATCCACGGTCTCTGTGGCGACAGAGATGCTACCAACAGAATCTTGCATTGAGATTGTTTTATCTTTAGCAATACTTGTTGAATTAACGGCGCTGGAGGATACGCATATCCTATCATTCCGTCCCAAGGGTATGTGACGGACCGAAAGAAGAACGTGATGTTCCAACGCAAACAGAAGGATTCTTTCCGTTAGATTGAACAACGGAACTGAATGAGTGCCTCCGTGATTCCGTATATACGCCACTACTGTCGTATTGTCGGATAGGATTTGGACATGAGCATCGTGAATAATGTCCATCCAGTGACGTAACGCAAGCCAAATTGACATCATTTCCTTGATGTTTATGTGCTTGCACAGGAATTGCGGATCCCAAAGACCCTGGCATCTCGAATCCGTTGGGATTAATGATGCACCCCAACCTGTTTGACTGGCATCCGTCATAACGGTAAAACTCGGATCCGGCAACTGCAGCGGAACTCCTTGAGTTAACCACTGAATGTTTGCCCAAGTCTGAATCTCTTGTTTCACTTGATCTGACAAGAGAACGTCTACATCGAGCGAATGAATTTTCACACTCCAATTCTGAGTCAGGAAAATTTGAAGAGGCCGTGTGCGTAGCCGTCCCATCGGAATGAGATCCGCGGCGGCTCTGCACAGACCTATCAGTCTCATAAATTCTCTCGCCGTGACTTTGTCTGTATTCAGACAATAGCGAGCGTAACAACTGACTAATTTCGCTCTGGTTAACGGCAGACGAACGAGATTGTTGTGCGTCTCGAAGCTCATTCCCAGATGAGTGAATGACTTGGACGGCACCAGATCCGACTTCTCCTCGTTTACTATGAAACCGAGACGTCGGAGCAATAGAAGAAGATTCTGAACATCGTTCTGAAGCGTTAACTCGTTGCCGTACCTCTGAAGAATGTCGTCCAGGTAGGCCGACGTTACCGCAGACGAATGAGCTCGGAAATAGATCATTACCGAGTTCATTACCCGAGTGAAAGCCCAGGGTGCTAGATTCAATCCGAAGCACATGGCCCGGAACTGATACACCACTCCTAGGACTGCGAAGCGTAGATACTTTCGGAATGTCGGATGTACCATGACGTGAAAGTACGCATCTTTGAGATCTATGCTCGTTGCATAATCGTTCACCCGAATACTCGCTCTGACCGATCGAATCGTCTCCATATAAAACTTCGGAGCGACGATCAGCTTGTTTATCCAGCTCAAATCTATGACTGGACGGAACGAGCCGTCTGGTTTCGGAACCAGAAACAGATGGCTGTAGAATCCCAGCGATTCCTGGTTTTCTACGACCTCTACCGCGTTCTTCATTAAAAGAGACTGCACCTCTGATAGCAGAGCGTCTCTTTTCTGAGGGTTTGACGGAAGATGAGTCCACTTTGGACTTCGAGTTAATGGAGGCTTTCGTTTGAAGGATATCTTTAGACCTTCCGAAGTCACTCCTCTCACCCACGGGTCGTCCGTAATCGACGCCCACTCTTGAGAAAAACTCGACAACCTTCCGCCAACCGGAACGCGATAGAGGTTTAAGCCATCACCTCCTGGATCTGCGAGGCCTGCGGTAGGAGAAACCACGTCTTCCACGACCCGCACCTCGCCTCGTCGACCTCGGGGCGTCCGACCGATTGTCCCGGCCTGAAGGACGTCCCGAACGAGAGTCACTATCCTGACGGTCTCTCGAATAAGAGCTAGAGGACGCACCGGAACCTCTATAGGAACCTCTCTTGGGCGGATAAGACCCAGAAGTGCCCGCCTTATTCGTGTCTGTTGTATCCGACCTTTTAGGAGCGGATCTAAACAACAGAGAATCACTAGCTTTCTTTTTAATATTATCATAAATAGCGGAAAGCTTGCCGTCAAAGAGAAGATCTCCTGAGACCGAAGCGACTCTAAGAGAGTTCTTCACCTTAGAATCCACTAGTGTGGATGTAGACAGGGCTGCGTCACGTCTAACCAACTCCAGATTTGCCACTGAAAGGGCGGAGTTACACGTGGAATAAGCTACTGCCCTTGAAAGAAGTCTTAAGGAGGATTGTATATCCTGAAACTCTTCCCCTTGAAGACGCAGTGATAACGCCTTAGTAAGGTGATCTGCGTAAGATAAGGCATCTAAATTGGCTCTGTTAGACGCAATAGCTGTTTCCAACACTGCGGTTGGAATAGAAGCTGACGACGGTAATGATAGCTCTAAGTCTTCCGCCTCGTCGTCCATACGCAGAGGAACTCTCGGTATACCCTGACCTGCCGTGTCGAATTTATTCCTTGCATTAATGAAAGGCAGGTTGAGAGTATTTGCGGACAAGAAGCCTGCTTTCCCCGTCCTGGAAGCAAGTTTAAAAATAGCGTCGTTCAATAATTCAAATGTTCTTGCAACATTATTGGACTGCGACGGAAACTCGGGAGCGATGTCCCTGAACCGCTCGAAAAAATCAGAGTCCAATGACGCTATAATTCTCCTGTCCGGAAGCGCAGCAGTCTGGCCCGACGGAACAACTTGAGGAAGAAAGTGCCGGATGAAGTCCACGGCAGCTTTGTGTTGTTCCGAAAGGGATAGCTCCAATTCATCCGTATCCCTTTCACCATCCGGTCGGACCTCCCGATGTTCCCGGTCGTCCGCCCCCGATGCTTCGGCGGAGCGTACCGACCCAGCGCCGTCGGATAATTCTCGATCCGACACCGTTTCTGTCGGCTGCTGGGATGCTGCGATAAGCTGTGCTATCTGCACTAGAATGTCCGACGTCGAGACCTGCGGAGGAGCGGTCTTTCGCTGCTTCGCCGAGGGCAGCTCCGCATCAGATGGCTCCCGCATACTTTTCCTATGCGAACGTCCGGAGTCCATCGGTCTCGAATCCCTGGCTGCCGGATGGTGTGACCTGGTCGCCGAAGAATCCTTCATCGGCGAAGCTGGCAAAATATCGGAGGTCACGCAGCCAAGGTGCGGTCGTGTGCGCCGACGAGAAGAGGAAGCCTTAACAGTCTCTGCGGACTGCTTATACAACGGAGCGTCCCGAGCGACGGACGTATGCTCCGCTAAAGACACATTTTGTACCACAACATCTGGTCCCAGATGTTGTTGTACGAGAGAGGGGCCTCTCTCGCTCGCGGCCCGGCTGGACCTGGACGAGCTAGGAACCGGACTAAAAGGCTTCCTCCGTTCTCGTTCACTATCCGCCGTCACTGGGTGTGCATCTATTATTTTTATAGTGCTCGCATCACCCAAAATTTCCTCTTGGACCGCATCGGACGAACCCGGCTGCCGAACCATTCGGTGAATGGACGCTACACCGGGCGAGCTAGCGGACGACATTTGTCTAATCTCCATGAGCACTTTTGCCGCTAGCTCTGTATTTATTTGTGACGACGGACGCACACTTGAAGAAGATAACATGGAAACATCACCCTGTTCTGGTTCCTCTGAAATAGAAACTGAGAGAGTAGAGTGACCTTGTGGAGAAAGAGCTGGCATCGCTCTTTCTCCAGAAACAACATATCGTGACACACGTTTCCAATGTTTCTCATCCCAATGTTCACATACAGGACAGGGATTAATGCGAGAACACTGACTACAATTAATGCAATAATCATGAAAGTCAGAGGAAGATTTCTTCCTATTACAATTTGAACAAAGTCCCTTCATTGTGAAAGAACAACAATAAGTCCTAGTTACTCGCAAAAACCCCTGACACAAAGATACATAATAACATGATCCATTAATAAATGAAAAAACAATTGCAAAACAAAATAATTTTGAAAAAATATTTTTTCAGAGAAGCCCAAGTTGCTGAAAAGTAACGTTGAGCCCCGATGGATCCGATGGCAAAGTGTGGTCAAAAATTTTAAAATTATATAAAATAATTAATGAGACACTTTCGGATAATATAAATGTATCTTATAATGAGATAAACTACCACAAAGGCAAACAGCCCCCCTCAAAAAAGGCTGTTGCCAATGAAAACAAACAGTGTAAACACAGTAGAAAACATGACTCCAGGCACTGAAAAAACTGGCCCGGAATCAGTCATCAATTACACTCTATCTGATGCAAAACAGAGACTCCCAGGGGAGAATCTGCAGAACATCAGATGGAAGATGCAGAACACAAACGTTATACACCCATGGGTGAAAACGTAACTATGGGGAAAATAACAGAAAACATTCTGTAACCAAGCAACTCTCCCAGGGAATTTTTAGAAATGAAACTTCTCAAAAATATGCCAAAAGCATGGGAGAATTGCAAGGGGGGACTTTAGAAGGTTAGGGGAGAGGAAACACTGAATAAGCAGTGCAACAATTAGCAAGAATGACAACAAGAGGCGTTTGCCTCGAAAATAGGCAACTTAACACAATTTCAACAAAAAATTTTAAGTACAGCCCTGATTATTTTTTGCCACTTCTTTTTTCCTCTCCTCCTTCTATCCTCCTTAGAATCACATTTTCTCCAAGAATTACGTGTCTGGCATCCTTTAAACTGAGATTTACAAGCACAAAGATCAGTGAGATGTTGACTGATGAAGGGCCAAACAGAGAATGATATTTGGCGCCAATTTCGGGACGACTGCGTCACTGCGCATGCGCAGTAGAGTCGTACTATGGAGGTCCTTTAGGACATGATTTCTTTTTGTTTTGGATGCAAATTTTGGGGATTGGGGGGCAAAATTTGTGTTTGGCCCTGGTTTTTGTGGAGTTAGCACCAGCTAAGTCTGGGTCATTGGTATAGTATAAACATATAGAGATTCCACCCAAGCAATCTAATATATAAATGCGAATGTCTGTATCTATCTCTCTTTGTTCCGGGTGAACTCCTCCATTTCTTGACCGATCGATCTCAAATTTTGTACATGGGGGTAATTCGTCCCTGCGAGTAACATGGGATGGGTGCCATGCCCATGCAGGGTGACCTTGACCTTGAAATTGATGACTTTGACCTTTTATTTCGAAACCGGCTGGGCCGTTCGGGCTAAAATTTCACGTGTGGGTATATTGACCCATCGATCATTTTGCCTTTATCGGAGTGCTTGTGCAGGGTGACCTTGACCTTGAAATTGATGACCTTGACCATTTATTTTGAAAACGGCTGGGCCGATGGGGCTTAAATTTCATATGTGCGGGTATATTGACCCATCGATCATTTTGACTTTATAAGGGTGCCTGTGCGGGGTGACCTTGACCTTGAAATTGGTGACCTTAACCCTCTATTTCGAAAACGGCTGAGCTGATGATATCTGAGGGTATATTGATATAACCATCTTCTCCCGTGCAACGCCCGGTATTCACCCGCTAGTAATTTATATTCTCCAAAAAACTGAACCACGCACAAACTTCTGAACATGTAACTTTACCCATAATATTTATTTCACATCACATCAAAGTTTGAGAATTGATTTTATTCAGTGTAGATTTTGACAGGTTGAAAATAAAAACAAGTAACAATTTTTTTTTTTTTGGGGGGGGGGGGGGGAAGGGGGGTGGGGGGGGCAGAATTTTACTCAGGATTTTTAAATTTTTAATGAAATGGAAGTTGCCTGAGAAACAAATTTTTTTTTGTTTTTTGGACAGCCTAATTTTGATAATTTCTGAATGGTTGGAAACTCCACTTCATGGGCGTTTTATTGGTAGTCCACTCTCTGTCTACTGAAGCTACATTTCAGTCAAGTCTAGACATTGTAGACTAAGTGATTTTGGCTGCAAATGTTATTGTGGACAAAAAACAATGAGTGTACATAATTTTCCCAATAAAAGATTAAAGAAGTAAGTAGTCTTTACCTAACATGTCTTGAAGACAACACGTGCAAAAAGATTTCTTGAATAATTAAAAATTTTTCCTTCTTGGCCTCAAAAACATAGCTCAGGACCCTTCATTGGAATGAGCTTGACAATAGAGATGGTCGTTATACCATAAATACTGTTTGGTATTGGTATCAAACCAGTATGGATTTAAAGGACCGATGGAATATCAAAATACACAAATTTCGTTATTGATATTTCTGATACAAGTTAAAAACTAAAAGGACAACAACTGAATATGAAGTATAATTCATGACAAGAAGAGCACATGGACTGTGTATCTCATCACCAGTCATTTGATGTAACAAAGAAGCTGAGAGAAAATACTCAAGGGGTATTTTCTCTCAGCCTTTTCTGTCACATCAAATGACTGATGGTAAGTGCCTGTGTTGCTTCCAATATTTTGACAATTAGGGGCTTTGTCTGCTTTGAAACAGTGAACGATAGCTGAGCTGTATACCAAAAATACCATTGGATATTGGTATCGGTATGAGTACATGTATGCTGTTGACACCGAAGACCGTACCGATACAGAGGTAAATCATTGTAAAAATACCGATACCGAAACCAAACTTGAAATTTCAATACCATTCAACTCTACTTGACAAGCTCATTCCAATGAGGTTTCGCAAGGTATTTTTTGGGAGCAAGTTCTGCTAGGATCCACAAGCTATGTTTTGGGAGCAAGCTCTGCTTGGGTCCACAAGCTATGTTTGAGGGGGGGGGGGAGGGGGTTCCATGACACAGGCATATGGAGCAGTGATTTGTGAGAAAAAGATTTTTTAAAATGTTTTCTCCATTACCAACATTGTTAGTATCTGACGGCCCTGTGACGCCCCTAAATATGTTCCTAGAGGCTTGATTTAAATCTACTTGTAAATCAATCTTACAGAGCTGTTACATATCAAGTAAGGAAACATTTTATGCAGTGGTTTGGAAGAAGATTTTCAGTGTTTTCTCCCTCACCCACAGTGTTTACACCTGAGACCCCATGACATACTAAAAAACCTTTTTAATGTTTTCTTCATTAACCTTAGTATAAAAACCTGAGAGCTGCATGACACACCTAAATGTGAGCCAATAGACTTGATTTAAACACACTTGTAAATCATCCATAAAAAGGTGTTATATATTTAACAGAGGAGTATCTGGATTGGGTTGGAGATAAAAATGTTTTTTAATGTTTATTCACAGAGTTAAAAACTGAAGGCCCTATGACACACCTACATATCACCTTAATGGACTTTCTTCAATGGGGCTGAACAGCAACTTACTTGGCGATTCTGCAAGGTCTCCAAATTTAAACAATCTGAAGGTTTGATCACAATGAACCTATTTTTTCTTCACTATGCAATATCAAATCTCAGCCAAATCACAATATTGAGTACTTTACGGGTTTGAAAATCAGTTAGCAGCTTTATTGATCTTACCTTGGTGAGTTTACTGGACTCCCTGAATTTGTCTTACCACTGCGAGGCTGGTCTTTTGCAAAGTTTCGACAGGAGGCTAATTTTGACTCCAGAGCCTATAATATATTTGAAGTTATTATTAGCACCATCACAAAAATATTTATTGTTGAGAATGAGGGGTTTGTAAATTTGAGCAGTTTACACTTACTATTTGCTATTTATGTCAGGTAAATGGTTAACAGTTGTTTCTTCCAAAACCAATACACACCAATGCGTTAAAAACTCAACTGACTTTATAGTTAAACAGATAAGTTCTGAAAACAATATTATTATCCCTTTACCCAATGTACAGGATATCAAAATTTATTATATTATTATTGTTTCTTACCCCTTTACCTAACATGAAAAGCAAACGACACTTGCAAAAAACAAGAGGCCCCAAGGGGCCTGAGGGCGCTCACCTGACATGGTAGCCTAAATTTATATCAACCCAGAGAATTGATTTCAACAAGTTGCATCTGCTCCTCCTAAGAAAAGCTTATACCAAATATCCAAAGATTCTGACCAGTGGATCTAAAAAAAAAAAGATTTTTAAAGAATATTCCTCATATTGAACCAAGTTATAATTCAGGCTCCCACAGGGAGCCCATATATGAACCCAGGGACTTGGCTTTAACAAACTTGAATCTCACCCCCCTAAGGATGCTGCACACCAAATATCAAAACATTCCGACTGCTGGATCTGAAGAAGAAGATTTTTAAAGAAAAGTCCTCATTTTGAACTAAGTTACAATTCAAGCTCCCACAGTGAGTCCAAATATGGACCTAGGGACATGGCTGAAGAAGAAGATTTTTAAAGAAAAGTCCTCATTTTGAACTAAGTTACAATTCGAGCTCCCACAGTGAGTCCAAATATGGACCTAGGGACATGGCTTGAACAAACTTGAATCTCACCCCCTAAGGATGCTGCATATCAAATATCAAAACATTCCGACTGCTGGATCTGAAGAAGATTTTTAAAGAAAATTCCTCATTTTGAACTAAGTTATAATTCGGGCTACCACAGTGAGCCCAAATATGAACCCAGGGACTTGGCTTGAACAAACTTGATCTCACCCCCCTAAGCATGGTGCATACCCAATATCAGAAGATTCTGCCTGCTGGATCTTGAGAAGAAGATTTTCAAAGAAATTTGCCTGAAATGCACTAAGTTCAAATTTGGGCTCCTATACTGAGCCCAAATAAAAACCCAGGGGGCCGATTTGAACAAACATGAATCAGATCCACCCCACAATGTTGCATACCAAATATCAAAAGATTCTGCCTTCTGGATCTGGAGAAGAAGATTTTTTAAGAAATATGCCTGAAATGCACTAAGTTCAAATTTGGGCTCCTATACGGAGCCCAAATATAAACCCAGGGGGGCCGATTTGAACAAACTTGAATCAGATCCACCCCACAATGTTGCTTACCAAATATGAAAAGCTGGATCTGGAGAAGAAGATTTTTTAAGAAATTTGCCTGAAATGCACTAAGTTCGAATTCGAGCTTCTATAGTGAGCCCAAATATGAATCTAGGAAGCCGATTTGAACAAACTTGAATCAGATCCACCCCACAATGTTGCATACTAAATATCAAAAGATTCTGCCTGCTGCATCTGGAAAAGAAGATTTTTTAATAAATTTGCCCGAAATGCACTAAGTCCGAATTCGGGCTTCTATATTAAGCCCAAATATGAATCCAGGGGGCCGATTTGAACAAACTTGAATCAGATCCACCCCACAATGTTGCATACCAAATATCAAAAGATTCTGCCTGCTGGATCTGGAGAAGAAGATTTTTGAAGAAATTTGCCCGAAATGCACTAAGTTTGAATTCGAGCTTCTATAGTGAGCCCAAATATGAATCCAGGGGGCCGATTTGAACAAATTTGAATCAGATCCGCCCCGCAATGTTGCATACCAAATATCAAAAGATTCTGCCTGCTGGATCTGGAGAAGATGATTTTTTAAGAAATTTGCCTGAAATGCACTAAGTTCGAATTCGAGCTTCTATAGTAAGCCCAAATATGAATCTAGGGAGCCGATTTGAACAAATTTGCATCAGATCCATCCCACAATGTTGCATACCAAATATCAAAAGATTCTGCCTGCTGGATCTGGAGAAGATTTTTTAATAAATTTGCTTGAAATGCACTAAGTTCAAATTTGGGCTCCTATACTGAGCCCAAATATAAACCCAGGGGGCCGATTTGAACAAACTTGAATCAGATCCACCCCACAATGTTGCTTACCAAATATGAAAAGATTCTGCCTGCTGGATCTGGAGAAGATTTTTTAAGAAATTTGCATGAAATGCACTAAGTTCAAATTCGAGCTTCTATAGTGAGCCCAAATATGAATCTAGGAAGCCGATTTGAACAAACTTGAATCAGATCCACCCCACAATGTTGCATACCAAATATCAAAAGATTCTGCCTGCTGGATCTGGAGAAGAAAATTTTTTAAGAAATTTGCCTAAATGCACTAAGTTCGAAATCGGGCTCCTATACTGAGCCCAAATATGAACCCAGGGGGCCGATTTGAACAAACTTGAATCAGATCCACTCTACAATGTTGCATACCAAATATCAAAAGATTCTGCCTGCTGGATCTGGAGAAGAAGATTTTTTTAAGAAATTTGAAATCGGGCTCCTATACTGAGCCCAAATATAAACCCAGGGGGCCGATTTGAACAAACATGAATCAGATCCACCCCACAATGTTGCATACCAAATATCAAAAGATTCTGCCTGCTGGATCTGGAGAAGAAGATTTTTGAAGAAATTTGCCTGAAATGCACTAAGTTCGAATTCGAGCTCCTATAGTGAGCCCAAATATGAATCTAGGGAGCCGATTTGAACAAACTTGAATCAGATCCACCCTACAATGTTGCATACCAAATATCAAAAGATTCTGCCTGCTGGATCTGGAGAAGAAGATTTTCAAATAAATTTGCTTGAAATGCAGTAAGTTCAAATTTGGGCTCCTATACTGAGCCCAAATATAAACCCAGGGGGCCAATTTGAACAAACTTGAATCAGATCCACCCCACAATGTTGCATACCAAATATCAAAAGATTCTGTCTGCTGGATCTGGAGAAGATTTTTTAAGAAATTTGCCTGAAATGCACTAAGTTCGAAATCGGGCTCCTATACTGAGCCCAAATATGAACCCAGGGGGCCGATTTGAACAAATTTGAATCAGATCCACCGTACAATGTTGCATACCAAATATCAAAAGATTCTGCCTGCTGGATCTGGAGAAGAAGATTTTTTAATGTGTTTCCCATTGCCTACAGTGTTAAAAAGTGCTGACTCAGCACTTTTTCAAAGTCCCAAAACTGTACCCTATGATAAAACCGATGGCAATTTTTTTTTACCAATCCTTTCTGTTGGTCCTAAGGAAGCTGCACACCAAATAAAAATTCTCAGTGTCGTGCAGTTTTGGAGATATGGGCGTTTTAAATTTTTTCTATTTTTAGCTCCTGCGGTTCCCACGGGGCTGCGGGAAATTTTTTTTTTGCATAAATCAAGTACTCATGACCCAATAAGCCCTCACATAAAATTTGGTTCAAATCAGCCTCTCGGTTTAGAAAATAGAAATGTTGGGCGGGGCAAAAAATTTTGCCCCTCCCATAACGATGCCAAGTATAGCCCCACAAACTTCTCTTGAACAAATCTGAGTCTACACCTCAAAAGGAAGCTGCACACCAAATATCAAGTCTCTGCTACTGCTGGTTCATGAGAAGAAGATTTACAAAGATTTTGGTGCCCCTTGGGGGCGTGGCACCACCCAGGAGGAGGGACAACTTCATTTGAACAAATCTGAATTGGCATTAGGTAATAAACATTTAGCCAACATTTGAATAAAATTGGGCTAGTGGTTTAGGAGGAGAAGTCGATAATGTAAAGTTAACGCCGGACGGACGACGAACGGATCACGATCAGTAAAGCTCCCGCTGAGCTTCGCTCAGGTGAGCTAAAAATTCTTGAATAACTAATTTTTTTCATTTTTTGTCTCAAAAACATAGGTTATGAACCTCATTGGAATGAGCTCAATGATCTCGTTCCAACGAGGGGTCATAACCTATGTTTTTGAGACAAATAATGAAAAATTAATTGCCTCTTTTTGAGAATAATGCTGGCCGGTTTTGGCTGTTAAGTTGGGTAAAGGGTTAATATTTTTCACAAAATTTCAACAAAACCCTTTTATGTGACCCCTCATTGGAATGAGTTTGATCAGTTTGTTCCAATGAGGAGTCACTTTATATGGTTTTGTTTAAATTTGTTGAAAAATATATTTTTTTGAACTGCTTAATTTGAAAATTACGTGGATGAATGCAGCCATTCGTTAGGTAAAGTGTTAACAGATTAACAGGAATATCCTATTAAATAGTACAATTCATTGTAGTCAAGCCCACTTCACTGATTGAGTCCAAGAAGCCACTATCATGGCTATACTAAAAAGTGCTGAAAGCCATTTTAGTGGCTTTACACTGTATGCATTAGTCACAGATGCTAGTGACATATCAGTAACAATCCTGAAAAATGTTCTGTACTGAATAAGCTAATGCAGATTTTAAGCCAATTAGCTGTTTAAGAAAAAAAACAACTTAATTTAATATTTTTTTTAAAATGATGGTACTAAAAAGCCTGAAAACAGGAAAAAACATGAAAACTGGCATCCTTGATTAGTTTGTTGTTTGCTCAACAGTAGAAACAACAAGAGGACCCAAAGGACCTTAATCGCTCACCTGACAAAGTATTTCAAAGAAGTATTTGGGGTCACATTCAGTTAGTCATGGTTCATCAACACTACAAAAATTCATTCTGACTGGATGTTTTTAAAGAAATTTCCTCAAAAAGAACTAAGTTAAACTTTGGGCTCCAATAGAGATCCCAAATATTAACCCAGGAGCCCATTTTGAACAAACTTGAATCTGACCCACTCAGAAATGTTGTATACCAAATATGATTGTGACTGGTGGATCTGAAGATTTTTAAAGAAATTCCTTCATACTGCATGAAGTTAATATTTGTGCTCCCATAGGGAGCCCAAATATAAATCCAGGGACTCGATTTGAACAAACTTGAATCTGTGCACCCTAGAGATGTTGTGCACCAAATATGAAAGGATTCTGACTGGTGAATCTGAAGAAGAGGATTTTTAAAGAAATTTCCTCATATTGCACTAAGTTAAACTTTGGGCTCCAACAGAGATCCCAAATATTAACCCAGGGACCTGAGTTTAACAAACTTGAATCTGACCATCACAGAAATGTTGTATACCAAGTATGAAAGCGTTCTGACGGGTGAATCTATAGAAGACGATTTTTACAGAAATTTCCTTATATTGCACTAAGTTAAAATTTGGGCTCCCAAATATTGGACCAGGGACTCGATTTGAACAAACGTGAATCTGACCCCCTAGGGATGTTACATACCAAATATCAGACGATTCTAACTGATGGTTCTAGAGAAGAAGATTTTTTTAATTCTGCAAAACAATTTCTGGGTGCTATTAGTGTAATGCCCCTTGTGGTGCCCCCTGTGGGTGTGGCAACTTTATTTGAACAAATCTGAATTGACATATGATAAGAACCATGCATATCAAAATTTGGTCCAGTGGTTTATGAGGAGAAGTCGATAATGTAAAGTTCATGCCGGACACGTGACGGATGGACAGGTGATGGATGGACGACGGACAGAAAGTGATCACGTGAGCTCCCCTGACTTTCAGTCAGGTGAGCTACAAATATTTATATAAATTGTTGTGTTGCAATTTATTTGAGAGTGCCAAGAGAGATGCTTGCCAATAAATGGTAATAATATGATTATTTATGAACAATGTCTAGCTAAACTAAGGCTCCCACTGCTGGGAGCATGGTATTACAAATCACCTTTGAAAAATAATTTAGCACTCTACCAGTTAACTGGATATCTCTTAAATGACTAACCCTAGTAGCTAAATATAACTTTCAATCACAAAAACTTTTACTATTCTTTTATAACAAATTTGCACTGTTAATTGCATATGGGTTAAACAATAAGTCCCTTTCATTAAATAAAACTCCATAAAAAAGTTATGTGGATAAGAACTAAAAAAGTTAAAAATCTGTTTCTCAGGCCCACCCGCTTGGCTGCCACATGCTCTCTTTTTATAACCAATGCAAACTTAAAAAAATAATAATTAAATGGTTTATGTCTGATATTTTACTCAAGTTAATAAAATTGATAAATTTGTCCCTTGAGTGCATCAAGGATTCGCAACGCTATAGAATTGCAAAGCCTTCTTGCACTCAGGGGACAAAATACACCACCACCCATGCTATTCTGTACATTATGAGGCTTAAAACATAAAACAAATCAAGAATATGAACTTTTGATGGCAAAGAAATAATTATAAAAATAAAATAAAAAAACTGCTAGCCCACATGCAATTTTACAAAAAATGTCCCGAGAAACAGAAGATCTACTTTGTGCGGCTTTAATTGCATATGGGTAAAACAAAAAGTCCTTTACAATAAATAAAACTCCCATGAGTGGTCAAAAACTTATGCGGATAATCATTGAATTCTCCAGTGTTCAAGACCTCTTTGGCTTTCTAAAATTACCATTTAATATATTATATATTGTTTGACAGTACTTTATGTGCTCTTTCAAACAACATACAAAGGCCTAAGCATTCAATTTATCATCAGGATGTAGGAAAATGACTTAACTCTGGTTAAAAAACAACCAGACTTGTCACTATGCAATTCTCATTAGATATTCCCAGGTCTTCACTTTCCCCAAAATTCGTGGCGGTAAACGCCATGACTGAATTACAGAAATGTGCCCCAAAATAAAAAGATTCTCAAAAACAATTTGATCCATTAACAACAAATTATATGAAATTATCTCGTGAAATAACAGAAAAAAAGTTTTAAGACAATAAGGAAGCCAGAAAGTAATTTCTAAAATGCCCAAAGTTGTAAACGAGAGCGTTGTTTGCTGTGCCACTGGCCACGATGTTTCCCAGCTGATCAAAGTCACAGGCCTTCAACCATGATACAACATTGCATTGAGTACATTCAATTAAAGAATTAATACAATGTGGTCAGACCATAGTCTGCAGTATGATTTCATGATGCAGACATCACAACACACTAGGAAAATGAAATGGAGAAAATGTAATCTTTTTTTCAATGGCAGATAATTGTTATGCAACATGTTTGTCGTGTGGTTGCAACGACCACGTTTTCAGAATGAAAAGTTCATTCTTCAATTCAGTTACCTCCCTTGATGTGTCTCTCCAATGTTGGCTGCATTCTAATAAACACTGGAAAAACACATCAAGGGAGGTCAAAAGTTGAAAAATGAACATTACATTTTGACACATCCCATACCTATCTATCAGCAGATCATGCATGGACACAAGTTTGCAACATACCTTTAAAATCAAAGGTATTATAAATTGAGACAAAAAGTATATGTGCTCAGTATATTTCTGGTTAATACAGCTGAGTCTACAGTATTCATACACTAAACTGTATTAACAGTATTTACCAGAATAAGCACAACTGACACAACAGAACAATATCATGATTATATTATTGGTCATGATCTTCTTTTCCCAAAACAGCAACTACTATTTTGGCTAATATCGCCCCACACTGTATCTGGCATCTAAACCCATCTAAAACAAACTTTTTAAAAATTTAAAAGTCCATTTTGGTCGAAAAATGAGAACAACATCCGAAAAATTTGAATTTGAATTAGATTTTGTTTACTTTTGAATGTATGCCAGAAATCAATTGATTCCAAGTAGTCACTCAAAAGTTACTGGATAGAATGAACATTTATCAAAATTCCAGGTTCAATATTTTGGCCCAAAATCAGCAAAAAAAAAATGAAAGTGTCAATGACACTGTAGCTCAACTTGTTTAAGACATGTACATGTATAGTATGTGACACAGAAATGACAAACATCTAGGTAATGACCTGATAACAAAGGTACATGTAAAGCATTGTAACGGTCCGTACATAAATGCTGACCGTAGCCTGTAACAAATATATAGGTAAAGTATTGTAAAAGTGGGGTGACAGTTAGATGCTAAACTAGAAAAGAAATCTTTGAGTCCCAGAGTGGGTCTGACTGAAACCCAAAATATTTGTTCTCATAGCACAGTGATAACAAAGGCACCCCAAAACACTAGTTCCTGTCACAAGGTGATAACAAAGGTACCCCAAGAAGTTTTGTGAAGGTCAGTTCTTAAATACAGACTCTAGCCATACAGCGACATGTCCACTTACTGTGTAGAAGCAGCACTGAACAAATCAAAGTCCATCTAATTTGCATAATTTCTGCACGAGAAAAAACCCCATATTATATGTGATGTATTCCATGTTACTAAACATTCATACAAAAATTTATTCAAATCAGAGCTTTCATACAGAAGTTCTGTACAAAAAACTGATTGCACTAATTTGGGTACAAAATGGCTGCTGGCAGCCATCTTGAATTTTGGACTGCACCCAAAACCACTCGCTCTCGTCCCACGATGATAACAAAGGTACCCAAGAAGTTTCGTAAAGATCGGTTCATAATAGCCCGAGCCGTATTGGCATTTGCAGTTACAGTACTGAAAGTAACATTAAATAGATCAAAGTTAGTCTAATTGGCATAATTTATGCACGAGAAAAAAAAACGTATTATATGTGATGTATCCCATGGTACTAAACATTCACACACAAAATTATTCAAATTTGCACTTTCATATGGAAGTTCCGCGCAAAAATCTAATTGCACCTAATTTTGTACAAAATGGCTGCCAGTGGCCATCTTGAATTTCATACCAGACCCCCAAAACACTCGTTCTCGTCCCACTGTGATAACAAAGGTACCCAAGAAGTTTCGGAAAGATCGGTTCATAAATACAGCCTCTAGCCCGAGCCGTATTGGCATTTGCACTTACAGTGCTGAAAGTAACACTAAATAAATCAAAGTTAGTCTAATTTGCATAATTTACGCACGAGAAAAAAACCTGTGTTATATGTGATGTATCCCATGGTACTAAACATTCATACAAAAAATTATTCAAATCAGAGCTTTCACATGGAAGTTCTGCGCAAAAAATCTGATTGCACCTAATTTTGTACAAAATGGCTGCCAGCAGCCGTCTTGAATTTCGGACCAGACCCCAAAACACTTGTTCTCGTCTCACGGCGATAACAATGGTACCCAAGAAGTTTCGTAAAGATCGGTTCATAAATACGGCCTCTAGCCAGAGCCGTGTGTACGGTGCGACAGATGGACAACGGGCCATGACAATACCTCAAATTTGGATTCGCCAAAGTTGATCTAAAAATAGGAAATAGTTCAAAATGGACAGAAATCAAAATTTCTAAAAAATTAAAAGTCCATTTTGGCTGAGAAAACTGAAGAAAAACAGAAAAATTTGAACTTGAATTAGATATATTGTTTACTTTTGAATGCATGCTAGAAAACAATTGATTTCAAATAGTCAATCAAATGTTACTGAATGGGAATGAAGATTTTTCAAAATCTGAGGCCCAATTTTGGCCAAAAAATTGGAAAAAAAGATAGGAAATAGTTCAAAATGGACCAAAATCAAAATTTTGAAAAATCTAAAAGTCCATTTTCACAATTCCAGGTCCAATTCTGGCAAAAAAATCAGAAAAAAAAGATTGAAAATAGTTCAAAATCAACCATGACCTACGTAATTGAATACCTTTTACTGTTACAGGCAAAGTGGCTATTCAATTAATCCTTTGCACAATGATCACAATCAAAATACAAACATTTCATGCTGTACATGTCTCCTATAATGCAACTAGGAATTTAATCAATTCAATCTTGATTGACAGAGCTCATTGAACCCTGTCAAATTGGTTGAATTCCTAGCTGCATTATGGGAAATATTTGTTGGCTGAAGTTTTGATATTTTGAAATCAGCATGGAAGGTGGTACCTAACTAATCGGTCACAACTGCCCAAGTAATTCACAAATTGTGCAGCTGAGAAAACCAAATTTTCAAAAAAATTTCAACAAAATCCATATCATGTGACCACTCATTCGATCAAGCTCAATTCAATGAGGGGCTACATGACATGGTTTTGTTGAAATCTTTTGAAAAAAATAATTAAAATAACAAATTTTGATATTGTGTGCAATGGGTCAAGGGTTAATGAACTTGGCTGAAAACAATTAAATATCAGCAAAGTTAGGACATCAGTGTGAAGAGGGTTAAAAAGGTTCCACTGTACTCAAACTACTTTAAGGCAATTAAAAAAGGGTTTTGATTTTCAGGCAATTCCTCAAAGTAATTGAACACTCTCCTTGAATATTTTAATTGGCTTGAAGTATCGTTCAAAATTAGTTTGCTATTAGTATGAAACATGAGACTTTATTTAAAGTCTTCCTGTTTTTAATGACTATTTATTTGTATGTTTTCAACAGAACTCAACCCTGTCAACTGAACAAATTTGCATCAGCAAAAAGATTGCCATAGTAAAAGGACTGCCTCAGCAAAAAAAAACATTTTCCTTAGGTAGTTTTGAATCATCATTCTAGATTCAAGTACATCATTTTGTGATTGAGTTGCAGATGCAACACAATTACAATAGGAATACCTGAAGATCACCAAATGGGGTTGAACCGCGGGTGAGCTGACAGTAGTCAGTGAGTCGTGGGTGGGTGAATCTGACACTTTTTCATTTCTGACCACTCCATGTGCTTTGGATGCAAAGTGCTCTTTTGACCACCATTAATTCTTCACAGCGACGAATTTAGCATCACAGAAGAGGCCCCCTGGTTTGTTATTGTTAGCAATCGAAAAAATTATGGGCCAAACCCAGAAGAACACAAGTGAAGTTCAATAATTCACTAAAGGGGCATTGCTCTGTGTCTGATACTGTAACCCTATAACGATGCTGAGCTTTAGACCAGTGACTGCCAGGAAGAGAATGCAGGCGAGTGAATACTCACTTTCCTCATTTTGACTTTATGAGAGTTAAAAATTCAGGAGAGTGATGTTAACCCCTTACCTAACATGACAGTCCAAACTGGCCAGCACTATATATATATATATACATATATATATATATATATATAACTTCGTCAAATTGCCGTCATGCTCGGAAGTTTAGTTCCTTCTAAGCGGCTTTCATTTTTGACTAATACTTATTCCGTTATGTTAAGTACCGTACCAATGTGTATCGCGTCATAGGAACGTAAAATTTAGCATCACGCTGATCCTAATTGTTGAATGGGAATTATAAAATCAAGAACCCGTCTATAAAATCGCCGATGCATGTCTTCCTTGGGTAGCAACAAGTAAAGATATGTTCCGCATTACACGTTGTTCACTGTTTTTAATTTGTAAATTATGGACAAACAAGACCGTATCATATCTTCCTTAGGTGGTAACGAGTGGAGATATATTCCGCGTTATTGCACGCATTTTTTGTTCTCAGCCTTAGAATTAGAAGCATTCAATCATTTATCTCAACCTCGCCCTGGTAACAGAGGCAGAAGCGAGTTCGCATGCAGTATTCACACATTCAACCATTCCTTGACCCGAATTGTTCAAACGCGTTGTTCTCCATATTCAAGTGCATTGCTTGTAAAACCACCGTATCATATCTCCCTTGGGTGGTAAAGATGTGTTCCCCGTTTCATGTTGTTCCCCGTATCCGAGTCTATTACGTGCAAAATAACTGTATCATATCTTCCTTGGGTGGCAACAAGTAAAGATATGTTCCGCGCTTCACTTTGCTTTTTGTATTCAAGTGTAAATTATGAAAAAATACCATATAATATCTTCCTTGGGTGGCAACAAGTAAAGATATGTTCCACGTTATTACGTAAAAAACAAATATGAATTAGACACTATTTCTAAAACCTCGCCCTGGTAACAGAGGCAGAGGCAAGTAAGTTCGTATACCGTATTCACACATCCAACCACTCCTTGGCCCGAATCATTCAATCATTTAAAAGCGCCTCCATATCTCCGCCCCAGTACCCAACCCGCGTCAATCAGACATCAATACCACTGATGGAAAATATAATTTTTTATACCCTCCTTGCGTAGTAATAACCCCCTCCCCCCCAGACGATCATTCCAGGGTGTGTAAATGTCTTGTCCCCACCCACTATTGCAGCATATATATGCCCTCCACCACTGATCTAAGGGCAATCCCTCCTATAATGTCTACACCAACAATCGTAGGCTAGGGTTCCATACCACCCCCCCCCCCCCCCCCCCCCCACACACACCACATACACATGATGTACGCACTGACATATACCAAATGATCATAATCTCACAACATATACACGCTATGTTCAACACCAATGCGTGTTTAGGTGTAATTGCTCTGTACACTAATTTATATCTCCCCCCACCCCCGTTCAGCAAGTTTATAAATGAGAATATTTGGAATTATTCTTGTCTATTGAGCCCATTGGGTTCTAGTGTTTGAAGTTTGTTAATCCAAAATGCTTCACGACCCCTCCTGTAAGCTGTATTTTGTTTATTAATTTGTTCAATCCCAATAATCCTAAAATTGTTTATACTATGGTTTTTCGTCAGAAAATGATGTAGTATCGGTTCATCCATAACCTCAAGTTTTATTCTACTCAGGTGGTTTTGCATTCTCTCATATAATTTTGTCCCCGTCTCTCCCACGTACACAACTTCATTGCACTTGTCGCAGAAAATCCCATATATCACATTCCTGGACATGCAGGTGATTTTTTTGCCTATGTGGTAGGCCGTCCCGTTCTTGTCTGCGAATTGTTTTGTTTGGAGCATAAACCCACAGATTGCACATTTTCTCACACATCTATCAGATCCCGTCCCTTGATTGTTGAACATTTTATTATGCTTGCTGTGGACTATGATATCTCCCAAATTTTTCAGTCTTTTGTACGAAATCAGGGGAGGTTTTTCGAATGCCAACTTCATGCGTTTTGAGCGGTGTAAAATGGGCATTCGCTCCCGCGTTATTTTCCCGATGTCGGGGAGGCGCCGCGAGTATGTGACCACAAACGGGACTCTTTCGCCGGTTGATTTGTTGGATCGTTTTTCAAGTAACTGTTTGCGCTGGATTTGATCGACCTTTTCTAGTTGTTCGCTTACAAATTTTTCATCGTAACCTCTGGCATGCAGGTGTTGTTTTATATCATTTTTATGGCATTCATATTCAGCATTATCGGAACAAATTCTTTTTACTCTTGAAGCTATTCCAAATGGTATCGCTCTTTTAGTGTTGATTGGGTGATCTGACTTTGCGTGTAGGTATTGATGCGCGTCCGTGGGTTTTGTATATAAACCGGTTTTAAGAAATCCGTCTTCAATTTTGACTATCGTGTCTAAGAATTCTATCTCATTTTCAGACCACCTTAAATCAACCTGTATTCTTGGATGTATCGTATTTGCCAAAGAATGATATTGTTTCAGAGACTCCAACCCATGCGTCCATACTCCCCAGATATCATCAACGTACTGTACCTGTTCAAGGGGGTGTAACTTCGATGCTTTTGACAGTTTCTCTTCCCATTCACCCATATATGTGCATGCATAATTCATCCCTAATCGCGAGCCTATTGCAACGCCGTCGGTTTGTAAATAATGTCTTCCTTTAAATGAAAAATTGTTGTTGTCCAAAACAGTTTCTATTAGTTTAAGACCTATCCCTGTTGGGAATAATTTTCCTTTAGAGTTTTCTAGTGCTTTTTTACATGCTAATATACCTTCATTACGTGGGACGCTTGGATATAGTTTCTTGACGTCCATACAGTACATTATGCTGTTTTCAGGGAGTGGTTGGGGTATACTGTCCAGTCTGTTCAAGAAATGTGTGGTGTCGTGTATGTAGGATGGTAATGACTCAACGTGTTGTTTTAATTCAGACTCCATCACTTCTGCTATTTTCTCTGTTGGGTGGTTTATTCCCGAAATTATAATTCAGACTCCATCACTTCTGCTATTTTCTCTGTTGGGTAGTTTATTCCCGAAATTATTGTTCTTAAAGCGGCTTCATTTTTATGCATTTTGGGGTTACCTTTTACTCTACCAGCCTGTGGCTGCTTAGGTATCATGTACGCTAATACTTTTTTGTCTATTAGTTTGTTTTTTTTCTAGTTTTTTGAGTTGGCTTTTAATCGTGTTTGTTATTTTCTCTGTCAGATTTACAGGTACTTCTTTGTATGTTGTTTGGTCCCCCAATTCCATCAAGATCTCATTTTCATATTTACTTGCATTCAAAACGGTTATTCCAGACCCTTTATCGGCTGGTCGCACGACTATTGTATTATCATTTAACAACTCCTTCAGAGCCTTCTCTTCCATTTTTGTTATGTTGTTTCGCACGGGTTTTTTTATGCCCTTCAAAATATCTTCCCGTACTATCTCTAAATAAAGGTCAAGGTGCTTATCTCTACCTTCTTTAGGGGTCCATGGGTTACTCTCTTTAAATTTATCATTAATATATTGCTGTTTATTGTCTAGGAAATACTCACATAGTCACATTCTTCGCTCCCATTCTTTTATCTCAACGATAAGGTTCGCTATATCCAAAGTTCTTTCCGTTGGGACAAACTTGAGACCCCTTTTAAGTAATGTTCTTTGGTGTTTTGTTAGTTTTTTACCGGATAAATTAAACACGTTATTTTGCTGATTTATTTTAGTTTCGTTGTGCAGAATTTTACTCTTTATATCTACATACATGTTATTTTGATCATCGCTCATATTCTTAACTTCTACAGATTCATCCTTTATGGAGGGTTTCTCAGACTTTTTGTCGGTAATTTGTTTTGTATAACCCCGGGGATTCACAGATTCATCCTTCTTGGAGGGTTTCTCAGACTTTTTGTCGGTAATTTTTTTTGAATAACCCCGGGGATTCAGTTTTGGTTCATCCCTACGGAACGCG
This sequence comes from Pictodentalium vernedei, assembly GCA_031216915.1. NCBI lineage: Eukaryota > Metazoa > Mollusca > Scaphopoda > Dentaliida > Dentaliidae > Pictodentalium > Pictodentalium vernedei. The sequence goes on from CM062297.1 coordinate 386,522,750, forward strand.
GAAATATTTTGTGACTGCAAGTATTTGTATTTGATTGTTTTAAGCAAAAAATGAAAGATTTTAGCCATGTGAGATAATGTTTAAGAAGTATGGTCTCCTAGTTGGGTCAGGTAACAGGTGACTGAAATGCAATATACAACTTAATGTTTAGACATAATTTCCACCCACATCATGTAGGTGAGTGATTAACTGCTCCCCTAGTGAAACATTTAGGAGCGCGATGGCGAGTGAGAGCGATCACTCTCCTTTCACGGCAGTCCCTGTTAGACCGCGGTAATACTTCAATACCCAAACCAAACCTAAATGTTCAATGCACAGCTATGCTGATATTTTTTTATTTTTTGTCGGTAGTCTTATTGCCAAGGAAAATTTATTTTTTCTCTGCTTTTGCCTCAGCACTGCTGACTGCTGGCACTAATTCACAGGGTTGAGAACATGATTAAAATACAATGTCTATTTACTATATTTGTTTTGTAAACATCCAGTTTGATATATGCTGTAGAAAATAACTCAAATATTATGTGATGGTATTCATTTTCTTAAAAAAAGGTGCAGAAATATAAACAAACCAAATGTATTTCATATTTCTTAATTACCTGGTTGAGTGCTTGAAATCCAATTTTAGGTTTTTGTTATTTTAAGCACATGTATTACTTGATGGCTTCATATTCTGTCTATGAGCTTTATATTATCTCTAAAGTGAAATTATTTAGCATGCGTGGCTTTGCTTTGTTACAATTTATGGGAGAGTGCTGTGCACTCTCCCATAAATTGTAACAGAACAAAGAATATGCAAACAAATTTTTCTGATCAAATATAATTCAGCAAGCTACCAGTTATCAAATAAATAAACAAAACAAGGTGCAATGCCACCAGTATCCCCCACAAATAAGTGGTTTATTAATAAAAGGCCGCTCGGCCACACGTCCCTGAAAAAAAACTGCAATTCGATGTATTTGAAAAACACTGAATTCTTTGAAGTCGAAAATGGGACATAACTCTGGCAAAAAATGCCAGACCAAATACCTGATTTGAACTTTACCTGTATGTTATGTTGATACACCAACATACCAAATTTTATTTGATTCGTTCAACAACAACTGAAGTTATCATCGGGAAACCAAAGAAAATGAATGTTTGAGGTCGAAAAAGAAAATGAATGTTTGAGGCCGAAAAAGGGCAGAACTTTGGCAAAAATTGCCAGACCGCACCCCAATTTACACTTGACCTGTATTGTACATTGACACACATACATACCAAATTTCATTTGATTTGGCCAACTACAACTGATGTTATCATCGGGAAACCAAAGTGGGACAGACTCACACACATGAACAGATGGATTGATGAATACACGGATGGATGGACACAAGGTATTTTAATAGTCCCACGAAAAATGTTTTTGGGGGACAAAAACAGAGAATACTAAGTTGAAAAAAAACAGAAAAAGGCCCATAACTCTAGAAAAAAAAATGGACAAAACCTATTACTTGTGAATATCCTTTCCCCCATGGTGGTCTATCATCATACCACATAACATTTAAATACAACATCCACTGACTCAGATATGAAGGTCCAAAGTTGTTACTGACGGACAGACGAAACTCATTTCTATATCCCTTGCAAACTTCATTTTGGCAGGGGATAATAAAAAATAAAAAATAAAAGCCTCCCTGACTGATTTGAAAAATTAATTGCTTGAGAACTAAATGTATATTTTTATTTGGTCTGATATGCAGAGATATAATATATTGATCTTATGTAGTTCTGAAGCAGAAGAAATGTAATTATAAATCCTGTCTTTGCACACAGATATTATTTCAATTAATTTTCAAACATAGTTTCAGTATAATCACTATTCTAATTGTTCACCATAACTTATTTCCCACAAAACATTTATTACTATGCAGTACTTACACCAACTTTCCGTAACAAGTCACCAACTATCGTCAAGGCAGAGATTCTAGCCGAAGGTGTAAGAGGAGTACCAGAAGAACTTACACTGGATGGAGCACCTGTAAAGCAAGAATTCTGTAATAGCAGGCATGCTGGGAAGCATTCATTATCCCTCTATCCACGTAAAACATGCACTGATATGAATAATATGTATATGTACAAAAAGAACTATCACTTTGGGTCATTTAACTCTTGGTTTATTTACCTGGATAGCCATTGAATTCCCCCACATTAAGACATTTTTTGCCTCAACAGAGGAGATCAGCATTCTCCATGTAGGGTCAATTGAGGAGGGGGATAAGATGGGCATATGTAACTTTTGTTTCCAAAACAAATAACATAAACAAAAATTTAACAGGCACAATCCTGGCCAGAAAATGGTGGACATGAACTTGATTCAACGTCAAATAAAATAGATATTGGTATATTATGCACTTGATCATTTGTGTTAAAATAAACCTTTATGTCAAGCCAAACAAAATTAAATAATTGATTTTCAGGCAATTTATTTTTGAAACGAATGAGGGGGGGGGGGGGCAGTTTTTATTTTTATTTTTTATTCCTGATGGAATGGTCGACGATGCCCAAAATTCAATTGTGAGAGCCTAAACTTTAATATTTGAGCTTCCAAACTGATTTCACTGAGAGTAATTTTTTTTTTTTTGTAACAGTGATCATACAACACAAAATCAATATGGAACAACTAAAATGGAAATAAAATATAATAAGGAGTTTTTTAACTAGTTATGTGCTGGAAGCCACAATCAGGCTCTTCAAAAAAAATGAGGGTACAGTACTTGTGCAAAAGTCAACATTTTCCTTACCCATGTTTCGTATTCAATCAAACGAATATAATAGTTTGTTTATACAATTTGTTCCATTACAAATTATTTGAGAGTGCCTGTTGGCATTCTCCAATAATTTGTAATAAAATATATCTGATGAACAAATTAAGACCACCAAAAATAATCTAGCCCTCAACCAGTTAAATAAATAATAACAATACAGTTTCAATGTATATAACATATTGAATCGCAAATCATGATGTGATACCGCTAAAATCACACCCTATGATAGTTTTATATATTTTGAATTTTGCCTCCGAAAAAAATATGATGGGCCAAAAAAATTGATGTGCCTGTGCCTGAGAATCAAAAAAATAATTTTCTTTAGCCTTAGATATCAATTATAATATTATTAATTATATGGTGAATCAGAGTTGAGAACAAAACTTTTGGTTAAGAACACATTGAAATGTCACTGCATATCTTCACTGCTTTGCAAAGCAAAACTGAGCTACCATTATCGAAAGTTAAACATTCGAAATGCATTGATGTAAATAAAGTATTGTCAATACCTGTGCCATAGGAGTTTGCTTAGTTGAGTTATACAAAAGGAAATGAGTGATATATTTAGTGGCTGAAGGCAATCACCATCACTGGATCCATATTTGCTCATGTATTTATTGTTTTGGAACAAATGTGACATGTGCCCCCACCACGTGACCAAGCATGGGGAATGCTGATAATGTCTGTACATCCAATATAGGCATTTAATCTATTATAGCTTGTCTCTCAGAGGACTCTTATCATAGTAATTGGTTACCAGGTCCAGTGTGCAAAATTTGATGAAAACGCTTGTTTTGTTCGCATGGTGGTTACACAAATTTAAATCTATGCGAACGGATGACCGGTTAGCCAAATGCTGCATCTTGAATTGTTATGTCTGAGTAACTTGACTGGTAGAGTGCATTATTTTTTCTCAGCCTCAAGATTTGTTCACACATTTTTACCTTGTTATAATTTATGGGAGAGTGTCTACAGGCACTCTCCTATACATTGTAATAATGTAAATCGACAGAGATGAAGTAATTTTACTTCCAAGGTAATAAGACGGAAATCCACAAAATATGAAGTCTTCAACTTTAGGTACCTGCAGTTCACAATAAAGCTCGAATATGGGCTTCCAGCACTCGACCAGTTAACAAGCCTTTCTTGTGTCTGATGGATTTTTTAGAATTTTGCCGTGAGAATCTATATTTCAATTCCACGTAATATATGAATACTTGTTAATGATAAAAAGCAGTTTTCAGGGAACTTTTACATAGCAGAGTGTACGGTTAGCCATCTCCAAACCACATGAACAGTCAGTTGGTTAGGCATTTTTGAAATTTTGCACTCTGCGGGTCCTATTCTACCAATGAAGTAAAATTTATCTGACTGAGGAAACAAGCACCACTCCATGAGGAAGAACATTTCCCTGTCAGCATGCAAAAAGTAAAGACTAAAGAAAATATGTATGTTTATGTCAGACCCAGAGAATAAAATCTCGAATTTTGAGATAACCTATTTACCTGGATATAATAAAGAGGACCGATTACAGTACAGGCACCGTGGATGGGTTAAAATCTATGAGAGGGTATTTTTCCACGCATATAATTCAGAGATGATCTGCTGTGACACCTAGCCAAATTTCCACCAAAGAAGCACCGGGGTGATCCCGGTGCTTCATTGGTGGAAATTTTGCTAGGTGTCATAGCAGATCATCTCTGAATAATATGCGTGGAAAAAATGACAACCCATGGATTTTGACCTGTCCACGATGGCCCTACTGTATAACAGTTCACAGATTTTGAAAGCATCTGCGGCGAGCACAGTGGGCATCAGCTGTCTTAGGGAGTTTGACCATTGAAGAGAGGAGTCTTCCCTCAGGAACTTTTCAAAACAGTGCTACCTAATAAGGTGATTAAAGACACAACATTTTGACAAACTATTTGTAGTTCCAGACAAACAACTTTTCAGTTATCTGTTTTTTTTGTTTTGATAACCATCAGAAGTCCAGAGGAATGATAAAATTGTTCCTCTCAAATTTTATGGCCTGCAGACCTTTAGATTGGTCTAACTTGGGAGCATAAAAGACATCACCTTCCTTATAATTCAATCCATCTGAAGAAAGATTTCTGACTGCTAAAAATGCATGCCCCGAAAAATAACAAAATTTGCCAACCTGGTGAGATGAGAGTTAAAATTTTCTGACAGTGTTCCCAGGACGTCCATCGGTACAAACTTGAAACAACCGTTGGTTCAAACTTGAACCCTGACTCAATATACTTCATTCAAATAATAATATATGAAACAGGTCTGAAGTATTTGTTTGTTATTAGTACTTTAACTCTTAGAAACCGGGGAATCAGAATGAATTTAATGAACATGACATACCGTGAAAACCTTAACAGTAAAGCAGGTGCTTCTAGTCAAGTGTCGTCTGCCTATTCAGGCAGACAACACTTGAATAGAAGCACCTGCTCAGTGTTTAATTCTCCCCCAGCCCAAAGATAGCCGACCTGTCACAGCCAGATTACCTGCTGTATTACATCACAGGCAAGAAAACTTGACTCCCGGCTTCTAAGAGTTAAAGAATTACTTTAATTGTTTAATAAAGTAATTCTGTAAAATAATAATAATAATATATGAAATGTTTTCATGTACGTGACTTCTCAATTGTCATACAGTATGGCCTCTGTGGACATGTTATTTTCCATGGCAATATTTCCACGGATACAATAATATTAGATTCCAAACACTAACGAAAGTGTCAATGACACTGCAGCTCAACTTGTCCAAGAAGGGACTGAACTATAAATAGAAAGCTCCAGTAATGCCAAGTCATTCAATTAAGTTTCTACAGAAAACACATCACACCAAAGCTACAGATGAAATTTGAAAACAATCGGGTGAGAGATGTGGCCTGTAGGGTGTGCTAATGGAATTGTTGACAATTTTTATGCCAAATCCAAGCTGGCTGCCATGATTTTTAATGAAATTCAGAAAAATTTGATAGCTCCCATCTAGATATGATTCCAAAGCTACATATGAAATTTGAAAAAGACCGTGTGAGAATTGTGGCTTGTAGGGTGGGCTAATCGAATTGTTGACAACAGATGAGCCAAATCCAAGCTGGCTTCTGGTGGCCATGTTTTTCAACAAAATTCAGAAAAAAATTTATAGTTCCCATCTAGACATCACACCAAAGTTACATATGAAATTTGAAAAAGATTGGGTGAGAGATGTGGCTTGTAGGGTGTGTCAATGGAATTGTTGACAATTTATATGCCAAGTCAAAGATGGCTGCTAGCGGCAATGTTTTTGCACGAAATTCAGACAAATTTGATAGCTCCCATCTAGACATTGACCAAAGCCACGGATGAAATTTGGAACCGATCAGGTAAGAGATGCAGCCTGCAAGGTGTGCCAATGGAATTGCTGACAATTTATATGCTAAATCTAAGATGGCAACTGGTGGCCATGTTTTTCAATGCAATTCGGAAAAATTCAAAAGCTCCCATCTGGACATTTCCCCAAAGCCACAAATGAAATTTGGAACTGATCAAATGAGAGCTGTGGCCTGTAGGGCAGGCTAAAGGAATTGTGGATGGATGGAAGGACATCCAGACAGATGGATGGATGGACTGAGGGAGGATTCATTTTTTCTATGCTATTTTATAATATGATCCTAAAATAAGCAAAGGAAGGGAATACTGAATCTAGCTTATTGATTGTCATTTCTTTGAAGAGACAAGGTGCAACAACACTGGTATTCCCCACTGAGAAGTGGTTTACTAACCAGAAACCATAATGAAAGTGTCAATGACACTGTAGCTCAACTTCACTGTGTGTTGTGTTTGATGAAAAGGATAATGTTCAATGTTTATGAAAGGTTATGAAATAAGACAAGAATTGTGATAATTGAGAATGCGTCAATTTCTGTTCACTATATGCTGTTTTCAATAAGAATAATTTGAGGTGCAGACTGTACTAAAGAATTGAGGCCTGGGTTAATGTGGCCCTCAAAGTTAATGTAGGTCACATGATGGCTCGGCAGTGAAGGTTGACCAATCATGACCAAAATAGGAGTCGCATCTAGATATCACATCAAGTTATCATAAAAAATCACAATGAAATCCCTTCATAAAAACAACCTGTAGATAGAGCTAAAGGAATCTAGGTCACATGACCAGGCGGCGGTAACAGCTGATCGATCGTGGCCAAAATAGGAACGGTTGACCGATCGTGGCCAAAATAGGTCAGTCTCATCTTAGACATCATACCGAGTTATCCTTCCAAGTTACAATGAAATTGCTTCATAAATATGAGCTATAGAATGTGCTAAACAAATCTTGGTCACGTGTGTGTGCTGCTGTCATGGTTGACGGCTCATGGCCAAACTACGGACATTCTCATCTAGACATTATACTGAGCCATCCTACATATTTGCAATGAAATCCCTTCATAAATGCAAGCTGTAGACTGTGCTAAAGGAATGTAGATTACATGCCCTTGTGGCCGTCTCTGTTGACTGAACCCGACCAAAATATGACGTTCTCATCTTGACATTATACAGAGTCATCCTACAAAGTTACAATAAAATCCCTTCATAAATACGACCTGTATACTGTGCTAAAGGTTTTTGGGTCACGTTTGACCAATCGTGACCAAAAGGAGACATTCTCATCTCGACATTGTATGGAGTCATCCTAGCAAGTTACAATGAAATCCCTTCATAAATACGTCCTGTAGATTGCGCTAAAGGATTTTCAGTTTTCGGGCTCGCATAGCCGTCACAGCAACCAAAAGGGGAATTCTCATCTAGAAATTATACGGAGTCATCCTACCAAGTTACAATGAAATCCCTTCATAAATATAACCTATAGACTGTGCTAAAGGTTTTTCGGTTTTTGGGCTAGCATAACCATCACAGTTGACTGATCGGGACCAAAAAAGGACATTCTCATCTAGACATGACCTTGAACCTGCATATGAAATTTTGTGATGACCAGACAAGAACTACAGGGTGTAGCCTGTGCTCAAGAAAATGTGAACCGACTAACAGGCTCACAGATCTCCGAATGCATGATAGCAATAGCTTATCTTGACTTTGTCAAGTTAAGCTAAAACAAGAGGCCTAGACAGCACCACCCAGGGTCAATGGTTTTAGGGAAAATAAATGCTAGACAAGAATCAAAGTGTTAGTGCTTGTAACCTTAACCTTCATGATATGACAATGGGTGAAGGTCATGACACAACGTTAGGTTATGCATAACAACTGTGCAAAGAACGAACAAGATCTGTCACACAGATTCAATTATACAGACCAGACAAGGGCTTTTGTATAATATAAAAGTTTTGCTGCCTGTGACCTTGACGTTGACGATATGACCTTGGATCAAAGTCGTGACACACCTTTGAGTCATTAGCAATAATTGTACCAACTATGAATAAGATCTGTCAATCATACCAAGTTATATGGACCGGATAAGGTGCTGCCTGTGACCTTCACCTTGGAGATATGACCTTGGATCAAAGACATGACACACCTTTTGAGTCATGAGCAATAACTGTACCAACTATGAATAAGATCTGTCAATCAAACCAACTTATATGGATCGGACAAGGGCTGTATAACAATATCAAAGATTTGCTGTCTGTGACCTTAACCTTGAATCAGTCACAATACACCTTTGTGTCATGGGCACTAAATTGTACTAAGTATGAACAAGCTCTGCAAATGGATCAAATTATATGGACCGGACAAAAATGATAGTAAAATATAGACATATGGTGCCAGTGACCTTCGCCTTGAGGGTACAAACCTCATTATGACTGATGACACACAGTCTAGTGACAATACATACGGTTACAAAGTTTTGTTAAAAAATATTCAATGGTTGAGAAATTATGCCCCGGACAAACAAAATGTTGACACCCGACAACTTTGCATTAGAAAAGCTCTGCCGACATTTTGTTAAGCAGACCTAAAAATTTAATTGATGAAATACCGGGTACAACCCGGTTCTTCATTCATTAAAATTTTGCTGTCGATTTTTATTACCTGGTAAATGCATTCATGGACATCACTGCCCAGCCATGGATTATGACCACTCCATGGTGGTATCATGAAACAAAGGTACTTTTGCCTTGTGAAAAGTGTTGTTTCGTCAAAAGGTCAGCTTTCTTTTCAAATTAGGGGATTTCAGGGAAAAACTTGGCATTTGGTCGATGAACAAATTTTTCTGACAGACAGGGTTGGGTAATAGTGTGGTGGAGAGGTGCTGGTGGTGGGGGGGGGGGGAGGGGGGAGGGGGGCTCAGATGGGGGCTGGGATAAATTTAGGTGTCTAAGCAAAAAAACAAGGATACCTTAAATAATAAGCTTATATTAGTCCAAGAGGTTAGCACTTGATTTATTCATCAGGGCTTAGTAACACTTTCAACTGCCAGGTTCACCTCAAGTCGTAAGTTTTACATGTGAAGGAGTACTCAGAGAGAACCACCAAGCAATGGCAAGCAACTATCAGACTCCCCAACGTACTAACTCCACACAAACAGGGTTAGCATTGGTTGAAGACAAGGGTGCAATCGATGCTCAATATGCCTAGTACGCGGCGCCACCGTGACCCCACATGGGCAATGGGGATGAAGTGCCTTGCCTAAAGACACAATGCAGTTACCCCTGGTGGGGATCAAAGCATGGACCTTTCAGTTTGAAGTCAAATGCCATAACTACTGAGCCGCCATGCTCCCTAACACATGATTTTCCAGAGTTTTGTGAATAAGTTTAACCTGACTGGTTTCTTCATTTTTGAGACTAATCAGAGGTACTAGAAGCTTTGATTTCTCTCTCTAAAATACTATTTGTGTGATGACATCTCAAGAATGTACCAGACATGTATATTAAGTGTACCCAATAGGAAAATTTGACAAATTGATATAAAGAATGGATATATTTGGTATACCAAGCAGGTATGGTGTTCCAGATGGGTATGTTTGGTGTTTTTGTGTCGCATAACATTTCATGCAATCAGATCACAACTGTAATGACCTAAAATTAATCATACATATCCTACACTCGGACCCCAACTCATACAATTCTGCCTGACATAGAAAAGAGGTGGAAATGAACTGGATCTAACACCTGTGGACATTGCTATCTTACAGGCTCAACAGAAAGACTTTTTAAGTTGACTGATCAGAATAGAGCTGGATGATTTTTCGGTTTTCTGGTTCGGTTTTGTTTTTTGCGGGAAACTGGAAAACCAAACTGCAAGACACAGCAAAAAAAAGTCCAAACGGTTTCAGTGCATTTGTGTCTAAACTGGTCAAACTATCTTACTCAGAGGGAATTGGACTAGTGGCCCCTATGGACTCTCCATCACTTAATCTATCTGGCAAAGGGACAAATACTAACTATTGACTCGTCCACCCATCAGACGAGTCAATAATGGAGAAATATGACCATGCGAACACAACATAGACTGGATGAACTATACTGATTTGTTACTCTAATTTATGATTTTTCTGACACACCAGGCTTAACAACTGATCTCCTAGAACCCTAAAGAATGATCTAAGGGAAGTTAGGTTGAACTTAATGAAGATACTTACAGACAGGGCTTTTGTGGTGAGTCGTACAAACTATTGCATGTTTTTTTCAGGTCAGGGAGAGAGATGTGTTATTTACTATTATATATGTTCTTAACATATTAAAAAACAAAACTGAAATTGAGGGTTTTTTCTGAAACTGAACTGAAAATGAAACCGAATATGAAAAAATCAAAACTTCCCAGCTCTAGATCATAAACACATTTTATCCAATACCTCAATACATCACAATCCCATCAATAATCACTGAAGCATATGCAATGAAACAATCTTGGGATCACACTTAGTATACCAATATACTGGGTTGAAAGTAATGAAGTACTGTGGAATACTGTTAACTGTTCTGCCAACTGGCTGGTACAAAATATCAACTAGAACTATCACAGAATGTGATTACTACACCTGCCAGAGACCAGCTGACAAATACGACTTGGCCAAAGAAGTCACCTTAGACTGGCCAAATTTGCTCTGCCTTCATCTGAAAGCGACTCTGAAGTCAACTTGTTAAAATTCAGACTACATTGAAAGTGACCACTCTGGGAGTGAGTTTTAGGGAGAAGTGACTTCTCCCTTACAGAAAAATAAGAAGTGAGAGCTCTTCAGGGACAAGTGAGATTTCTAAAGAAATAAACGCCGAGAAGAGAATTGAGCTCAGTCAAACAAGATCTAGCTGATTAAATTTTAGCCTTACAGTTGAAACTAGAAGTTCTGTAACTGTATTGTGAACTATTTTGAAGTAATGGCACGCTGAATAAGTGCACTTTTGTCCTTGTCAACTGAACCACTAGCATAACTCAATTCCTGTAGATAAACAGATTGCCCAACTCTGTACAATCCTATACTAGTATATAGAGAACATAGACATCATTCCTAACCTTTATTAGGATACATATACATGTAATGACGTAAACAGATATTAAAATTTGACTGCATATACAGAATGAAGAGAGTGGATTACTACTTAAATGCAGCGCCATATATTTGCCACTCTAAAAGTATTTATAATTGTTCACAATGAAAGAAAGAAACACTTGCAAACTTTAATCTCATGGACCACTGGGTACCACCCGGTGGTCCATGTGATGGAAGTTTGCAGGTGCTTCTTGTGTTTTGTCATCAGAAATTGTAAATAATTTCTAAAGTGAAAAATCTATCCCACAGCGATTTAACTGAAATCCACCCTTCCACATACTGTTGTCTCAAAATTTTCTTTCTGTTTGATTGGTTCAGTTCATAATTTCACTACCAACTTCACTAATAGTGCATTACATTTTATATTTACAAGAGCAACGCACTTTTGTATTTCAAACTACTTCATTCTTTTGCAGTAAAGAGCATGTTAAGTAACGAGCATTTTCTGCGCTAATTGTGACAGGACTTTTAGTTTCAACTGTACAGATGAAAAACAGTATTATCAAAGAGATTTTCAGGTAAGAGGAAGTGCGATGAGACAGATTTTCAATGATGAAGAAGGTGTCTGAGAAAGAATTCCAATAGCCTTACGAAGAAGTTTTTTTTTAAATTGAAAAGTGCACCCTGCCACTTCCTTATAGCAGTCTCATTACCTTCACCACACAACTGATGCATACAGGAGTAATTTTGACAAGCTATTAGGGAATCTCGATTGAGATTAAAAATAATTTTTAGTTTCAAAAGAAAAATTGCCAAGAGAAAGCAACAGCTGTATAAAATAGAAAATTTTTAAGTCCCTACAATAGCCAAATTCAAGGATTACCTTCACTAGTGTCCTAACTAGGATCACAGCTCATTATCCCATCTTTCCACTTCTAGGGCTTATATTTCGCAGAGAATCTGGGAACTGATTCACGCAAAGATTCGCGAAACAAAGCCAGTGAGAATCTATGTAGAGAATCTATGTAGATTCTAACTGTGCTTCTGCTAGGATTCTCCTGACAAGAAAAGAGTCAATTCAAAACCCTTTACCTAACATAGCAGCAACAAATTAACCAACACAAGGCTAACATGACATGAAATATCCCAATACTTGGTCAATAAAATTGTACAAATATGGCTGTCATTGGAACCAACTCAATGAGCCGGTTCCAATGACATCCATCTTTGTAAGGTTTCATTGGTAAATATTGTTTATTTTTTTAAAAATTATCAAATTCAGTTTATGCTTTAAAAATTCAAAAGCTGTGATTGGTAAAGAGTAATATGGGTTATCAGTATACAACAGTGGTTCAACCATGGTGGACTCATGGGAGCCTGGGACACTCATAGCAGGAATGGATTCTCATAACCATTTTCATGAGAATCCAAATGGATTTCCTGAAATTTAGATGAAATATAAGCCCTGCACTTCCCTACAAGGGAAGTGAGAGTATGGGTAATGATGACTGGAGGGTCCTAGTTAGGACCATGCATTCATGAACTCTAGCATATAAAACTATATAGTTATGATTAGGTGCTTCAGCAGCATTTTTATTTTGTGAATATTCAAGGCCTCCTGACACATTTTCGAGGAATTCAAGGCCTTGAATAACCCTTAATAACATTAAAGGCCATTTCTTGAATTCAGGGCCTTGCAAGAACCCTCTATACAGATGAAAAAGTGTTCAACGATATCAGAAATTAAAGTTTGGCATAGGGCACAAAATTCCATTAGAATGCCCTTTTTCGTTCTCGCAGTGGTTACATAAAACCAAATTAACACAAACAATAGACTAGTTAACCCTTTTCCCAAAGCAGACAATATCAAAATATATTGTTTTAAATATCATTTTTTAAAATTTTTCGAGAAACTTCAAGAAAACCATATTATGTGGCCCCTCATTTAGTTGTTCATTAACCCAATAAATCGGCCACATACGTGGGCATATGTGGCTGATTTATTGGGTTAAGGGTTAAGGGCAATTTTTCTTCAGTCGAACTTCCAACTAAAAAAATGGCCAAAATGTGCTTGTGTTGAACAGTCATGGATGCAACGCAATGTTCACCCTCATCATTCTGAATGGCATCTAAAGCAGGTTGATCTGGAATATACCTTATCAGAAGTTTCTTTCATTCATTATTATTTATTGGTGTTTCAAGCCGTTTGGTTATCTCATATGACCATATCATAGGTATCAAGTCAAGTTTAGTCAATAGTTTATGCCAATGCAGCACACTTTAGAGGACTTCCACCCCAGGCATTCGTTCCTAATTTACAAGTGAAGCAGAACTTGTTTATCACAGGAAACAAGCACTACCTCACTTCCTGGAGTCCACACAGGTGGAGTTTCTTTCATAAACCTAATGGTTTGCTATTATATGACACACTGTTGGAATGGATTCTATGAGAGTTCTATGCACTATTCAGTCACATAACATTTATTCAGCAATATTTAGTCATGGAACAGAACAATGATGACCTTTCACTAGAAGTGATCAGGCCTTTAAAGATTCTTGTTAAAAATCAGAATCCTGTTCGAACAGAAAGGCAACTGAATGATTGCTTAGTCATACTGAGTTCAGGTAACATGTTTGGGGGTTGACATCAGTTATATAATTTTATGCTCTGATTGCCAAATTTTGAAAAAATATTGCCAAATTTAATTTATCCCAGTATTTTTGCAAATTAAATCTGGTTAAGAAAAATTTCACAAAATTGTTGACTTAGGCAGGATGTTGAAAACGACTCAATTTTGCTAGTTTTGAACTTTCAGTGACAACAGTTTTTTTCTTCTTCAATGCATGACCTGAGCTCAGCAATTCTTTGGAAGCAGTCAGACCCATCATTTTGACTTTTCCAAAGTATATATATACAAGTTTCACTCAAAACATGACCTTTCTGACATAAAATCACTTCAGGATTATGGAGTTACAATAAGTAACATCACACAAAGGTTGAAATATTTTACAATAAATCTTAAATGAAATGATACCAGTATTACAACTGGGGTGCTGCAGTTTTCAGATGCAGGCCTTGATTATTACATATTTTTGATTAACCCATTAACAGGTTACCCATTTAGTTGTTCATTAACCTATTCTGAAGGTACGTAAATTTGTTTCATTAACCTGTTGGTTTGTTGGTTAACCAAAAATCCAAACACGATATGCCACAGGCATATCCCAAAAGCTGTAGGCCTGCGCTGGTAGGAGGGTTTGGGAGGAAAATGTTGAGTTATGCCCCTTCTGCTGGCAACATGTGATGACTTCCGACGATAAAAATATCAACGAAACAGATATACGCAATCACTAGAAATATACAGTTGTGCCTCTTCTGTTGGCAGCATTGTATATAAGAGTTGTGCCTCTTCTATCGGCAGCATTGCTTATAGGGGTGAACAGGTCCAGAATTTATTTGGCTGTGGGCCCCATCATACATCAGGCTGCAGTGCATTTCAATTTCCATAATCTGTAACAACATGTTTCTAATTATGCTTACAAAAGTCCAGACATTCCTTTCAAGGAGGTAGCAAACCAAAAAATTATATTACAGATTTTCAGGCCATGTTTGGACTATGCTTGCAGCCAGGGTTTCCGCTAGGGGAAAATTTGTGGGTCCGGTAGTTTAAAGTGAAACTCAGACGCCGAAGGCATCTGCCGCACATGCCAAAGGCACGTGCGTATAGAGGGGGGTATTCGAAAAGAACCACGATGCGGACGTGTGACGTCATGCACGTGCAACTACATCATTTATCGCTTGAAATAAAAGCCAGTGATTTCGGACCAAACACGACAATTTGAGTCCGAAATTTTATAGGCGACATTTAGGATTTGAACTTTGTTTCCCCCTCTCGTCTGGGGGGGGATATAAAGTGTTAGGTTGTCGCCAGTAATAGTAGGAATAGTATACAACATAATTATGCCTATATTACGTGGAAACAAAGGATCCTGAGTGTCGTTACGATACAGCATTGTACTCGACATTTTAACCACCAGCTTTTCTGACTGATCATAGTATGATCGGTGGGGGGAATGGGTCTGGTCGACGGACCCGCAGCCGGTCTAGCAGAAACCCTGTTACAGCTGAATAATAAGCACAAATTTAATATTTGTATGCGTACTACTTTCTGTTGAGGCATCTAATATGACGGTCGTTAAAAAGTTGGTTCACCAATGGATCATTTTGGTTAACCAATAGTACGTTCGTGTTCATTTTTGTTTGCGTAACCTCTAGGGGAATGGAACGATCGGTCGCCTGAATTGTCGAGGCCTGCAGATGGAAGTAATAACCTTCTATGGGACATGTGTTATACTATTTACATAAATCTTCAACTCCTACAAATACACTGGACTTGTCAAAGATAACTAAACTTTTAAACATAGCCTAAGTTTCAGTCACAAATGCTCTTTGTAACTGATGCTATTAAATTCTCCTATTGTATTGTCCTCTATATCAGGAAAAGGTGTGTAACTGCAAATGGTTTGTTGGGAAATGATTTTATTTTTCTTGTATTAAACTTTTGAAAAAAATATCTTCTGGAGGGCAATAAGTATTTTGATATTGTGACCCACCAAACTGAAAAAAAATGGCATATCGCCCAATGCTAACATAAATGTATGTTTCAGTAAGATTTATTTTCTTCCTCCAAATAAGAGCAGTAGCTTCCACAGAAGAATTTGTTCAAATGGGGGTGGAGGAGGTCATGAGGGAGGGGGCAAAGAAATTATTATCCAAAACCTTCAGGACAGAATGAAAGCATTTGCAGGACAGTAATCAAGGAACATACCACTTCTGTTGACAGGTGTGACCTGTGCACTATTGGAAGCTGATCCCATATAGCCGCTGTCAGCAAGCTTATTTGAATCAGTATGTTCTGGTTTACTAACAGTACTATCATCAGGTGTTTTACTTTCTGGTTTCCTCACATCCAATTCTTGCCTTAAATCTGAAATATTAATGGAAAACAATTCATATGAATTACTGTCTATGCAATCAACTCAAATCACAATTTTCATTAAAAAAAACTCTCTCAATTCCTTGCAAAGTGCTCTTAGTATTTTGACACAATGCATGTTAGTTTTATATGTTTTCTGTGGAAAAGCATTCAAGGCACAATAAATGCTTCCAAGGATTCTTCTGGCCTCTTTGGACAAGAATCCGGGCATAAATTCACGCAAAAATTTGCACAACAAGAGCAGCAAGAATCCATGTAGGTATTCTGGCAGCAAAAGCATGAGTTAATTTATCCCAACAGTTTGTCTATGAAATTGTAGAAATATGACTGTAATTGGAACCGGCTCAATGACCCGGTTCCAATGACATTCATATTTGTAAGATTTTATTGATAAATATTGTTTATTATTTTTAAAATTATCAAATTGAAAAGCAGTGTCTGGTAAAGGGTTAACATGTGTCGTGAGTAAACAACGGGGTTTCAACGAAGGTGGGATCCTGGGACACTCAAAGCAGGTATGGATTCTTGAAAACATTTTTGTGAGAATCCAAATGGATTCTTCCAAATTTAAATGAAATATAAGCCCTGGACAATTTGCATCATGGAGACTCCAATTGGTAATTTGTTTGGGAGAAGAAGCACACAAAGAATAAGAAATGTTACCTTCATATTGAACAGAGAACATTAATACAGAACTTACTACATATATAGTACAGGTCGTAAGTTTTATAACAAACAGCCATATTAAATCATGGCCAGTAGATGTAATCTCTATTAAATAAATTGTTCTTATACTATTAACTGGTAGAGTGCTGAATTATTTTTGGTCATCAGAATTTGTTCACATATGTTTGCCTTGTTACAATTTATGGGAGAGTGCCATTTTGCCTTGTTACAATTTATGGGAGAGTGCCATTAGGTACTCTCCCATGAACTGTAACAAGGCAAATCCTAACAGACTAAATAATTTCACTTCAAAGGTGATATGAACAACATCCACAAAATATGAAGCCTTTAAGTGCTGGTACTGAGACTTCAGAGTAAAGCCCGAATATGCGCTTCCAGCACTCTACCAGTTAAATGAAGATGACATTTTTCTACACTTCAACAGTCTTCATTCTGTGGCTTTGTAATTGTGTCTAGGAAAGCCTTGGCTGCCTTTATAGGCAGCCAAGACTTGCCAAGAAAACAACTGACAAAGTTCTTGGGATGTAACTTGTAAATAAATATACAAACTGCCTGTAGGCACCTGTTTTGTTGCAGTAAAAAGTGGTCAAAGTCAAAATTAGGCCTTCAAGGGAAGAAATAATTTTTCATTTTTGGTTTGAATGAAAGTGTCAATGACACTGTAGCTCAACTTGTTTAAGACATGTACATGAATAGTATGTGACACATCTAGGTAATGACCTGATAAGAAGGGTACATATAAAGTATTGTAACGGTCTGTACATAAATGCTGACCGTAGCCTGTAACAACTGTATAGATAAAGTATTGTAAAGGTGGGCGTCAGTTAGATGCTAAATTAGAAAATAAATCTTTGAGTCCCAGAGTGGGTCTGACTGAACACAAAAATATTTGTTCTCATAGCAGTGATAACAAAGGCACCCCAAAACACTCGTTCCTGTCCCAAGGTGATAACAAAGGTACCCCAAGAAGTTTCGTGAAGATCGGTTCATAAATACAGACTTTAGCCCAAGCAGTATTGATGAGTGCACCTACTGTGTATAAGTAGCACTGAATAAATCAAAGTTCATCTAATTTGCATAGTTTCTGCATGAGAAAAAAACCTGTATTATATGTGATGTATTCCATGTTACTAAACATTCATACAAAAATTTATTCAAATCAGAACTTTCATACAGAAGTTCTGTACAAAAAACTGATTGCACTAATTTTGGTACAAATTGGCTGCTGGCGGCCAACTTGAATTTTGGACAGCACCCAAAAACACTTGTTCTTGTCCCACGATGATAACAAAGGTACCCAAGAAGTTTCGTAAAGATCGGTTTATAAATACGGCCTCTAGCCTGAGCCATATGGAAGTTGTGTACAAAAAACTCATTGGACCTAATTTCGGTACAAAATGGCCACTGGCGGCCATCTTGAATTTTTGACTGCACCCAGAAACACTTGTTCTCGTCGTAAAGGTGATAACAAAGGTACTCAATAAGTTTCAGGAAGATCGGTTCATAAATACAGCCTCTAGCCCAAGCCGTATTGACATGTGCACTTACTGTGTATAACTAGCACTAAATAAATCAAAGTTCATCTAATTTGCTTAATTTCTGCACAAGAAAAAAACCCCGTATTATATGTGATGTATTCCATGTTACTAAACATTCATTCAAAAATTTATTCAAATCAGAACCTTCATATAGAAGTTCTGTACTCAAAACTGATTGTACCTAATTTTGGTACAAAAAGGCCGCTGGCAGCCATCTTGAATTTTGGACTGCACCCAAAACACTCGTTCTCATCCCAAGGTGATAACAAAGGTACCAAAGAAGTTTTGTGAAGACCAGTTCATAAATACAGCCTCCAGCCCTAGTCGTATTGACATGTGCACTTACAGTGTATAAGTAGCACTGAATAAATCAAAGGTCATCTAATTTGCATAATTTCTGCACAAGAAAAACCCTGTATGTATTATATGTGATGTATTCCATGTTACTAAACATTCATACAAAAATTTATTAAAATCAGAACTTTCATACAGAAGTTCTGTACAAAAAATTGATTGCACTAATTTTGGTACAAAATGGCTGCTGGCGGCCATCTTGAATTTTGGACCGCACCCAAAAACACTCGTACAAATTGGCTGCTGGCGGCCAACTTGAATTTTGGACAGCACCCAAAAACACTCGTTCTTGTCCCACGATGATAACAAAGGTACCCAAGAAGTTTCGTAAAGATCGGCTCATAAATACGGCCTCTAACCGGAGCTGTATAGAAGTTGTGTACAAAAAACTGATCGGACCAAATTTCGTTACAAAATGGCCACTGGCAGCCATCTTGAATTTTTTACCACACCCAGAAACACTCGTTCTCGTCCCAAGGTGATAATAAAGGTACCCAAGACATTTCATGAAGATCAGTTTATAAATACAGCCCCTAGACTGAGCCGTATTGACAGGTGTACTTACTGTAAGTAGCACTGAAAAAATCAAAGTTCATCTAATTTGCATAATTTCTGCACGAGAAAAAAACCTGTATTATATGTGATGTACTCCATGTTACTAAACATTCACACAAAAATTTATTCAAATCAGAACTTTCATACAGAAGTTCTGTACAAAAAACTGATTGCACTAACTAAAGTAAAAAATGGCTGCTGGTGGCCATCTTAAATTTCGGACCGCACCCAAAAACACTCGTTCTCGTTCCACAGTGATAAATGGATTGCAGCCTGTCTTGATATGTCAAAAGGGGGTAAGTGATTTTATTTTATTAAAATAAAATCCATTCCGAAGCAAGAACGGTGTTGTTTTTATTTTCACGAATTCACTTTGCTGAAGATCAACAAACTTGACATCATGCACTCTCTCTTGTCAATTATTCCCTAAAAACGCCCATAATATAAATCACTCACGAATAATTAATGCATGAACCAGTACGTGTTCAGTGTATATTTTTTCCAAATCAATTGGAATTGCTTTGTTTTGTGACGGGTTATTTTCGAAGACAGTTTGGGGGGAGGGGGTGCGGGAGGGATCCACATTAGATGCAGAAATTACAAATTCTTGTGTAAACATTTCAGAATAAACGCTCAATCAATCAGAGGTTATGTTTATTCTCTTTATTATAATAGACACATGTGGTTGTGTTGACAACACAGTCATACACAAAATATATATTTTTAAAGTCTGCCGATGATATTTGTATGGCTTTTCCCACCATACGTATAAAACTTATACCAGGCAATCAAACAGTAATCGCAATGGAATGTGGTAATAAATAAGGGATTTGAAGTCGTTACACCACATAAGGTTTGTGCATTTATTTTCGCCATACCAACCCCCTCACGTTTTCATCTGCGAACGACTTTTAGTACATCCCCAGCGGAAGTACATGAATAAACCTGGAATCGCCAGATCGATTAGTCCCATTACCGGAAGTTATTTTGTTTTACGTAATCGCTCATCACTTGATTCACTGAGAATGGGAAAATAGATTGATGACGGGGCCGATTGATCGGCCTCCTCATATTATTTTTGCAGCCGATTACCAGGCCGGGGCTGATCGGTCTGGTCAAAATGCAAGCCTGCTGGGGGCACGTCATTAATATCAATCAGCAGCATGACTGACTATGCTTCTGAGATAAGTAAAATGGACAGGAACAAGTCTGGTAATAAAATATGGTGACAGGTACCAAGAGTTTTGAGCCATTCAGACTAATCAACAAGCCTGAAAATAAGCAGATTGTCATCTTCACAACGAGGACCCAAGAGAGTGAATTTGGTGATGCTCCCCTGCACAGCAGGGTAACATCACTAAATTTGCCCTCTGTGAACCTCAATCAGAATCAAGGTCTCAAGACTAAACAAGAAGAGGTACGCAGAGGATAAATTGGCTCACTGTTTGGGATAACATCAGCACATTCACCCTCAGGGGACCTCATTCTGCAAATGACAGATTGCTTATTTTCAGGCATGCTAATCAAGTCTTTCAATTTTGAAAATTGGAGGCACTCTGTATTCTGCTCACTACCATTTGAAGTGAAGTGTGCTATTGTTGTGTACCAGCATTGGGAAAATGTTTTCAAGAAAAACATCAACAACCATCAGCACACCGTTCACTCGACTCGTGCACAAAAAGTAGGGATTACAAAAATATTACTTGATTTTTTCGAATAAGCTTTTCACAGCAATAATCAAATTTATTTAAGTTCTGTGTAATACATCAAATGCAACTTTAATGTAGCAATCTTAAGTAAATCAGATGATTCTTCTCGAAATGCTTGAACAAAAAGACATGGAACAGCATTACTGGCCTTTGAAGTCTGTCGAATTATGTTGTTTACGTATATCTCAGAAAGAGAAGTTTCATTAGACTGAAGTCTTGAAATGCCACAGCTTATAATTCGTGGTGTATTGTTCACGCATTGTATTATTTGACCTACTTCCCATGAATAGAATTTAACCCTCAACAGAAAAAACATGATATCAAAATTTTTTGTTATTTTAATTTGATTCCCCAATTCTTAAAAAAAATTTAATCATGCCCCCCCCACCCACCCCCCATCGGAATGACTTCAACAAGCTCATTCCAATGAGGGGACACATGATACTATTTTGTTATCATGTGACCACCTCACTGGAATGAGCTCAATGTTTTGTTGAATTCTTTTTTATGCACAATTTGTATATAACGCAGTGGATGCAGCCATTCATTAAATAAGGGTTAATCGTTCGCTAGGTGGAATCTGTTGTCTATTCACAGAAGGTAAAAATTGCAGGTGCGACGACACCCAAGAATGACAGCTCAAATCAAAATTGAATGACCGATCCAGGCCTGTCATTTTCAAAATTGAAGGATGGTCATAACCACACTCCTTAATTAGGCCCAGGAGGGCTATTTTTGACCCACCTTAACTGAGCTAAGGAGGGCTACTGAGGGCTATTCTAGTGTTATAGTAGCAGTAATAGTATAATATCATTCACGTATGTATTTATTTATTTATTGGAGTTTAACAATACTTTCGAAAGTCAGGGTCACCTTGTGTCAGGCAGTTTTACAGGTGGAGGAAGCCTGAGTACCCAGAGAGAACCACTGAGCAGCAGTGAGCAACTATCACACTCCCAACGTACTAACTCCACATAAGCAGGTTTAGCATTGGTTGAAGACAAGGGCACCATTGACCTGCAGTACACCTTAGTACAGTGCCACTGAGCCCCCAAGTAGGCAACTGGGATTAGGTGCCTTGCCCCAGGAGCCAATGCAGTTACCTCCTCTTTATTGAATGGTATTATTGACATCATTTTACATTAACAATCGAACAATTGCAGAAGATAATAAAATGTGGTTAATGAATCATCACAAAAAATACCTCGGAACAATCGGCCGATTGGGATGGCCGATTCAAATCATCGGTTGAATACTTCCAGTGATCATATTTGAGAAGTTTCATCAAAAGCGGTTCATAAACTTAGAAAAAATGGACACACGAACTAAAGGTGATGGACAAGATGGGAAGGGGTGGACAATCAGGGGATTCCTATATAGTCTCACTCCATGAGAGACAAACTACAGCTAATCTAAAGGACTGTGTGTCCAATTTAAAGCAGGAAAACAGTTTACATATAGTTTGGTAATTAAAAGATACTATTTTGTTGGTGCCATGATCAATCATATACTGCAATGCACCTACCTCTGGCTTCATCTTTCAATCTTTGAACTGTTTCTGTCATTGTTTCTTTCTCATCAAGTTCACTCTCCAAGAAAGCATTCCTCTCTATTGCCTAAAAATTAATAATTGATAAACATCACAAACCAGTAGAAATATCGTTTGACAAAATAATATTAGCCATCACAAGAAAATTTCCATACAAGCGAGCAGGACATTCTAAAAAATTAACACTGCTGTGTTAATCCTTAAATCTTCATATTAATTTTATAATAACTACCTGATCTACTTGTACACAGATGTCAGACCTTCAATTTAAAGGCGCGTCATTGCTCTCACACGCTATCACTCGCACAACTACAATTCACGGCGAACGATCAATCCTGCACTTGAAAAAATTATGATTATCCAACTAATTACTTCGAGTTTCAATCATAACTGAAGGCAAGCTGGCATAGTAGAAGTCTTTAAAAAAGTGTACCATGATTGTTGTTAGTGTCAATAGCCAAGCTTGTATGTAGCCTACCAATAAAAAATTATTTTTTTTTTTTTATGGCATGAAAATAACATGCAATTGGCATGCTGAGAAGCTCTGCGGTGTTCTTCGCCGTATGCACTCATGTAACTGACCAGCTGCAAAATATAACTTTTAAAACCTTGAGAGTTAAAGCATTATAATTCACATCCCACATATACTGTGATGTATGATTAATGAAGATTTTATTCATTGAAACTGACTAAAACAGACACGGAACATGGATACAGGGTATAGTTAAAGCAATTGTGTTGTGAAAATTAATGCGAAGACCCGAAAATGTGTTGCAAATTCCCAGTGTATTGATAGTAATCACAAACCCCCATTGTGCCCCCTGTTATAAAAATACCAAACATGTCCAATTTAACTTTTTCCCATTAGACGAGTCCACTTCTGACATAACTTATTAATATGGGGATGAATATTATCAGCCGTCACGAACCTCAGATTTGTAAGTCATGGCCCTGAAAGATATTTACAAGGCAGAATTGAATGGATTGAACCATTGCCAATCGGGTAAACCATTTCACATTCTTATAAACGTGTCGAAATATTTTAGTTTTATGTCTTTTATCAATTATCAAATCTTTGTCATGTCTTATTGTAGCCTTATTTGACTCGGTTTGTCTACAAAGACACAACACGTCTTTAGGCTAATAAAGGAATGTGAAATGTTATCACCAGTACATGACAGAAGCCATGTGTTTAAGAAGTGTACTTCCATGCTTGCACAAGTTAGTGGAAAATTCCATTTCAATGGATAAGTCCAATAGCTGATAGTTAGAATGGGCATACCTGCTCAAGTTATTGACAAAGGTGAAATTTGCTCAAGTTATTGACAAAGGTGAAATTAATTAGTATTCCGATATACCCTGGTGGTGTTATTTTCCAAATACGGGGTATTTTAAATTATCAACACCATCCAAACCTAGTTTCCATTTTCTATTGGGTTTCTTTTTGTTCGTTTTTGGGTTGTTTTTGTTTTTTGTTTTGGGGGGGGGGGGTGCATGTAGAGGTAATTTACCAACTCGGCACACCACCAAAGAAACTGTGCACCTTACATTCATCTCAGGTGCACAATGTATAATGCGCCTGGATTTTTTCAAAATGGTCTGAGATGTTGATGACTTAACTTAGATGATATAAAAACAATGTCAAGGTAAACAGCCTATCAGCACAGTTTTTAAGGAAGATAACACTTGAGACAACTTTTTAATGCAATATAAAAGGGCAGTTTCTGGCTGGCTGTGGACTTATATAAAGGGTTAAATACTTACATTCAAGTAACACTGAATGAACCAGTAATGATATCATATTGTACTAAGTTAAAATATTAACCCAGGGACTCGATTTGAACAAACTTGACTCTGACCCCCATACAGATGTGGTATACCAAATATCAAAAGATTCTGAGTGATGGTTCGGGAGAAGATGTTTAAAGAAATTCCCTCATGTTGCACTAATTTAAAATTTGGGATACCACTGCTATATTCAATACCGTGGGACTTGGGGCACATGGAAAAAATCTTGCGCAGGATCAAAACTGCACGAGTGGTAGGCATGCGAAAAAATTTCCAGCAGACCTGTGCAAGTTCTCCAACAAAACTGTAAGTCGTCATTTTTTCTGTAACCAATAATTTTTTTTTCACTGCTGGAGTTCCACTGCATTTTCAAAACAAGAGGCCCCACGGGGC
Organism: Pictodentalium vernedei; assembly: GCA_031216915.1. Classification (NCBI taxonomy): domain Eukaryota; kingdom Metazoa; phylum Mollusca; class Scaphopoda; order Dentaliida; family Dentaliidae; genus Pictodentalium; species Pictodentalium vernedei. The sequence goes on from CM062297.1 coordinate 386,547,565, forward strand.
CTGAAGCGCTCATCTTGTACAGAACACAATTTAAACAGAGTCCAAGAATGAGTCTACATTAAGCAAGCCATCTCCATAGGCTACACTGTCAATCCTTGAGTCCCTCAGGAGTGATAAAAATAATCTGGGCATCATGCCTTTTCTTCAGTTGATCATAAGTAAAATGCAGAGCTCCCCTATGAAGCCCCTTGATACAACCTATGTGGATTAATCTTAGTACCTCTAGAGGGTACTGAATACAAAATTTTTAATTCTTCAGCAAAATGGCCAATTCTGGCTCCCATAGAGAGCCCAAATATTAACCCAGCTTCTTGATTTGAACACAGTTAAATCTGACTTCCCTAGAGATGTTGTGTACCGAATATGAAAGCTTTCTGACTGTTGGATCTGAAGACGAGAAATTGTAAAGAAATTTCTTCGAATTGCACTAAGTTCAAATTTGGGCTACCATAGCAAGCCCAAATATTGACCTATGGATCCGATTTGAACAAACTTGAATCTGACCCCCCCTAGAGATGTTGTATACCAAATGTGAAAGCATTCTGACAAGTGAATCTGAAGAAGAAGATTTTTGAAGAAATTCCCTCATATTGTACTAAGTTAAATTTCATGTTCCCATATGGAGCCCAAATATTAACCTAGGCACTCGAATTGAACAACCTGGAATCTGACCCCCCTAGAGATGTTGTATACCAAATATAAAAGCATTCCGACTGATGGATCTGAAGAAGAAGATTTTTAAAGAAATTTTCTCATATTGCACTAAGTAAAAATTGAAGCTACCATAGTGAGCCCAAATATATACCTAGGGATTTGATTTGAACAAACTTGAATCTGACCTCCATAGAGATGTTGCATACCAAATATCAAAGCATTCTGACTGATGGATCTGAAGAAGAAGATTTTTTTAAATTACCCTCCATATTGAACAAAGATAAAATTTGGGCTTCCGTAGGAAGCCCAAATATTAACCTAGGGACTTGGTTTGAACAATCTAGAATCTGACCCTCATAACAATGATGTATACCAAATATTAAAAGATTCTGACTGGTGGTTCTGAAGAAGAAGATTTTTAAAGAATATTCCCCATATTACCCTATGTTAAAACTTCGGGCACCTGTAGAGAGCCCAAATATGAACCAATGAACACCCCTATGAATGCTGTATACCAAATATCAAAAGATTCTGATGATTGGTTCTGGAGAAAAGATTTTTTTTAATTTTTGCAAATATGCTGACTCAGCATTTTTTCGATGCCCATTACAGAACACCCTAACATAACCGATGGCAATTTTTTTTTACCATTCAATTCTACTGGTCATAAGGATACTTCATACCAAATAAAAGCTCTCTGTTTCGTGGGGTTTGGGAAGTATGGGTGTTTGATAGTATTTCTATTTTTTAGCTCCCAGGGTTCCCATGGGGATGCGGGAATTTTTTTTTTTGCATGGGTCAAGTACTTATGACCCAATACTACCACAAACCAAATTTGGTTCATACCAGACCATCGGTTCAGAAAATAGAAATTTTGGGCGGGGCCAAAAATCTTACCCCTCCTATTACAAAGCCAAATATTACTTTACGAACTTCGTTTGAACAAACTTGATTCTACACCTCATATGGAAGCTCCATAGCAAATATCAAGTCATTGCACACACTGATTCTTGAGAAGAAGATTTTTAAAATATTTTGGAGAATTTTCCCCCACTCCCTCCCAATGGGGCCGGGCATACTGAGTTGAACAAAAATGAAATGCCCCTTTGGGACCATCACTCACACAAACTTTCACTTGAATTGGCCCAGTGGTTTTGGAGGAGAAGACCAAAACATGGTGTTGACGGACGACGGACGGGAAGCGATTAGATTAGCTCAGCTTGACTTTGTCAAGATGAGCTAAAAAGAGCAGCAGGACACAATAGTTGCACAAAAATGCATTTGAGCTCCTTTGCTTGTTGGTTTGAAACCATGAACCATGAGATTTAGTAAACTGTCTGACTGACACGTTCATTCATTCTGACAAAAGTAACATTACCCTCCAGCTTTTCCCACTGTTCTTCAAAAAATGAAACAATGATTTCATCATTTTGTCCAAAGTTTCAAAATTCTTGCAAGTTTTGAGTTTTGAATGCATCTTTTATCGAGAGTTCAAGTTTATGAAGAGAACAATGGATAATTAAAACATGCAGGATGTTGTTTTTCAATGTAGCAATTGCACCACTCATATGACCCATGTTCACTGATGCGCCATTTGCGAAGACAGATATGACTTGATGTTTTGACTCCCCTAAAATATCAATTACAAATTCTTTGAAAGAATCAACAAAAGCTTTCTTTAATGCAGGAGCATCTGTACCGCCATAGTCCCACATATGCTTGCATGCAACAAGAAAACAGAGAAGGGTGCCTTTATGCACTAATTTGCAATAAAACAATTTTTTCTTCCTGACTTTTCCGAGCTTCAGAACCATCGCTCATTGCTGATATGAAGCGGGAATTTTTAAAAAGATCTTTCTGGTCATCTTTCAAAATTTTGGCAATGCACTGAATCATTTCTTTGCATGCTCATTGTTTGACTTTACATTCAAAACATTAAGTCCATTTCTCTGTTGGAGATTGACAAGTTTTGGAAACTTACTTATTGGGTCACTTTCAACAGCAACATATAGAGCAGTACAAAACAGTTTGTGATATACATCACCACTTATAACGTTGAAAGTGCTATCTATTGATGGCTGTGACACAGAAAGACTACTCTTTTGGTCGAGGTTAGTAAGTCCAGGTCACGGTGACATTTTACTCTCTTCACTGGCAATCAAATTGAGAGCATAATTATGCAGTGACCCCACTTTACAATGTTGATCAACATTAGCTTTATAGATATAATTTACACCATCTATGTACTGTGGTCAAAAACACTCCTCGGATATTACGCTGCTTTGCTTCCCTTTGAATTTCTGTCCATTTTAGGCACCATATTAGGCACTGTAAATTGGTCAGCTTTCCATGCATATCGACCTCATAGCTGAAATCACTCACCTTAGGCCATTTTTAAAAAGTTTTTTCACTGCCACACTTAGTCACCTGATTTGCTTTGGGTTTGCTAAACATGGTTTATTAACAATTTTAAAAAGAAAGAGGTTGCAATAAGATCACATTTGGAAAAATTATCACATTAGGAAGAATCATCGTCGTCATGCGTGATAATATGGAGAACTAGATGGTCAAGGTAAGTTGGGACAAAAATAAACAAGTGTTTGACCACCGAGGTGGTATTAGTCCCCTACGGCGCTTTTGTGACATAAGGTGTTTTTGTCACAGAAGACACTGGAGTATATAAGCATCTTGGATTTTGAAAAAAAATATTGAGCGTGCATAATCCCCTCACAACCCTTTATCCGTGTACCATATATGAAAGGCGTAGCTTGAACCATGTTGGAGGGAGGGGTGGTAACATAAAATAGAGAAAAAAGCTTAAAAAACACAACAAAAATGGCCGCCATTCTGCCATCTTGGATTTTGAAAAATAAATATTGACTGTGCATCATCCCCTCAGAACCATTTATCCATCTTCCAAATATGAAAGGTGTAGCTTGAAGCATGTTGGAGAGAGAGGTGGTAACATAAAAACAGACAGATAGACAGACAGACAGACAGACAGATGTTAGATTTTGAAAAAAAAATATTGAGCGTGCATAATCCCCTCACAACCCCTTTATCCATGTACCATATATGAAAAGTGTAGCTAGAACCATGTTGGAGGGAGCAGTGGTAACATAAAATAGAGAAAAAAGCTTAAAAAACACAACAGAAATGGTTGCCATGGCGCCATCTTGAATTTTGAAAAAAAAATATTGAACGTGCAACATCCCATTACAACCCTCTATCCATGTGCCAGATATAAAAAGTGTAGCTTGAACCATGTTGAAGTGAGGGGTGGTAACATAAAATAGAGATAAAAGCTTAAAAAAAACACAACAAAAATGACGGCCATGCCGCCATCTTGGATTTTGAAGAAAAAATATTGAACGTGCATCATCCCCTCCCAACCCTCTATCCATGTGCCAAATATGCAAAGTGTAGCTTGAACCATGTTGGTGGAAGGGGTGGCAACATGAAAATAGAGGAAAAAAAGCCTAAAAAACACAACAAAAATGGCCGTCATTCTGCCATCTTGGATTTTGAAAAAAAAAATTTGAGTGTGCATCATCTCCTCAGAACCATTTATCTATGTACCAAATATGAAAGGTGTAGCTTAAAGCATGTTGGAGGGAGAGGTGGTAACATAAGAAACAGATAGACAGATGGACGGACAGACGGATGGACAGATGGACAGACGGACGGAGTGCAATCCTATAGTCCCCTTACAGTTCCCGTAGGGGACTAATAAAGTGCTAATGATGAATGCACAGTCTCTACAGTTATTTATTATACAAGTGGTTAGCTCTATCAATAGTAAATACATCACACATATGATCTCAAACATTTGCTGGGGATTTCCACACATGTTGTACAAATAACAACTGTATTTTCGCAAGTAATTAAATTAGAGTCTCCATGTATTAACATAAGAAAAAAGACAACCAGCTTTCAAGTTTTGTCTTCAGTCGGATACATCAGAAACATAGCTGGAAATTTGCACAAAAAAGCTCGCCATAAAAAATGAAAGTGTCAATGACACTGTAGATTAACTTGTGTGTTGTGTTTGATGAAAAGGATAATGTTCAATATTTATGAAAGGATTATGAAATGAGACAAGAATTGTAATAATTGGGAATATGTTCATTTCTGTTCCCTGTATGCCATGTTTTTGATAAAAATAATATGAGGTGTATACTGTACTAAAGAGCTGAGGGGTGGGTTAATAGGATCTCACAGTTAATGTATGTGGCCCTCACAGTTAACGTATATCAATGAAAGTTACCAAGTTACAGTGAAATTATTCTAAAACGAGTCATCCTTTGAAGTTACATTAAAACCCCTTCATAAATATGGCCTGTAGACTGTGCTAAAGTTTTTCGGGCTTCGGGCCCCTGTAGCCGTCAGTTTCCCAATTGCGGCCAAAGGGGATGTTCTCATCTAGACATTATATGAAGTCAACCTACCAAGTTACAATGAAATCCCTTCATAAATATGAACTGAAGACTGTGCTAAAAGTTTTCGGGCTTTGGGCTCAGGAAGCCATCATGGTTGAATGATCGCAACCAAAAGGGGACATTCTCATCTGGGCATCAGCTGGAGTGATCCTACGAAGTTACAATGAAAGCCCTTCATAAATATGACCTGTAGACTGTGCTCAAGATTTTCGGGCTTCGGGCACCTGTAGCCATCACAATTGACCAATCACGACCAAAAAGGGATGTCATCATCTAGGCATTATATGGAGTCAACCTAACAAGTTACAATGAAATCCTTCAATAAATACGACCTATAGACTATGCTAAAGGTTTTTGGGCTCGGGCAGCCATCAAGGCTGAATGATCGTGACCAAAACGGGACGTTCTCATCTAGACATTATTTGGAGTCATCCTACCAAGCTACAATGAAATCCCTTCATAATTATGACCTGTAGACTGTTCTAAAGGTTTTTGGGCTTCGGGCCCCTGTAACTGTCACAGTTGCCCAATCGTGTCCAAAAGGGGACGTTCTCATCTAGACATTATATGAAGTCAAACCTACCAAGTTACAATGAAATCCCTTCATAAATATGACCTGTAGACTGTGCTAAAGGTATTCAGGCTTTGGGCTTGGGCAGCCATAATGGTTGAATGAGCGCAACCAAAAGGGGACATTCTCATCTGGGCATCATCCGGAGTGACCCTACGAAGTTACAATGAAATCCCTTCATAAATATGACCTGTAGACTGCGCTCAAGATTTTCGGGCTTCAAGCACCTGTAGCCATCACAGTTGACCAATCACAACGAAAAGGGGATGTCATCATCTAGGCATTATATGGAGTCAACCTAACAAATTACAATGAAATCCGTCCATAAATACGACCTATAGACTATGCTAAAGGTTTTTGGGCTCGGGCAGCCATCAAGACTGAATGATCACAACCAAAAGAGGACGTTCTCATCTAGACATTATTTGGAGTCATCCTACCAAGCTACAATGAAATCCCTTCATAATTATGACCTGTAGACTGTGCTAAAGATTTTCGGGGCTTCGGGCACCTTTAGCCGTCACAGTTGCCCAATCATGACCAAAAGGGGACGTTCTCATCTAGACATTATTTGGAGTCATCTACCAAGCTACAAAGAAATCCCTTCATAAATATCACCTGTAGACTGTGCTAAAGGTTTTCGGGCTTCAGGCCCCTGTAGCCGTCACAGTTGCCTAATGGTGTCCAAAAGGGCCTGTTCTCATCTAGACATTATATGAAGTCAACCTACCAAGTTGCAATGAAATCCCTTCATAAATATGACCTGTAGACTGTGCTAAAGGTTTTCAGGCTTCGGGCTCGGGCATCCATCATGGGTGAATGATCGCAACCATAGGGGACAATCTCATCTGAGCATCATCTGGAGTGATCCTAAGAAGTTACAATGAAATCCCTTCATAAATATGACCTGTAGACTGTGCTCAAGGTTTTCGGGCTTCGGGAACTTGTAGCCATCACAACTGACCAATCACGACCGAAAGGGGATGTCATCATCTAGGCATTATATGGAGTCAACCTAACAGGTTACAATGAAATCCTTCCACAAATATGACCTTTTGCCTATGCTAAAGGTTTTTGGGCTCGGCACCCATCAAGGCTACATGATCGAGATCAAAATGGGACGTTCTCATCTAGACATTATTTGGAGTCATCCTGCCAAGTTACAATGAAATCCCTTCATAAATATGACCTCTAGACTGTGCTAAAGGTTTTCGGGCTTCAGGCTCCTGTAGCCGTCACAGTTGCCCAATCACGTCCAAAAGGGGACTTTCTCATCTAGACATTGTATGAAGTCAACCCACCAAGTTACAATGAAATTCCTCTATAAATATGACCTGTAGACTGTGCTAAAGGTTTTCGGGTTTTGGGCTCGGGCAGTCATCACAGTTGGCAGATCATGCCCAAATGGGGAAATTCTCATCTAGACATCATAAGGAGTCATCCTACCAAGTTACAATGAAATCCCTCCACATTAAACATGACCTGCAGACTGTGCTAAAAGTTTTGGGGTTTCGGGCTTGGGCAGCCGTCACGGTTGATAGATCATGCCCAAAAGAGGACATTCTTATCTAGGCATTATACAGAGGCATCCTACCAAGTTACAATAAAATCCCTTCATAAAAACGACCTGTAGACTGTGCTAATGGTTTTCAGGTTTTGGGCTCGGGCAGCCATACCGGTTGCCTGATCGCGACCAAAAGGGGACGTTCTCATCTAGACATGACCCCAAACCTGCATTTGAAATTTCGTGATGATCAGACAAGAACTGCGGGGTGTAGCCTGTGCTACAGCCGTCACAGACTCACAGACTAACAGACTTCCGCATGCGTGATGGCAATAGCTTATCTTGACTATGTCAAGTTAAGCTAAAAATTATATTTGACTACATTTTTTCATGAAATCTGTTCAGAGTTGATCAAAAAATGTAACAGAAATCAAATTTTATTTTGGGACTTTTCAGCTTGTGCCAAGTTCTTGTGGTGAGACAGCTTGTCCAACATGTCGCCTCCCAGGAATGGGTAAACGAAGTTTAGGAAATCTGAAAATATAGCTAGCAAAAGTACTTTGTGAGGGGTAAAAAATACATTGCAGAGAAAGTTCAGAGGTAGATACCATTTAAAACCAAAATCTTCACAAGCAAAAGATTTCATAATGAAAATGAAACTTACTGCATTCAGTCTCTGTTCAAAGTCTTCTAATGATACAACAGTGGCCCTGCAAGTAAATTAGAGTAAATGAGAAAGCACTGAATTCATCTCATAAATGTATACTGGGTCAAAAAAGAAAGTATAATAGAAACAAATATGAATTAGAGGCTCTACAGAGCCTGTAATCGCTCACCTGGAACTACATATAAAAATGTGATTTTCCATAGGCTTTCCATGGTAACTATGAGCTGCAATTGTGGCCATGTTTGCAACATGACATCAACATTACATGAGGATCATTGGTAGAAGGTGTCCCAGTCTTCAATCACGTGAAGTTTCAAAACATTTGAATCCATCAAACAGAATCATAGAATGTCTCTGGTGGCCATATTTTCCAACCAACGGGAACAAAAAGAGGATCGTTTGTAGAGGGCCTCCTATAGACCATTCTTGCCAAGTTTTGATTCCATCGGCTCAGTAGTTCCAGAGAGAAGATGAAAATGTGATTTCCCATAGGTTTTTTCTATAGTAACTATAAACCACAATTGTGGCCATGTTTGCAATATGATCAACATTAAAATGAGGACTGTCGTGGGGAGTGTCCCAGTTATCAACCATGCAAAGTATCAAAACATTTGGCCCTGTGGTTTCAGAGGAGAAGAGTTTTCAAAATTGATCAATCAGAATCAAAGAATGCTTCTGGCGTCCACATTTTTTCACCCAACAGTAATAAATTGAGTAACAGTTGTTGAGAACCTCTCATAGACAATGCCTGCCAAGTCTGGTTCACATTGGCTCAGTACTTTCAGTGAAGATGATGGAAATGTGATTTCCTATAGGGTTTCTATAGTAACTATAAGCCACAATTGCAGCCATAATTGCAACCCGATGAAGAATAAAATGATGATCATTGGTAGAGGGGGTTACAGTCATCAGTCACACTAAGTTTTCAAACCATTTGGCCTTGTAGTTTCAAAGAAGATTTTCTTGAAAATGCACACATTTATGAATTCTGTTTCAACAACAACAAAAATCTGTAAAAGAAGGTTAAATATTTTGAAAATTACAATTCACTCAGACAGTATTCTCTTTTCAAAATAGCTTTGGATAGGTAAAGGGTTACAGTCAAACACATTTTACTCCAATATTTGTCGAATCTTAAAAGAAAAACAATAATTACTGTCATCTAAGCTAACATGATTACAACAGAATACAAACAAAAACTTTCATGTTACTTATCAGAAAATACTGATTGAAGTTGACAGGTGTCTGGAAAACCAGGAGACTAATGATGCGTATATCAAGGTACCGGTACAGTGAAAATGGTATACAGTAAAGTCAAAATAAGTTGTGTAGGATAATCCAAAAACTATGTATCTTTTTCTCTTCCTACAATGATAAGACCAGAATCTGACATCATTTTCTGGAAAGCTCTCACTGATAGCTTTCCAGAAAATGTCAGATTCTGATCTTGTCAGGGCAGGAGCAGCAGTTTACTTAGTTTATTGCAGTTATGCTACAGCTTATTTTGACTTGTACTGTATACACAATATTTTGGGGTTCTTTTCCCAGTTCTCAGTGGAGAAAACTGGAACCAGCCCTTACCAGATTCTCAAAAAAAACAAGTATTTTGCTGACAGTACCGATCTTCGTGCAGACAGGAGGGGCATTGGGTTAGGCATTAAAATATAGCCTCTGGTGGTCACATATTTCCATCCTCTCATAGACCATTCCTGCGAAGTTTGTTCATGTCAGCTCAATAGTTTTAGAGAAGAAGATGAAAATGTGATTTCCAATAGGGTTTCTACAGTAACTATAAGCCGCAATTGTGGCCATGTTTACAACCCGATCAACATTAAATGAGGATCGTTGGTAGAGGGGGTCCCAGTCATCACTTATGTGAAGAATCAAAACATTTCGCCTGTCAGTTTCAGAGGAGAAGATTTTTGAAAATCTACCAATCAGAATCAAAGAATGCCTCTGGCGGCCATGTTTTTCAACCCACGGGAACAAAATGAGGATTGTTTGTAGAGGACCTCCCATACACTATCCCTGCCAGGTTTGTTTTCACATCGCCTCGGTTTTTCCAGAGAAGAGAAAAATGTGATTTCCCATAGGGTTTCTACAGTAACTATAAGCCGCAACTGCGGCCATGTTTGTAACCCAATCAATATTAAATGAGGATCATTGGTAGAGGAGGTCCCAGTCATCACTTATGTCAAGTTTCAAAACATTTGGCATGGCAGTTTCAGAGGAGAAGATTTTTGAAAATCCACCAACCAGAATCAAAGAATGCCTCTGGAAGCCATGTTTTTCATCCGATGGGAACAAAATGAGGATCGTTTGTAGAGGACCTCCCATAGACCATTCCTGCCAAGTTTGGTTCACACCGGCTCAGCGGTTACAGAGAAGAAGATGAAAATGTGAAAAGTTTACGGATGCCGGATGACGGACGTCAAGCGATGAGAAAAGCTCACATGGCCTTTTAGGCCAGGTGACCTAAAAAAAAAATAGCATAAAGGATGAAATATAATAGTTCTAATGTTGCATGTTTGTGGACAAGAAGTCGTGCAAAGAGTTTAATGACATGTTGTTGTTGTCCGCCCAACCGTATACAATTTTGCTATGGATTTCAAAATAGCATGTGCTAACCGCGAATGTTAAATTAAATGGGTGACCGACAATTTTCTTTGTGTTTTGTTGTGCTAGAGAGCCTGGGTTATTGAGAAAACAAGCTAGTTTTTGTCTTCCGACATCTTAAAAAATACCAAGGTTAACTGAAAATCAGAGGTTGCGTGCCATTGGTATGCATGAGGTAGGGACACCTCCAGATGAGCTCGCTGCTGAGTTCAGAGTCACTGTGGCTAATATTTACCATCTCATTGGAAGGTACAGAACAAATGGATCTACTGCCGACCAACCGCATTCAGGTCGACAAAGAGTTATGACCCCTGCACAAGACTGACACATCAGGACGTCCCACTTGCGGGATCGCTTCCTTCCGGAGGCGAGGACAGCAGCAATTACTCCTGGTAGAACTAAAAATTGAATCAGTCACAAACTGTCTGCAACAGACTCGCTGAACATAGCATCCGCAGTAGGCATACCATGGACCAATCCTTACCCAACATCATCATACATTCAGAATGGAATGGGTACATAAGCATGTTCGCTGGACTCAGCTGCATTGGAGCCCAGTTCTTTTTAGTGATAGATCATGATTTTGCCTATGGCACGCTGATGGTAGGGCAAGAGAGTATCTCTGATGAGGAGAACGCTTTTCTGATGCTTGTGGGAATGCGACCGTTTCAACGGGGGTAGTGTAATGGTTTGGGCAGGAATTTCCTTCACCATCGTACGCAGCTGATCTTCATCGGTGGTAATCTGAATGGACAGTGATATAGGGACGAAATTCTTAACGCTGTTGTCCCTTTGTTCAACACTAATGTCGGAATGCAGTTATTCATGCAAGACAATGCCTGATGTCACGTGGCACGTATCTGTTGTGACTTTCTTGAGGAGCAGAGCATCAAACTTCTTCCCTGGCCCCCACTTTTGCCAGATTTGTTGCCAATCAAGCATCTTTGGGATTAATTTGACCGTCGGGTACGACTTCATGATCTTCAGACGTTAGGCGATTTACGTAATGTTCTAAGGCAGGAGTGGAACGCAATAGCACAGGGTGACAGCCAGAGATTTATCAGGTCCATGCACCATCGATGTCATGCCATCCAAGAGGCAAACGGTGGACATACATGCTACTGACTGCATGTGTGAACGTTTCATTTCACCCCATATCTGAACTGCGACATCCTGACGTGACGCTGGCAACAGTAAGAACATGAAATTATGCAAATTCATACAGCTAGACTCGAAATATGAATTTACAATAATTTGTTTGGGATTAAAGTCGATAATACTAGAAAAATTGCCCCTCAAAGTTTATTATACTTTCTTTTTTGACCCAGTATATTTACAGACATATAGACTTAAGAAACTGTCAAAATTTCTAAATCACATTCCATTCATCTGATGTCCCAGAAAATATCTATTTTATGATTCTAGCCAATAACAACTTACATGGAAACACTTTTTTAATGTGCTACTCCAGTTGTTATTTTTATCAGGGGTTTTCATTATGGATGCGACTGAGAATCCTTTTCCTATGCAGATAGTTGTTGTTAAGAACTTGAAATTTGCTGTATTAAAAATATAACAATAAACTGTGCTGTTCACACAAGAGCAACAATGTTGTGCAAATCACAACAAATGGAAACAGTTGTATATGAGATATCCTAAATATTGCAAAATCAAGACAAAAGGTACCAGGGGGCCTGAGGTGCTTGGCTGCAAAAGTTGTTTAACCCTTAAAGGCCTATTTCTGACTTGAATCACTTTTTCTCTTCAACAAAGCAGATATCCAACATGCAGTCTTTGGGTAAACCTGCCAGTTGCATTCAAATTGCTTTGGCAGTTGTTTCTAGGCAAGCCTTGGCTGCCTTCATAGGCCAGGCTTGTCATTTTGAAAATTGCAGGAGGGCCATTATGGTTCGCCTCAAATGACCCCAGGGGGCCATTTTGGGTTCGCCTAAAATGACCTCAGGAGGGCCATTTATGGTTTGTGGGGGCCATTTTCTTTTAGCCTGCTGGGTAGACCACTAATATCATTTTAAGGTACATGATTTGTGTAATTATGATGTACGTCATCACGTAATGTATAGATGCAGGCTTGAATATTTGGATGCAAGATACCAAGTTACCCATGACATTCACTAACAGTGAGTGTTATAGTTATCTTGCATCCAAATAACCAAGCCTGTATCTACACATTACATGGTGACTGTACAAGCCAGTGGCCAGTGCACTGTGCTCACTGCCAGATGCTGATAACTTGGGGTGAATTGTCTCAGCTTTGATTTTGGGACAAAACGTCCCAGACAAATCGTCAGGGGTCAAACTGGCTTGGGGATGGTACATCCCGTAATTGCGCGTGACATGAGAGTTGTCACGGTCTGATGTACAATGTAATAACTAATTACAACTTTGGAATTGGCAGACCTCTAGCTCATCTTCAAAACACATTTTGATGCAAAAAAGATTTTCATCCAATCAACCCCACACGTCCTCAAATTGCCTCATGCAACCTGATGGGCTGCATTTGAACAAACACTAATCTTATCGGCCAGATATACATCTGACTGAATTTGCCCACCATCGTTCCCAACACTCATGGGCAAAATTCTTTTAACAAACGAATAATAAGTTCACCTTAGAGTTCAATGTTAAATTTCAAACCTCTCTGGGGCCCATCCCCCACAAATTAGTTGAGAGTTACATCTAGGATAAACTTTAATACAGGAGTCATAGTAATACTGTACATGCATTTCAGACAAGATGGCAAAATTCCACGCCAGCGAAGAAAGAAACAAATCAAAATGTTTATAAAATGAAAGTATCAATGACACTGTAGCTTAACTTGTGTGTTGTGTTTGATGAAAAGGATAATACATGTTCACGTTTATGAAAGGATTATGAAATAAGACAAGAATTGTGATAATTGGGAATATGTTCATTTCTGTTCCCTGTATGCTATGTTTTTGATAAAAATAATATGAGGTGTACACTGTACTGAAGAGCTGAGGGGTGGGTTAATATGACCTCACAGTTAATGTATGCGGCCCTCACAGTTAACGTATATCAACGAAAGTTACCAAGTTACAGTGAAATTATTCCAAAACGTGTCATCCTATCAAGTTACATTGAAATCCCTTCATAAATATGGCCTGTAGACTGTGCTAAAGGTTTTTGGGCTTTGGTCCCCTGTAGCCGTCAGTTTCCCAATTGCGTCCAAAGGGGACGTTCTCATCTAGACATTATATGAAGTCAAAATACCAAGTTACAATGAAATCCCTTCATAAATATGACCTGTAGACTGTACTAAAGGTTTTTGGGCTTTGGGCTCTGGCAGCCATCATGGTTGATTGATCGCAACCAAAAGGGGACATTCTCATCTGGGTATCATCTGGAGTGATCCTACGAAGTTACAATGAAATTCCTTCATAAATATGACCTGTAGACTGTGCTCAAGGTTTTCGGGTCTCTGAAGCCATCACAGTTGACCAATCACGACCAAAAGGGGATGTCATCATCTAGGCATTATATGGAGTCAAACTAACAGGTTACAATGAAATCCTTCCATAAATATGACCTATACACTATGCTAAAGGTTTTGGGGCTTTGGGCTCGGGCAGCCATCACGGCTGAATGATTGCAACCAAAAAGGGGATGTTCTCATCTAGACATTATTTGGAGTCATCCTACCAAGGTACAATGAAATCCCTTCATAAATATCACCTGTAGACTGTGCTAAAGGTTTTCGGGCTTCAGGTCCCTGTTGTTGCCTTCACAGTTGCCTTATGGTGTCCAAAAGGGCCTGTTCTCATCTAGACATTATATGAAGTCAACCTACCAAGTTACAATGAAATCCCTTCATAAATATGAACTGAAGACTGTGCTAAAGGTTTTCGGACTTTGGGCTCGGGCAGCCATCATGGTTGAATGATCGCAACCAAAAAAGGGAAATGCTCATCTGGGCATCATCTGGAGTGATCCTACGAAGTTACAATGAAATCCCATCATAAATATGACCTGTAGACTGTGCTCAAGGTTTTCGGGCTTCAGGCCCCTGAAGCCGTCACAGTTGACCAATCACGACGAAAAGGGGATGTCATCATCTAGGCATTATATGGAGTCAAACTAACAGGTTACGATGAAATCCTTCCATAAATATGACCTATACACTATGCTAAAGGTTTTGGGGTTTTGGGCTCGGGCAGCCATCACGGCTGAATGATTGCGACAAAAAAGGGGACGTTCTCATCTAGACATTATTTGGAGTCATCCTACCAAGGTACAATGAAATCCCTTCATAAATATCACCTGTAGACTGTGCTAAAGGTTTTCGGGCTTCAGGCTCCTGTTGCCTTCACAGTTGCCTAATGGTGTCCAAAAGGGCCTGTTCTCATCTAGACATTATATAAAGTCAACCTACCAAGTTACAATGAAATCCCTTCATAAATATGAACTGAAGACTGTGCTAAAGGTTTTCAGGCTTTGGGCTCGGGCAGCAATCATGGTTGAATGATCGCAACCAAAAATGGACATGCTCATCTGGGCATCATCTGGAGTGATCCTACGAAGTTACAATGAAATCCCTTCATAAATATGACCTGTAGACTGTGCTCAAGGTTTTCGGGCTTCGGGCCCCTGAAGCCATCACAGTTGACCAATCACGACGAAAAGGGTACGTAAGCAACTAGGCATTATATGGAGTCAAACTACCAGGTTACAATGAAATCCTTCCATAAATATGACCTATAGACTATGCTAAAGGTTTTGGGCTCGGGCAGCCATCACGGCTGAATGATTGCGACCAAAAGGGGACGTTCTCATCTAGACATTATTTGGAGTCATCTACCAAGCTACAAAGAAATCCCTTCATAAATATCACCTGTAGACTGTGCTAAAGGTTTTCGGGCTTCAGGCCCCTGTAGCCGTCACAGTTGCCTAATGGTGTCCAAAAGGGCCTGTTCTCATCTAGACATTATATGAAGTCAACCTACCAAGTTGCAATGAAATCCCTTCATAAATATGAACTGAAGACTGTGCTAAAGGTTTTCAGGCTTTGGGCTTGGGCAGCCATCATGGTTGAATGATCGCAACCAAAAGGAGACATTCCCATCTGGGCATCATCTGGAGTGATCCTATGAAGTTGCAATGAAATCCCTTCATAAATATGACCTGTGGACTATGCACTCAAGATTTTCGGGCTTTGGGCACCTGTAGCCATCACAGTTGACCAATCACAACCAAAAGAGGATGTCATCATCGAGGCATTATGTGGAGTCAACCTAACAAGTTACAATGAAATGCTTCCATAAATACGACCTATAGACTATGCTAAAGATTTTTGGGCTCGGGTAGCCATCAAGGCTGAATGATCACGACCAAAAGGGGACGTTCTCATCTAGACATTATTTGGAGTCATCCTACCAAGCTACAATGAAATCCCTTCATAATTATGACCTGTAGACTGTTCTAAAGGTTTTCGGGCTTCGGGTCCCTGTAGCTGTCACAGTTGCCCAATTGTGTACAAAAGGGGACGTTCTCATCTAGATATTATATGAAGTCAAACCTACCAAGTTACAATGAAATTCCTTCATAAATATGACCTGTAGACTGTGCTAAAAGTATTCGGGCTCGGGCAGCCATAATGGTTGAATGATCGCAACCAAAAGGAGACATTCCCATCTGGGCATCATCTGGAGTGATCCTACGAAGTTGAAATGAAATCCCTTCATAAATATGACCTGTGGACTATGCACTCAAGATTTTCGGGCTTTGGGCACCTGTAGCCATCACAGTTGACCAATCATGACCAAAAGGGGATATCATCATCTAGGCATTATATGGAGTCAACCTAACAAGTTACAATGAAATACTTCCATAAATACGACCTATAGACTATGCTAAAGGTCTTTGGGCTCCGGCAGCCATAAAGGCTGAATGATCGCAACCAAAAGGGGATGTTCTCATCTAGACTTGGGCTGGGCGGTTTTGAAATTTGCATTTCGGTTCGGTTTCGGTTTTGTACAAAAACTCGGTTTTCGGTTCCGTTTTCGTTTTTTCAAAATATATTGTAGAAAAGCACATTTCAGAGGGTAATGTACACATAAAACGTGTCTGTATTTGTCATCCAAGTCATGAGGCTCATATAGCGTGTTGAGTCATTTGGGTTACTCAGTGTTCACCACTCTTCTCAGCTAATGGACATATTGGGTTACTGTAGTGGGCTACAGTGGTGGAGCCATGAGGTATCTAGGGAGATCAGCTCTCCTCCCCCCCCTCGCCCACTCAAAATCCCACTTGCTTTTCCCATCCCCAAATTTGAAAAGATTCTTTTTGATTTCCTGCCCTCAGTACAAGTACAGTACCCTCAGTCCTGAGATTCACCCCCCCCCCCCCCCCCAAAAAAAAAAAAAACCCTCTTCACCAGCATGGTCCACAGGATTTCAAACCATGGTTCCACCACTGGTGGGATCTGAATAGTTCTGTCAGTGAGATTTGGGTCCTTGTCAAGATGCAGAAATTCACAAGAAAAGCTACATTTCCTTATTTTTTATGGATTCGCTAAGCTCTCACCCTGGTTTTGGTGGATAATATGCAATTGTTGTGCTTATTTTGGTAATTATCACATCGCTTGAAAATAGACGTGCCCCGTAATTCTTGATGGTTCCTGCTTCAAATGATAGTGGAATAATAGGAACACAAATCATATTTCTTGTGATTTTGATAACTATTATTGAAGTAAGTTGTGATATACGAATCACTTTTATTGGTAACTCACTCACTCCAATGCTTTCACAATATCTCTCCTAATTTCGACTGTTGAGGTTAATTTTTAATTTGATTTTGCCCAAACATAGAAATTGGGCAAAATGAGCGCGCCAAGGTGTAGATATTACCAACTTTACTTTGCCCTCTTGGCTGATCCCTGCGTTGATTTCATCTCAGTCAAGACAGGCGATTGATGTTTTTGAAGGGAGACGGCCGCATAATGGGATTTGAAAGAAAGTTTGCAATACTGCATCTTGGGATTTGTTGTGTTTACAAAATACACATGGTCATGGGAAAACATGTGTTGATTATAACATCTTCGAATTGGGAATGCAGCGTGTGTACTTGACAGACCTGCAGTACTGCGCGATTCCTTAAAGTAAGTTCAAATAGTATACAAACAATTCCCAATAAGTTTAAAAAAACTTTCAATAGTTACCTGCCCTCCATTTAACAGGATATGTTCTATTTTAATTTAACATTTTATTGTTGACAAAAAACATAACTGCCAATGCGCAGCGTTATCTCTGAGCATGTGACTTCAGAGAACGTGCCAGTAGTTGGTTAATTGACATAATTTACTCGTCATTTTTCCCATGTGAACTTTGAGGTTTTAAAACTCAATAAATTTTATGTTTACCTCCAATCTAATTTACAACGTGCCGTACCCAGATGATTTTGTGTCAAAGGTAATTTATAATACTTTTACACCATATACTGTCAGGTAACTTGCAATACCTCTTTGGTCGAATATGAGTGAGCATGGGGCTGTGACTGGTTCATTAAATTTGCTTAACGATTCTTGAATTGCATGTGTGGATTTTTACGTAAGACTTTTTAATTTTTCATATTCCATCTGCTGGTGGTTCTGTAGATATTGTTTAAGATACAAGAAATTTGCTACCACTATTTGTGGGGGGAGGGGGGATTTGTTGTCAGTCCTCTCAAAGTAAGCATAAATGGCACAGCATTTACCTTTGCCCGACATTTAAGCCTTTGGCGTGCAGAAAGCAAGTGATTGAGTGGTCATAAACTTAACCAATTCTGGGAAATTTGTTGAAACTGAAAGTCTCAGTTTTTTGTTAAGGCGGCGATTCGGTTTCGGTTTAAAAAAAAAAAACGAAAAACCGATAAACCGCCCAGCCCTAATCTAGACATAATTTGGTGTCATCCTACCAAGCTACAATGAAATCCCTTCATAATTATGACCTGTAGACTGTTCTAAAGGTTTTCAGGCTTTGGGCCCCTGTAGCCGTCACAGTTGCCCAATCGTGTCCAAAAGGGGATCTTCTCATCTAGACATTATATGAAGTCAACCTACCAAGTTACAATGAAATCCCTTCATAAATATGACATGTAGACTGTGCTAAAGGTTTTTGGGCTTCAGGCTTGGGCAGCCATCATGGTGGAATGATCGCAACCAAAGGGGACAATCTCATCTGGGCATCATCTGGAGTGATCCTAAGAAGTTACAATGAAATCCCTTCATAAATATGACCTGTAGACTGTGCTCAAGGTTTTCGGGCTTCGGGCACCTGTAGCCATCACAGTTGACCAATCATGACCAAAAGGGGATGTCATCATCTAGGCATTATATGGAGTCAACCGAACAGGTTACAATGAAATCCTTCCATAAATATGACCTTTTGCCTATGCTAAAGGTTTTTGGGCTCGGGCACCCATCAAGGCTGAATGATCGTGATCAAAATGGGATGTTCTCATCTAGACATTATTTGGAGTCATCCTGCCAAGTTACAATGAAATTCCTTCATACATATGACCTGTAGACTGTGCTAAAGGTTTTTGGACTTTGGGCCCCTGTAGCCGTCACAGTTGCCCAATCATGCCCAAAAGGGGACTTTCTCATCTAGACATTATATGAAGTCAACCCACCAAGTTACAATGAAATTCCTCAATAAATATGACCTGTAGACTATGCTAAAGGTTTTCAGGATTTTTTTATTTTATTTTTATTTTTTTTTTTATTTAATCTTATTTGTTTTACAAGGATTGGCGAACAAGTTATGCAACTTATATTAACGCCTCTCCTTGGCCCAATGGCGTAGGTGTGTGGGATGACCTTCATAGCGGCAACTTCGTGGCCTAGCTCTTCTCGAATACTACGAAAGGATCTTTAGCCTGCACGGAGTGTATCTCTCTCCGCACAGAGGACAGCCATTTTACGTCCCCACCCGATAGGATGGTATGCTATGACAGCATCAGCCCCACAATTGATGCTGGCAGAGAGTGTTCGGACACCTCGAGAACTTTCCTCGACCGGGGATCGATCCCGGGACCTCTGGCATGAGAGACCAGCGCACTTATCCACTCGGCCACCACTCTCTTTGGGTTTTGGGCTCGGGCAGTCGTCACGGTTGGCAGATCATGCCCAAATGGGGAAATTCTTATCTAGACAACATAAGGAGTCATCCTACCAAGTTACAATGAAATCCCTCCATACTAAACATGACCTGAAGACTGTGCTAAAAGTTTTTGGGTTTCAGGCTTGGGCAGCCATAACGGTTGACAGATCATGCCCAAAAGGGGACGTTCTCATCTTGGCATTATACAGAGGCATCCTACCAAGTTACAATGAAACCCCTTCATAAATACGACCTGTAGACTGTGCTAATGGTTTTCGGGTTTTGGGCTCGGGCAGCCACACCGGTTGACTGATCGTGACCAAAAGGGGCCGTTCTCATCTAGATATGACCCCAAACCTGCATATGAAATTTTGTGATGATCAGACAAGAACTCCAGGGTGTAGCCTGTGCTAAAGGAAAACGTGAACAGACTCACAGACTCGCAGACTAACAGACTTCCGCTTATCTTAACTTTGTCAAGTTAAGCTAAAAAGTAAGATCATCTCACAGTGTATTCCTATAGCAAATTTCGTAAAAATCTGACTTTTTCAAGTTTAAACATTCACAAAGTATTATCAGACAATCACCAAGTTTTCAACACCAGGGGCATAATTTCTATGAAAACTGTGTAAATTTGGTGAAAATCAAACTTGAACAAGTTCTTCTCACAATGTATACTTGTAGCAAGTTTTGCACAAAAATGATTAGATTTGTTCAAGTTATTGCATTCACAATGTCATTATCAGATAAACACCAAGTTCCTATAAAAAGTGGTATAACTCCTACAAAAGTCGACAAAATTCGATGAATACTAAACTTGACCGAGATCTTCTCTAAATGTATGCCTATAGCAAGTTTTGTGAAAACATGATTACATTTGTTTAGTTTATGGCATTCACAAAGTCATTATCACACAAATACCAAATTTCAAACAAAAGGGGCATAACTCCTACAAAAGCCAAATTTGGGGGAATATCAAAATCGAACCAGATTTTCTCACAATGTATGCCTTTAACATGCTTCATGAAAATCCAATTACATGTATTCCGGTTATCACATTCACAAAGTCATTATTATACAAACACTGAACGTCAAACAAAATGGGGCATTACTCCTAAAAAGCCAAGGAACTTTGGGGAAAACTGAACCTGACAAAATATTCTCACAATGTATGCCTATAGAAAGTTTCATGAAAACCTGATTACAATTATTCAAGTTATCAGATTCACAAAGTCATTATCAGATAAACACGATGAATCTCAAACAAAAAGGAGCATAACACTTACAAAAACCATGGAAGTACAGGGAATATAATATCAAACTTCAAGACCTTCTCAAAATGTAGGTTTATAGTAAGTTTCATGAAAATTTGATTACATTTATTAAAGTTATCATGTTCGCAAAATCATTATAAGACAAATACCAAATTTCCATCAAAAAGGGGCATAACTCCTACAAAAGCTCACAAAATCCGAGAGAGATCTTCTCACAATGTATGCCTATAGCATGTTTCATGGGAGCGCAGTGGCTCAGTGGTTATGGCATTGAACTTCCAACCATAAGGTCCATGGTTCGTCACCCCCACCCCCCATGATCAGGTATTAAAGTTTGGGAGGCATGTATTTTAATAAAATGATCAGTTGTTAGAAGTATCTGCAACTTTAAATAGCAATGCTGAATTGAAAGAAATGCTGTAAAAAAAATTTGCTGAGAAGCAATGATCACAGGCAGTATTACAGTTTGTATGTCAAGTTGTCAGTGTATTGAATTGTCAATGCCAGTGGATTATTTCCAACCAATTGTCAACCAATCAACCAACCACCCAACCCCTAATGTACCCAACACTTGAATCAGGCCCTATTTCTTTAAAAATGGAAGTACCAAGTTTACAATTTGCCATTTTTCGTTTTTTCTGTCGTCACTTTTTTATTTCTTTCTCTGACATATTTGCAGCATCTACTGCTATATGTCGCTTACAAAGTTTACATTTGCACGTTTCCTTATCAATTCAATCCAAATATGTCACCGACAGGCTTTTAGATTTACAATCCACCTTGATGAGTTGACTTTCTGTCAATTTCGCAGAAAAATATAAATAACGAAATGATCTATATTTTGATTTGGTTTTGGTATGGTTTTTGGTAACCCCATAATACCAAAACCGTATAGACAAACCGGTATACCACACAGCACTAGCTGCACCTGTCACTTTTGCAGAGATGTTTTATCATCATCATAGTTTTCTGTTATAAATGAACCTTAGCATTTCCATTTTTATTGTTTTCAAATACATTGTACTGTTATCAGATTTGCAGATACAACTGTAACCGTGAACTGTAGTAAGAATTGAAAGCTCCTTGAAACAGTCAAGATTAGGGTGTTGCAAAGCTTTGATTTGATATTCACATGAGCGATCGGCTTCAGAATCAATACAGAATCAGACTGCCAATCTGCATATTTTCAAATTAGTGGGTGGCCATGTGGGGAGGGAGGGGGGGGGAGTTATAGGGGACAGGGGTGGGGTTATAGGAGTCAAATGTTTTATTTACATGTTGGAAATTTTTTTTTTAAAAATTGCCTAAATGACACGGGTGGAAGGGGGGGGGGGGGGGGGGCAGGGCAATGCAGAGTTATCAGTCAGAAACCAAAAATCTTAATATAAAGTCAAATTCTAAGTTGAAAAAGGGGAATAACTCATGTAAAAATACTTGGACGGAACCCATATTCGAACTTGGCCTGTATTACTAGCTGGGGAATACACGTACCAACTTTGATTGAGATCAAATAATCCAAACTGGAGTTACTGGTCAGAAATCAAAAATCTTAATAGAAGGTCAAATTCTAAGTTGAAAAAGGGGCATAACCCATGTAAAGTTAATTGGACGGAACCCATATTTGACCTGTTTTATACTTGCTGGAGAATACACATTCCAACTTTGGTTGATAATCAAATAATCCAAACTGGAGTTATCTGTTGGAAACCAATTGTTTACGAACAGACAGACAGAAAGACAGATGGACAGACCATTTACATAATATGACCGTTTTTACAAACGGACGTATAAAAATTGAAATTTTCAAAGTAGAAAAAGGGGCATAACTCTGGCAAAAAATGTCGGACTAACCCCCAATTTGAACTTGATCTGTGTTTTATGTTGAGACATACACATACCAAATGTTATTTGATTCAGTCAACAACAATTAAAGTTATCATCAGGAAACCAAAAAATATGAATTTTTGAAGTCGAACAAGGGGCATAACTCTGGCTAAACTTTTTGGACCGCACCCCGATTCGACCTTGACCTGTACTTTATGTTGACAAACCTACATACAAAATTTCATTTGGATTGGCCAACTACAACTAAAGTTATCATCGGAAAACCGTAAACTAGAGGCTCTAAAGAGCCTGTAATCACTCACCTGGAACTACATATAAAAATGTGATTTCCCATAGGCTTTCTTTCCATGGTAACTATGAGTTGCAATTGTGGCCATGTTTGCAACATTACATCAACATTACATGAGGATCATTGGTGGGTGTCCCAGACCTTAATCATGTGAAGTTTCAAAGCATTTGATTTTGTAGTTTCAGAGGGGAAGATTTTTAAAAAATCCATCAATCAGAATCAGAGAATGTCTCTGGTGGCCATATTTTCCAACCAAAGGGAACAAAAAGAGGATCATTTGTAAAGGGCCTCCTATAGACCATTCCTGCGAAGTTTGGTTCACATCGGCTCAGCAGTTCCAGAGAAGATGAAAATGTGATTTCCCATGGGGTTTCTATAGTAACTATAAGCTGCAATTGTGGCCATGTTTGCAACACGATCAACATTAAATGAGGATCATTGGTAGAGGGTGTCCCAGTCATCAACCATGCAAAGTTTCAAAACATTTGACCTTGTGGTTTCAGAGGAGAAGATTTTTCAAAATCCACCAATCAGAATCAAAAAATGCTTCTGTCAGCCATGTTTTTCAATGCACGGTAATAAAATGAGGAGCGTTTGTAGAGGACCTGCCATGTTTAGTTCACATCAGCTCAGTAGTTCCAGAGAAGATGAAAATGTGATTTCCCATAGGGTTTCTATAGTAACTATACGCCACAGTTGCAGCCATGTTTGCAACCCGATCAAGATTAAATGAGGATCGTTGGTAGAGGGTGTCTCAGTCATCAACGATACAAAGTTTCCAAACACTTAGCCGTGTGGTTCCGAGGAGAAGATTTTTTTCAAAGTCCACCAATCAGAATCAGAAAATGCTTCTGGCAGCCATGTTTTTCGATGCACGGTAACAAAAAATGAGGAGCATTTGTAGAAGACCACCCATAGACTATTCCTGCCAGGTTTTGTTCACGTCAGCTCCGAAGTTCCAGAGAAGAAGATGAAAATGTGATTTCCCATAGAGTTTCTATAGTAACTATAAGCTGCAATTGTGGCCATGTTTACAACTCAATCAACATTAAATGAGGATCGTTGGTAGAGGGGTTCCCAGTCATCATTTATGTGAAGTATCAAAACAATTGGCCTGGCAGTTTCAGAGAAGATTTTTAAAAATCCACCAACAAGAATCAAAGAATGCCTCTGGCGGCCATGTTTTTCAACCCACGGGAACAAAATGAAGACCAGCTGTAGAGGACCTCCCATAGACTATTCCTGCCAAGTTTGGTTCATGTCGGCTCAGTAGATCCAGAGAAGAAGATGAAAATGTGATTTCCATAGGGTTTCTATAGTAAGTATAAGCCGCAACTGAAGCCATGTTTGCAACCTGATCAACATTAAATGAGGATCGTTGGTAGAGGGGGTCCCAGTCAACAACCATGCAAAGTTTCAAAACATTTGGCCCTGTGGTTTCAGAGAACATTTTTCAAAATCCACCAATCAGAATCAAAGAATGCCTCTAGAGGCCATGTTTTCAAATCCATGGGAACCAAATGGGGATCGTTTGTAGAGGACATCCCATAGACTGTCCCTGTCAGGTTTAGTTCACGTTGGCTCAGTAGTTCCAGGGAAGAAGATGAAAATGTGATTTCTCATAGGGTTTCTATAGTAACTGTAAGCTGCAATCGTGGCCATGTTTGTAATCCGGTCAACATTAAATGAGGATCGTTGGTAGAGGGGGTCCCAGTCATCATTTATGTGGAGTGTCAAAACATTTGGCCTGGCTGTTTCAGAGGAGAAGAGTTTTGAAACTCCACCAACCAGAATCAAAGAATGCCTCTGGAAGCCATGTTTTTCATCGGCAGGAAACAAAATGAGGATCGATTGTAGAGGACCTTCCATAGACCATTCCTGCCAAGTTTGGTTCACACCGGCTCAGCGGTTACAGAGAAGAAGATGAAAATGCAAAAAGTTTACAGACGCCGGACTACGACGGATGCCAAGTGATGTGAAAAGCTCATATGGCCTTTTAGGCCAGGAAAGCTAAAATGAATTTTTGAAGTCGAAAAAGGGGCATAACTCTGGCAAGAATTGTTGGACAGCACCCCGACTCGAACTTGACATGCATTTAATGTTGATACACCTACATACCAAATAACATTTGATTTGGCAAACTATAACTAAAGTTATCATTGGGAAACCAATGTGGGACGGATGGATGAACAGACGAACGCATGCACGGACGAACACCGGCTATTTTAATAGTGACAATAGGGGACAATCGATAGTACCAGTCCTGAGGCTTTTGATTTGGAATGAGACAATCCCCTTCAGATCATAAGTGTTGAGCTTCTTCAAATAGTCTAGATGAATGCATATGGCACTCTCTCACAGATTTCTTTCCTCAAGTGTACTCTTGTGATTTTTTTAAAACTCCCTTAGTGGTTCTTCTGTTTTGACTGGCAGGCCATAAACCGTATTAAAATTGCATGCTTCAGAAAACATGACCAAACAATCAGCGAAATATGGCAAAATTTTGCAAATTATTTTAAACACTACATGAGGCCCCAGAGAGAAGATCTTCTGTTTCTGCGGCTATGTTTTGTAAAATCGCATGTCGGGGGAGGTTTTTTATTTTATTTTTTATTTTTGTAATTGTCTCTTTGCTATCAGAAGTTCATGTTCTTGGTTTGTTTTATGTTTTAGGCCTCATAATCTGTAGAATAGCATGGGTGGTGGTGTATTTTGTCCCTTGAGTGCAAGTAGGCTTTGCAATGCTAAATCATTACAAAGCCTTGTTGCACTCAAGAGACAAATTTATCAGTTTTATTAACTTGGATAAAATATCAGACATAAACCATTTAATTTTTATTTTTCTTAAGTTTGCATTGGCTTTAAAACGAAAGCATGCAGCAGCCAAAAGAACAGTGCAGAGTGCCTGCGAAACAGATTTTTAACTTTTTTAGACCTAATCTGGATGCAATTACCATTCTTTGAGAACAGACTCCACCATTGTAATTTGGGTAGAATTTAAAGGCCTGTATGGATAGCATAATTGTACATGCATATAATACTTGTATTACTGGTATACAAACCTTTTGGTCCTTTCCAAGTCATCATTTAACTGTTCCAACTCTCGTATATATTTAGAATACTCATCCCTCACAGAATTTGATGCCACTAAGTCATCTTCCAAGTCTGATATTCTTTTATGAGTTGATCTCTGAATATTTTCTAATTTTTCCTTGAATAACAAAATAATGTGCTGAAAATTAATTGCCGTACAAAATCGACAAATATCTACTACACATGAAAATGTCAAAACATACACAGCACCAGTGAAAATAAGTAGCTGGAAAACTGCAAGATATTTTCACTATATTTTCCTTCACTGATAATACCCTTCTCAGCCACTGACTTTGTTTTGTTTATTTCTTTTTCTAAGGGTGTGGTGGAGAGAGTGGTGTTGGGTGGGGTGCTGTCCATAAATTATGTTCAAAGATTGACAGTATCAGCTGTGGCAGTGCTATAGGCACTTGGGCAGCATTTGCCCCTCCCCTTAAAAAGGCAAACCTGCCTCTATGATGGAGAACTTGTCCCACACTTGCAACACCCCAAATAAATATTGGGTGATAGACTTGATTTTTTATTTTTTTTTTTTGGAAAATAAATTATTGTTAAAGATTAATATTATCTGCAGTGGTAGTGCTTTTGGGCATCCTGAGCAGAATTTGCCTCTCTTCACAAATAGGTTTTGCCTCACCCAACACACACAGACCAAACCTGCCCCGCTGAAAGAGAACCTGTCCCACCCTATTCCCAAATAAATATCTGGTGCCACACTGATTATCTGCGAAGAGAAAATGAGCCAAGGTTTCTAACAGTTATCCCAATAGTTTGCTTTTGGACTTGCAGCTGTATTAGAAAAAAATGCATTGAAATCAAAACAGAAATAATCTATAGATCAGAGATTACTGATTTGCTAGCTCAATGAATTCCATTCTGAAACCCGAAATATACAGTATGGTTACCGTGGACTTATTTCAATTTCCACGGGTGCAATAATATTTGATTCCAAAAACTAATTATAGCAATTATTAATAAATATAGCATGGCTTTGAGTTGACTATGCCAAAATAGTGGTCCTCGAGGAGAGGGTAGTCCCGATGCATAGCGGAGGGACTATTCTCTCCTCGAGGACCACTATTTTGGCATAGTCAACGAAATGTCATGCTATATTTATTATATTAGATGTGTGTGTGTGTGTGTGTGTGTGTGTGTGTGTGTGTGTGTGTGTGTGTGTGTGTGTGTGTGTGTGTGTGTGTGTGTGTGTGTGGGGGGGGGGGGGGGGGGGTTCTTCATCGGTCATATATGCAAGATAATATTCTTATTCACAGCCAAAGAGAAAAGAAAATGGTTCAGGGTTTAAACAGCAGGTAAACTAATTAATTCTGCCACTCATAGTTCTGGGATAAAGAGGTAGAGAACAAAAACCCCAAGAAACACAATACCATTATTCCATTAACCCCCTACAAAAGTGTTCGGGTGTTAATTCACGTAAGTTTTGACGCCCACGTCGACAGAAATACAATATTATTTCAAAAAAAAAACTTTCGAAACAAGTCCAGCTGGGACACAAGTATCAAAAGCTTTGCTGTTATAAAGTAATTGTAAATCATTTTCATTTATGGGGGACTTATAAGTTACATGCCCCTTCCCTTCGCTGCGACTTTTCTTCAACATGGCCTTGAAGGCCTTCTTAGCATCTGAGAATTTTTCATTTGTATTAATGTATATTTTTCTGTTATCTTTCAGGTAGCGGTTAATGCCCTGTCGGATCACAAGTAAACTTGACTTTGTATAAAGTTCACCAGTTTTTGTGCGGACATTCACAAAAAAATTGAGAAGAAGATCATTCAGATCATCGAGCGACATTTCTAGCAAGTCAGACTGAATCCCTTTTTTCAGTTGCAAAAGAATGAAGCACAGTCAAAGCAAATTTTGTTGTTTCTTTAGTTTTTTTCGAGCCCAAATTTTCATCCACAAACATCTCAGCATCATCTTCACCAAATCTTTTGCTGTGGGTGGCCGTGGTAGATATATTTTGGCCCAAAAAAACACTAAACCGCGATAAAATTACTTCAAATTTGTGAACAAGTAGAGCAGACGATACAAATATTGTGAGAAATATAAGTAAGAAAATTTGTTCCGGGTACGAAATTAAGCAAGACCGCTAATTTAGAGATGAACTACGAGAGATAAAAAGACACGCTTTGCACAAGAATTGGAAAAAGGGAAAGTGTGAACTCATTCCTGGTAAATAACGAGAAAAAAACGGTTCAAGTTGATGTATTTATTGACTCACCAAACATGAATTAAAAACATATCGGTTGAATAATGCCCACTGCTTCACGAGCTGCCTGCCTCGCATTTCGTAAATAAGAGAGTCAAGGTCACTGCTGATTTCTCGAGAATCTAAAACAGGCAACGCAGATTTCTGTCGAATAATTCTACCTGAAATCCGGCTACGGTAAAAATAAAACCTTTGGTGAAAAATACGATACACATATTTTTATTTCTCCAAACTAAATGTAATAATGTATATGGGACGAGATGTCTTGTAAAGTATTTACGCTTCAATGGAATTTTCTAAGCAAATTCGAATGTTACTATTTATAACCGTGCACTATTACCGTGCACTACTCTTTTCCAAAATGATAGGTCTGTGCGATTTCTCTGACGAACTATCGGAAAATAGGGTGTTTCTGTTCAACCAATCAGAATGCGGGAAAGTCACGTGACATCTAATATTCATCAATAGTGTTCAACTGATGATCGGAACCGGCCACCACAATCGGCTGATTGTGGGCAACTGGATGACAATGGCAAGAGCTCCTGGAACAAAGGTTCAACCGATTGTTGCCAAGCATTTTGTGGTGATTCATAAACCGCATTTCATCATCTTCTGCAATTATTCAAATGTTAATGTAAAATGATGTCAATGATACCATTCAGTTGAAAAGTTGAAAAACCCCCACAATGTGTATTCTTAATCTCTTCAGATGCACCTTTACAGGATATACAAGTTAAACGACATGTAAGGCTTACAATTGACCGTACTTGCAGCAATCACCAGTTCATACTGGAAAAGTGAAGGTTCCTCTCCATTGACTCAGGTCGCAGTAAAAATGACCAGTTATGCGCAATTGGGTGGTACATGTGGCTCTAAGAGCCACGTTTACCACCCAAGTGTGCACAACTGTTAATTTTACTGGACCTAAGTCAACGGAGTATAACACTGTGAAATATGTTCAATTTAATGTAGTTCTTTCGAGTCTCATCTTATCTAGTAGTGAATGGAATGTAAACCCTGTAAAATATGTTCAATTTAATGTAGTTCTTTTTTAATGTAGAGCCTCGACTTGTCTAGTAGTGCCCGGTATTATAATTGGAATAGGCATCAGAATCGGGCGATTGTGACTTAATTGATGAAGCACCAGATACAACCCAGTACTTCATTAATTAAAATTTTGATGATGATGATTTATTATTACCTGGTAAATGCATGCATGGACATCACTGCATATGTGTGGATTACCGCCAGTCCACGAAGGCTGTACTGTACAAGCAACAAAATCGTAATTTTCACTTCTGCACCACCAAAGTCCTGCTGAGGAGATCTAGTATGATGTGACAAGCCCCAAACTATAGTTTCCTCCCGAAAAAGTCCCTGGGGGCCATTGGTTTGAATGAAATGATTCTACTTCTGCTGAAGAGTTTTAAAATGACAAAACAAAGACTTTTTATACCACGATTGTAGTGTGTATTCAATGTTACCTGATACAATACAGGTGTTCAGAAATGTGCTAAACACATCACATGTGGAATCTGGTCTACGTGTAAAAATGCATTAGATTGGTCATTATGCACCTGACTGATGTTATGAGGTGAATGAAATGCTTCAACAAAAAACAGTCACAAGCAAGGATGTCCAGAACAGTAGCCATGGACTGGTCGTAATCCGCATGTGGGTAGTGATAGCCATGCATGCATTTATCAGGTAACACAAATCATCATCAGCAAAATTTTAATTATTAATGAAGCACCAGCTTGTAGCCGGTGCTTCATTAATTACATTTTTGATGATTAGTCCTATAATTAGTGTTTGGAATCCAATATTACTGCGTCTGTGGAAATACTGCCCATCCGTGGAAAGTGGCCAAACCATGAAGGCTGTACTGTACATGTACAGTTAAAACTAGAAGTCCTGTCATGAAATGCACACAAATAGCATGTCGATCTACATGTTAATCTATATGTTATGACCATAGTAAGGCTATCAAATTCTGAACATATGGCCTGTGCACAAGCAATGTTTCAGCCAATGGGCCTCCGGGTAACTCGGAGGTCCATTGGCAGAAACATTGCCTGTGTTTGCTATGAGTAACCAGGAGAACCTGCCGTGCTTTAGATGCCATTCGATATGGCAATTGCGCGCAATTTCTATGTGCAATTCAGCCTAGATAAGCGCACAGTTCATGACAGGACTTCTAGTTTTAACTGTAAACCAGGGTTTCCGCTAGACCGGCTGCGGGTCCGTCGACCGGACCCATTCCCCCCGCCGATCATACTATGATCAGTCAGAAAAGCTGGTGGTTAAAATGTCGAGTACAATGCTGTATCGTAACGACACTCAGGATCCTTTGTTTCCACGTAATATAGGCATAATTATGTTGTATACTGTGCCTACTATTACTGGCGACAACCTGATACTTTATAACCCCCAGACAAGAGGGGGAAACAAAGTTCAAATCCTAAACGTCGCTTATAAAATTTCGAACTCAAATTGTCGTGTTTGGTCCAAAATCACTGGCTTTTATTTTGAGCGATAAATGATGTAATTGCATGTGCATGACGTCACAACATCCACATCATGGTTCTTTTTGAATATTACCGCGAGCGGTTGTAAACAAAGCTCAGTCACTGTCAGGATTCGTGGATTTTGTGTTGTTTTGGGTTTGTATTTTTATTGGGTTTGTATTTTTATGAAACCTCCGACCAGATGTAGTATTGTGTGTCCTGTGAGAATTGTAGGAGGAAAAAATGTTAAAAAATTTATAGTAATTTATATATTTTTTATACTTACCAATGACCCAGACTTAGCTTAGCTGGTGCTAACTCTAACAAAACCAGGGCCAAACACAAATTTTGCCCCCCAATCCCCAAAATTTGCATCCAAAACAAAAAGAAATCATGCCCTAAAGGACCTCCATACTACGCCTCTACTGCGCATGCGCAGTGACGCAGACGTCCCAAAATTGGCGCCAATTATCATTCTTACTGGCAGTGCCTGGTCAGCGCTATGTACTCACCGGGGAGGCAAGAGTTCCCAACTCCAGGGAGGGCCATCCCCGTCTGGGTCATTGGTAAGTATAAAAAATATATAAATTACTATAAATTTTTTAACATTTTTATACTGTACCAATGACCCAGACTTAGCTGAATAGTAAACAGGCTGGAGGGCCTAGGACATAGAGGAAAATCCAATAAGCTCAACTATATAGTAAAGAGGTAACCCCTTAAGGAGAAAAGGAGTATTAGGCTTTACATGTATCTTTCTTATTTAATATTAAATTAGAAAGATACACTACCCTTAATAATTGAGCACAATAACATTCATGTTCTCTATTAACATCCAGTATAACCCTTATACTAATTATTTTTAAAGCAAGCCAATAAATAAAGTAGTCCAGAGAATTGAGACTCTTTATAGTCATTTAAAAGTGTCCGAGTATTGTATATTAAAGCCCGTTTGACACTTGACATATACAAATGCTTCACACCGAGCTACACTTTAAAAATAAGACATGAATGAATTTTAACATTAATATTACACTTTAAAACCATCCCGGAAGCGACTCAGAAATACTGACTTGGAGGAGGCATTCCCTTGCTTTTCACTATAAAGCAGGTGACCTAAGGGAACACCCCCCCCCCCCCCCACCCTTCCCCTTGCCCTGGGTCAAATAGCCCAGAGCGAAGAGGGCAGCCGGACGGAGTCACTGCCGGAACAGAAAGCCTGCATAACTATAGTTGCAACTGTTTAGTGGACGACATTCTGAGCAACAGATAACGGACCAAAACAATGCAGGTCTCCAGAAATGGACTCAATATTTCTGAGATAAAAATTTGTAAATGTGGATGGCTGAGACCAATAAGCAGCCTTCATTAAATCTGTAATAGCAACACTATTAGCATAAGCCCAGGAAGTAGAAAGAGCTCTTACTTCATGAGCAGAAATCTTAAGCACAGACTGCTGAGAAGATAAATCTTCATAAGCAGTACGGATAGTTAACTGAATCCATCTAGCAATAGAATGGACTGAAATGTCCTTTCTATTAGGCATCAAAGACAGAAAGAAACGTTTCCGTCCCTTTCTGATAAACTGAGATCTCTGTTTATAGATACGTAGTGCTCTAACAGGACAGAGTAAAGGCCTACGCCCGTCTGAAGACGGAAGAGCCTTAATAACAATAGGTTCCGGATATTTATTAGGAGCCTGATTCTTAGCTAAAAAACCCACATTAGTAGTGAAGGTGATAGTGTTCCCAACACTACGATAATGAGAATCATCCACCGATAGTGCATGAAGCTCACTGACTCTTCTTGCAGAAGAGAAAGCTAAGAGAAAAGCTGTCTTATAAGATAAGAATTTGAAATCTACTGTCCCAAGAGGTTCAAATGGCTTTTCCTTCAATTTAAGAAGAACCCAAGCTAAATTCCACTTAGGAATTAATCTAAGAGTTCTGGGTCTATTTATCGAAAAGTTTCTAACCAACTTCGATAAAGAGACATTAGATCCAATTTGTAAACTATCATGATGTGCATAGGTATCAGATAACATAGATCTATAACCCTTTATAGTAACAGGCTGCAGTTTGATTTCGTCAAACAAGTATACTAGAAAGTTTGCAATGTCTGGTATAGAGGGATCGAATATATCTACAGAATGATCCCTACACCAACGACGAAAAACCTTCCACTTAGCCGCATAGTTTAGCGAAGAGGAGGTCCTCCTGCAGTTAGAAATCGCGTCCACTGCTCGTCCTGTAAAGTGCTTGCCATGCAAGAAGGACCGCACAACGGAAAAACGTGAAGGTTGAGACCTTGCGGGTTGTGATGGAGTTGGCGCGATTTCCCCTGCGAAAGAAGATCCTCCCGTGGAGGAAGCTTCCGCGGTAGGTCCCACAACAGACACCTGAGTAGATTTATCCACGGTCTCTGTGGCGACAGAGATGCTACCAACAGAATCTTGCATTGAGATTGTTTTATCTTTAGCAATACTTGTTGAATTAACGGCGCTGGAGGATACGCATATCCTATCATTCCGTCCCAAGGAATCGACAGAGCGTCTACTGCAAATGCTCTTGGATCCGGACACGGAGACACATACGTCTGCAACTGATTGTTGAGATGTGTCGCAAATAAGTCTATCATTGGCCGTTCCCATTGGTAGCAAATCTGATTGAATACTTGTTTGTTGAGAGTCCACTCCGACGGCAACAAGCGACCCTTTCGTGAAAGGGAGTCTGCTAGCACATTCAGACGACCCGGTATGTGACGGACCGAAAGAAGAACGTGATGTTCTAGCGCAAACAGAAGGATTCTTTCCGTTAGATTGAACAACGGAACTGAATGAGTGCCTCCCTGATTCCGTATATACGCCACTACTGTCGTATTGTCGGATAGGATTTGGACATGAGCATCGTGAATAATGTCCATCCAGTGACGTAACGCAAGCCAAATTGACATCATTTCCTTGATGTTTATGTGCTTGCACAGGAATTGCGGATCCCAAAGACCCTGGCATCTCGAATCCGTTGGGATTAATGATGCACCCCAACCTGTTTGACTGGCATCCGTCATAACGGTAAAACTCGGATCCGGCAACTGCAGCGGAACTCCCTGAGTTAACCACTGAATGTTTACCCAAGTCTGAATCTCTTGTTTCACTTGATCTGACAAGAGAACGTCTACATCGAGCGAATGAATTTTCACACTCCAATTCTGAGTCAAGAAAATTTGAAGAGGACGTGTGCGTAACCGCCCCATCGGAATGAGATCCGCGGCGGCTCCGCACAGACCTATCAGTCTCATAAATTCTCTCGCCGTGACTTTGTCTGCGTGCAGACAATAGCGAGCGTAACAACTGACTAATTTCGCTCTGGTTAACGGCAGACGAACGAGATTGTTGTGCGTCTCGAAGCTCATTCCCAGATGAGTGAATGACTTGGACGGCACCAGATCTGACTTCTCCTCGTTTACTATAAAACCGAGACGTCGGAGCAATAGAAGAAGATTCTGAACATCGTTCTGAAGCGTTAACTCGTTGCCGTACCTCTGAAGAATGTCGTCCAGGTAGGCCGACGTTACCGCAGACGAATGAGCTCGGAAGTAGATCATTACCGAGTTCATTACCCGAGTGAAAGCCCAGGGTGCTAGATTCAATCCGAAGCACATCGCCCGGAATTGATACACCACTCCTAGGACTGCGAAGCGTAGATACTTTCGGAATGTTGGATGTACCATGACGTGAAAGTACGAATCTTTGAGATCTATGCTCGTTGCATAATCGTTCACCCGAATACTCGCTCTGACCGATCGAATCGTCTCCATATAAAACTTCGGAGCGACGATCAGCTTGTTTATCCAGCTCAAATCTATGACTGGATGGAACGAGCCGTCTGGTTTCGGAACCAGAAACAGATGGCTGTAGAATCCCGGAGATTCCTGGTTTTCTACGACCTCTACCGCGTTCTTCATTAAAAGAGACTGCACCTCTGATAACAGAGCGTCTCTTTTCTGCGGATTTGACGGAAGATGAGTCCACTTTGGACTTCGAGTTAATGGAGGCTTTCGTTTGAAGGATATCTTTAGACCTTCCGAAGTCACTCCTCTCACCCAAGGGTCGTCCGTAATCGACGCCCATTCTTGTGAAAAGCTCGACAACCTTCCGCCAACCGGAACGCGATAGAGGTTTAAGCCATCACCTCCTGGACCTGCGAGGCCTGCGGTAGGAGAAACCACGTCTTCCACGACCCGCACCTCGCCCCGTCGACCTCGGGGCGTCCGACCGATTGTCCCGGCCTGAAGGACGTCCCGAACGAGAGTCGCTATCCTGACGGTCTCTCGAATAAGACCAAGAGGACGCACCGGAACCTCTATAGGAACCTCTCTTGGGCGCATTAGACCCAGAAGTGCCTGTCTTATTCATGTCTGCTGTATCCGACTTCTTAGGAGCAGATTTGAACAACAGAGAATCCTTAGCTTTCTTTGTAATTTTATCATAAATAGCGGAAAGCTTGCCGTCAAAGAGAAGTTCTCCTGAGACCGAAGCGACTCTAAGAGAGTTCTTCACCTTAGAATCCACTAGTGTGGATGTAGCTAGGGCTGCGTCACGTCTAACCAACTCCAGATTTGCCACTGAAAGGGCGGAGTTACACGTGGAATAAGCTACTGCCCTTGAAAAAAGTCTTAAAGAGGATTGTATATCCTGAAACTCTTTCCCCTGAAGGCGCAGTGATAACGCCTTAGTAAGGTGATCTGCGTAAGATAAGGCATCTAAATTGGCTCTGTTAGACGCAATAGCTGTTTCCAACACCGCGGTTGGAATAGAAGCTGACGACGGTAATGATAGCTCTAAGTCTTCCGCCTCGTCGTCCATACGCAGACGAACTCTCGGTATACCCTGTCCTGCCGTATCGTATTTATTCCTTGCATTAATGAAAGGCAGGTTGAGAGTATTAGCGGACAAGAAACCTGCTTTCCCCGTCCTGGAAGCAAGTTTAAATATAGCGTCGTTCA
This sequence comes from Pictodentalium vernedei, assembly GCA_031216915.1. Lineage (NCBI taxonomy): Eukaryota > Metazoa > Mollusca > Scaphopoda > Dentaliida > Dentaliidae > Pictodentalium > Pictodentalium vernedei. Next base: position 386,583,374 of record CM062297.1, read on the forward strand.
ATAATTCAAATGTTCTTGCAACATTATTGGACTGCGACGGAAACTCGGGAGCGATGTCCCTGAACCGCTCAAAAAATTCAGAGTCCAATGACGCTATAATTCTCTTGTCCGGAAGCGCAGCAGTCTGGCCCGACGGAACAACTTGAGGGAGAAAGTGCCGGATGAAGTCCACGGCAGCTTTATGTTGTTCCGAAAGGGATAGCTCCAAGTCATCCGTATCCCTTTCACCATCCGGTCGGACCTCATGATGTTCCCGGTCGTCCGCCCCCCCGATGCTTCGGCGGAGCGTACCGACCCAGCACCGTCGGATAATTCTCGATCCGACACCGTTTCTGTGGGATGCTGCGATAAGCTGTGCTATCTGCACAAGAACGTCCGGCGTCGAGACCTGCGGAGGCGCAGTCTTTCGCTGCTTCGCCGAGGGCAGCTCCGCATCAGATGGCTCCCGCATACTTTTCCTATGCGAACGTCCGGAGTCCATCGGTCTCGAATCCCTGGCTGCCGGATGGTGTGACCTGGTCGCCGAAGAATCCTTGATCGGCGAAGCTGGTAATATATCGGCGGTCACGCAGCCAAGGTGCGGTCGTGTGCGCTGACGAGAAGAGGAAGCCTTAACAGTTCTGTGGACTGCTTATACAACGGAGCGTCCCGAGCGACGGACGTATGCTCCGCTAAAGACACATTTTGTACCACAACATCTGGTCCCAGATGTTGTTGTACGAGAGAGGGGCCTCTCTCGCTCGCGGCCCGGCTGGACCTGGACGAGCTAGGAACCGGACTCAAAGGCTTCCTCCGTTCTCGCTTACTATCCGCCGTCACTGGGTGTGCATCTATTATGTTTATAGTGCTCGCATCACCCAAAATTTCCTCTTGGACCGCATCGGACGAACCCGGCTGCCGAACCATTCGGTGAATGGACGCTACACCGGGCGAGCTAGCGGACGACATTTGTCTAATCTCCATGAGCACTTTTGCCGCTAGCTCTGAATTCATTTGTGACGACGGACGCACACTTGTAGAAGATAACATGGAAACATCACCCTGTTCTGGTTCCTCTGAAATAGAAACTGAGAGAGTAGAGTGACCTTGCGGAGAAAGAGCCGGCATCGCTCTTTCTCCAGAAACAACATATCGTGACACACGTTTCCAATGTTTCTCATCCCAATATTCACATATAGGACAGGGATTAATGCGAGAACACTGACTACAATTAATACAATGATCATGAAAGTCAGAGGAAGATTTCTTCCTATTACAATTTGAACAACGTCCCTTCATTGTGAAAGAACAACAATAAGTCCTAGTTACTCGCAAAAACCCCTGACACAAAGATACATAATAACATGATCCATTAATAAATGAAAAAACAATTGCAAAACAAAATAATTTTGAAAAAATATTTTTTCAGCGAAGCCCAAGTTGCTGAAAAGTAACGTTGAGCCCCGATGGATCCGATGGCAAAGTGTGGTCAAAAATTTTAAATTTATATTAAATAATTAATGAGACACGGATAATATAAATGTATCTTATAGTGAGATAAACTACAGCAAAGGCAAACAGCCCCCCTCAAAAAAGGCTGTTGCCAATGAAAACAAACAGTGTAAAAACACCAGAAAACATGACTGCAGGCACTGAAAAAACTGGCCTGGAATCAGTCATCAATTACACTCTATCTGATGCAAAACAGAGACTCCCACGGGAGAATCTGCAGAACATCAGATGGAAGATGCAGAACACAAACGTTATACACCCATGGGTGAAAACGTAACTATGGGGAAAATAACAGAAAACATTCTGTAACCAAGCAACTCTCCCAGGAAATTTTAGAAATGAAATTTCTCAAAAATATGCCAAAAGCATGGGAGAATTGCAAGGGGGGACTTTAGAAGGCTAGGGGAGAGGAAACACTGAATAAGCAGTGCAACAATTAGCAAGAATGACAACAAGAGGCCCATGCCTCGAAAATAGGCAACTTAACATAATTTCATCAAAAAAATTTTAAGTACAGGCCTGATTATTTTTTTGTCACTTCTTTTTCCTCTCCTCCTTCTATCCTCCTTAGAATCACATTTTCTCCAAAAATTACGTGTCTGGCATCCTTTAAACTGAGATTTACAAGCACAAAGATCAGTGAGATGTTGACTGATGAAGGGCCAAACACAGAACGATAATTGGCGCCAATTTCGGGACGTCTGCGTCACTGCGCATGCGCAGTAGAGGCGTAGTATAGAGGTCCTTTAGGACATGATTTCTTTTTGTTTTGGATGCAAATTTTGGGGATTGGGGAGCAAAATTTGTGTTTGGCCCTGGTTTTGTTAGAGTTAGCACCAGCTAAGCTAAGTCTGGGTCATTGGTACAGTATAAAAATACATATTTTCCACTTCAATTATTCAGCATTTTAGCGACCAGAATGCCCCCATAGAGCGCCTAAGAATCAAAATTTTCCTGGGGGGAGAGCCCTCCCCCCCCCCCCCCCCAGGCCCCCTATATATGCACGTGCCTACAGATGCCTTCGACATCTTTTCACTTTCTTTAAACTACCGGACCCACAAAATTTCCCCTAGTGGAAACCCTGTGTAAATAGATTGTTGAAGGTGATATTTTCTTTAAAAATATCAGCTTCATTCACATAATTCTTGAAAGTTTAATCGTGGTATAAATACAGAACACAACTCACGTAAAGTACAGGGTACTCAAGTATCAGGATTTCAGACATCAACGGAACCGAAAAATCGTTTCCGTGGTTTAAGAGACACGGAACCCGCCGGCAACGAAATTTAGGTACCGTCTGTGAGCAGCTATGGGAACCTTTTTGAAGTTTTTCCGAATCGAGGGAATTTCATATCAGTCGTAGCTTTTTAGATTTCAGACACGTTTCCCTCCTAGATAAAACTGCCTGCATACATTGATATACTTGTAAGTTATATGTGAAATGATATTGGGACGTTTCGGCCCTGAGACGTTTCGGCCTCCTATATTAACAGTCCGGAGTGAAGGAAATTACCCCCGGCACGATAGATACCAAACAGAGGTTATTGGGATGTTGATTTTTTAATATATATTTATTGTTTTAGATATTATAATGCCAGTAAACCTGTGCATGATACCTTTGTTCAAAAAACTGCTTTTCAGTTTTCAGCATATACTGAACACAGGCACTTGTTATTTTATCATACTTAAAACAATTCTCAGACACAATGAAATTACTTGTGATAATGTTACTGACGAAAAAAACGTCAAGATGATTACAGAATGAGCCAATCACATTCACTTCAGCAAAAGGGTCCCGCACTTTACTCATTCCGAGAATGTTATTGGTTGAAATGTCTAACGTGTGCAAAATTGCAAATGGTACACACGTGTTTTTCCCACTTCAACTTGTTTCTGTATTCGATGTAAACAGCATTTCGTTTCTATCACAGTTATGATTGTTCACCAACGAGCAGCTCTTATGAGCATTTCTTTCAACAACAAATGTTTCAATGTCTTTAGTAACAGATTGAGTGGGTAACGATATTTCGGTTCCGTCAATTTGTGACCACGGTACCGACACGTTACCGGTAACGATCGTTACCGTGAAATCCTGACACTTGGGTACTGGAATCAACGACTCTTGTTGGAGATTGTCCTGTATGTCACTAGCAGGAAATACAGGAAAAACTCCAACTTTGGTCATTGATTCCACTCTCCTATGCGCCACCCTCATGGTATTCGGTCTTGTTATTACTCCTATCAAATACAGGCCCCTCTCTATAGCACACCTAAATTTGAACATAAGAAGCAAGCTTGGAAATAAAGGACTTGTATCGTAACCCATTGGCAGGTTATGCTACAGAGCATGGTGGTAACCTATAAGAAAAAGGGTGTTGTGATCATCTCCATCACACCATCTTCTCTGTTTGGGTGTTGTGATCATCTCCATCACACCATCTTCTCTGTTTTAAGCATGCCAGTCATGCTGTTTAACGTCAAAATGGGATTTCTACCTAAACAAATATCAACAACTACTGTTCAACAGATGCTCGGAACTGGCCATGACAATCAGCCGGTTGTGGGCAATCGGATGACAATGGCAACGGCTCCTGGAACATCGGTTCAACCGATTGTTGCCAAGCATTTTGTCATGAATCATAAACCGCATTTTATTATCTTCTGCTATTGTTCAATTGTTAATGTAAAATGATGTCAATGATACCATTCAATCAAGTTGAAAAATGCACCACAATGTGTATTCTTAATCTCTCGAGATGCCCGTTCACGGGATATACAAGTTAAATGACATGTAAAGTTTACAACTGAACATACTTGCGGCAATCGCCAGTTAATACCAGAAAAGTGAAGGTTGCACTCCACTGACTCAGGTCGCAGTAAAAATTACCAGTTGCACACACATGGGTGGTAAATGTGGCTCTGAGAGCCACGTTTACTGCCCAAATGTGCACGACTCGTAATTTCACTGGACCTGAGTGAACGGAGTTTAACACTGTGAAATATGTTCAATTTAATATAGTTCTCTCGAGTCTCGACTTATCTAGTAGAGAACAGACTCTAAACACTGTAAAATATGTTAAATTAAATATAGTTCTTTGCGAGCCTCGACTTGTCTAGTAGTGCATGGTATTACAATCAGAATCGGCATCGGCTGATTGTGAGCTCAAATAACCAGTTATCGGTCATCGGTCAACTAACATGCCAAAGCGAGATTGCACGTTAGTTGTTGCTATTCATATTGATGGAAATTCTTTAAAATGGAAACAGCATGCCATTCTATTCACGTGTGGGTGCAATTCTCAACCTTCAAGTCGAGATAGTTCCTAAAGATTGCAAGTCTTTTGGGTAAAACATGCAAAATTAATAATCTGATGAAGTTAAGGTGTATTACTTTGTCGTAACCTGTACTTTGTATGCCTATTTTACAATTTATGTAACTCACACGTAACCTGAACGATCGTTTGTGAGTTATTTCCTGGCCTTAAGAAGAATATCGCTACTGTAAATGCCCTTCTAAGATATTCTTGATCAACTAAAATCTGTATTGCACAATATATCTCATGGAAACACACCTTCTGATGTTCTCTCCCTTAACTATCAAGACCCCAGCAATTTTTCAGTCTTTCTACAACAGCACAGTCTATGAGAATAGTGCCTTAATAGAGCTTCGTGCGAAGTCTTGACTGCCTTGGCAGCGAAGAATTGGCTAGAAACCACTGTCGGGGTAATTGGCTATTGCAAATGTCTGCAGGATATCTGGACTTCGTGTTACAGAAGGCCACAAAGTTTGTCAATTTCTGTTCAAATAAAGGTCCTCAAAGAGCTTCCAAGGGATGATATTAAAAAAAGGCCTATGGTAAAGGAACCCCCATCATAGTGATATGACTGATGAACGATGGGGTAATCGCACTCACAAAATTTATTCTGCGATTTTCAAAATAACAGGTTTGTTAAATAGTTGAAAAGAGATAATTCTGGACTTAAAATTTATGGGAGAATCAGAATCGATTCGTGCAAATGATTCTCATAAGGAAAACAATGAGAATCAAATTTAATTCTCGCAAAATGTTTATTTTTGGTGTTGTCAAATATTCTAAAAGAGTCTTTAAGGGCCTGGAGAATTCTATTTATATTTAGCTCCCTCAAAAGGTAGCATTTGACTCAACAGTGGTGTATAGTGAAGTCTCAGCTGAATATACAGGCAGCCAAGACTTAAATAAAAAACAGTGCCAGGGTGATGTAACTTCCATCAGCAAGACCTCCATAGGTGTGTATGTCGGAACATGTGTTACACGTGTAGAGACAAGATAGAAATCTCACAAAAACTGGAACTAGGTCCTTTAGGGTGGAACTGCAGTAAATATTTTTTATATATAAATATGAAGTTTGTTATTATTAGGGATTATGAACTGGTTCGTCACAAGGACAAGGGGATAGCAGCACTATCAAATTCTAAATTGAAAACTGAAAATTGATTCTCACAACTGAAGTTTTTGGAAATCAATACCGATTCTTGCAAATTGGGCCAAATTTTAAGACCTGACATTATCAAAGAAAAGGAACATTTACGCAGATCTGGCATTATCAGGAGAGCGATTTATTCGCTCTCCTACTGCTCACCTTAAAAAATTAAGGAGGGTGAAAACTAACCCCCAGGCCTAAGAAAATAATGATTACCATAACAGCCTCTTCCTAAAACCAATATCTTTTCAGATCTCTGCTATGTTAGTAGTGGTCTCTGTATGATGGCCACACTGCCACTCTCACTCCACCAGGCCTTGCCGAGGCCCGGAGGTGTGGGTGGGGCAGTTTCAGAGAAGATTTTTGAAAATCCACCAACAAGAATCAAAGAATGCCTCTGGAAGCCATGTTTTTCATCCGACGGGAACAAAATGAGGATCGTTTGTAGAGGACCTCCCATAAATTTGGTTCACACAGGCTCAGCGGTTACAGAGAAGGAGATGAAAATGTGAAAAGTTTACGGATGCCGGACGATGGACGTCAGATGGTGAATGACAACAGACGCCAAGTGATGAGAAAAGCTCACATGGCCTTTTAGGCCAGGTGAGCTAAAAATCATCCGACAAGGAACAAACTCGAACCAGGAACTAACTCAATTTGTAGTTACCCATGACAAAGCCAGAAACCAGCCAATTATCTCCATGTACAGTGAACAAAAGTCTGAAAAACTGTTATTACAGATGTTCAAGGTCAATAACTCTATAAATGAAAGTGTCAATGACACTGTAGCTTAACTTATCGGTGTGATGAATTTGATGAAAAGGATAATGTTCAATGTTTATGAAAGGATTATGAAATAAGACAAGAATTGTGATTATTGGGAATATGTTAAAACCGGTTGTCGCGACACCACCGCACCCCCGAATATGGCCTGTAGACTGTGCTAAAGGTTTTCAGGCTTTAGACCCGTGTAGCCATCACGGTTGACCAATCGCAACAAAAAGGGGACGTCCTCATCTAGACATTATACTGAGTCATCCTACAAAGGTACAATGAAATCCCTTCATAAATTTGACCTGTAGTCTGTGCAAACGTTTTTCGGGTTTAGGGCTCCGGCAGCCATCATGGTTGAATGATCGCGACCAAAAGGAGACGTTCTCATCTGGGCATTATCCGGAGTCATCCTACCAAGTTGCAATGAAATCCCTTCATAAATACAATCTGCAGACTGTGCTAAAGGTTTTCAGGCTTCGGGCCCCTGTAGCCGTCACAGCTGAACAATCACGACCAATAGCGGACATTATCATCTAGACATTATACGGAGTCAACCTACCAAGTTACAATGAAATCCCTCCATAAATACGACCTATAGACTGTGCTAAAGGCTTTCGGGTTTTGGGCTTGGGCAGCCATCACGGCAGAATGATCATGACCTAAAGGAGACGTTCTCATCTAGACATTATTTGGAGTCATCCAACCAAGTTACAATGAAATTCCTTCATAAATATGACCTGTAGACTGTGCTAAAGGTTTTTGGGCTTCAGGCCCCTGTAGCCGTCACAGCTGACCAATCGCGACCAAAAGGGGACGTTCTAATCTAGACATTATATGAAGTCAACCTACCAAGCTACAATGAAATCCCTCCATAAATATGACCTGTAGACTGTGCTAAAGGTTCTCGGGTTTGGGGTTTGGGCAGTCATCACGGTTGACAGATTGCTACCAAATGAGGAAGTTCTCATCTAGACATCATACGGAGTCATCCTACTAAGTTACAATGAAATTCCTCCATAATAAATATGACCTGCAGACTGTGCTAAAAGTTTTTGGGTTTCGGGCTTGGGCAGCATTCACGGTTGACAGATCATGACCAAAAGGAGACATTCTCATCTAGATGTTAATACAGAGGCATCCTACCAAGTTACAATGAAATTCCTTCATAAATATGACCTGTAGACTGTTCGGGTTTTGGCCTCAGGCAGCCATACCGGTTGACCGATCGCGACCAAAAGGGGACATTCTCATCTAGACATTACCCCAAACCTGCATATGAAATTTTGTGACGATTGGACAAGAACTACGGGTTGTAGCCTGTGCTAAAGGAAAATGTGAACAGACTCAGACTAACAGACTTCAGCACGCGTGATGGCAATAGCGTATCTTGGCTTTGTCAAGTTATTATGAAGTTAAGCTAACAATCATCCGACTGGTACCAAGTTCAAATTTGATTTGTACGTAACCATGACAAAGCCACACACCGGCCAATTATCTCAAATGAAAATGTCAAGGACACTGTAGCTTAACTTGTGTGTTGTGTTTGATGAAAAGGATAATGTTCAATGTTTATGAAAGGATTGTGAAACTAGAACTATCACTGAAGGTGATTAATACCCCCGCTTTGGGTTTTTAGAGGAATGCACTTCTGATCATGTAGGCGAAGGCCATAAGGAAATGTATACATAAAGATCATTTTTTGTTGTTGAAATTTGTATCTGCATGTGGCCTTCCACAGAACAGCACTGAATACTTAAAGAGCCCACACATATATGGTATACATTTGGAAAAACACATTTACAATGTGCAACATGTATTCAAAATCAGTTCATTAATGTAGGAGGAGTTGCACACACAAGAATCCCATTTGAAAACCCATAATAAAACCAAGTTAAAGGGAGATAACCTGGTTAAAATTGCCGCAGATCAAAAATTTGGGAATATGCGCATGTTCACTTAGTTGTGATAATGTTTGAAAGGTTTCGTCAAAATTGATTGATAAATGTAGGAGGAGTTGCACGCACAAGAATTTCATGTAGAAACCCATAATAAATCTAAGTTAAAGGGAGATAACCTAGTTAAAATTGCCACAGCTCAAAAATTTTGGAATATGCGCATGTTTACTTAGTAGTGATGATGTCTGTAAACTTTCATCCAAATTGACTGATAAATGTAGGAGGAGTTGCGCACACAAGAATTTCATGCAGAAACCCATATTAAATCAAAGTTCAAGAGAGATAACCTGGTTAAAATTGTCGCAGATCAAAAAGTTTGGAATATGCACATGTTCACTTAGTAGAGATGATGTTTGAAAGGTTTCATCAAAATCGGTTCATTAATGTAGGAGGAGTTGCGCACACAAGAATTTGTTCAAACGGAAAGACATAATAAATCTAAGTCAAAGGGAGATAACCTGGTTAAAATTGTCGCAGATCAAAAATCTTGGAATATGCGCATGTTCACTTAGTAGTGATGATGTCTGAAAAGTTTTGTCCAAATTGATTGATAAATGTAGGAGGAGTTGCACGCACAAGAATTTCATGTAGAAACCCATAATAAATCTAAGTTAAAGGGAGATAACCTAGTTAAAATTGCCATAGCTCAAAAATTTTGGAATATGCGCATGTTCACTTAGTAGTGATGATGTCTGTAAACTTTCGTCCAAATTGATTGATAACTGTAGGAGGAGTTGCGCACACAAGAATTTCATGCAGAAACCCATATTAAATCAAAGTTCAAGAGAGATAACCTGGTTAAAATTGTCGCAGATCAAAAAGTTTGGAATATGCACATGCTCACTTAGTAGAGATGATGTTTGAAAGGTTTCATCAAAATCGGTTCATTAATGTAGGAGGAGTTGCGCACACAAGAATTTTTTCGAACGGAAAGATATAATAAATCTCTAAGTCAAAGGGAGATAACCTGGTTAAAATTGTCGCAGATCAAAAATCTTGGAATATGCGCATGTTCACTTAGTAGTGATGATGTCTGTAAACTTTCATCCAAATTGATTGATAAATGTAGGAGGAGTTGCGCACACAAGAATTTCATGTAGAAACCCATATTAAATCAAAGTTCAAGAGAGATAACCTGGTTAAAATTGTCGCAGATTAAAAAGTTTGGAATATGCACATGTTCACTTAGTAGAGATGATGTTCGAAAGGTTTCATCAAAATCGGTTCATTAATGTAGGAGGAGTTGCGCACACAAGAATTTGTTCGGATGGAAAGACACAATAAATCTAAGTCAAAGGGAGAAAACCTGGTTAAAATTGTCGCAGATCAAAAATCTTGGAATATGCGCATGTTCACTTAGTAGTGATGATGTCTGAAAAGTTTTGTCCAAATTGATTGATAAATGTAGGAGGAGTTGCGCGCACAAGAATTTCATGTCCGGAAAGACGTACGTACGGACGTATGGACGTACAGGGCGATTCCTATATAGCCCCCACTTCTTCAAAGCAGGGGTATAATAAGATAAGAATTGTGATAATTGGGAATATGTTCATTTCTGTCCCCTGTATGCTATGTTTTTGATAAAAATAATATGAGGTGTACACTAACACTATACTAAAGAGCTGAGGGGTGGGTTAATATGACCTCACAGTTAATGTATGTGGCCCTCACAGTTAACATATGTCAGCGAAAGTTACCAAGTTACAATGAAATTATTCCAAAACGAGTCATCCTATCAAGTTACATTGAAATCCCTTCATAAATATGGCCTGTAGACTGTGCTAAAGGTTTTCCGGCTTCAGGCTTGTGTAGCCATGACGGTAGACCGATTGCAACTAAAGGAGGACGTCCTCATCTCGACATTATACAGAGTCATTCTACAAAGTTACAATGAAATCCCTTCACAAATACGACCTGTAGTCTGTACTAAAGTTTTTCGGGTTTTGGGCTCGAGAAGCCATCATGGTTGAATAATCGCGACCAAAAGGGGGCGTGGTCATCTGGGCATAATCTGGAGTGATCCTACTGTACTAAAGAGCTGAGGGGTGGGTTAATAGGATCTCACAGTTAATGTATGAGGCCCTCACAGTTAACGTATATCAACGAAAGTTACCAAGTTACAGTGAAATTATTCCAAAACGAGTCATCCTGTGAAGTTACATTAAAATCCCTTCATAAATATGGCCTGTAGACTGTGCTAAAGGTTTTCGGGCTTCGGGCCCCTGTAGCTGTCAGTTTCCCAATTGTGCCCAAAGGGGACGTTCTCATCTAGACATTATATGAAGTCAACCTACCAAGTTACAATGAAATCCCTTCATATATATGACCTGTAGACTGTGCTCAAGGTTTTTGGGCTTTGGGCCCCTGAAGCCATTACAGTTGACCAATCATGACCAAAAGGGGATGTCATCATCTAGGAATTATATGGAGTCAACCTAACAAGTTACAATGAAATCCTTCCATAAATACGACCTATAGACTATGCTAAAGGTTTTGGGCTCGGGCAGCCATCAAGGCAGAATGATCGTGACCAAAAGGGGACGTTCTCTTCTAGACATTATTTGGAGTCATCCTACCAAGTTACAATGAAATCCCTTCATAAATATGACCTATAGACCATGCTAAAGGTTTTCGGGCTTCGGGCCCATGTTTATTTATTTATTTATTTATTTATTTATTTATTTATTTATTATTGTTTAAGGGGTCGTCTAACGTAACTTTGGTCAAATTTCCCACATTTTTCCCAATGCCTCAGAAACAGATAAGAGAAGTAAGTAAAGGCAAATTATATATCAAAATAATGAGTCAAGTGCATAGAAAAGGTACATATAATTTTTTTCAGGAAAAAAAGTGAATTTTATGATTTTGATGAACAACATTAATTTGCCAATGGCATAAGTAACGAACCGGTAAAACCACAAAATGATCGGTAATTCGAAAGCCTTGTCTTCAATGTAATGATAACATACTACAGACTCGGAGAAAGCATTTTTATGACACACACTCTGGTGTGTTTTTGATGTTGGAATGCAATACAACCAACACAAATTTTGGATGTTCCAGATGTGGCCATGTTACACTGATGTTTATTCCGGTCATGTGATTACAATGTGGTTCTTGCAGAAATACTCATTTTGGACGATCGTCAGAATGAAAGGATGTGATCACGTCCTCTATTTGCTCGAGACAATGTATGAGCAGATTTGCAAACAGGTTACCGCAAATATTTGAGTTGTTAATGTCATAACCGCAAAATATGGTTCAAAACTCTTTTTCGAGTTAGAAAATTTTGTTTATAACTAGTTGATTTTTTACAATTTGTTGGAAAGTGCCTGCTGACACCCTCAAATTTATTAGCAGACTTTCAGGTGGTGCTATTTACACATGGCAGCAGTTCCATGGCAAATTCCAGTTTCCACATGTTCTATATTTCATTCCAAGCATTTTGGTATATAATTTATTTGGGTTATTCATGTTGGGTCTTTTATAGACTTGGGAAGAAAATTGCATGAAATTTTACCAAAGTTAGGTTGGATGTCCTCTTAAGGTCACATACTTCTGCACAATGGCTAATCATGACCACAACATGGAGATAAAGTCAAGGTCAGTCAATCGTTTATACCCCATGTTGCCTATTTTAGAGGACTCGCACCCCAAGCATTAGTGACAGGGTCCTATTTTACCAGTGAAACAGAGCTTGTTTACCAGTTAACAAGCACTGCTTCACTTCCTGGGGTTCCCACGGGGACAGGCCCCTGTAGCCGTCACAGTTGCCCAATTGCATCCAACAGGGAATGTTCTCATCTAGACATTGTATGAAGTCAACCTACCAAGTTACAATGAAATTCCTTCATAAATATGACCTGTAGTCTGTGCTGAAGGTTTTTGGGCTTATGGCTTGGGCAGCCATCCTGGTTGAACGAGCGCAACCAAAAAGGGAATTCTCATCTGTGCATCATCTGGAGTGATCCTACAAAGTTACAATGAAATCCCTTCACAAATATGACCTGTAGACTGTGCTAAAGGTTTTCGGGCGTCGGGCCCCTGTAGCTGTCACAGTTGCCCAATCATGTCCAAAAGGGGATGTTCTCATCTAGACATTATATGTAAATAAGTAAGTATTTCTTTATTTACGTGACATGTGCATACAAAATTTTAAATCAAGATCATTTCACTACAGATCGCACCCAGCCAATTTGGCCTATGTCACGGGCTAGTCAGGATTACAGCCCGATAGCGCATACTCTCTCTCTCTCTCTATCCCACCCACAACCTCACCCACCCATCCATCCACCCTCTCTCTCACACACGCACACATGAGACATGCAGAGAACTGAAAGTCTTATAAAGTCAACCTACCAAGTTACAATGAAATCCCTTCATAAATATGACCTGAAGGCTGTGCTAAAGGTTTTCGGCTTCGGGCAGCCATCATGGTTAAATGATCGCAACCAAAAGGGGAATTCTCATCTGGGCATCATCTGGAGTGATCCTACGAAGTTACAATTAAATCCTATCATAAATATGACCTGTAGACTGTGCTCAAGGTTTTTGGGCTTCAGGCACATGTATCCATCACAGCTGATCATTCATGATCAAAAGGGGATGTCATCATCTAGGCATTATATGGTGTCAACCTAACAAGTTACAATGAAATCCTTCCACAAATACGACCTATAGACTATGCTAAAGGTTTTGGGGCTTGGGCAGCCATCAAGGCTGAATGATCATGACCAAAAGGAGACGTTCTCATCTAGACATTATTCGGAGTCATCCTACCAAGGTTCAATGAAATCCCTTCATAAATATGACCTGTAGACTGTGCTAAAGGTTTTCGAGCTTTGGGTCCCTGTAGCCGTCACAGTTCCCCAATCACCTTCAAAAGGGGACGTTCTCATCTAGACATTATAAGAAGTCAACCTACCAAATCCCTTCATAAATTTGACCTGAAGACTGTGCTAAAGGTTTGCGGGTTTTGGGCCCGGGCAGCCATCATGGTTGAGTGATCGCAACCACAAGGGGACATTCTCATCTGGGCATCATCTGGAGTGATCCTAAGAAGTTACAATGAAATCCCTTCATAAATATGACCTGTAGACTGTGCTCAAGGTTTTCGGGCTTCGGGCACCTGTACCCATCAGAGTTGGCCAATCACAACCAAAAGGGGATGTCATCATCTAGGCATTATATGGAGTCAACCTAACAAGTTATAATGAAATTCTTCCATAAATATGGCTTACAGACTATGCTAAAGGTTTTTGGGCTCGGGGAGCCATCAAGGCTGAATGATCGCGACCAAAAGGGGACGTTCTCATCTAGACATTATTTGGAGTCATCCTACCTAGCTACAATGAAATCCCTTCATAAATATGACCTGTAGACTGTGCTAAAGGTTTTTGGGCTTCGTGCCCTTGTAGCCGTCACAGTTGCCCAATCGTGCCCAAAAGAGGACGTTCTCATCTAGACATTATATGAAGTCAACCTACCAAGTTACAATGAAATCCCTTCATAAATATGACCCTTAGACTGTGCTAAAGGTTTTCAGGCTTCGGGCTCAGGCTCAGGCAGCCATCATGGTTCAATGATCACAACCAAAAGGGGACATTCTCATCCGAGCATCATCTGGAGTGATCCTACAAAGTTACAATGGAATCCCTTCAGAAATATGGCCTGTAGTCTGTGCTCAAGGTTTTCAGGCTTCGGGCACCTGTATCCATCACAGTTGACCAATCATGACCAAAAGGGGATTTCATTATCTAGGCATTATATGGAGTCAACCTAACAAGTTACAATGAAATCCTTCCATAAATTTGACCTATAGACTATGCTAAAGGTTTTTGAGCTCGGGAAGCCATCAAGGCTGAATGATCGGGATCAAAAGGGAACGTTCTCATCTAGACATTATTTGGAGTCATCCTTCCAAGTTACAATGAAATCCCTTCATAAATATGAATTGTAGACTGTGCTAAAGGTTTTCAGGCTTAGGGCCCCTGTAGCCGTCACAGTTGCCCAATCACGTCCAAAAGGGGACGTTCTCATATAGACATTATATGAAGTCAACCTATAGCCCAAGAACATTAGGTTTCACTAGGGAAAAAAATCGGAGAAAGCTGATTTTTTCAGGGAATGTCGAGTACATGTCACTGAATGATTAGACAAAAGTCCCCTAAAATCCCAGTTGAGCTTTTTTTTCTACAGCCTTTTTTCGAAAACGCGTTTGAAAAAATTTTTTAAAAAATCGCACGAACTTTGTAACCTCGAATTGATCCAACTGTATTTTTTGTTTACGCGTATTTCGAGCTACATAATGTCTAATATACATTTACCTAGATGAAAATGTGCATTCTGTGACAATTTCTGCGAAAAATTATTGAAAATTCACAAAAAAGTATCGGATTTACGCAAAAAATGACGATTTTCCTAACGGATTTGCCCAAAGGGTCGTAGTACAGAACGGGATGTTAATTGGACAGACGATAAAAAATCCACCACCATTTGAAGACTTTTATCATTGCTTACAAAATATACATTATGGAAGACCCCCTCTGCTTCTGGCCGAGTTCCCCTTTTGGCATAAAATTCGTCAGCATGAGAACTCAACTATTTTCGGGCTTGGGACCAAACAGACACGTCTGTGTCTGGCAGCATTAGATCAATAAATAATATTTACAGAATGTACAAAAATCAATAAATAATATTTACAGAATGTACAAATCAATCAACATGGATTAAGTTACACTGACTATTACCAACGCTTTATACAGAAATGACATGACCTATATACATATTATTCATCGAACTCAGAAATTTCTGACAGGACAGTGTTTCTGTGGTTGTTACAAGAATCCGAACTGCAATTACACAAACCTGAGCAAGAGAGTCCTGCCTTCTTACACCCACACCTTTTTGTACAAGCACTCTTGCAACCACAACTGATCAGATTCAGTAGGTTATCGGGGGCACATGGCTTTGTGGCTGCAGTCGGTACAAGAAGTCCATTGTCTAGCGACCACCCCCAATCCGTCGGAGGAAGCGAAGTGCCCAGCCATTGTTGGACCTGGAGATAACATCTGTAGACATGTTGTTGTGCAGCATCGCTGCTTGGTGGGAGTGAGGCTAGGTCGATGGGTTTATTCAGTTTAGATTTTGCTACATAACGCTTGTAAGCGACATATCTATATTGGTCGAGAGAGAAAACAGTTTTACTCCCGTATAAGATCAGGAGAAGTTGTTCCCCGGCAGCGGCTACTGCACTTGGTGTACTGTCATCCGCCAAAATTGTGTTGACATACTGTTGTGAGTCGCTAGTAACATCGGAGACAATTGTACTGAATACTTTCTTCTTACCGACTCGAAAGAGTGCAGAAGTAGTGTCACAACCACTTATAGAATGTGCTACAAGGAGGTTGCTTCTATGGTCACCCATTTTGGTTGCTATTTCACTAACTGAAACTAGTAAGTTTGGGGTAATGGAATACATCATGTGAATATTACATCCCGGTTGAACTCGAGAGGTAAAAATGACTAACAAGTCTGTGTCTGTTCCCACAACGACAACATTGTTGTCATCTTGAGCGATGTCAAGTGCAGTTTCGGCTATCAGTACATCAGCATCAGCCTCGGCCTGCTTGGACTGAATATTGATAGCAGATAGCTCCTGCATTAGAAGATCGATCAGTTGGGTTTTGTTCTTGGCATTTGCAAGGAAATCGGATTGGGGTGTGGTGGCTGGTAACTCGGGTGAGATATTGATATCAATGGAATACCTGTCTTTAGATCTACGGGCTTGTTCCATGCCCTTTGTCGACATTGTACAAGAATAACCATCAAAAACAACCACGACGTTCGCCCCAAAATGTCTCACTAGATAATTGGAATATGATGTACATATGTCCTTATATGACGACTGTTTAGGCCATACAACTGCCCTCAATAAAAATCCACCATCTACAACAAACAGAGAATGTTCTGGGATTTTAGTTTGCTCGGAACCGTATGTTTTGAGGATCTTACCGAGCGTGCTTTTCTGTGTCTTCCTCATTCCAGCAGAATCAAACAATGCTGGTGGTTTCGGGGCGAGTTCATATTTGAGATACTCTTCCACCTCTGCTTGTGACTGAATAACACATGTGATGCGGTTGAACAGAATTGTGGGGTCAATCACTACCTTACTTCCATGGACTTTGATGCTATTTGCCATCGATGTGAAAGACTTCACAGTGTCAACACGTCGTAGTTTGATGCTGTTGAACGTTTTGCTTACAACATTCGATACGCAACATTCACCAATTTTGCGAACTTGGTCACAGTTCACAGTTTCGTCGGCCACAAGCCCGGTCGCTATAGAGACTAATTGTAGTGGATCTCTATTCTGAAAGGGGGAATGCACTCTGAGCCAGTTCAATAATTTGGTGATATCATTGGCATCAGTCAATTGTGAACTTTGACGGAGATCCCGATGTTGTTCGCCATGACCAGTGTGAACATGAACAAAATTTTCGAGAGCATTACATATCGGAAGGCAAAGAGGTAGTCCATGTACCCATTTCGCAACAGTGCTATCGGTTATTCCCCTGCCATGTGTGAGACCACCAGGGAGCTTGAACATTCTCATTAAACACTGCTCTATGGTCTGAGATCAGAATATATCCCGTCCCAGAATTTATCTGAGCGCCTTATGGTAAAGTAACCTTTCTCAGTGAACAACTTCAAATCATCCTGTTGCATTATTTCTGTTAGCTCATTCATCTGCTGCAAATAGAGATGAGAACTTTTTGCGTATGCAAAATGACCACCTGCGTGAAATACTGGAATCATATTGCGAACACAATATGTGTGGAGTTCCCAGTCGCCTGTGCGCTCTGCTCTCAAGAACAACTGAAGAAGACCGATTTGCTCGTAGTATTGTACCCAAAGCTTTCCTGTGCGTCCTACGGACGCATTCTGGAGCAGTTCATGTAATTTTGACAGTAGATGGTTGACACTTTCTTGATTGACAGCGTCAGCTGTTGTACAGTCACCTCTGGCAAGTCCACAGAATATTTCATTGACTTCTGTGCAGTCTATGTTATCTAGTGTTCGGCTTTCTTCAAACACAAGTTTTGTAATGGCAATTTGTGTTAGCAAATGGGCACGAACTGCTCTTGAATATGCATGACCATTGATCAAATGATGGATTGACCCACCAGCATAAACAGTCCCCCAAAGTTCATCCAAGCCGCTACCAGCCATGATCGAACCAATTGCCCCTAAATATGACATAATCATATGGAAGCCGCCGAGTCTAACGAAAACTTTTGTCAACTTATCTGACGAAGACACAATCTCTACTGCTTTGATATAAAGGGCGTGCACACATTACATGCCAAAGCATCTTGAGTGTAGGCGAACACCACATTATGTGATTTAATCGAACATGGAAATTGAAACAATGATGCTATAATATGGTATTTGAATGAGAAAAGTCGATGCCGTTTGAATTTGAGTTTAGGGGGTATGGTTAATATTTCACACGTTTCACCAGTTCATTATGGAATAAATGACTATTGTTATATATCATTATAAAGCCACTGCTTTTCTGCAATTTTTGATATATAATTTAACTCCCAAAGTAGTCGTAGATTTGATTTAATGGACGTTGTGTACCGTTGTGTGTATAAAAACAATAAATTTTTTTTCGTAATTTTGTACATTTTCGTGAATATTTCACCATTGAGTGTGAGGATTGGTACAAAGTTGGCATTTTCTGT
This sequence comes from Pictodentalium vernedei, assembly GCA_031216915.1. Lineage (NCBI taxonomy): Eukaryota > Metazoa > Mollusca > Scaphopoda > Dentaliida > Dentaliidae > Pictodentalium > Pictodentalium vernedei. Next base: position 386,601,804 of record CM062297.1, read on the forward strand.
TGGGGATATGTATTCTCAATATAATTCAGCACGATATTTATGATTCTCACCCTACTAAGGCGAATAAGAATGAGAAATATGGAGCTGGGTCAAATTTTTTTTAAAATTGTTTTTTTCATCAAAAAAACGCTATAACTAAAAAAGCTCAACTCGGATTCGCGGGGACTTTTCACACTTTATCCGCAATGTGTGTCCCGGAAACATATAAAAAAATCAGCTTTCTCCGATTTTTTTCCTTACTTTCTCATTTTTATGTCTAATGTGCCTGGACTACTACCAGGTTACAATGAAATCCCGCCATAAATATGACCTGTAGACTGCACTGAAGATTTTTGGGTTTTGGGCTCGGGCAGTCGTCACAGTTGACAGATCGCGACCAAATGGGGAATTTCTCATCTAGACATCATACAGAGTCATCCTACCTAGTTACAATGAAATCCCTCCATATTAAATATGACCTGCAGACTGTGCTAAAAGTTTTGGGGTTTCGGGCTTGGGCAGCCCTCACGGTTGACAGATCATGACCAAAAGGGGACGTTCTCATCTAGGCATTATACAGAGTTATCCTACCATGTTACAATGAAATCCCTTCATAAATACGACCTGTAGACTGCGCTAATGGTTTTGGGGTTTTGGGATCGGGCAGCTATTCCGGTTGACCGATCACAACCAAAAGGGGACGTTCTCATCCAGACATGACCCCAAACCTGCATATTAAATTTCGTGACGATCAGACAAGAACTACAGGGTGTAGCCTGTGCTAAAGGAAAATGTGAACAGACTCACAGACTTTCGCACACATGATGGCAAAAGCTTATCTTGACTTTGTCAAGTTAAGTTAAAAATGATAGAATGGTGAAGAGAAGCCCAGAAACTGTTATTTCTGAATGATGGAATGACAGAAAGACAGAATGAAGGAATGATGGATGGACAAGAGCAACACTATATGCCTCGGGGCATTTATGACGGGGGTATAAAAATTGCAGCATGAAATTTTATTTCGACATCAGTGTGAAGAGGGTTAAATCTGAAAGCAAATTTAATTTCAAAACTTCAGAGCAGTGATCAAACAGTTAACTGAATCAGCTGACATAATCGGCCGATTATAGGGTATCGGAATCGAACTGGCACTACCAGAAAAATATCGGTTCTCACTGATTGTCATTTTTTTTGTTCACAAGTCACAAATCACAGACGGAAATTTCACAAATTGCCTGCTGATAGCAAGAAATCAGCAGAGTACTATTATACTACCAACTGACAGCTCTGATAGATTTACTATCCACTGTTTCGATGGATTTATCAACAAATTAACGAAATGCTGGTCTATTGGAATCACGTCCAGAGCTGGCTGCAATTTTCGTCAAGCATGTTTTGTGAAACGGCACAGCCATGATTGTGATGAAAAAAGTAAACAACGTTGACACCAATCAATAAATCTATCCCCGCAAATGTCAGGATAAAGTGACACCTAGTCATAATAACACTATTATTAAATAACCGTAATACTCTATCAGAGATAATGAAAGAAGCATCGACGGGAGAAAATCAAAATAGCAAATTATCAATGTAAGAATTTTCAATGGAGAACTGTGTTGTGTTCTTGGGCAAGGCACTTAATCCCAATTGCCCATGTGGGGGCGTTGTGGCGCTGTGTATTAAGGCATACTGCAAGCTGATGGTGCACTTGTCTTCAACCAATGCTAACTCTGATTGTGTGGAGTTAGTAAGTTGGGGAGTCTGACAGTTGCTTGCCACTGCTTGGTGGTTCTCTTTGGGTACTCCTGCTTCCTCCACCTGAGAAAACTGTCTGATATGAAGTGACCCTGGTCGTTGAAAGTGTCGTTAACTGGTTGAGTCCTAGAAGCCACTGTCAGAACTCTGCTGAAAAGTGCTGAAAGCCATTTTACACTGTATTCATTGCCTCATTTGTTCAGCAGTTGAAACACACAAAATTTGTGAATAAGAAGCCCTCTCCAATAAACTGTAACAAAACATAGAGGATATGGAAGGAGTGTTTTGGTCACTCGATATTTATGAAACAAGTCGAAGAATTTTCCATTTTCCCGAGCCTCTGGCAAGGCAAAATCGCAAATCTGTAGAAGAGTTTCATAAATATTGAGTGACCAAATCACAAATTTCATATTCTGTGGGCACATAGAACACATTGGAACTCAAGGGACGATATGACACCACAGTTACCAAATACTCATCTTTTAGATAGAAAAGAGTTAAAGAATGGAATTTCAGCTTGAAACCCAATGTGCCATAAATCAATATAACATTAGGACAATGATGTTTTGAAATAGCATTAATTTTCCCAATCAGAAAGCATTCTATTTTAAATTGACCAATCAAAACAACTGACGGTGTAATGAAGCACTAATTAATATTTATTGAAAATATGAAATGGTAATAAGCCAAGAAAACAGAGAAGTCTTATGACAAGAGCAAAGCAAAGCATGGCACATTCGCCATGGCAGCCATATTGAATTGGTTATCTGATCTAAAATAAAAAGGAAGCTTCCTCAAGACACCAATGATGCATAACCAAATGAAAGTTTCAATGACACTGTAGCTTAACTTGTCTGTGTGTTGTGTTTGATGAATAGGATAATGTTCAATGTTTATGAAAGGATTATGAAATAAGACAAGAATTGTGATAATTGGGAATATGTTAATTTCTGTTCCCTGTATGCTATGTTTTTAAAAAAAATAATATGATGTGTAGACTGTACTAAAGAACTGAGGGGTGGGTTAATGTGGCCTTCACAGTTAATTATGTGGCCCTCACAGTTAACATATGTCAACAAAAGTTACCAAGTTACAGTGAAATTATTCCAAAACGAGTCATCCTATCAAGTGCAATGAAATCACTTCAAAAGGCCTGTAGAGGGTGCCAAAGGTTTTCGGGCTTCAGGCCTGTGTAGCCATCACGGTTGATCGATTGCAACTAAAAGGGGACGTCATCATCTTGACATTATACTGAGTCATTCTACCAAGTTACAATGAAATCCCTTCACAAATACAACCTGTAGCCTGTACTTTCGGGTTTTAGGCAGCCATCATGTTTGAATGATCACGATCAAAAGGGGACGTTCTCATTTGGGCATCATCTGGAGTGATCCTACGAAGTTACAATGAAATCCCTTCAAGTTCATAAATATGACCTGTAGACTGTGCTAAAGGTTTTTGGGCTTCGGGCCCCTGTAGCTTTCACAGTTGACCAATCATGACCAAAAGGGGATGTCATCATCTAGGCATTATATGGTGTCAACCTAACAAGTTACAATGAGACCCTTCCATAAATATGACCTATAGACTATGCTAAAGGTTTTGGGGTTTTGGGCTTGGGCTGCCATCACGGCTGAATGATCGCAACCAAAAGGGGACGTTCTCATCTAGACATTATTTGGAGTCATCCTACCAAGTTACAATGAAATTCCTTCATAAATGTGACCTGTAGACTGTGCTAAAGGTTTTCGGGCTTCAGGCCTCTGTAGCTGTCACAGTTGACCAATCGCGTCCAAAAAGGAATCCTGTCATCTAGACATTATATGAAGTCAACCTACCAGGTTACAATGAAATCCCTCCATAAATGTGACCTGTAGACTGTGCTAAAGGTTTTCAGGTTTTGGAGTCGGCAGTCGTCACGGTTGACAGATTGCGACCAAATGGGGATCTTCTCATCTAGGCATCATACGGAATCATCCTACCAAGTTACAATGAAATCTCTCCATATTAAATATGACCTGCAGACTGTGCTAAAAGTTTTTGGGTTTCGGGCTTGGGCATCTCATCTAGACATTATACAGTTACAAGAGGCATCCTACCAAATTACAATGAAATCCCTTCATAAATACGACCTGTAGACTGTGCTAATGGTTTTTGGGTTTTGGGCTCGGGCAGCCATACCGGTTGACTGAACGCGACCAAAAGGGGACGTTCTCATCTAGGCATGACCCCAAACCTGTATATGAAATTCTGTGATGATCAGACAAGAACTACAGGGTGTAGCCTGTGTTAAAGAAAAATGTGAACAGACTCACAAACTAACAGACTTTCGCACGCGTGATGGCAATAGCTTATCTTGACTTTGCCAAGTTAAGCTAAAAATGGATCTGATTTGAGTCAGTATTCATTTATTATTGGATGGAAACCAAATTCAAGATGGAAGCCATCATGAACTGGCACTGGTGGCCATATTGGTTCAGCTGACTGGTTCAAAGGAATTTGAACGGAAGCTTCCTCTAGACAGCAACAATGCATAATTCAAAAATAAAAATAATTCAAGTCAGCATTCATAAGTTATTGGTCGGAAACCAAATTCAATATGGCCACCATGATGGCCATGTTGAATGGGCTAGCTCATCCAAAAACTGGACCAACATTGAAAGGTAGCATCTTCTAGACACCAACAATGCATAATTCAACAAGGGGCTCCAAGGGGCCTTAATCGCTCACCTGCCCAGTGGTTAAAAGATGTATTTGGGGTCACATTCAGTTAGACATCATCAATACAACAAAGGAATGAAGTCATGAAAGGCGAGTTTTATGGAAAAACACTAAAAATGGATTTGAACAAACCTGAACCTAACATGCCCCCCACCACCCCACCCCACCCCCATCCATAGAGAGCCCAAATATTAAGCCAGGGACTCAAATTGAACAAACTTGAATCTGATCCCCCTTGAGATGTTATATACCAAATATGAAAGAATTCTGACTGGTGGATCTGAAGAAGAAGGCTTTTAAAGAAATGTCCTCACATTGCGCAAACTTAAATTTTGAGCTCCAATAGGGAGACAAAATATTAACCCAGGGACCTGATTTGAACAAACTTGAATCTGACCCACCTAGAGATGTTGTATACCAAATATGAAAAGATTCTGATTGGTGGATCTGAAGAAGAAGATATTAAAAGAAATTCCCTCATATTGCACTAAGTTAAAATTCAGGCTACCGAACAGGTAGCCCAAATTTATTACCCAGGGGTTCGATTTGAACAAACTGGAATCTGACCCTCCTGGAGATGTTGTAAACCAACTGTGAAAAGATTCTGACTGGTGGATCTGAAGAAGATTTTTAAAGAAATTTCCTCATATTGCACTAAGATTTAAAAAAAAAACTTGAATCTGACCCCTCTAGAGATGTTGTATACCAAATATGAAAGAATTCTGACTACAGGGTCTGAAGAAGAAGTTTTTTTTTTTAATTCCTCATAGACGATTCTAACTGATGATTCTGGAGAAGATTTTTAAAGAAATTTCCTTATATTGCACTAAGTTAAAATTTGGGCTTCCATAGGGAGCCCAAATATCAACCCAGGGACTAGGTTTGAACAAACCTGAATCTGACCCTCATAGAGATGTTGTATACAGTACGTGGAGAGTGTATTATCACTAAATCACCCACAGAGTGGAGATTCCACCCAAGCAATAATTGCAAATTTGTTGCAAAGCATAACCAGCAACAGCAAAGTTTCAGCCAATGGACCTCCGGGTTAAACCCGGAGGTCCATTAGCTGAAACATTGCTTGTGTTTTTTGTCAATATGTACGAAATTTGAAAGTTATAGCTTGGGTTATAACTCCACTCCACGGGTGATTTTGTTACAATCCACTCTCCACGTACTGTACCAAATATGAAAGAATTCTGACTACAGGGTCTGAAGAAGAAGATTTTTTTTTAAATTCCTCATATTGCTCAAAGTTGATATTCGGGCTCCCATAGGGAGTCCAAATATTTACCCAGGTAACCAATTTGAACAAACTTAAAACTGACCCGTCTCGAGATGTTGTATACCAAATATGAAAGAATTCTGACTGGTGAATCTGAAGAAGATTTTTAAAGAAATTCCCTCATATTGCACTAAGTTAAAATTCAGGCTCCCATAGGGAGCCCAAATATAAATCCAGGGACCCAATTTGAACAAACATGAATCTGACCCCCCTATAGATGTTGTATACCAAACATGAAAGGATTCTGACTGGTGGATCTGAAGCAGAAGATTTTTAAAGAAATTTCCTCAAATTGAACCAAGTTAAACTTTGGGCTCCAATAGAGAGCCCAAATACTAACTCAGTGACCCGATTTGAACAAACTTGAATCTGACTCCCCAGAGATGTTATATACCAAGTATCAAAAGATTCTAATTGATGATTCTGGAGAAGAAGATTTTTTTAATTTTGGAAAACAATTTATGGGTGCTATCTGAGTAATGCCCCTTGTGGCGCACCCTGTGGGCATGACAACTTTATTTGAACAAACTTGAATTGACATATCATAAGGAACATTCACATCAAATTTGGTTCAATTCGGCACTGTGGTTTATGAGGAGAAGTTGATAATGGAAAATTCACGCCAGACAGACAATTGACGGACGGCGGACAAAAAGTGATCGCTTAAGCTCCACCATACTTTTATTCAGGTGAACTAAAAATAAAAACGATTCGAGTCAGCATTGATTAGTTATATTGGATGGAAATCAAATTCAATATGGCTGCCAAGGTGGCCACATTGAATTGGCTAACTGATCAAAATCGTAAGGAAGCTTCCTCTAGACACCAATAATGCATAACCAAATGAAAGTGTCAATGACACTGTAGCTCAACTTGTCAAGACATGTACATGTATAGCATGTGACACAGCAATGACAACATCTAGGTAATGACATGATAACAAAGGTACATATAAAGTATTGTAATGGTCTGTACATAAATACTGACCGTAGCCTGTAACAAATGTATAGGTAAAGTATTGAAAAGGTGGGTGACAGTCAGATGCTAAACTAGAAAAGAAATCTTTGAGTCCCAGAGTGGGTCTGACTGAACCCCAAAATATTTGTTCTCATAGCACAGTGATAACAAAGGCACCCCAAAACACACTCATTCCTGTCTCAAGGTGAAAACAAAGGTACCCAAGAAGTTTCGTGAAGATCAGTTCATAAATACAAGCTGTATAGAAGTTGTGACAAAAAACTGATTGGACCTAATTTCGGTACAAAATGGCCACTGGCATCCATCTTGAATTTTGGACCGCACTCAGAAACACTCGTTCTCGTCACAAAGTGATAATAAAGGTACCCAAGAAGTTTTGTGAAGATCGGTTGATAAATACAGACTCTAGCCCAAGCCGTATTGACATGTGCACTTACAGTGTATAAGTAGCACTAAATAAATCAAAATTCATCTAATTTGCATAATTTCTGCACGAGAAAAAAACCCGTACTGTATGTGATGTATTCCACCGGTGATAACAAAGGTACTCAAGAAGTTTCATAAAGATCGGTTCATAAATACGGCCTCTAGCCTGAGCCGTATAGAAGTTGTGTACAAAAAACTGATTAGACCTAATTTCGGTACAAAATGGCCACTGGCAGCCATCTTGAATTTTGGACCGCACTCAGAAACACTCGTTCTTGTCCCAAGGTGATAACAGAGGCACCCAAGAAGTTTCGTGAAGATCGGTTGATAAATACAGCCTCTAGCCCGAGCCGTATTGACATGTGTACTTACTGTGTGTAAGTAGCACTGAAAAAATCAAAGTTCATCTAATTTGCATAATTTCTGCATGAGAAAAAAACCTGTATTATATGTGATGTATCCCATGGTACTAAACATTCACACAAAAAAATTTTCAAATCAGCGCTTTCATATGGAAGTTCTGTGCAAAAATCTGATTGCACCTAATTTTGTACAAAATGGCTGCCATCGGCCATCTTGAATTTTGGACCGCACCCAAAAACACTCGTTCTCGTCCCACGGTGATACCAAAGGTACCCAAGAAGTTTCGCAGCCCGAGCCGTATAGGCATTTGCACTTACAGTGCTGAAAGTAACACTAAATACATCAAAGTTAGTCTAATTTGCTTCGCTAAAGTTGAGCTAAAATTGAAATTGATTCAAGTCAGCATTCATTAGTTACTGGGCAGAAACCAAGTTCAAGATGGCCACCATAATGAATTGGCAATTGGAGGCCATCTTGGTTCAGCTGACCGGTCCAAAATCGAAACGAAGCTTCTAGACACCAACAATGCATAATTAAAGAACACAAATGATTTGAGTCAGCATTGATTAGTTATTAGACGGGAACCAAATTCAATATGGCTGCCATGGTGGCCATATTGAATTTGCTAGCTGGACCAAAATCAAAAGGAATCTAGGGCTGTCATGATTTTTTAATTTAGGAATCAATAATCATCGCAATAGCCCAGGTGATTAACCTATTAAGTGTGACATTGGTGGCATATAAAACATAGCGTAAAACAATCACAAAAGACTAACAAGTAACCACGTTCTGGGTGAAGGAAATAAATATGCATTTTAAAGATATTGATGACAATTGGAGGTATTGCTAAATAGCCTTATTAAGCAGAAATTTACAACTTACTGATGCTATTTAGCATTATCTGCAGGCAGGTTAGAAGAGGGGCAAGAATTTTTGCTAGAAAAAGCTGTTCTCAGAATACCATACTGTCGGTTTCTGTATTCTTTCTCAATATACCGGGACCTTCATTTGATTACATTTTGTTGGTGCATGTTCTGACATCATACAAATAAGGCAGATACAATACAAAATTGGCAGATATATACGGTCGCCATTTTGCGCTGCAGATCAAATTGGGGGGGGGGGGGGGGGGGGGAGGGGGGAAGAGGGGGGAGGGGGAGAGGGGGGGGGGGGGTAACATGATAATATATTATCTGGGTGGATGCGGACAATGCGTAAAGTAAATGAACATCTTTAAAATTAATTCCTCTGTAAATAAATAATATCGATAAACCAATATTTTTGCAATTACATCGGTATTAAATCGATACTGGTTTGAATATCAGTATACATTGGTTTATCAATATATCGTGCAGCCCTAATGCTGCTGGCAGATACTCCTGCGCAGGACATTAAATCTTTTGCCATTGAAATAAGTATTATTTGGACATAATTATTAGGGCTGTCACAAATATCAATTTTCATAGTCAACTAATCACCAGCATTAGTCAACGGTTAATCGATTAATAGTCATTTCCCACGAATTCAACAATCTCTAATATACTTACAAAATAAATTTAAAAATGACGATGCTCGAATGTGTACCCTTCTGCATTGAGATAAAATGGAAACTCCAAAATATCTCTGTCAGACTCCTATTGATTTGAAGAATTTAAACAGAAGAACTTTTGTGAAAATGTTTCTTTTCTGTAACTAATTTTCCAAAATTTCGAACATAAAACTCCTTCCATTCCAACACAAGTTACAACTTAGTAACTACAAGTGAAGTTATCATTGTGGGTCTTGTGACAATTTTCTCACTTTTGTGGTTTCAATTATTCCAAAGGGGGTTGTTCGAGTGTACAAAACCGATGATTCCATTTACTGCGCAGTCTGAAATGACTTCCCAAACTGCAATTATTAAAAGATACACCGTTTGAACGATACTCATTGGTACTAATTAACGAGTGCTGGTTAATATTACAGAGTACAGGGATTGATCAAATGGCAAGGCTCAGTGTTTTTAAAATTATGTTGTTGCACAATCATGTGGAAAACAAGGCCATGGGATATTACAAGTAACTATCGTTAAACATTTCAAAGGTTAATAATTTGTTAATTCACCTCATTACACAGTACAATTTTAATCCGACTTGTACCACTTTAAAAATCGATCAACTAAAAATAAAAACCGTCGACTACTGCAAGTCTGCGGTTAGACGGTTAATCGAATAATCGTGACAACCCTAATAATTGTCTAATCAAATTTCCCCCGTCAAATTGAAATGACTTTTTGACCAATGAATTCTTGAGTTAAATTTAGATGAATTTTTCATCAAATCTAGTCATGGCTGCTTCACCGCAGCCATGACTAGATTTGATAAAAATATTCTGAAAATACTCAGCAGGTAAGAGTTAAGGGTTAAACCAACACACAAAAATAAATAAATTAATCTAATTCTACAAACCCTTAATACACTTATTTCATCCTGTAATCTGTCATTACTTAATGTTAAATCTTTGTTTTTCTTCTCTAATTGTTCTATCTGAGCCTCTAATTCACCTTCTAGTTCTCTGCTACTAATTTGGAATTCTTCCAATTCTTCTTTTGTCTCTTCTAGACTGAAAAGAGCCAACCACCGATTCATTAAAACCAGTTTTCATATAATGGTAACATTCTATATTGTGCCTTCTCAGAAAGAATGACAGGCAGTGATCCAAGGATGAGACAGATATACTATGGTATTTACAGTGCATCCAAGAAAAAATTACATTTTTATCATCCTGAAATGCAATTTTCTAGCCTCTCTATTGATACATCACAAATTTTTCAGATTTTTTTCCCTCAAAAAATACTGTGTCACAAGTGTTCACAAATCTAAAAGTATACTACAAATGTTCTGTATCTAAAGTTATTCTTGTGAGAATCAGGCACTCAGGGATATTCCTGGGTACTTTGTGAAAAGGCCAGGGGTCTGGAATTGGCAAAAATTGGGAAAATAAATTTCGATATGGTCTTATCAAAGTATACACAAATGATGATTTTGATTGATACTTGTCTTGATGTATCAGACGTCATGTAGTTTTTTAGGTTTTTTTTTTACTTTATACTTTATTTATGTTCAAATTTGTAGTTATAAATACACCAAAATTTCAGAACAAAATTGGTAAACATGATCCCTGATATTGGTTAAAGTGAGCCCTGGCACTGATCAAACTGCTACTTATTTTCTTCCAAGTTTCAAGTCAGTTAAAACCAAAACCTACTGTTCGGGAAACACCAGAGAGGTTATTGAAGGTACATAAACATCAGATTTGTTTTGGAGTCTTCATGTTTTCACTCTGTCTACAAATGAGAAATCCAAATGGATGTGTGCCACAGTTCTTTTCAAGAAGTTGCAGGCCCTGCATTCTTTAGGAGTGCAGGAGTACTGCACACCTAGAAAAAAATGAGGATGGCAATTTTTTGCACCCCATGATGTTCTGGAATGCCAGACCTGTTTGGGACTGCCTTTAAAATCTGTTATTATTTGTCAATGTTGCATTGATTCGCAATAATTCATGACCCATTCTGTTTCAAATTTCGATATATTTTGAGTTTAGAAGACAGTCACATAAGAATTGAATGCAACATTTTGAATAATGAGAAGATGTGTGTGCCAATTTTTCCACTATGTAGCCGAATGTGGTACAATTTTTCGTTCACAATAGTAATACCTTGAAGTGAATATAACCAAAATAGCATACTAGTATATGCATTGAAAATTCCAGGTGCAATTGCACTCCCAAGCAATCTGAGGAGGGCAATTGTTTTGCAATCCTTGATTTTCTAGACTGCCAGGCCTGAAGTTGAATTCGAAGAATTCAATTGCCAATAGCTGTGGCTAATTTCTAGCCCTGCTCCCATTCAAATACATGCACAGTACTGTAATCACAAAAGTGCACAGAGAATTTTTATCGTATCGAGACTGGGTCGCGATTAGGTCAAATTTCTCTGTCCACTTATTTCCCAGAAGTACTACAGAGTCTCAGCTGACAAAAAAGTAAGAACATTGAATCTGAAGTGCTCTTTTCATTTTTGTTGAAGCAATCTTGATTTTGAAATATTTCATTTATGGAATATTGAAACTAGTGATTAACTGGTAAGGATTTGCGACTGTCATCTGCTTGCCGATTAGTTGCCGATGTCAGATAGTAACAGCCAAAAGCAGTAGTATGTTTAAGAATGCATAGACAGGGTTAAATTTAAACATCAAGATCAAAACATGCCCGAACATTGGTCAAAACATCTGAACATTGGTCAAAATTTACCTGACAAAAACATCCCCTTGTAACACCCAATTCACAAACAATTTTTGTCCAGAACCAAACTCAAGTTTACATGCCAATTATATTTGGAAAGTTAAAAAATTTATAGTAATTTATATATTTTTTATACTTACCAATGACCCAGACTTAGCTGGTGCTAATCTTATTAATTCAGGGCCAAACACAAATTTTGCCTCCCCAATCCCCAAAATTTGCATCAAAAACCGAAAAATACATCTTCCTATATGGTCCTCCATACTTTTACTCCTCTGCGCATGCGCAGTGTCAAGGAGGTCCCGAAATTGGCGCCAAATGTCATTCTTACAACCAGTGCCTGGTAAGCTTTTTGTACTCAGCAGGGAGGTATGAGTTCCCAACTCCTGGGAGGGCCATCCTCGTCTGGGTCATTGGTAAGTATAAAAAATATATAAATTACTATAAATTTTTTAACATTTTTATACTGCACCAATGACCCAGTCTTAGCTGAATAGTAAAAAGGTTGGAGGGCCTGGGACATAAAGGAAAATCCAATAGACTCAATTACATATAACAGAATTATCCCCTAAAGGAGAAAAGGAGAGATAGGCTTTACATGTATCTTTCTTATTTATATCAACCTTGCTTTTCACTATAAAGCAGGTGACCTAAGGGAACCCCCCCCCCCCCACCCTGGGTCAAATACCCCAGAGCGAAGAGAGCAGCAGGACAGAGTCACTGCCGGAACAGAGAGCCTACATAACTATAGTTGCAACTGTTTAGTGGACGACATTCTGAGCAACTGATAACGGACCTAAACAATGGAGGTCTCCAGAAATGGACTCAATATTTCTGAGATAAAAATTTGTGAATGTGGAAGGCTTAGACCAATATGCAGCCTTCATTAAATCAGTAATAGCAACACTATTTGCAATTTTGCATAGGCCCAAGATGTTGACAGAGCTCTTACTTCATGAGCTGAAATCTTAAGAACAGACTGCTAAGTAGAAGATAATTGTCCATAAGCAGTACGGATAGTTAATTGAATCCATCTAGCAATAGAATGGACCATAATGTCCTTTCTATTAGGTATCAAAGATAGAAAGAAACGCTTACTTCCCTTTCTAATAAACTCAGACTTACGTTTGTAAATACGTATTGCTCTAACAGGACAGAGTAAAGGCCTACGCCCGTCTGAAGATGGAAGGGCCTTAATAACAATAGGTTCCGGATACTTATTAGGAGCCTGATTCTTAGCCAAAAATCCAACATTGGTAGTAAAGGTAATAGTATTACCGACACTACGATAGTGAGAATCATCCACAGATAGTGCATGAAGCTCACTAACTCTTCTAGCAGAAGAGAAGGCTAAATGAAAAGCTGTCTTATAAGATAAGAATTTGAAGTCCACTGTGCCAAGAGGCTCAAATGGCACCTCTTTTAGCTTAAGAAGAACCCAAGCCAAATTCCACTTAGGAATTAATCTAAGGGTTCTAGGTCTATTTAACAAAAAGTTTCTAACTAAATTAGATAAAGAGACATTAGATCCAATCATTAAGCCATCATGATGTGCATAGGTATCGGATAGCAGAGACCTATAACCCTTAATGGTGACAGGCTGCAGTTTGATCTCATCAAACAAGTATACTAGAAAGTTTGCAATGTCTGGAATGGAAGGATCATAAATATCTACAGAATGATCCCCACACCACTGATGAAAGACCTTCCACTTAGCCACATAATTTAGCGAAGAGGAGGCCCTCCTACAGTTAGAAATCGCGTCCACTGCTCGTCCTGTAAAATGCTTCCCATGCAAGAAGGACCGCACAACGGAAATACGTGAAGGTTGAGACCTTGCAGGTTGTGATGGAGGATAGGCGATTTCCCCTGCGACAGAAGATCCTCCTGTGGAGGAAGCTTCAGCGGCATGTCCCACAACAGACACCTGAGTAGATTTATCCACGATCTCTGTGGAGACAGATATGCTACCAACAGAATTTTGCATTGCGATTGCTTTATCTTGAGCAATATCTGTTGAATCAACGGCGCTGGAGGATACGCGTATCTTTTATTCCATCCCACGAGGATCCGGACATGGAGACACATACGTCTGCAACTGATTGTTGAGATGTGTCGCAAATACGTCTATCATTGGCCGCTGACATTGGTAGCAAATCTGATTGAATATCTGCTTGCTGAGAGTCCATTCTGACGGCAACAGGCAACCCCTCCGTGAAAGGGAGTCTGCTAAAAAGTTCAGACGAGCTGGAATGTGACGGACCGATAGGAGAATCTGATGTTCTAGTACAAACAGAATGATTCTTTCCGTTGGATTGAACAATGGAATGGAATGAGTGCCTCCTTGATTCTGAATATACGCTACTACCATTGTATTGTCAGATAGAATTTGCATGTGTGCATTCTGAATAACGTCTATCCAATGACGTAGCGCAAGCCAAATTGACTTCATTTCTTTGATGTTTATGTGCTTGCTCAAAAACTGCGAATCCCAAAGACCCTGGTACTTCAAATCCGATGGGCTCAGCGTCGCGCCCCAACCTGTTTGACTGGCATCCGTCATAATCATAAAACTCGGATCCGGCAATTGCAGTGGAACTCCCTGAGTTAACTACTGAATATCTGCACAAGTCTGAATCCCTTGTTTCACTTGGTTTGACAAGAGGATGTCCGTATCGAGCGATTGAATCTTCGCCCTCCAATTCTAAGTCAGAAAGATTTGGAGAGGACGAATGCATAGCCACCCCATTGGAATGAGAACCGCGGCGGCTCCGCACAGACCTATCAGTCTCACTGTAACCTTGTCTGAGTGAAGACAATAGCAAGCGTAACAACTGACTAACTTTGCTCTGGTTAGCGGCAGACGAACGAGATTGTTGTGCGTCTCGAAGCTCATCCCCAGGTGGGTGAATGACTTGGACGGCACCAGATCCGACTTCTCTTTGTTTACTATGAAAGTGAGACGTCGGAGCAATAGAAGCAGATTCTGCATATCGTTCTGAAGCGTTAACTCGTTGCCGTACCTCTGAAGAATATCGTTCAGGTAGGCCGACGTTACCGCATACGAATGAGCTCGGAAATGAGTCATTACCGAGTTCATTACTCGAGTGAAAACCCAGGGCACTAGATTCAGACCGAAGCACATTGCTCAGAACTGATATACGACTCCTAGGACAGCGAAGCACAGATACTTTCTAAACGCCGGATGTACCATGACACATAGTCATTCACTCGAATGCTCGCTCTGACTGATCGAATGGTCTCCATATAGATTTTTGGAGCCACAATCAGCTTTATCAAGCTCAAATCTATCATTGGACAGAACGAGCCGTCTGGTTTTGGAACCAGAAAGAGATGGCTGTAGAAACCTGATTCCTGGTTTTCTACGACCTCTACTGCATTCTTCATTAAAAGAGAATGGACTTCTGATAGAAGCCTGGCTCTTTTCTGTAGATTTGACGGAAGCTGAGTCCATCTTGGATTTCAAGTTAATGGAGGTTTTCCTTTGAAGGACAGTTTCAGACCTTCCGATATAATCCATTGAACCCAAGGTTCCTCCGTAATTAATTCCCAATTGTAGATTTGATGGAAGCTGAGTCCATCTTGGACTTCGAGTTAATGGAGGTTTTCCTTTGAAGGTCAGTTTCAGACCTTCTGATATAACCCCTCGAACCCAAGGTTCCTCCGTAATTAATTCCCAATTGTTTGAGAAACTCGACAGTCTTCCACCCACTGGAACGCGACAGAGGTTTAAACCATCACCTCTTGGATCTGCGAGGCTTGTGGTAGGAGAAACCACGTCCTCCACGGCCTGCACCTTGCCCCGTCGGCCTAGGGGCGTCTGACTGGTTGTTTCGGCCAGCGTTACGGCCCCTATTTGAGTCGCTACCTTGACGGTCTCTAGAGTACGACCTAGAGAACGCGTACAAACCTCTATAGGATCTTCCCCTGAACGTACTCGTCCCAGAAGTGCCTGGCCTACTCCTCTCTGCTGATTCCAGCTTTTTGGAGAGTCTGAAGCCTTCTTAGTTAACTGATCATATATATTGCAGAAAGCTTGCCGTCGAAGAGAAGCTCTCTGGATAGCTGGGGCCCTGACACGTCTAGCTAACTCCAGATTTGCCACTGAAAGGGCGGAGTTATACATGGAGAATGCTATGGCCCTGGACAGAACTCTTAAGGACGTTTGTACATCTTGGAATTCTTGTCTCTCAAGGCGTAATGATAATGCTCTGGTAAGGTGATCTGCGTACAAGAGTGCATCTAAAATGGCCCTATTAGACGTTATTGTCGTTTCCAACATCGACGAAGGAATAGACATAGACGACGGCATGGATAATTCAAGGTCTTCAGCCTAGTTGTCTAGACGTAGAGGAACTCTCTGAATGCCCTGTCCTGCCATTTCAAATTTATTCCTTGGGTTGATGAAAGGCAGAAGAAGAGCAGATACCGGTAGGAAGGCTGACTTGCCCATTTTGTTAGCAAGTTTAGATATAGCGTCATTCAATAATTCAAATGTCTGTGAGACATTTCTGGACTGTGACGGAAATTCCGGGACGATGTCCCTAAACCGATTGAAAAAATTGGTGTCCAGTGGCACTATAAGCCTCCTATCTGGCTGCGCAGCATTTTGGTCCGTTGGAACAACATCTGGAAGGTAATGACAGATAAACTCCACGGAAATTTTGTGTTATTCCGAAAGGGAAAAATCCAATTCCTCGGAATCCCTTTCGCCATCCTGTCGGACCGCTTGCAAATCTCGGTCGTCCGCAACTGATGCAGCGACGGAATGCACCGACCCTGCATCATCTGATAATTCATGTCTCGACAGAGGCTCTGCCAGCTGCTGGGATGCTGCGATGATCTGTGCTATCTGTGATAGCATATCCGTTACAGAGACCTGAGGCTGCTGGGATGCTACGATGATCTGTGCTATCTGTGATAGCATATCCGTTACAGAGACCTGAGGAGCTGCGGTCTTACAGGATTTAGCCGCAGGAAGCTCCTTGGAGTTGCATCTTGCATACCTCTTTTATGCAAACGTCCGGATGTTGAAGGTCTTGTATACCTGGCTACTGGATGGCGTGACCTGGTCAGCGATGCTATCTGGATGTCACTGGTCACGTAGCCAGGGTGTGGTCGTGTGTGCCGTGAGGATGAGCAAGCCGTATATGCAGTCTCTCCGGACTGCCTATATACCGGAGTGTCCCAAGCAGTGGATGTATGCTCCGACTGAGGAACGTTATGTACTACATCTGGGCCCTGATGTTGTTGTACGAGAGAGGGGCCCCTCTCGCTCACAGCCCGGATGGACCTGGACGAGCTAGGAACCGGACTATCAGGCTTCCTCCGTACTATCCTCTGTTCCGTCGTCACTGGGCGTGCACGTGGTAAGTTTATAGTGCTCGCAATACCCAAATCTCCTTCCTGGACCGCAACGGACGAACCCGGGTGCTGAGCCATTCGAGGAATGGTCGCGACACCGGGCGAGCTAGCGGACGTCAAACCCTTCGATCAAACTAGCGAACTCACGGGTAATTGACGTATCTGCATGAGCACTTTTGCCGCTAGCTCTTCATTTGATTGTGATGACGGAGGCACACTTCTGAACGACATCACGGAAACATCACCCTGTTCTTGTTCCTCGAAAAAGAGAGTGAAAAACTAGAGTGACCCAATCGATACACACTGAACAAGGGTTAGTGCGAGTACATTGACTACAATTAATACAGAGATCATGAGAATCACAGGAAGATTTCCTCCCATTACCATTTGAACAATAATCTTTCATTGTGAAAAAAAGTAAACAGTCATAGTACTCGCACTAAACCTTGAAAATAAAGATACATAATCAAATAATCCATTATAATCATTACGAAAAAATGATTCAAAAAGAAAAAAAAAATTTCAAAAAAAATTTTTTTTCAGAAGAGCCTAAGTTCCCAATGGGAACCCTGAGCCCAAATGGATCCCCAAAAAAGCCTAAGTGTGGACAAAAATTTTAAATCATTTTGAAAAATTAATGTAACACTTACGGACAATATATTAATGTATCTTGCTATGATGTAAACTGAGCAGAAGACAAGTAATCACTATCAGAAGTAACAGTTGTCAAGCTAAACAAAAAGTGTAAACAAACCGGAAACATGACTCCAGGCACTAATAAACATGGCCCGAAATCAGTTACCAATTTAAACACTATCTGATTCAAAACAGAGGCTTCCAGAGAAGAAACTGTAGAACATCAGATGGTAGATGCAGACCAAAATGCCTAAACACCCAAGGGTGAGGACGTAAATATGGGGAAAAAACAGAAAATAATTCTGTTACCAAGCCAAAACTCCCAAGAAATTTTAGTAATAAACATTACAACAAATAAGCCAAAAGCATGGGAGAATAGCTAGGGGGAATAAAGAAAAGGGAGAGAGGAAACACTGATCAAACAATGGAACATTCATAGCAAGAATGACAACATCTGGGCAATGCTTCGAAAATAGGCAACATGTAATAATTTCATAAAATAATTATAAGTTACAGCCCTGAACATTTTCTTGCACTATTTTTTCCTCTCCTCCTTTTGTACCCTTCCTATATCCACCATTTCTCTCATTATTATGTGTCTGCCATCATTTAAACTGAGATTTAGACGCACAAATAACAGTGAGGTGCAACTGTTTTGAGGGCCAAACAAAGAATGACATTTGGCGCCAATTTCGGGACCTCCTTGACACTGCGCATGCGCAGAGGAGTAAAAGTATGAAGGACCATATAGGACATGTATTTTTCGGTTTTTGATGCAAATTTTGGGGATTGGGGAGGCAAAATTTGTGTTTGGCCCTAAATTAATAAGATTAGCACCAGCTAAGTCTGGGTCATTGGTACAGTATAAAAATATAAGATTTACAACTGCTACAAACTGCTATACAATTTTCATCATATGCTAATACATTGTTTCAAGAAAGAGAGCAGTTGCTGTGCAAGTTTCAACAATAAAAATACTTCCCGTCTGCACCATCCCCTTTGAAACCCCAGAAAGTGGATGTGTTTGTTAACTGTGGTAAACCAGTCCTGTTTAACTGGTAAAACAGAACCCTGTAACAAGTGCCAAACTGGAAGTCCTCAACATTGGCTGAACACATATTATTATTAATTTATTTCAGCATCTATGGCTATATCATGACTTGAACACAAGAATAAAGTCAAGTTTAGGCCCCACAAAGTAGATCTGTTTCTCAGGCCATTTTTTTGTAAAATTGTATGTGGGAGGTCGTATTTTATTTTATTTTTTATTTTTGTAATTATTTCTTTGCCAATAAAAGTTCTTATTCTTGGTTTGTTTTATGTTTTAGGCCTCATAATCTACAAAATAGCATGGGTGGTGGAGTATTTAATCCCTTGAGTGCAAAAAAGGCTTTGCAATGCTAGGGACAAATGTATCAATTTTATTAACTAAAGTAAAATATCAGACACAAAGCAATTAATTTTTATTTTTTTAAGTTTGTATTGGTTATAAAAAGTGAATGGCAGCTCAAATGACCATGCAGGAGAGCCAAAGCCTGAGAAACAGATTAACTTTTTTAGGCCTTAGTCAGTTCTGGATACCAACATGTGTGCTGCTTTATTGCACATCAACCCAAGGCATGAGTTGTCAGGTCCTAAAAAACCAGTGAAAGCATGTTTAAAACATGATACCAATTGATGCAGCCAGTGGCGTAGATTGGAAATTTGGAAGGCAGGAGGGGAAGGGGGGTGCAGGGTTGGGGGTGTACAGCATGTCATTGTACAGTAATTACCAATGTAGCATATGTTACAGAGGGAGTACAAACGGGTGTGTGGGAAATTTGGGAGATGGGATAAATTCCCAGGTGATGGTTTTCAACTGCCATGCATGACTGTCATCCAATGACCCACAATCAGCCGATTCCTTGGAGATAATAGGTCCAGTTCATCATTAATTTTCCTTCAAAAGTAAATTTTATTTTTCTAATATGGTGTTTTTTGACATTGAGGATTTTTGAAACGAGAATCCGTCATTGTTTGGAGTTTTTGACACTGATATTTTACAACTATAGTGACAAACTTCCAACCATGTCTTGCTACGATAACATGAAAATAGCATGCTAGGCAAGCAGCAATAAAATTTAATCAAGGTTAACATTACAAATGAACGAGCGGGAGAGCTCACGATAAGGGAATAAAACATTAATTAATACTTCTTCAACAAAACAAAGATTGTTGATGGTTCATAATGTAACAAATCTCATTTTCTTATTAGTAGTAACAAGTATGAATACAGTACAGTTATAGTGGACTGGTCACTTTTCACAGGTGGGCAATATTTCCGCAGACGCAATAATATTAGAATTCAAACATTAATTCTAGGAAGAATCGTCAAAAAGTTAATCAATGAAGCACGGGTACAACCCTTTGCTTCATTAATTAAAATTTTGCTGATGATGATTTGTATCAGCCCTGGTAATTCACTTTCAGCAATGAGCAGTGCCGAGAAAACGAAAAATATCCACAGCAAATATACTGCCGAGGATGGCTTCTTCAGAAAGCCTCGTGGTGGCAGAAATTGCACAATTTCCAGGTTACACAAGGAATCAAACCATGTGGGTTGCAATATGCTGCATTGCTAATCTTACAACTGATAGTACAAGTTGTAGCATAACCACTAGAAACTATATGTGTTCAGCTTCTATGATGATAACACCAGAATCTGACATCAGTTTCTGGAAAGCTCTCACAAAGCTTTCCAGAAACTGATGTCAGATTCTTGTGTTATCAACATAGAAGTAATGAGATACTTGGGTTGTGGTTATGCTGCATCTTATTTTCACTCATACTATACATATGGAGCAAGTTGCCAGCTTACTTCCAAGGTTTTTGCTCAGCATTCACATGGTTCATGATGTATCTCGAACTACTTTCACATGGTAAAGTTACTTGAAAGTTTTCATTTCACCTCATACTACATATACATGGCAACTGAGACTATGTCCTGCCCCCCTGATGATTTTTACACAGGTTTAGCGAACAGGTTTCACAGCAATTGCCGTAGAAGCACCAGTTTTCCACAGCAAACAAGGATGAATTACCAGGAATGTTTGTATTACCTGGTAAGCACACGCGTGGACATCACTGCCCATGCGTGGATTACTACCACTCCATGACGACTGTACTGTATGATTGTGCTTCTTTCCAATGAGGCTCTACTGTCTAATGTCTATGTAGTTTTCAGTTGGAAATCATACTGTAACTGAACCGAAAACACATCTCTCAGCTCCATTTAGAACGTTGAGTGGGGGTAGCAATTAGTGCTGGGCAGTATTGGCATAATTAAATACTAGTGCTGAAATGGTGAGCCCATTTTTGTAACCGGCTAATCATCGGGAATAACTGGATATTCGTTAATTTCAACCACTGGTATTATTGTATTGTCTACGATGCAAAATCAGTACGGAATGGCAAGAAAACAGTTTAAAACACTGTCACCTGACTTCCGCAAAAAGTAAACAAACGAAAACCATCGAGTGCCAACAGAAATCATTGATGTGCAAACGATCGTTAACACATCGTAACTGTGGTCACCCTGCATTGCCTGGCCACAAAACCAGGCCTTGCCATTTGAAAGTCACAGGCATGCGACATACTGCGCACCTGAAACAAAGTTTACGTGTGCAATTTGTTCCCACGTCGTGCATTTGAAGTAAGTGATGATTGTCATTGATATTATCTGAGAATTTTCCAACCAGTTTGTAAATTGTAGTTAGGCACAATTAGCTGTATTAGCAAACAGCCTCTTACCCTGAGTGGCTTGAATTTGATGTGATCACATCATCATATGGTGAATATGTACCCTAATTTTTTGAGTCTTTTTTTCTGTTCACAGCTAAGACAAATGTCACAAACAATTTCACATTTACATTTACCTGTTCATTGCAAAGAAATTTCTGGCGGAAATATTATGTTCCGAGTCATGAAAAGGGCGTGGTAAGAAATTATTATATGCATCATTGACCAAGAGCCCCTCATTGTCTGACATTGACTATTGAAAAACAAATTTTAAAACGCAAGATTGTAAAATAGTATTTTTTATGACATATGTTCATACTTTTCAACAGTTCAATAAAATAAAAACATGGTTTTTCTGAAACACAATGGTATAGTACCAAACAGTCAATTTATTTTGAAAGCACCATCACTCACACTGAGAGATTTTTTCAGCATTATAATCTGCAATTAACACCTCATCAAAGAGAAGAATGTCAAATTTGTCTGTAGAAGACAATGTTACATTGACAGCCTATGACATGCACATACTCACTGCTGCTCACGCAGAAAACAACCTGCAGTACACTTGACTTTTGGCAGTTTGTTACAAACATTTATCTGCGACTTGACAGCCCAAGCAACCGGAATAACTATTCATTCAAAATTCCAATACCTTAACCCTTTCTTGTTGTATCAAGTACATATCATTGTAAATTGACAAAAGTTTGGTAGCTTTGACAATGCTTGCATCAGCAAAAGAATTCCAACATCTCGCGGTCAAATACTATTTATTTTCCTGATGCTATCCTATAAACTAGAGGTATGGCAGTAACCCGGTTGACGGCATTTTCAACTGGTTATGTCGATACCTGGTTGCAAACCGGTTATCCGGCTAACCATTTCAGCACTATTAAATACCGTGGTATTCAGAAAATGATACTATAGTATACCATTATACCGATTATTTCGGACTGTGATGTGCGAAACAACAATACGAGGCAAAATGCCTGCCTACAACTTCACCCAAAATTTCTGCTAGAAAAACTAATAGAGCAGCTAATAATGACACCCAAAACGTCAGTTTATTAGCAGACGTTTTATTTGCGATTACAGTGGACATTTTGGGTGTAATTCCACAACTTCAGAATGAAACGGACATTGAGGAGTCTTCATAATATTATCTTCAGCTGTTCCCAAATTCTGAAGTGAAGTGTGTATTCGTACAGCTCTCTTTATCACAAGAAGTGTTAAAATTAGCACACATCAGTACTTAAAATAAATTGACTTTTTAAGCGATTGTGGTAATGGGCTGGTTAAGTACTCTCCCCTGCCAAATAAAAGTGACATCACTATTATTAATTTTTGGAGAGAGAGGACAGCATCATGATTATTAGGCACCATCATGATTATTAAAATGAGTTACTGTCATCAGAATATTCGATCAGCAAGTCGACAAAAAAAATAAACTAAACAAAAAAAAATATTAGAAAATATTGTAAAATTTCATTGAAGTACACCATACAGACTTGTCAGAATTTAAAATTTGTGTACCTGTGAAAAGGTCCTATACAATTTTTTTGCATAATCTCCCACTATTGTGTACCCCATCTCCTTGAGTTCCTTTAATCCATGCCAAATTTACAGGAGAGAGTTAGTGGTATTGTCAAGTGGCATTTGTGGGAATTTTCATGCATCTGTAGCTATCACTCCCATAATTTTGGAAGGCCGGCCATCACTATTATTTGGCACCATCACTTTTATTTGCTGAACCTAAAAATGTGCAGCATCACTATTATTTGGCCATCACTATTATTTGGCAGAGGAGAGTACAGAGTTCGCATTTTGAAAATTGGTCTGGGCCTAAAAAAAAGTCCACAGGATTTGAGGGTCGAAGTCTAGTCAAGGCTGATATTTAAACATGCCTTTTTGAGCATGCTGAATGACAAAACTTCCTTCAAAATTATCAGAGCTGAACAAAGAGTCTCGACGGAAGCACTCCCGGGGCCTGAGCTGATCAGCCCCGACAAAACGCGAACCCTGTAAGTATCATCGTATTTATCTTGGCAGAGGAAGCACAAATGAATTGCTTTTGTTTATTTGAAAACAATGAAGAACCTTGCATCGGTCTTGTAACAAACATTTGTGTGCACACAATTTTGAAGGCACAATGCTTTTATGACATCATTGTGTGGAAACAGCCAATCACTTTGAAGTACAAGTGTAAAACTACAGGGAATCCCTTGGCATTTCCCAAGAAAAATTTCCAGGTTTTAAATAGTAGGTATGCCATTGGTCAGAAAAATATCCAATGTGACTAACTACGCATGCAAAATGAAATGTAGTACATGTGATTGTGTCTACTCACGTCAATTTGTTTCAAATTCAAGGTAAACAATATTCTGTCGCTTTCGTAATAATGGTGACTGTTGAGACAAACCACTTGAACAGTTGGGAAAGAAAGTAATAAAGAAACGTTCCATTGT
Source organism: Pictodentalium vernedei (assembly GCA_031216915.1). Classification (NCBI taxonomy): domain Eukaryota; kingdom Metazoa; phylum Mollusca; class Scaphopoda; order Dentaliida; family Dentaliidae; genus Pictodentalium; species Pictodentalium vernedei. Next base: position 386,625,852 of record CM062297.1, read on the forward strand.
CTGTGAGGGCAGACAGGGTGGTAATAAGGGGAAAGACCCAAATTTAAACCAACAATAATCAACACCAGTGAAGTAAATTCACATCTTGTAAACCATGATAAGCAGTTGATATTTATACATACCGGGGTAAATCCACACTTTTGGTAAACCGATTATGATATAATTTGCCGATATCGTTGACGGGATTGAAAATTGTACCAGTTACATGTATAATTGGTATACTGAAAAACCGCCCAGCACTAGTATAACGAAAACTGCACACACAAGCTGAGCCACTGATAATACTTAAATCAAGGGGCCCCTAAGGGGCCTTAATCGCTCACTGGCCAAAGTGGTTCAAAGAAGTATTTGGAGTCACATTCAGTTAGACATGGTTCATCAACACTACAAAGGAATGAAGTCATGAGATGCAAATTTTATGGAAAAACACTAAGGAATGGATTTGAACAAACCTGAACCTAACATGCCCCCCACCCCCGCACATAGAGCCCAAATATTAAACCATGGACTCAAATTGAACAAACTTGAATTTGATCCCCCTTGAGATGTCATATACCAAATAGGAAAGAATTCTGACTGTTGGATATGAAGAAGGTTTTTAAAGAAATCACCTCACATTGAATTAAGTTAAACTTTGGGCTCAAATAGGGAGCCAAAATATTAAACCAGGGTCCCGATTTGAACAAACTTGAATCTGACCCCCCTGGAGATGTGGTATACCAAATATGAAAGAATTCTGACTGGTGGGTCTGAAGAAGATTTTAAAATAAATTTCCTCATATTTCATTAAGTTAAAATTGGGGCTCCTACAGGAAGCCCAATTAATAACCCAGGGACTGGATTTGAACAAACTTGAATCTGGCCCCCCCTACAGATGTTGTATACCAAAAAGGATTCTAACTGGTAGATTTGAAGAAGAAGATTTTTAAAGAAATTTCCTCAAACTGCACCAAGTTAAACTTTGGGCTCCAATAAAGAGCTCAAATCTTAATCCAGGGACTCGATTTGAACAAACTTTCATCTGACCCCCCTAGAGATGTTGTATAACAAATATAAAAAGATTCTGACTGGTGGATCTGAAGAAGATTTTTTTGAATTTTTGAAAAAAATTATTGGTGCTATCAGAGTTATGCCCCTTCTCTGGTGCCCCCTGTGGGCGCGGCAAGTTTATTTGTACAAACTTGAATTGACATATGAAAAGGAAAATGCACACAACATTAGGTTCAGTTTGGTCGAGTAGTTTGTGAGGAGAAGTCGATAACATAATGTTAAGTTCACGAAGGGCGACGACGGACGGCAAGTGATAAGTTAAGCTCCCTTCGGTGAGCTAAAAACTGTTCCTGGAGTATTTGGCCACTTAAACAGACTTAAACAATCTATCTTGAAATTAATCAAGATCATTATAATTTTCTTCATCACGTAAATAAACTAACATTGCTACTTAATGACCAAATTCTTTTTAAATTCACAATGTGAAAATTTGGTAACCGTGTTTATATGCATGTACAATATACTAGTAAGTTTCATGTATGCTATTTCAGTACTCTTGGGATCCAAATAAACATACGGGTACTCTCATTAAATTTTGAGAAAAAATTCCACCTGTACTCTTCTTATTTGGGTCTCTTTATTGTTTTTACAAACTAACAGGTTACAATGAAATCCTCCCATAAATATGACGTAAAGACTATGCTAAAGGTTTTGGGCTCGGGCAGCCATCAAGGCTGAATGATCATGACCAAAAGGGGACGTTCTCATCTAGACATTATTTGGAGTCATCCTACCAAGTTACAATAAAATTCCTTCATAAATATGACCTGTAGACTGTGCTAAAGGTTCTCGGGCTTCAGGTTCTTGTTGCCGTAACAGTTGCCCAATCACGTCCAAAAGGGGACGTTCTCATCTAGACATTATATGAAGTCTACATACCAAGTTACAATGAAATCCCTCCATAAATATGACCTATAGACTGTGCTAAAGGTTTTCAGGTTTTGAGCTCGGACAGTCGCCATGGTTGACAGATCGCAACCAAATGGGGAAGTTCTCATCTAGACATCATCAGGAGTCATCCTACCAAGTTACAATGAAATCCCTCCATATTAAATATGAACTGCAGACTGTGCTAAAAAATTTTGGATTTCGGGCTTGGGCAGCCATCACGGTTGACAGATCATGACCAAAAGGGGACGTTCTCATCTAGGCATTATACAGAGGCATCCTACCAAGTTACAATGAAATCCCTTCATATTACTTATTTATTTATTTATTTATTGGTGTTTAAGGTCACATATTTCTGCACAATGGCTAACCATGACCGTGACAGTTTTACGGGTGGAGGAAGCCGGAGTACCCGGAGAGAACCACCGAGCAACGACGAGCAACTGTCAGCTCCCCAACATACCAACTCCACACAAGCAGGGTTAGCATTGGTTGAAGGCAGGTGCACCATCGACGTGCAGTACGCCTTAGTACACAGCGTCACCATGCCCCCACGTGGGCAATGGGGGTAAAACGTCTTGCCCAAGGACACAACGAAATCCCTTCATAAATACGACCTGTAGACTGTGTTAATGGTTTTCGGGTTTTGGGCTTGGACAGCCATACCAGCTCACCGATCGCGACCAAAAGGGGACGTTCTCATCTAGACATGACCCCAAACCTGCATATGAAGTTTCATGACGATCAGACAAGAACTGCGGGGTGTAGCCTGTGCTGAAGGAAAATGTGAACAGACTCACATACTAACAGACTTCTGCATGTGTGATGGCAATAGCTTATCTTGACTTTGTCAAGTTAAGCTAATAAAAAAATATATACTACACACTAATATGAATTTGTGTTGTTTTTCATTACAATTCCCTCACATTATCAGGTTTAAAATCCATGTAGTAAAGAACCGGAAAATAAATGTTTTAATGAAAATGCCAGTCTGAAGATAGTTGCAGCCTACCAGTACATGCACTGCATGTGTATGTTTCTATACAACCTTGCAGCTGAAAACAAATCCCACAATTTCCCGTTGAAAACATCCAATCCCATCATGAGAAAAATACCTGCTGAGATGCAGATTTGAGCGGACCCGGTAAGCATTGAGAAACAGGAGTCAATCTGCAGGAAAAATAAAAGTGGAGTGGGGTGCATTCTGTGTTGTTTTTTCATTCCAAACTCCCCTGTTATTGGGTGCCCAGGCCAAGGTGAAACGAAATGATACTGACACTGGACAAGTAGACAAGTGACACTGACAATGAGAATGGCGAACATGACCGTAACAATGAATAATTACATCGAAAAGGGTGAGATCAGCTGCCCTGTATTGACCCACTCCCGCTGGGAATTTTAAAAATAAAGAACAGCGTAAATGCAAGGGTGGATCCAGGGAGTACATTCTGTGTTGTATTATTATTCCAAACTCCCCTGTTATTAGGTGCCCAGGCCAAGGTGAAACAAAATGATACCGACACTGGACAGGTAGACAAGTGACACTGACAATGAAAATGGCAAACATGGCTGTAGCAATAAATAACTGCATCGAAAAGGGTGAGATCAGCTGCCTTGTATTTACACACTCCCGCTGGGAATTTTAAAAATAAAGAACAGTGTAAAATGCAAGGGTGGATCCAGGGGCCGGGGGTGCACTCAGCACATCCCCCCTCCCCACCCTCCCCCCCCCCCCCCCCCCAGGTTTCGACTGGCAATTTTTTTTGTCGAATGTCGACTTTTCTTTTTCTAAACAATCCTTCAAATGAGTCCCTTCGACGGTATCTTATGGTATCATGCGTACACGATTTACATTTGTCTACATTTCTGTAGAAACTATGCGAACAATATCTGATTTTAAACTATGCACGATCCTTCGGAAAAAGGCATGACAGGTACCACTCTCAGAATTATCAATAATAACAGCATTTTACATTTACATCTCAATTTCTTGTTTTACTCTAAACAGACTTCTAAATAACTGTGGCCTAATGCTTTTCCAACATGTTCTTGTTTTGTGTAAATGTTGCAGTTCTAAGATTGGGCAGAAAACAAAACGTCACATAATATTTACTACTGAATGAAGTTTTACAACTCACATTACGTAGTGCACATACTGACCCAACAAATCACACTGTTTGGTCACTTGATGTATTTAATATTCAATGAGGCTATTGTTTATAGTTTGTCTAGCTTTTCATTATGGGTTGATTAAGTTACACAGGTCATGGAACAATCACATCATCAGAGTACACTTCTTCAGTGACCTGTTTTCTGCTCTCAAAGTTATTTTTCTTTCAATAACAAAGTGCAGAAATTTCTTATTAGACCACAATGTACAAGAGAATTTTCGGGGGAAAGTTTGATTTTGCTTAAAAATATTTGACAGAACTGAATACTCTTGGCCCTCTCAATTCCTCTTAGGAAAAAGGAACACCAAAGATTTATTATTAGACCAATATATATTTTGCGGCACCGGTTGTTTGTTCGTAGACATGGAGACATTGACTTCCATAATGTCGCGTAGTTAGACCCATTAATTGTATCCTAATTTGGAAGCCACTCCAGCCAATTAATTTAGTTAAAACCACAGTTTTGTAGACTTCATTGTTTAGCAACTGACATTGTATAACTGACTACTCGATTACTCGTCGACTACTACCCAGCGATTAGTTGATTAGTAAAAATCAAAATGGTATTAATCGTTTCAACACTTGTCCTGCAAATATTTTTTTGCAGCACTCATTTATTTTTGCAGGACCCATTTCCAACATGTGTCTTAATCACATGAATTATGCTTATTTATCTTCAAATACATAGACTGTTCAAGCACCATATCAAAGGCTATTGTAGTAATCATGTTGAAAAAAATGAATAGAATTTTATTAAATTTTTGAATCAGTGTCACTGACAGACTGGGATTCCCAGAACAGTTTTTCTCTTCACCATTTTGAATAAAGAAGTGAAACAAAACACTGAAAAATGCTCCTGAATCATATTTTATTTCTACAATACTGTATCGGAACCAGCTAGTTGATTCACAACTCACAAGCAGCAGTTGTTACAGTGTTAACCATGTCAATTTCCATCAATCCTGAAGCCAGATAGTTGTTGATTTCAAGCACGGCAAAATTGAGAATGTCTTTCATTTAACGTTTTGCTTATCATGCAATGCAATGGGGATAAACTTTGTAAAGATTTTGCGATAGCAGAAATATGCCATCGCATGGCATTTGTGGCATCACTGCCGAATGCCATCATAAATTCTGAAGGCTGAATAGATCTTATTGATGAAAAAATGCTTATATTTTTGGCGGAAATGGTAAATTGGTCTCCTTAACAAGCATTTGTGAGAACGTCGCAGGCACGAAATGGCCGTTTTCGCAATTTGCGAAACCCTGTGTTTAGGAGGATTTGAACTGAAACTATTGGAAAAATCCAGCCTCACGGTCCTCACCACAGCCCTGGGCTATTCTACTTATGACAATCAGACATCAATAATTACAATTTGGTGAAAGTCCTGTTGCATAACATTCTTTTCAAATATATTTGTTATGGTCTTGCAAATTTCCAGTAACCACCCCCCCCCCCCCCCCACCCCATCCACCCAGAGGTTTTTTTACAGTGCTCTCGGTAATCACAATCAACAATTGGATGAAAACCTATGTGAATGCTATTACCCTTTTCAAAATTCAAATATTTCTCATGGTCCCGGAAGTATGAATTTCTGTCTGCATATTTTCTTTTTGTGATTGAAAATTTCCAAATCATCAAATCTTAAATTCTTTTCAGCAAGAAAAGATTGTTTAACAAATTTTTTTCGTGAAGATTTACGACTTTTTAACACTTTCAAGATTCAGAACTTCCAAACCGAGGAGTCTGTGATGAGATTTGGGTAGGGGCATCAAATACCAACACACCGCCTCCATGTCACTGGTTGCATTTGCAAGTCCATGTGGGTGAAGTTGGTTGAAAATTTCACTTGAAATTTTTGTTTTAATTTTTTCCTTTTTTTTTTTCTTTTGGGGGTGGGGGGGGGGGGGTGGGGGAGGCAGAACAAACACCCTTATTCAACCTCTACACCTCTGGCTCCATGTGGGTGGGAAAGGTTTGGGGGGGGAGACCCCCTCCCACCCACCCCCAAAAAAACAAATACAAATTTATGGTTGTATTTACAACTTGCAAGTGTGTTAGAAAGCTATTTTGCTTATCTTTATGTGATCTTTTCTGCAATTTTGATGAGTACATTTTCATTCCATCACAAGTTTTCTACATACTGACTGGTTGACAGTGGTTGTAAAAACAACAGCAACAATTTTTGGTGGAGTTTCCACTGGAGGTGCTTTGATGTATGACTTTAAAACCTTCATAAACGGAATGAACGTATTCAAAATATCATTACCAGGTACTGTACTTTTTGGTAAATAATTTTTTTGAAGTGGAAAAATCGTTCCAAAAACTTTATTGTGTCAGAAAAATGGGAAAAATTGACAATCCCAAAAGCATGGTACCCTGTAATAAAGAGCAAAGTCTCAGGAATCCCATAGTGTGCCTCTTTTAATTGTATATGACGTATCTTCCAGTGGAAATCGTCATAAGCATGAGAGGGGTAAAACTGTTGTTTACAAAAAACATGGGTCAGAAATGAGAAATGCTAGAAAATGTTGACTCATCAATTTTAAACATCTCACGAAAAGGAAAGACATACAATTATAGAATGCTTTGAAGACCCACTTGTTCATAGATATTTTATTAACAAATGTGTTACTGTGCAGCCAGCCATCAACAATTTTTATTTATTTTTTTACAAGCAATTGAAGTTGAAAAATTTGAAATTTTCACAATAACTACACAATGACGTCACACGTCTGAATGCTCTATCACAGGTGGGAATTTCAAAATAAACAAAATTCTGTTACTTATATAGCACCTTAAGGGGCTATATAAGTAATGGAATTTTGTTTATGTTGAAAATTCTCACCTCTGATATTCCTTCAATTCAAATTAAATATACACAAAATGTACATCAAAATGAAGGTTGAGATGTATAGAACACGAAACACATGTGTAATCAACTCATAGTGTCGAGCGTATGCACCACTGATTCCTGGAAGTCTGCTACCGTATGCGTACCAGAACTGATAATTTAATAATATTTCACGAGAACAACTTGTGGCCAAATATGCTTTATATATTCAAGAAAAAAGCTAGGGTATCAAAATTCTTCAAAACACAGTGACAGAGCTGCATGGGGGTAATTTCCAAAACCTTTGCTTTTGTTTACATATGAATTTACTTTCAATTTCCAGTCGACGTCATCGGACAGAAAAGGCATTTAATTACAACGCTGTCTAAAATCAAATAATGAGAAAGATCGTAGCCTTAATACAGTATACTGTTATTAACTAGAGATTGCACAGTTGCCATATTCGATGCAAGGTGTCATGATACCTGTTGAAATTTCTTAGAATTACGATTTTGCTTTTCGATGGAAACTCGTGGTATCGAGTGATTTGTGCATGTCTGTCGAGCATGGAAACCATCTTCAATAAAAAATGCAGACATTGTTGTCCTTTTCCAAAATGCAGTCCTATCGCTGCACTCGAAAGTGTTGTGAATGCCTAGCTTTGTTATTGAATATCTGAAGCACATTCGGCCACGAGTTGTTCTTGCGAAATATTATTTTATTATCAGTTCTGGTACGAATACGATAGCAGACTTCCAGGAACCAGTGGTGCCTACAGTCAACTCTATGAGTTGATTACATATGTGTTTCGTGTTCTATACATCCCAACCTCCATTTTGATGTATAATTTGTGTATATTTAATTTGAATTGAAGAAATATCAGAGGTGAGAATTCAAAATAAACAAAATTCCATTAATTGTATAGCCCCTTAAATGGAGCATACATGTAACAAGACTTGTCAGCCCAAACTCACTCTTTCTTAAGACTCTCTGAAAGTTCTCTCCAGTGTTTTATTTCTTCTGCTTGTGAACTAAATCTTTTGGAATCACTCATTCTCTCAGAAATTCACTCTTTAACCACACTTTGGTGAAATTGTTTTTGTACTTAGTACGTTCAAAATATAAGTTGCAGTCTCCTCTGACCTTATTTACACTTGTTTCCACTTAGGAGAAGTTGGGAAACGTTGGAATATCTTAATATTCAATATTTGAACAAATGGCTGTCTGAGAAAATGTTAAAGGGCCAAGTAATGGATTTCGTCCATCAATCAGTGATGAACTTTCGTTCAAATGTACAATAAAATATCATGTCACGTTAGGATGCTGGTTTTCTACGAATTTTGCATTCATCCTTGTCCAAACGATAATGAGTCATGTCAATAACACGAAATGTAGAAACGAAAATACGCTTCGGTAGTAGTGCTTCCTTTCAACTGACGAAATTTCTGTCCTTCTCAAATAAGATGAGGCTTTTTCATTCTGTAATGTTACAGAATGCAAAGTAGAAATATAATTTAGTTGAAAGATTAGTAAAATATTTCGAAAAAATAGCCAGCTCTTCAGTGACCAAATCTGGCGGAAGTTCCAACGACTACGAAAGGTCAATCACTGCTGGGAGTTGTTGTTGAATCGCTTGCGACATCCAAAATTACCGTATTTCCTCGGACGGCCACCATCAGTCGCTCATTCTGCAATTCGATTGTCACTATCCCATCAGCAATAAATGCTGTTCACCTTTAAAAAAGAATAATCCATGGATTATAAATAAACAATAAACCTGGTTTAATGTTAACCCTCTATAGCACGAATGGTTGGAAGACGTCACTTTTTAAAAAAAATCTTGGATTTTGGCTTTTAAATTAACCTAGCTTATTTTGAGGAGAACTCGGGTCACTTTCTGAATGTGGGAACTTTTGCACTTTGCTTTTCGTGACATACTTGTAAAAGACTTTATACATTCACTAAAACTTGTGATATCGTTACTGTAACCACTGGAAACTTGACACACAGTGGTAGAGCTTACGCTGCCCTTAAACTGTTGACATGGAAACCGGAAGTATCATTGTGAGGGGGGGATGGACTCTTCGCTGGACGACAACTTCGCCGAAGAAGACACTTCGCCGAAGTTGACACTTCGCCGGTAAAGCAGTTCGCCGGAATTTAAAAAAAAAATTAAATCGTTTAAAATTAATTTGTTTTTTTTTTGTTCGAATAAAATCAATTAGTTGATATTATTAAATTCTAAAATCTACCAGTAATATTCTGCTAAAATAATATAAAAGAAGAATCCTTCCTGGAACTCAAAGAAAATGTGCCTGCCAATAAATAATATTTCGATAATTGTCAGAAAAACACCAATCCAGACTCGACAGGTAATTGGTGCACAAGAGACCTTCAGGACTGCCCACCTGTAGCTGACTCCAAACGAAGTTAACTATCGAGTGTGCAAGACATGTTTGTACAACATTTTGTGGCTTGACTTGGAGGTTTTGGTAATTTAATTGAATTGCTTGTCTGGTCCGTAAGCTGAACGTTTGCTGGCATCCCTTGTTATTTCTTTCAAATATCGCTAATAAATGTCGGGTATCATGTTAATTATCGAACATACAGTGATGATAAGTTATTCACAGTTTCTGATAGAAATCACAAGGTATGCCAGCAGACTTTCGGACCAGACAATGGTCTGAAAGTCTGCTGACATACCTTGTAATTTCTGTCAAAATCGTTAATAAATGTCGGGTATCATGTAAATTATTGAACACACAGTGATGATAGATTTTTCACAATTTCTGATAGAAATCACAAGGTATGTCAGGAGACTCTCAGTGTACGGACCAGGCAATGGTCCATAAGCTGAAAGTCTGCTGACATACCTTGTCATTTCTATCCAAAATCGTTAATAAATGTCGGGTATCATGTAAATTATCGAACATACAGTTATGATAAGTTATTCACAATTTCTGATAGAAATCACAAGGTATGTCTGCAGACTTTTAGCTTACGGATCATTGCCTGGTCCGTAAGTTGAGAGTTTGCTGTCATCCCTTGTTATTTCTGTCAAAAATCGTTAATAAATGTCGGGTATCATGTAAATTATCGAACATACAGTGGTGATAAGTTTAAAAAACAGTCCCTTTTGATAGCTTATAATAACTATCAACTGTCATACTTATAATCACTTTGTGTTATTAATTAATTACAGCGCTGCTACCCACAATTTTGTACTTGCTAACATGTCTATCACTGTCAAACATTCGAACTTTTAACATAAAGTATTCTAGTTAATAAAGTTTTCTCCCAATTTTTTATTAGCTCGATGTTATTTTTCTTTCATACGATTTCCAGTTTTTATATTTTTCACGAAAAAACAGGTCCATGAAAAATAATTTCCGCGAAACATCCAGAAAGATTCTGTCGAAACGTCCACAATAATTTCAGAGAAACGTCCAAAAAAGTTTGGCGAAAGGTCCAAATGTTCGGCGAACCGTCCAAAAGTTCGGCGAACTGTCTTTGAAATTCCGGCGAAGTGTCCAATTTTTCCGGCAAACTGTCCCGAAAAAAATCTCGGCGAAGTTGTCATCCGGCGAAGACTGCAGGATTCATTGTAAGAAGGTCAGATGTCTTCTGTGTTCCGGACGAAAACTCTGGCGTGTATTTGGGAGAGCCAACTATGAACAACTTTATTGTATTTTGTGCCAGCGCACATGTCCGTAAGGACATTTCTGTTGAACATTTCATTCTATCTTCAAAGAAAAGGGCGAAATAATCGCCACTTGTGTCAAGGAGGTAGAAACTATTGGGTTTAACTCGGAAAACACTTCATCACATTGAAAGTGAGGTGAAGACAGGTAATAAGAAGTAATAAATATTGGTTGCAATTCAGATGAACTTCAGGTTTCTAAATAACGTTTGGAGCCAACAAATTTTCATTTCGCAGATGTACAAGATATTATTTCGGCTGTAACGGGAATAATTTGGATGTAACGGAAAAGACTAGAGTGTAACGGTATAAATAGAAAATAAATTTTATCAAAGTGGGACATTCACTGAAAATATGTGAACACTTTTAGTGATGGATGGACAGCCAAATCGTTTCAATTCACTGAGGAGTTTTAGCATTGATTATTGAAGAAAGGAGTCCCGCAAGAAAAGCATGTGTGTATGAGTTGAGAGGAGGTATATTGATGTGTGTTGTATATGTGTGTTTGGTGGAGAGGTGGGCGGGATGTCTTCTCGATTTTTGTGAGAACTACGAGAAGCGTGTTTGTTCACCAATACATATTTCCTTTGTTTCCCCCTGAGCCGATGTACATTCCACAGATAGTACAAACAATAAATATCGGCCTTAGTCGCATGGTAATTTCTGCTATCTTTACCATGGACAAGTATTCTCTTTTACGAACGGTAAAGAATAAAAAAAGTACGCTTCTAAAAATGGAACTTAACCCTTTGAACACGAACGGCCGCTTTTCGTCATAACGTCATTAAATAGAATGGCTGTTCAGTAAATGTGTGGGTAGACCCGAGGCTGCACGTTGAAAATATTGATTGGTCTACCCCAAATAATGAATAAGGACTTTTCCATTTGCTGCCATTTTTGTCTGGCTTGGAAGATACCACCACAGTTGAAAGGGTTAAATCTTCAACAATTTCCCTAATTTTTATCTTGATTCAAAATGACTTCACCGGTGTTTATAATCGGAATTCATTGAACTTCATAAACTCTGAAAGACTAAATTAAATTTAAATCCTGGGAAAGTGACGTTACATAAATATTAGGCATTGGAAACGGTACAGGATATGAGAAACGCGGACAGGGCTTGAAACTGTACTTAACCCTTTCAACACTGGCGCCCTAGAAGGTATCATTTCAGTCAATACTGTCTATGGCGAAACAGGCGAAACCGTCCTGGTTTGTTGGGAAGTTCAGTAATAATTTAATCCATCGAGCTGCTGGATTAAATTATTATCGAGCCTCGCTTCAGATTTTGTGCTCTTTATATCGTCTGCTATATCGTCTGCTCGTTCACTATCAATTTTTTTCTTCACACAAAAATGTATGCACACCGTGTTGAAAGGGTTAAATATGCTATTTGAACTTTGTCGGCTGAAACAGCACAGTAAATATAGTGTATATTTGCTCATCTGGTGCTTCAGTCAGTGGACGGAATGATTTATATGAGAATTAACACCACTGTTTCGTAAGGTGAGTTAAGGGCAACGTACAGTTACTGTATGTCAGACACTTTAGTAAGATTTTCACAATAAACTGAATGGTCTGGGGAACATACCTGATGGATTTTTCAAAGGTACAATGTGATAACAAATGACGCTTAACAAAATCCTTGATGATATTTCATTCATCCCTGTTAGAAACTTTGGACAGAAAAGTTCCCCCAATTAGTGAATGACCCACCTAGATGGATCTTCCCGGGATACATTGTTTTTCATAATGAGATCAAACTCATTGGAGTCGAGGAGGAAAATCTGGAAAGATGAAAAAATACGGAGCCATACGTACCGCTTAGGAGTAACGGTGACCCCGGATCATTTAATTTTGGAGTACCCCAAATACTTGTCAAGTAGAGTAAGACTCCTTACTAAACTAATGGAAAAATGGAATGTATTTATTTATTAGGGTTTAACGACACTTTAATCAGCGGAAGGCCCAACTATTATTAGGTCTATTGAAGCACTCACTACAGTGTACTTGCCAATGAAGGGTCATACGCTATGTTTCTGAAACACGAGTTGAAAAAAAAATGATTGTCGATTTCAGTGAGTTATGATGGCTCTCTATGGTCATTACAGTAGGTATAATAGAGAGAAAAGGCAAAAATACATCTACGTACCCGAATTAACCCTTTGAGCACTGGTGGTATCTTCCATGTCAGTTCAACGACAGCGATTGGGAGAGTCCATATTCATTATTTGGGGTTAGACCAAATAATATCTTTAACGTACAGCCGCCGGGCTGCACGTTTAAAATATTAATTGGCCTACCCCATACATTCATTCAGCAGTCATCCGACTCATTCAGCAGCCATCCGGAAAAGCGGCCTCTCGGCTCAAAGGGTTAATCAAGACCCGAGTATGCCTACAATGTTGCCGTAAATCCAGCTAGCAAACAGCATAACCTGAACGGTGTTAGTTATGGGAAGCCGAAACTTGTGTCGAACCACAACGTTTCCACAACAACGGCACTGCGTTAAACAGGACGTTGAATGGTGCAAGGTAGTTATGAGTAGTAGGAGAGGGATGAAACGGCCCCTATTGGCCGGACCTAACCCGGACCTAGGAAGTGACGTCACAATCACGTGACCTGGTGGCGTCATGTTGTGTTGTCATGGTAACTCGCGTGAACGGCCATTTTGTGACGTCATTTTCATAGTGATACATGGTGTTAGTGCGCATGCGCAGCGCGTGTTGTTAGGGTGATACGTGTTTCCGTCCTCCATTTTGTATACTGGAGGCCGCCATCTTGGTTTCTATGGAAGCACGTGGTTGCTATGTTATCCAATGGCTTACAACAAGACAGGGGTATGTTCGGAGGGCATGTTCGATTGAATGGGAGTATCACGAATTACCCAAATAAACCCGACAATCCCTCCAAATCACACAAAATGACTTTATTTACTACGGATTCCCCATTTTATCGGCTTAGCACGTAGTGCTATAGTACCGAGGGGCACGGGGAGGGGAGGGGGTGGGTTAAGTTCGATTGAATATGAGTATTTTTCTGGCTTGGATTTTCCTCAAACCCTCATTTAATTCGTAGAATTACCACAAACAACCCGACAAGTTGTACTATTTCGAATTCTTTCAGAATTCTCTGCTTCTATCTATCTATGCAATAGTTTTCGTCTACCTGACCATGTTCCTTTGTCCTGGGGCATACTTCAGTAGAGTAGAAGAGCCTATCAGCTGGAACAGTTTTGCCTATTATTACTATATTTAGCTGTTCTGGTCTGTTCTTGTTAGTTCTGACCCTATTCCGAGTACTCTTGTTGTTTCATTTATCCCGATCACACAATGACTTCACTTGCCTGATTCTAACTAACCTGAGAAAGGTATAGCTAGGAAGTAGTGTTACAAGTCAATATTAATGGATGATAGTATAGCCAATAGTACTGGTATAAGGCCGCAATGGCACACGACTGCTGTAGAAGCTAATGATAGGACAGATAGACCATAGACAAGTAGTGTCCTTGGAGATAAGATGGAAGCCGTTGGTAAGACTACATTAGACCTCATTGAGGGACTTCTCATGGCCCTCATGGCCTCATACGACAAAAAATGGATGCTCCAAAAGGTATCCTAGATAGGTATCCTCAAATAATACAATACTAAGCCATAGGTATCCTCAAATATGGAAATGAGGCTAAGATGGATAGTATATGAGGCCTCATTGAGGGATTTCTCATGGTCCTCGTGGCCTCATACGACAAAAAAAGGATTCCCCAGAAAGTATCCTCGATAGGTATCCTCTAATAATACAATACCAGGCCATAAGTATACTCAAATACCGAAATGAGGCTAAGAGGGATAGTAAATGAGGCCTCATTGAGGGATTTTTTAATCGCCCTCATAGCCTCAAAAGAAATGAGACTAAGATGGATAGTAATGAGGCCTCATTGGGGGATTTCTCATGGCCCTCATGGCCTCATACGACAAAAATGGGGTTCTCCAGAAAGTATCCTCGATAGGTATCCTCAAATAATACAATACCAGGCCATAGGTATCCTCATATACCGAAATGAGGCTAAGAGGGATAGTAAATCAGGCCGCATTGAGGGATTTTTAACGGCCCTCATGGCCTTAATTGAACGAGGTTAAGAGGGATAGTAAATTAGGCCTCACTGAGGGCTTTTTTCAGTGACCTCATGGCCTCATTCGACAAAAAAGGGAGTCCATAACCAGAGACGTTTCACAAAAGGGATTCAATGGGATTTGGCCAATGGATATGGAGGTGATGAGAATCGGATAGAACTTCGTTGTAATAAGGGGAGATAACTCTGCTGGGTTATTGTGCAGGATGAAGCAATCTGATTGGTTAGTTAGAGTCAGGAAAGTGAAGTGATTGGGTGATCTGGATAAATGAAACAACAAGATTACTCGGAATAGGGTCAGAACTAACAAGAACAGACCAGAACAGCTAAAAATAGTAATAATAAGCAAAGCTGTGCCAGCTGATAGGCTCTTCTACTCTACTGGAGTATGCTCCAGGACAAAGGAACATGGTCAGGTAGACGAAAACTATTGCATAGATAGGTAGAAGAATAGAATTCTGAAAGAATTCGAAATAGTACAACTTGTCGGTTTGTTTGTAGTAAATCTACGAATTAAACAAGGGTTTGGGGAAAATCCAAGCCAGAAAAAATACTCCTATTCAATGGAACTTACCCCCTGTGCCCCTCGGTACTATAGTACTAAGCCGATAAAATGGGGAATCCGTAGTAAATGAAGTCGTTTTGGGGATTTGGAGGGATTGTCGAGTTTATTTGGGTAATTCGTGATACTCCCATTCAATCGAACATACCATCCGAACGTACCACTGTCTTGTTGTAGGCCATTGGGTAACATAGCAACTACGTGCTTCCATAGAAACCAAGATGGCGACCTCCAGTATACAAAATGGAGGACGGAAACACGTATCACCCTAACAACACGCGCTGCGCATGCGCACTAACACCATGTATCACTATGTAGATGACGTCACAAGATGGTCGCCCACGCGAGTTACCATGAAACACAACATGGCACCACCAGGTCACGTGACTATGACGTCACTTCCTAGGTCCGGGGGTAGGTCCGGCCAAAAGGGGGCGTTTCATCCTTCTCCTACTACTATTTTTTACTACTAGTTTTTAATCTTTAGGGGCCTAATTCCTACTCAAGTTTTACTGCAATAAAACTTGCAAGTTGCATTCTGGGTGGCTTGGGAGTTGTTTCTAGAGAAGTCTTAGCTGCCTATGTTGGGGAAATCGCAATTTTTATTGTGACAAAATGTCCTTTTGTTACATATTCATTTGAAAAGGATCGTTTCCAGTAAATAAATGAACAGAAAGGCGATAATTTACAGACGTTTTAAAAGAAGGCATGTAGCCCTCAGAAATCTCGATCCAGTTACCCGATCACTCACGGAAATGTCAGGGACAGCACAACTGCAATGTCAGTTCCATATTCGTCGTAATTTGCTTTCTCAGAAGGGAAAGGTGAAGTTTGTGTACGTGTGTTCTGTTTATAGCGTATGCGTCTATGCAACTTGATTTTGGATTGTAATTGACGATGCATGCGTTTTGGGATCTTTTGGAAGCATAACTGTACTTTATTTAAAATAATACAAGATTGTTGATCTCTTAAAGTCCAATTATTGCTACCATAAGGCCTAAAAAAATTTAAAATTTGTTTCTGAGGCTCTCGTGCATGGTCCTTTTGGCTGCCGCATGCTCTCTTTTTATAACCAATGCAAACTTAAAAAAAAAAATTAAATGGTTTAAGTTCGATTTTTTACCCAAGTTAATAAAACTGACAAATTTGTCCCTAAAGGGACGAAAAAATTTAAAAATCGCCTGTCAACATGCAATTTTACAAAAATGGCCTGAGAAACAGAAGATCTGCTTTATGGGGCCTATTCAACAGTTGTTGCTAGTGGCAGGCAACGTCGTTTATCTCTTCGCAATGTCGTACCTTAATGACAATTCGGCAGCATTCAAGTCTGTAAAATAACATAGTTAAGTAATTTTGCGTTGCTTCTTATGTCTTACACATTGCCTAAGTGTGTTTTATATGCTCTTTCAAATAAAAAGCAAATATGAGAATCGATATTTTGTTCACAATTAGCGGTTTATTGTCCTTTTAATTATCAAGAACTGAACAGCGTTGATGTCAAATCATTACTGAACCTCAATTAAAATATAAGATGCATGGATTCGTCCAATTGCTATATCCAGTACTGTATGCGCCAATCTCATCCTGGAACTCTATGTTTCAAGGATTAGTCTACATAAATGGGCTTAGTATCATATATATGTATCTAACCTGCTTAATCAGATTATTAATTCAATCAACTTGGAGTATCAGTCCATTTGATTGGATTACTAATGTGTGTGTTCGGAACACTCGCCAGTCTGATTAATCGAACTAACCAACATGCTTAACCCTTTACCCAACGTAAAGGACAATACCGGCCAGCGGTGTCCTGAAAAATCGCCAATTAATTTTCATTCTTTTTTTCATTTTTTGTCTCAAAAACATAGGTTATGACCCCTCATTGGAACGAGCTCGTTCCAATGAGGGGTCATAACCTATGTTTTTGGGACAAAAAAATGAAACAAATGAGTTATTCAAGAATTTTTTTGCAAGTGTCATCTGCTTTTCATGTTAGGTAAAGGGTTAATCGCGTTATCGATTTATTTATTTGAATTTAACGACACATTCAACAGCCAAGGTCACCTCGTATGGGACAGTTTTACGGATGAAGATCGCCGAAGTACCCGGCGAGAACCACCAAGCAACGGCAATCAACTGCCAGACTCCCCGACGTACAAACTCCATACAAGGAGGGTTAGCATTGGTTGAAGACAAGTGCACCATCGAAGTGCAACACGCCTTAGTACACAACGCCACCGTGCCAAAACGTGGGCAAACGGAGTTAAGGGCCTTGCCCATGGAAACAACGCAGTTACCCCTGGCGGGGATCGAACCGTAAACCTTTCGGTTTGGAAGTCCAATTCCGAAACTACTGCGCCACCGCGCTCCACGCGTTATCGATCTGAATAATGGTATTATTAAACCGTTCATTTAGATTACTTTTCCATTGAATTGGATAATTCTCCCCCTCCCCCCTCCACAATTTTATCAATCTCTTTAATTGGAACACGAATCCATGTAAATAGTTCTGCGGAGAAAGTGAATTGATGAAGAGAGGGTAAAAAGTAGTATGATCGGTCATTACTGTTCAAACTTCGGACTCCCGCGCTGTGTCCTTGGGCAAGGCACTTAACCCCCATTGCCCACGTGGGGGCACGATGACGCCGTGTACTAAGGCGTACTGCACGTCGATGGTGCGCATGTCTTCAACCAATCTAACCCTGCCTGTGTTGCAGTGCGGAGTTACGATGTTGCGGAGCTGGCAGCTGCTCGGTGGTTCTCTCAGGGTACTCCGGCTTCCTCCACCCATAAAACTGTCAAGGTCATGATTAGCCATTGTGCATAAGTATGTGACCTTAAATACCAATAAATAAATAATAAATAGTGTTCAAACTACTCCTGTCTTTGTCATTCTATTGTAATTATTTCCTGTTTTTAATCAATCGGTTTTCTTCGTCACCGACAATAGTTAATTTCTACCATTTTCTCACCACGATATAGCCTTAGCTACTGATGTGGCGTTAAGCACCAATAATTAAATAAATTTAAGTGATCGTTGCTAAAGCTTTAGTGTTAAATTCCCGTAGGGCTTCGTTAACACTTTACCAGAGTCGTATCTTGGCTTCATGCAACTGAGACCCACTCTTATCTTGTATACTAAACTACATGTAAACTACGCATAGAAACTATAGTATACTACACTCTAAAACCGATTCGGTTAAGAATTGACGCAAATCAACTGGGTTGAGTGAATATGAACCCAAAATTGGGTTCATATTCACTCAACCCAGTTGATTTGGGTTGATTTTGAATCCAGCTGATTTTAGAGTGTATGGTATATACGCATTTAAACGCCTTTAGAATAAACAACAGTAAGGGTGGTGGTGTGAAAAGCCATGGGTGGCACGAGAATGTCCCCGACAAGGGGGATCTGTGCTTCACGATAGGCGTGAGACCGCGAGGTCTAGGATACTCCTGACAAATCAGAAACAAAGGGCGGCAGTTTCCCTGGAGGAGGTGGGTCGGGTTAAGCGGCTCCGACAAGGGACTCTAGTGTAGGCCCAACAAATTTCGGTCATCTGTTGGTTCTCAGTCTAGCGAAGAGGTGAAGAAGATGTAAACACCTTAGACTACCGTTTGCTCAATTCCAATGAATACTAACAGCTCTGTTCGGGCACGTCACCACCAAAAGACCTTTTCACTGCAAACACTGTAACACAGAAAGATGATGGAGGGGATGGGGTTGACCCAAACAGCTTTTTTTTAATGTGTGGATTGCGCGCGTGCATGTGTGTATATGTGTGTGCGGGTGTATGTGTGTGTGGGGGGAGAGGGGGGGGGGGGTGCAGAATGCGAAGATCGCATCGAAATGTTGTGATAGTTTGTACGTCTAGGAGACGGTGTCAGGTGAAGAAACCAACAAAAGAAATTTGAAGATATCTATCTCGAGTGAAACTATAACATGGCACCAGTAAAATGGTAACAGAGTTCTGTGGGGTAACAGAGTTCTGTGGGAATCTATCGTTATTATATTGCGCCAGCATTACTCCCGCAGTTTGACCTCAAACGGTGGTTGTTTGGACTTAGACCCCTCAAATATTCGAGGATTAGATTCAATAACGTCGCGAAAATTCGACTCGATTCTCGAGGATTCAAGATTTCGAATCCGAGGGTGGCGAAGAACAGGGTTCACAAAGAAGGTGACGTACGCATATGGTGGTACCTTGTTAGTCATATTAGGAGACGCTCTCCTCCACATGCTCTATCGCTTGTCTTCATTATGGGTAGCATGAGAACCCGGACGTGCTGGAACTTCCCCTTTTCCGGAGACTGGTACGAAAATATTGTTCTCAAAACATTCTGAGAAGACCAGTGGTTGGAAAACTTCAATGAGACCGTACATTCAATCAGCTGAAAATTGGGTGCGTGAACCAATATCCGTCAAAAAGCAAGTAGATATATACAGAATATACCCATAGTAGCTTGATGTACCAAATGTTCACCGCGAGTGGTGGAGTGGTTTTAATATACTTTGGGTATATTTTATTTAAACCATGATTGTCAGATTATTAACAGTCTCTATTATTTTTTCTCGATTTTACTGCGCCGCAGACGCACACACGTGCGAATCTGTTTTTTTTTTACATGGGCCCCGGTCCGCGGTATGTCTGCTGTAAATTTTATCGCCGAAACGAAATGGAAAAAGAAACGCGGAAATCACGGGGCCCTTTTTATTTTAATGACATAATGATATACTATTTCGAGTTATGGATGCTTTATTAACGTGAGACAATGCATACTTGTTAATGTTTGGTATATCATGAGGTAAACTCATTTAAAAACATATTAAATAATGCCACGCGATAAATTTAGACAATTTTGCATTCAGGTCGAGGTCACCAAAGGTCAACTTGAATGTAGTTTCATTGTAGGTGCAAATTTTAAAAACTGAAATCCCATTGCTGGCGTGTTCACCACGGTTGGCGTGTAAAGCTAAAATTTATGTCATAGTATTTTTATATATAGTAGAAAAGGCAATCATGGTATAAAGCAATATACTGGATGGCCTCTGAATCAGATAGTCAATAGTGTGACGCAAGCAAGCAAAGCATCACGCTAAAATAAATGGGGGTTGTTTACATGCGCGCCGAGTTGCTCTTCGTTGGCTAAACTTATGGCACCAAAAACGTTCCCTTCTCTTGAGAAGAATAGTCATTGCAGCAGTGAAGAGCATGGTCGATGACGTAACAAAGAAATATTTTATTCCTTCAGGTACAGGAAAATCGTCAGCTGGCAATAAAGGCGGAACCATTAACCGATTTTCGCAAAACACACTCAAACTCTCACTCGGTGATTTTGTCAATAAGATATTATAATTGTGTTTAGACAAGCTTTGAACGTTAATTATCAGTTAATGGTAACGAGGCTTTGGCTTTGATTCAGTAAAGCATTGTAGGTTATCAACTTTACAAAAGGCAGCATTTATAATTAGATAAATATTTCATACCGCCGCGAGTCACTCGCGACGGTATGAAGTATTTATCTAATTAAATAAGAAACATCTTCGGTAACCTCTTTGTTCGCTTACCGAAGATTTAACGACAACACTTGTGCATATGGCCCCACAAAGTAGATTTTCTGTTTGTCATGCCATTTTTGTAAAAACTGCAAGTGGGCGGGAGGTTTTTTATTTTATTTTTAATTTTTTGGGGTAATTATTTCTTTGCCATCAAAAGTTCATATTCTTTGTTTGTTTTATGTTTTAGGCCTCATAATATACCGAATAGCATTGGTGGTGGTGTATTCCGTCGAGGCTCCTGCGAAAATTCGATTCGAAAGTCATATTCGATTCGATTCCAAATCGGAAATTCGAATATTTTCGAACATACTTCGGCCATAAGTTTGTGATAGTTCTGAGTAGAACCGTGACTAACTTGTAGCGGTAACAGTTTTTGTAGCGATGTAGCTACAACTGTATAACAGTTGTAGCTACATCGCTACAGACACTGTTACCGCTACGACTGTTCGTTTCAACTTATTGACCAGTGAACATTTTTGAAAATTTTCGAACTTTGATTGAAAAGTTATTCCGCTGTTCAACATCAGTAAAATTAATGATTTGTTCCATAACATGATCACATTATTTTATATTCAGTATTGTTCCGTTTGATCACAGTTACAGGACACATCGTCTGATTATTATATACACAGACATAGAGCAGGCTTCAATTTACAAGCGGATCGATTCCATTCGGCGTTGATTTATCGTTTCGTTTTAGAAATTCCTCATTTTTATTTAAAACAAATGGCTTCACCACCGGAATGTAGTCGATCCGATTTGGAACGAGTTATTTTCCGAGAAAACATGTAATAAAAGCGAGGTATCAGCCCAGTCAGCCAGGTTCGTTTAAAAATGTTTATTGCTGCAGTTTCGAAGCTACAAAGTTAATAATTCGAACCGTTTCAATCAATAGCTAGTATATGGGTTCATATCTCGGTTTTTAGCATGTGAAGGGGTGAGGCGAAAATGCACTCTACATAACTGTGTGTCTTTTCATAATCGGGAGTATTATTTTAGAACAAAAACTTTTCTTTTGACGACGTATCCATTAACTGTGATTCTATTCGAAATTCGATTCGTTTTAAACAATTCGATTCGATATTCGATTCGATCAAAATCGGCAATTCGCAGGTCCGTAATTGCATCCCGTCAGTGCAATACGACTTAGCAATGCTAAAGCATTGCAAAGCCTTATTGCACCCAAGGGACAAATTTATCAATTTTATTAATTCAAATAAAATACCAGACATAAACCATTTAGTTTTTATTTTTTAAAGTTTGCATTGGTTATAAAAAGAGCAAGCGGCACCCCAAATGACCATGTGGGAGGGCCCGAGAAACATATTTTGAACCTTTTCAGGCCTAACCATACACTCCTATGCATTCAAGAAGGTATGTTCAAGACCGGTACCTACCACTTCAGAAAAGAAAGAGTGACATCAATGAAGACGATGATTTTGTTGTTACTGCTGTAGCTCAGCCGCCTATAACGTCTGCCCCCCAAAAAGTGTCAGCCAGTTTGATAACTAAAACAATGAGTGACAACTAGATGGTTTTGAAATCGTAAAGCGAATTTCCAGAAGTCATCAAACGACGCCCGGCCACGCCGAAAGCCCCAACAACGAAGAGAATGTGTCTGTCACCTTTTAACGCACTAAGCTGCCCAATAAAGCATAGCCCGTCGCTCATTTTAATGAAATATGTCAGAAATGGGCTAAACTTTGAAATAACGTAACATCTCTTAACCCTTTGCCTAACATGAAAAGCAGACGACACTTGCAAAAAGAATTCTTGAATAACTACTTTTTTTCATTTTTTGTCTCAAAACATAGGTTATGACCCCTCATTGGAACGAGCTCGGGGACCTCGTTCCAAAGAGGGTCATAACCTATATTTTTGAGACAAACAATAATGAAAATTAATTGGCGATTTGGGGGAATAGCGCTGGTCGGTTTTGGCTGTTACGTTGGGTAAAGGGTTAAGTAATTTTTTGAGCTCTACAACATACTAAATTTTCGAAAAAATCGACGCATTTTAATTTTTTACCATATGGCCCCTATAACGTCACCTCAGCGTTCGGGTATAAAGCTTGAGAATTTCATAGCACGGCATCACATTTTTATATATGTTGTTTTGTGGAGATTACAGTTCCAAAATTTTGAACGGCGAGGCCTGAAGTTGAGGTTTAAAATAAATGATATAGAAAAAAACCCCATAAAATTGGCATCGCTCGCATCGTTTGTGCAAATTGGAAATGATAAAATAACAGTGAACAATATCAAATTTGCAGAAATCAGTGTATGAAGTTTGGTAGCTGTATCATTTATAAATCTTGAGTTACATGAATCTGAACTTCAGAAGACAGTGTTTTTAATGAAACATGTCGAAAATAGGGCAGGCTAAACTTTGAAGTGACGAAAAACGTCAAAGTGGCGCAAAATCGAAAAACAATACCAACCCCCCCCCCCCCCCCCCACACACACACACCCATCTCCTATTAAATGTTTGGGCTCAACAACATACTAACAAGTCAGAAAAATTCGCCGCATTTTATTTTGACCCTATCACCCCCCCCCCCCCCTTAAGTCCTTAAGTCACCCCAGCGTTCGGGTATAACGCTCAGGAATTTGCTTGGACTTCTCACATATGGGTTTTTTTCGGGGATTATTTTAGAATCCGCCTTCTTCCAACGACGTTTTGAAATTTTGAAAAGTAAAACCGGATGGATCAATTTCAGATAACAGGATATTTATGTGCAAAGTTTGAAAACTATATCTTTTAGAACTATAGAGCACACAAACTCAACACACAAAAAAGTTGTATCTTAATTTTTCGGGTTCTAGAACATAGTGAAATTTCAAGAAATCGGACAAAGTTGAACTTTTCCGACTTATGACCCCCTCCCCCCCCCCCCCCCCCCCCCCACAGACGTCATGCTAAATTTTGTGATTGTGGGTTAGGACGAAGTACCCTAAATTGTGGTCTGACGAAAAAGAAAAAAAATGCCTTACGATCGCAAGAAATCATTGGATGAATTGGGGGCTAATGTTTTTATTCTCGCAGTCTTGGCATCGAAATCCCTGTCTGAATCGGAGAAGTTAAGCTGACTGGGATGTATTATATATCCATCTCAAAGATTCAAGCTAATGATCTCACACGGTTATAGATGGCCTAAATGTACACAAACAAGTACAAGCTTTGTCGAGTAGACAGAAAAGGGGGGGTGGGGGGGGGGGGGCTTCCCCCTCCCCAAACTTCCTAAAAAGTTCGAATTCTACGATCTGTATGAGCGTCAGCAAATGAAATTACAGATGACATTCCATTCTTGACGTTCTATCGAGCTTCAAAATAGCGCTATATGGGACATATTTTTCAAAATTTCTCCAAGGGAGGCCCAGCCTAATTTTTAAAAATATACAATCCCACCAATGCAAAAATGCTTGTAACCCCTCCCCTCAAAGATCCATGTGTCCTAATATGGACACTTGACATACGCCTGATTAATATGGTTCATGTCAAAAAAGACTTCGACTGCAGCGCTTGGTATAGTACCTACGAAATTCCCACCTCCACTCCATGGCGTACCACATATTCTACATATATTCCACACAGTTCGCGAACTCGATAGAATTTTCTAATCCGTGTTGACGTGCAACGCGTTGTGAGCAGATTTAAGCATACAGGAGGTGGGTGGTGGATGCCATACGTTCATGTAAAAATTTGCAGGAACAGGTGGGTGGGTCTGAAAATTGTGAAAAACAGAAAATGATACTTTGTATCCGCAATTTTTTTCATGTCCTCCCTCTGGACGTCGGTGACTTTTTTAGTCTCCTGCACTTCCCACTTGCTATTCACCAAGAGGTCTGCTATCAGCTTCAGCCATTAAATGGCGGCGCAAATTGAGTAGAAGAAAGGCGATTCTCGGTAGGGGGTAGAAATTGTGCTGTTGTGTACGTTAAGATGCCCAGATCTTTCCAATTTCTGTCCCAATCTTTTTTCAAGAGATTTTGTGATCGGCTTGAACAACAATGTGTGCATGTCACTGCCAGACAACAGCATTCGACGCGTTTTAATGCGCGAACTTCGCGTCGATTATTCATGTTTTGGCCCAAAATGTTTATTTCTGAGTTCGGCATAGCATCTCAGTTTCGTGTATTGTAAAGTACGTCCGATATCCGTCATTTTGACACCAGCCGCACTGCTGTCCTGCAATTAGTTCAAAACTTACAACTGAATTTATCTTTTCGACCACCCCCCCCCCCCCCCCCCCCGGGATAGGCCTCGTCCACGGGCGATGGACGTATGGGACTTCGCGCACACCGTGATACGATATGGCGAAAGGACACAATTTCTCACTTTAAAATAAAAAAGTTATAAGTATCGACAATGATGAATGAAAATCCCGATCCAATAATTCCCAAGTTCAGGTAACAGGATTTTCAAATGTTTATTTCCAAATTCTTGGTGCGGTATCACGTCCTCACATGATGCATCTGAAAATAAGGTCCATGGCGATTATAGTTATACCAACCGCGCCCCTTGGTTACACTTGTTTTAAATACTGCAGCCCCCCCCCCCCCCCCAAACCATTGCCTACACACTGGTAGAGTAGAGGTTTACAAAACGTTCTGTCATGTATTCTTCCAAACGGAGGTGACTCCAGCTCCTTATTCCTTATTCCTTATTCGATATTCAGTAAACTGCCGAGAGGCATTAAACAAATCCCACCGTAGGGTGGCACACCAAGTTAAAAGAAAATATGCTAAGTCGTAAAGAAAGAACTGGGAATTCATATTTTTTCAACTTATTCAGATATATACATGTAAAGAACAGGTATTAAAAAGTCAACCTGACAGCTAAAGCTAAATAGCATTTAAGAAATATCAGCAAAGTTAATAAATGCACTTAGCTGAACATGAATGCATCTGGAGAGTGGATTGTCACTAAACTCTTGCAGAATGTACTTTCAACACTCGGTAGGGGTAGAAATTGTGCTGCTGTGCAAGTTAAAATGCCCAGATCTTGCCCATTTCTGTCCCAAACTTTTTTCCGAGAGATTGTGTGATCGACTTGAAAAAAAATGATTGCATGTCACCGCCAAATAACAGCATTCGGCGCATTTTAATGTCCTAGAATCATGTCGATTATTCATGTTTCGATCTCAAATGTTTATTTCTGAGTGCGGCACAGCATCCCAACATAGTGTGTCGCAAACTACGTCCGACACCCGTCATTATGACACCAATTACACCTCTGTGCCGCAAAAGTTACAGCTCATTTTATCTTCCCGATGCCCACACCCCGGCGTATGCCTCACCCATGGACGGTGTACGTATAGACATTTTCGTACAACGTGTTATGGTATGGCGAAATAACGCAATTTGTCGGCGCAGATGATTGAAAATCCCGTCTAATTCTCTAGTACAGGTAACAGGATTTTCAAATGTTTATTTCCAAATTCCTGGTGTGGTATCACGTCCTCACATGATGGATCTGAAAATAAGATCCATGGCTGTTATGGTAACAGTACCGTATAATACCAACACTGCACCCGTTGGTCACGCTTCTTTTAAATGCTGCAGGTTGTACCCAAACATACATGTTTTATACTTTTGTCATCAAATTACACGGTGGCTGATTTAGGACAATCAAATATTTATTTTTATCTCGTTATAACAAGATACGATCTCGTTATAACGAGATACTATCTCGTTATAACGAGAAAACAGTTTATATATCTTGCGGGTGTTTTCAATATTCTGGATGTAATACATGGGAAAAACACCTACCCACCCCACCTCCAAGCATCCCAACCATGCCCGTGAAATACCGCTCCTCTCCCTCGCACATGTTGTCAACGATAATTACGATAAGCGCATATACCTCTCATACCAATAAACACAGAAAATGAGATGGAATTCACACAAACAAATGAAACAACTATAGCGTAATGAACTCGCTGCCCCCCCCCCCCCCCGCCCCTCCCCCACACCGTATGTGGAACACTTTTTCGACACACGGCACTCAAAACACGACTATAGCCTCAGCCCCAAAACAGTGTACATATCTTACGCGTGTGTTTAATACTGTGGATGTAATACACGGGAAACACTCCTACCCCTCTCCTTCCCAAAGCATCCCACCAATGCCCGCGAAATACCTCCCCCCCCCCCCCCCGCACATGTTGTAAAAGATAATTACGACAAGTGTATTTAACGCTCATACTAATAGAACAAGGACAGGGACGTGAGAAGGTAAAAATATTGGGAGAGGGGTATCAAGGCGGAGATTCATGCAAAAGGGGCGCCCATTGTGCTGACAGTGGCACGATTCGAGTCGCGCAGTGGCGAGGCAGGGGAGAGCACCAGATGGGGTATCCCCTTCTCGTTGGCGGGGTCCGGGGGCCCTTCCCTGGGGAAATTTTGAAAACTATGAGGGCCAAAACTCGCATTCTCAGTGATTCTGAGGCCGCTGTGACACTACCAATTCGAATTCTCTGCTCGTCAGGAACTAGATCCAGTGGGAACCATACAAATATAGAAATATACTTAACGTTATTTGGTGGTTAATTTTTTTTCATCGAAGTAAAGATTTGTTAATGTAATAATAATAATAATAACACTTTGGCCAGCCGCTGATTTGTCGCGGTTCTCGGACGAGAAGGCCATGGTTACCCCTGAACTCCCAACTGCCTCTCTATTCCCACGCTTCTCCTCTCCTCCCAACAATCGGAGACGAACTGCTTGATGACATCCCTTGCCCCATTCTTCCCAATCTCACCGATTAGCATATTAACCCTCTCCTTTGAGTCTCCCCCTAACCACATGTCCTTCATTCTCCCATTCCACTTCCCCATTATACTCCCAGTGAATCTCATTCTTTTAGACTGATACTTTGGGCATTCTAGAAGAAAGTGTTCCAGGGTCTCCACCACACCCAAGTTACACATCTGGCACTCCTTTTCACTGTTTTTCACAATTTTGTCCCTCAGCTCCAGTGACCGCGACCTCAGCTTGAACAACAGTGACCCCCCCCCCCCCCCCAAAGGTGCCATCAAGGTACTCTTCAAAGCCAGGCTTCTCTTTACCACGCAGGCCACCCAAAGATCTTTTTGATTTGACCCCCTCTCGCCAATTACGGTTACAATCCTCCATGGCCCTTTCTCTGACGATCTTTTTGCCCTGGTTTGCCCCAACGTCAAGGTCCGAGATCTCCAATGAGTAGTTTTCTACTAGCTCCCTCACTTGGATCATCCACCCCGTCTTGATATTTGAGATGAAAGTTCTCAGGAACATTACTTTACACGATCGGCTATCGGGGAGATTTACCAAATAATTAAGATAAGCGAGTTTCAATAGGTCTATCCTGTCCTTGATCCTCATCCACCCAAGCTCACCCCTGATCGCTTCTAGCGCTGCGGCATTACTCGAGTCTGTTATCCATCGGCCTGCATCGTTCTGCAGGATTTCCAAGCTCTTTACGGCTGTGTTGTTTAGGGGTACAACTTCCGTCCCGTATGTTATACTTGGCAGACCCACCATTTCCCAAATAGTTTTCCCCACGAAAACCTTATTGAAACTGTTTCTCCCTATAAGTTTCATTTGGTTAAGAATTCGCTTCCCCTTCAGAATCAATTTGTTTACAAGTGTGGTTTCGGTAGATGCCTCTTCCTGTGATGTTTATATTTACCCCCAAATACTCGTAATCGCTAGTCTCTCCTACACTAAGAAGTCTACTGCTACCTTCCGGAATGCAGAACTCCCCCACTTTCCACCTTCGAGTGGGGTCCACTTTGCGGCCCACGGGTATAACTTTGCTCTTGCTTTCATTAAGTTCGAGTCTCCATTTGCTCCGATATTTCCCAACAATTCCCAGCATCTTCGCTAGCCCCTCTTCGCTTTCTGACACTAGCACCATATCGTCTGCAAAAAATAACCCTGGGATCTTCAAGTAACCAACTGCAACCCCCTCGTCGCTATGCAGGAGTTCATCTCCTAAACCTTTGATGTACAATGCAAAAAGAATTGGCGAAAGGATACACCCCTGTTTTAGGCCTATCTCCATAAGCACACGTTTTGTTGTAATGTTTCCCAGGCTAAGTTCACTCTGCACATCTTTATATAATGCTTTCATAATCCCAACAAACTCGCCCCCAAGCCCAGAGCCTCCAGCTTGCGCCACATACCCTCCCTCCATACTCTATCATATGCCTTTTTAACATCCAAAAAGGCCATGAGCATCTTTTTCTTTTTTGCTTTCGCGGATTCTATCATTTGGGATAGCGTGAAAAGATGGTCAGTGACTCTCCTTCCCTTCCTGAAGCCATTCTGGATTTCTCAAAAAAAAACCTTCTCTTCGATCACCTCCTCTAATCTCCCATACAGGACTTTACAAAAGACTTTTCTAATGTTGCTGCTGACAGAGATCCCTCGATAGTTATCCAAGACGTCTTTTTCCCCCTTTTTGTGAATAAATGTCACTTTGCTTTCCCTCCACTCCTTTGGGACCTCTTGTTTTTCTATCGCTAAATTGAATAGGGCAGTTAGGCTTTCCCAGAGTTCCTCACCCCCTTTTTGATAAACTCGTTAGGAATTTCGTCCACCCCTCCCGCTTTTCCATTCCTTAATTTCGAGATCACCCTTCGCACCTCCTCAGTTTTGATTTCGCTGCACACGAAGTTCGATAGATTTTCCTCGACCTGGTTCAGACACTCTGGTGGTTTCCCCATGCCCCATCGCTTATCATTTACCTTTTCCCAGTGCTTGACTAGTGTGTTAATGTGTGAAGGAGGTAATTTGTTTTGTTGTTAAAAAATTAGTATAATTACTCATGTGCTTATTTGTTGTGTAACTGATGTTTTCATAAGATAATAAAAGTGATATTGATGAAACCATCCTGTTTCAATTTGTATATTTGCATGAGAAAGAAGTTGTCACTCAAGACGATAAAATTTTATGTATTTGCCTAGAATAAATTTATAGTAATATACACGTAATAGAGTTTTAAATTTCATATCTATCCTTTATTGATAGTAGGCAACGGGTCCGCTTTCAATGAACGATAAATACAAAATAATTAGGTTCAATTATATTACAATTTATTTCTTACAGAACTGTAATCCCCTATTAAGCGAAAGCCATAAACCACTGCCTGGTAGATATAATGTCAAATGTTGGAGATCTCGGTCTTAGAAGTCGGCACAGCCTAGGGTAAACAATTTTCACAAAAAGAGTCATAGATGATGGTAACCTTAATTGGCGAGTGGGGGTGGGTCAAATCAAAGAGGTCTTTGGGTAGTCGGCGTGATAAAGAGAAGCCAGGTGGTTTTGAAGAGAATCTTGGTGGCACCTTTGGGGTAGGGGTCACTGTTGTTCAAGTTGAGGTCGCGGTCCCTGAAGCTGAAGAGAAAAAAAATGGGAAAAACAATGAAAGGGAGTGCCAGATGTGTAATTTAGGCGTGGTGAAGACCGCTGGAACACTTTCTACTAGAATGCCCAAAATACCAGTCTAACAGAATAAGATTAACTGGCGGTATAATGGGGAAGTGGGATGGGAGAATGAAGGCCATGTGGTTAGTGAGCGATACGTAACGGAGTCTTAACTCTTAAGGAGAGGGTCAATATGCTTTTTGGAGAGATTGGGGAGAATGGGGCACGGAATGTCATCAAGCAGTTCGTCTCCGAGTTTTGGGGGGAGAGAAGAAGCGTGGGAATAGGGAAGCAGCTGGGAGCGTGCAGGGGTTACCTTCTCACCGAGAACCTCTACAAATCAGCGGCCGGCCAAAATGTTATTATTATTACTGCCAAAAATACCCGGGCCAATCTTCACGGCTGAATCTTCCCGAGTCGAAAAAGACAAGGCCAAATTTCCCCGAGGCCGAATCTTCCCGTAACAGTCCAGCATTCATCCCATGTTCCCCATGTACAATTGTGCCCCCTCCCCCACCCCCGCGTTGTTTTGTTTTTTGTTTGTTTTTTTTTCTTTTTGTGGAGTGGGGCGTGGGGGGCTTGTGGTATCTTTTGGGATCTTTTGTAGTGTTTGTGCTTGTTTTGGGTGAATCGGGTCACTGCTTGTCAAGGGAACAGGACGATTCGCCCCCTGGACAATTCGCTCCGATGGATGATTCGCCCCCGTTTTTTTTTTTTTTTTTTTTTTGGACGATTCGCTCCCGCCCCCCCCCCCCCCCCCCCCCATTTTATTTTTAATAAAAGTAGCAAAAAAATCTGCTGTGTTTTTTTTTTATTTCATCACCGAAAACCAAACAAATACATTTCTAAAACAAACAAGATCTACATACAAAGTTCGACGTTGTAAATGTGATCGGAATCGAACTGAAAAATGATTGTGAATTAATACTAAAACAATAATGTAATAGGCCGAATGGCCTTAGTCAATTTCCTGAGGGCTGTTAATGGACCAGAAATACCAGAGAAAGTCATATTATTACTATTATTACAACAACCGGAAAGAGGCTGCGGGCGTTAATGAAAAATATTTCATTAACGCCCGCGGTCCGGAGAAAACAACTTACTTGTCAATTTAGTCGAAAAGTTAAGCACTGAAAACACTGATCATCACTCAAGCCCCAGATTGATATTATTTTACAGTAATTTATTGGAAAGCACGGGGCTCAGTGCTTCACGGTAAACTGCTACAAAATAATATCGAACTGGAAAATAATCGTGCTTTAGGGCCTAAACATATCCTCATAATTCCTATGTTTCTTTACACCACCGTTCATTCAACCAGTGTGAAT
This sequence comes from Pictodentalium vernedei, assembly GCA_031216915.1. NCBI lineage: Eukaryota > Metazoa > Mollusca > Scaphopoda > Dentaliida > Dentaliidae > Pictodentalium > Pictodentalium vernedei. Next base: position 386,657,484 of record CM062297.1, read on the forward strand.
TATTATTCACTGTACACATGTCCAATATTATTTGTATCGACAACAATTTGCTCTGTAATTGACTTAGTCGAAGTAAGTAAGTACCTTTCCATTTGACATTTTGTCAATTCATTTTTAATTTTATTTATTCTTTTCCAAAAAAATACAAAACATATATTTAAACATGTTTATATATATTTTATTTACACATAATTATAAAAAAATCTGGGGCGAATAGTCCATGAAGGCGAATTGTCCAGGGGCGCGCGAATCGTCCACAAAAACTAGGGACGAATCGTCCACGGGGGCGAATCGTCTAGTAACCCTTGTCAATAAGGGTCCGGGTCTTTTCGACCTCGGGAACATTCGGCCCCAGGTATGTTTCCGGGAACATTCGGCCTCAGTCGAGGCCGAATGTTCCCACTTTTGGTAAAACATTTCTGAGTTTGGGAGTTGAAAAATAACTTTAAAAAATATTTTTTTAGTTCATTTTGTTGTGTTTTTTTGTATATTAGGTGTTTCTCCAGAATATTTTCATTAAAGAATAATATATATGACCTACCTTTATTCCTAAAGTCGAAATATATTAAGCACGAGACCGATCCATAATGAAATATAAAATCCATTGTGTAAAATCCACTGTATTGAATAACAGAATGACAATATGTTGCTCAAATGCCGACATGCAAACCCGAAATGATATACTTCTTCTTGGGTGTTGTTTGGCACAACTCAGCTTTAAAAGTTTGTTTTTATAAGTTCTTCTGAAGTAGTGATCAAAGTTCTGGCCTCTGATGAGATACTCATACAGCGTTTTTACAATACGACTGAAGCTTGATTGATTTAATCGCACTTGATTAGGCGATCATATATGATGATCTAGGCAGTGATCACCTGCCGGTTCACGCCACTCTGAAATGTAATACTGGTCCCGCAAGGTATCCTCCCGTGAATAGGAGGAACCTATCAAAAATTGACTGGAACCTCTTCAGAAACATTATCGAAGTAAAAATAAAGGCAAATGACCCCTCAAATGTTCATGAACTAGAAAAAGCCTGCACCCACCTTAACGAGGTTATCAACAGTACGCTAGATGAAATCTGTCCCAAGCAAACAGTAAAGACGCGAATAAACAGAATAACCCAAACAACTCTTCAAATAATCAAACAAAAAAGAAAAGCCTTCCGGGCTTACCAATCAGAGAATGATCAAATGAAAAGAGCAGAACTTAAAACCGCGTATAATCGCCTTCATGGGGAAGTAAATAAGGCCATAGCTAACGACAATCGCGTGAGATGGGAAAAAGCAACCGAAAACCTAAATGGGCTGAGAGAACCTAAGAGGTTCTGGGATACATTTAAAACTCTTACTGGCCAAAAGAGCAAAATTGCCAATAATAATGCGCTAAAGACTAGCGACGGATCTATGGCCATAGACGACAAGGCAAAGGCCAGTGCTTTTGCCGAACTTCTAAAGAAGGCACATCGTCCACAAGAAGGGAACAGATATGACAACGATTTTAAGGTACGAGTAAATAAATTTGTCCAAGATAACAACTCAATCTTCAATGAACCGAACTTCGACCAAAGGCATGAAGACGGGGACGACCATGAATTAACCGAACCAATAAGCGTAGAAGAGGTCATGGGTATAATCAGAAAATGCAGGTCATCTTCGTCCCCAGGAGAAGACGAAGTCTCTTACAAAATAATGAAACAGTGCCCCAACATCTTCTACTGCAGACTTACCAAACTCTTAAACTGCTGTCTCTCCTGTGGGTACTTCCCAAAATGCTGGAAAGTGGCCACGGGAGTCATGATACCTAAACCCGACAAAGACCTTACCAACCCTTCTAACTACCGCCCAATCAGCTTGCTTAGCTGTGTTGGGAAAATATTTGAGCGGATTCTCACTACGAGACTTCGCAGCTATCTCGAATCAATCAACTTTTTCAACAAATGGCAAAGAGCGTATAGGAGTCAGAAAGAGGGAATCGAACACGTATATAGACTGGTCGATTATATGAAAACAGCATTTAGTCAAAACGAAATCGGAACCGCGCTTTTCTTGGATGTAGAAAAAGCGTTCGACTCGGTATGGCACAATGGCGTGAGATATAAACTAGCGAAAATGGGATTACCCACTAAAATTCTAAGGATCATATCATCATTTCTAACTGACCGAAAAATCAAGGTGAGGGTTAATCGCGAGGTGTCCGAGGAAGTAATACTCGAAGCGGGAACACCACAAGGGTCGGTTCTAAGTCCGCTTCTTTTCATAATATATGTGAATGATATAGAAAAAGTAGGGAAAAACTTTGTTGAACTATCGCAGTTCTCAGACGACAAAGGCATTTGGACAGCCAGCAAGTCCAGAAACATAATTAAAAATCGTCTACAGGATACCATTCGCGATCTTGAGAGCTGGTGTGCCCTGTGGCGCATCAAACTTAATGCCGCCAAAACTCAAAAAGTTACGTTCTTCAAAAAGCAAAGGAAAAAACCAGTCCCAAGTATCGATCTCCAGTTATACGATCACAAACTAGAAGCAAACAAAGAGGCCAAATTTTTGGGATTTATCCTAGATAGCAATCTCAGTCTAAACAGTCACGTAAACTCCATTACGGTTAGAGCTACTAAACGTATCAATTTTCTGAAGATGATCAGAGGTAGAAATTGGGGAGCAAACAAAGATGTGCTTCTCAAGCTCTACAAAACATTTATACGTCCGGTACTAGAATATGGTGCCATAATAACAAGCGACCTAAGCAAAACCAACATTCAGAAGCTACTGAGGGTTCAAAATTATGCCCTGCGAGTGGCACTATGCAAACCGAAATGGACACCGATAAAGGAACTTCACGAGCTAGCAAAAATAGAAACTATTGATACGCGATTAAAAGACCTACAAAACAAAACCCTCAACAGACTCCAAGATAGTGAATTAATGGTTGAGCTGAACGAACGCCGATCCCTTAACAGAAAAACAAAATAAGTTTCCAGAAAATAAAAAAAAAAAATAACAAAATATAAAATAAAATAAAATAAAATAAAAATTATACAATATAACTAAATCGCGTGGAGTGAGTGAGGATTGCCTCGCTACTCATTGGGAACTTTAGGATAGAGTCTGTGAGGACTGCCTCGCAACTCTGCTGAAGCGCGATTGAAACGCGTTTAATAAGATCTATATAACAAAACCCTCCACATACTCCAGGATAGTGAATCAATGGTGAAGCTGAACGAACACCGAACCCTAAACAGAAAAACAAAATAATCCACAGTAAATTAAAATGACTCAATAGAATTAAACTGCGTGGAGTCAGTGAGGATTGCCTCGCTACTCATTGAGATCTTTAGGATTGAGTCTGTGAGGATTGCCTCGCAACTCTGCGTGTGGGGAGTGGGCTCCGAAGAAACACACCCCTTACCCCATCCATAGCAACAATCACACAGCAGGCACAATATACAATAGCGGATACCTATCTTTCTCTCTACCTTTTACTTTTCTAACTGAACATTCTCAAATTTTCTTGCAACACTCTTATCAGGAAGACGCATGGAAATGGTAGACAAAGCGTAGGAGGAATTGGTGCAACTTACCTTTCTGCAACATATACAAGAAACCACCAAACGCTAGGCAAGGATTGAAACAAGCTTGTCTGGCTGAGAACGAGTGTACATTTGATATAAATAAACATTTGAATAAAGATTTAATAGCCCCTTTAAGGGCTTGAGGGTGTGTGTCAGTGAGTGTTTTTTTTGTTTTTGTTTTTTGTTTTTTTGTTTTTTGGGGGGGGGGGGGTGGGGGTGGGGTGGAGGAGGTCATTTGGAATTCCCGAAGGATAACCAGATACCTCAAAATCACATACGGCATCCTATCTCCCAGAAGGCTTGATGGATGACTCCCGGTTTCTTAAAACTAAACTGTTGGAGCTTTCTCCACTTCTTTTTTGTAACCGCTATGGTCATATACCGGGGCCGCTACCAAACCGGCGTTGCTGTTTGGTTTTCTTTTCTCTTCTTCCCTTAAACTTGCCATCGAACACATTACATTCTGGCTCGCCACCATGGTGGGACTCAAACCTCTACCATCGCCGAACTGGAACCGAATAGAGCTCGCTCTCTTATAGTTTTAAAGGCGTTGAGGGACTAGTATTGACCATCTAACACTCCAGCGTAAACTGCCGGGTATTCTAACCACGTGCATAACCCCCTCAGACTCCATTTTGGGCAATAGGAAAGCTAGGCCTGTGTGATCCAAGGGAAAAAAATAAGGTTAACCGGGTCGCAAGGGATTTGTAAATCCCACATCGTCCCTGCGCGCCTTCGGCGCGCTAAAACCTTTCATTCATTCATCGATCATATATACTGCTTTTACAGTTTCTTTGAACACTTAAACCTTTTTATGTAGATTGTAACTATATCCCTCTCCCTTATAGGTTGATGGATGACTTCCAGCTTTAAAAAACTCTCGTGGATTCGTAAGCAAATAAAGTTATAAAGCAAATAAAGTTGTTTGGGTCTCAAGGGATTTAAATCCCACATCGTCCCTGTGCGCCTTCTGCGCGCTGAAACCTTTCAATTTGAATGCCAGTGACCTCGACCCATGACGATCTCGTCCCAAAAGTGACCTCGACCCGATTTGGTGACTTCGACCCACTTTTGGTGATCTCGACCCAGAGTGACTTCGACCCACTTTTAGTGAAATGAAAAGCACATCCACGTATTTCTGCACCAGGATACACATTTCGGAACGCATTCCACATACCTGCTTCAAAGTCAATGACGAGCTCTTTGACTACAAATTCACCACATAATGTCTTTATACTGTCCAGAACTGCTAGGTTGGGCAAGCGACGGTTCATTAAGTGATTCCTCGTCATGGCGAAGTGGAAACACAAAGCTTAGGTGCTCAGGATCACCTGATGATCTTGCAGTATTTGGTGTTTCTTGGAGAATTTGTTCAGCCAGACTGGAAGAATCGGCAGTACTCGTAAGAATACATTTCCGATCTAACCAACTTCTCTTATATAGACTGTATAAAATGTTCATTTATGTCAAAGATTTATAAGTATGCCATTCAAACTGATGTGTCTTGACATCCGTATTTGGGCTGTTCCACGCGTGACTGACGTAACAGGTTGACATATTTTGCTCATTTTTATATACCTAGTGACTGTAAATTTAAATTAAATTTGCCTTAGTATTATGTCATGCCTCCAAACTATACAGTAGCATAAGAAAGAACATCGTTCTAGAAAATACCTGGAAGGAGGGTGGAATTTTGTGTCGTGACAGACGTAACACAAAAAGGACATGACTTTTTCTGGTGGTTCAGATTATTAAATCCTATAAGGCATTATCCAATTAAATGTAATAGAGCAGTATATGATGAACTTTGATTTATTGTCAGAAAAAACTCGGCACTTTACCAGTTAAAATCCACTTAAATGACTTTTGTAAAGATCGGTTCATAAATACGGCCTCTAGCCTGAGCCGTATAGAAGTTGTGTACAGAAAAACTGATTGGTGGACCTAATTTCGGTACAAAATGGACACTGGCAGCCATCTTGAATTTTGGACTGCACTCAGAAACATGCGTTCTCGTCCCAAGGTGATAACAGAGGTACCCAAGAAGTTTCGTGAAGATCGGTTGATAAATACAGCCTCTAGCCCGAGCCGTATTGACATGTGCACTTACAGTGTATAAGCAGCACTGAAAAAATCAAAGTTCATCTAATTTGCATAATTTCTGCACGAGAAAAAAACCTGTATTATATGTGATGTATCCCAAGAAAGGCCTTCCGTGCATACAAATCAGAAAAACTTCCAACTAAAAAGGTTGAACTTAAAGCCGTGTATAATCGCCTCCACGGCGAAGTTAAAAAAGCAATAGCAAACGACAATCGCGTGAGATGGGAAAAAGCAACGGAAAATCTAAATGGACTCAGGGAGACTAAAAAGTTTTGGGATACTTTTAAAACCCTTACTGGACAAAAACATAAAGACGCCAACAGTAAGGCACTAAAGATCAACGATGGAACTATGGCCCTGGATGACAAGGCGAAGGCTAGCGCCTTTGCTGAGCTCCTTAAGAAATATCATCGTCCACATGAGGGCGATAGGTTTGATGACGAGTTCAAAGAAAAAGTAAACAAATTTGTTCAAGACAACAAGACAACGTTTAACGATGCCAACTTCAGCCAAACGCCCTAGGACGGGGATGGCCATGAACTCACTGAACCGATAAGCAACGAAGAAGTGGCTAACACAATTAAAAAATGTAAGTCTTCTTCTTCCCCAGGAGGGGACGAGGTCTCATACAAAATCCTGAAACAATGTCCCAACACTTTTTTCGGTAGACTCACTAACCTCCTAAACTGCAGTCTCTCTAGTGGATACTTCCCAAAATGTTGGAAAGTAGCTACAGGAGTCATGATACCCAAACCCGACAAGGATTTGAGCAACCCAGCTAATTACCGCCCAATCAGCCTACTTAGCTGTATTGGAAAAATTTTCGAACGGATTCTCACGACTAGACTCCGCAGCCATCTCGAATCAATCAGCTTTTTCAATAAGTGGCAAAGGGCATACAGGAGCCAAAGAGAGGGAATCGAGCATGTTTATAGACTGGTAGATTATATGAAAACGGCGTTCAGTCAAAATGAAATAGGAACCGCGCTATTACTCGACGTAGAAAAATCGTTTGACTCTGTCTGGCACAATGGCATGAGATACAAACTAGCTAAAATGGGGCTACCTACCAAAATTCTAAGGATCATATCATCATTTTTATCTGATCGAAAAATCAAAGTGAGGGTCAACCGCGAAGTGTCAGCCGATGTAAAACTCGAAGCGGGCACACCACAGGGTTCGGTCCTCAGCCCGCTTCTATTTATAATATATGTGAATGACATTGACAAACTAGGGAAGAACCATGTTGAACTATATCAATTCTCAGACGACAAAGGAATGTGGACGGCCAGTAAGTCTGGAAACATAATACAAAACCGCCTGCAGGACACCATCCGTGACCTGCAAGACTGGTGCGCTCTGTGGCGCATCAAGCTAAATGCCACGAAAACACAAAGAATCACATTCTATAAAAAACAAAGGAAAAGCCTGTCCCCAATATTGAGCTTAAGCTTTACGATCATAAACTTGAAGCTAGTAATGAGGCAAAGTTTCTGGGATTCAACCTGGATAGCAGTCTCAATCTAAACAATCACATAAACTCAGTCACCGTCAAAGCCACTAAACGCATCAATTTCCTGAAAATGATTAGAGGTAAAAATTGGGGAGCCAATAAAGAAACTCTCCTCAATCTTTACAAATCATATATACGCCCAGTACTAGAGTATGGAGCCATAATAACAAGTGACCTGAAAAAAAAAACATTGAAAAACTACAACGGGTCCAAAATCATGCCTTGCGCGTGGCTCTGCGCAAGCCCACGTGGACATCGATAAAACAACTTCACGAGATAGCAAAAATAGACACTATAGCAATGCGCTTAAAAGATCTTCAAAGCAAAACTCTAAATAGACTTCAAGACAGCGAATTAATAATAGAACTCAATGCGCATCGCGTCCTCAATAGGAAAACTAAATAATCTGGGGCATGTCTATCGAAAGGGTTAAAGATTACATCATTGTGATGGGGTGAGCCAGGCACTCTGTGACCTAAATTTAGAACTGGCTGCGGGTGACACGATACGCACGAAAGCTTGCCTCTGTTACCAGTGGGAGTTGCAAACAGCGAGGAAAATCTCCACCTGCTGCCGGGTCTCCCCTCCCTGAGATATAAATCTCGGGGAAAAAATGCTGGCTTCCCCATCCAAAAGGACGGAAAAGTTGTAAATTAAAAACCGAATTGCTCTAATTTCCAGCTCTCTATCTTTTCTACCTCCTCTATCTCATCAGACACACGACCAAACTGAATGACAAACTATGAGGGATTGAAACAATCCTCAAGCAAAGATGTGCAGAAAACCTAACAGACCAAGGCAAGGACTGAAACAATCTTGCCAGCAAACAGCCCTTTTAAGGGCTTTTTTTGTGGGTGGGAGGGGAGGGGGTGTTGGAGGTCATTTGGAATTCCCGAAGGATAACCAGATACCTCAAAATCACATACGGCATCCTATCTCCCAGAAGGCTTGATGGATGACTCCCGGTTTTTTCAAACTAAACTGTTGGAGCTTTCTCCATTCCTTTTTTGTAACCGCTATGGTCATATACCGGGGCCGCTACCAAACCGGCGTTGCTGTTTGGTTTTCTTTTTTCTTTTTCCCTTAAAATTGCCATCGCACAACATTATATTCTGGCTCGCCACCATGGTGGGACTCAAACCTCTACCATCGCCAAGCTGGAACCGAATAGAGCCCACTCTTTAATAGTCTTAATTGCGTTGAGGGTTTGGTCTTTGACAATCTATCACTCAAATGCAAACTGCCGGGAATTCTAACCGCGTGCATACCCCTTCATACCCCATTTGAGGCAATAGGAAAGCTAGGCCTATGTGATCCAAGATCCAAGTGAAATAAAATAAGGCTAACCGGGTCGCAAGAGATTTGTAAATCCCACATCGTCCCTGCGCGCCTTCGGCGCGCTAAAACCTTTCATTCATTCGGCATTTCCCCGAGTATCCAATGTGGGTCGAGATCACCCCCTGAACAGTACCGCACTTCTGAACGGGAAAAATAGTGGGTCGAGATCACTAAAAGTGGGCCGAAGTCACTCTGGGTCGAGATCACCAAAAGTGGGTCGAAGTCACCAAATCGGGTCGAGGTCACTTTGGGACGAGATCGTCATGGGTCGAGGTCACTGGACACCTTCAATTTATCAATTGCTTCAGCTTTCAGAAACACATATCGGTGGATTTTTTCCTTTTTGTAACCGTTATGGATGACATGCTGGGGCTACTCCCAAAAAAGTGACTGTTTGGGTTTCTTTTTCTGTTTTTCTAAAACTACCAACAAACTGCGGTTTCAGTATTCATAATCAGGTGGACATTGCGATTCTGGACTTCTCTAAAGCATTTGACACTGTCCCTCATGATCGACTCTTGCATAAAATCCACCAATATGGAATCCGAGGAAACGTCCACAAATGGCTTACGTCGTTCCTTACGGAAAGAAAAATGCGAGTCCAACTAGAAGGCGAATACTCAAACAATGCACTAGTTGAATCCGGGGTCCCCCAAGGTACAGTGTTAGGACCTATACTCTTCTTGTGCCATATAAATGATCTACCAGATGCAGTCAACTCATCAGTTAGGTTGTTTGCAGATGACTGCCTTCTATACAGAGATATAAACAACCAAAATGATCATAATAAGCTACAGAAGACCTCAAATCACTCGAAAAATGGGCAGCCGACTGGGGTATGCGATTCAACGCCAAGAAGTGCTATATACTAAGCCTCAAAAAGAAGAGGCATCAATTCTACAGCTTGAACAACCATATACTGGAGCATGTACCATCAAACCCATACCTCGGCTTACAAATACAAGAGGATCTTAAATGGAAAGAACATATCACCAATGTCTGCAACAAAGCAAGCTCCACACTAGGATTCCTCAGGCGCAACTTACAACATTGCCCTAGAGAATGCCGCAAGACCGCATATATAGCACTAGTTAGATCCATCATGGAATATGGCTCAATTATATGGGACCCCTATACACAAAATGAAATAAACAAACTAGAAACTATACAAAGAAGAGGCGCAAGATTCATCACCAAGGACTACAAGTCAAGAGAAGAGGGATCCCTGACCAAAATGCTAAAAAATCTTGAACTACCACCACTACAAACTAGATGACAGCAACAACGGCTGATTTTCTACTTTAAAGTTGTTGAGGGGCAGGTACCGGCACTCCCTCCAGGGGATCTTATCAAATTCCAAAGGCAGAAAAGACAAATCAGAGCTACAAGATATGACAACTTCGACACAAAAAACATCATAGAAAACCAAGTGAGAAACAACAAAAGAACAGTATCGGTACCACCTAGTAGAACTGAACAATACAAAAATTCACTGTTTGTACGCACAGCAATAGACTGGAACCATCTGGAAGACCCAATTGTGTGCGTCAGTAAAACTGAGGACTTCAAATCAAGGCTCCTCAGCCAGCGCGACTAGACCTGCGCAGACCACCCCGTCACATAATAGCCCAAAGGGAATCTGTGACGTACCCATACAGATACAGAAGGGAATAAAATGAATTATAGACACTCCGGCCACTGAGTCACTGCGGCCACTGCCAGTCCGGCCCCAGTCACTCCGGCCACTAGTCACTCCTTCCTCAATTAGTGTACCAAACCGGCCACGCATACTTTTTTCGTTTTAACACCCACTTAAAAAAAAAAATGAAAAAATACAAAAAAATGTTTTATTCATTTCTTTTTATTTTATGCTCAGGTTTAATGTTTGCCTGTTGTTTTTACGAATTTTTCTTTTTATTTTATGCTCAGGTTTAATGTTTGCCTGTTGTTTTTAGTTACTGGTGATCGACTGATCATGACACTGCTAATTAGTGTTTTTTTCTACAGGTTTCACGCTCTCTTGTTTTTTCAGTACAGTGTGATGCCTTTTCACGGTAGGTGATTTGTGTATCAATAGGGTTGCCACATGGCTTCTTTGACTGAAGTTCATCCTTTGTAGTTCCGACAAATTTTAGTATATATATCTTGGCGTTAAGGCAAGTGGGCAGTCATCGTTTTTAGACAGTCGTACTGATCGGACGTGTCTGTGAAAGCTCCTGACTGAACACATCTCACAGCTTGGATATTAACAAAGCCTATTGTTCTCTGTACCACTTCTGTGCACTCTAGTGTAATTTTGTAAGTGTTTATCTTTAACTCTATCTATTTTCTGTCTGCTTTTCTCTGTTAAAACTAAAAACGAATATTTAAGTCAATACAATTTAAGTCAATACAATTAAATTAAAATTAAAATCTTTAATAACTTAAAAAATAAAATTTAGAATTTTAGAATTATTTACAAATAAAAATAATGGATAAACAAAGTCAAGCTCAGTTAAACAGTTCTGCCTTTAATTCTGGTAATCTGAGTAACAGTGGAAATTCCACTAATACTGATATGACATCGATAATGTCGATGATGTCTGGCTTCCAGAAAGAAATAGCCAGATTAAATGACACCATAGAGGGTTTGCGGTCAGAGCTTCAAACCCAGAAGCGACAGGCAGATAAAGAAAAGGCTGAATTGAGAAGGGAATTGGAAAAGGCAATTCTGAAAGCCAAACCAGGTAAGGAGGACCATGCTCCTCCTGTTCCCGAGTTACCATGTATTGACGCTGCTACAGAAATGAGAAGACCTGCGTCCGCCGGCTCACTGCCGGGGATATCTGAAATAGATTCAGATCTAATTACCCCCAGCCAGGATAACTGGCTGCGTTCCATAGTAGAAGAAGCTACCAACACGGTCGCAGTTTCCCCGGCCGTGGCGGTTGAAATTCAATTGGATAAAAATTCAGCTAAAGTCCCCAAATCGCAGCGACAAAAAAAATCACCAAACCAAAATCGATCGAAAAGGAAACTCTCCAATGAGTTCCGTGAAAATGATGAAACCGTGGACGTCGAAGACGAAAATGGTTTCTGTATGACTATTGATCGGCATGTCAAGAAGACAAAAATCATCAAGAAAAATTCACAGAGCACCGCTACTGGAAAGGACTCGGTGGTCACACCAAGAAATGGGGACTCTGTTAACGCAACAGAGTCTACATCACCGGAAATAGTGAATGCGACAGCTAGCCCAACCGATAGAGCGACGTACGCCGATAAAGTAAAAGCCAAAACGCCCCCTAAGGTGATCAATAAAACCAACAAGACACAGGGCCACCCGCAACCAAACCCCTGTGTCGTAATCACACGCGTCCACCCCAAAACGGAAAAAAACTCGATTGATAAAGCCCTTCCAGGATGCTCGTGGGAGAGACTAATCTCCAAAGCCACGGGTAACCATACTTGGAAAATAAAAGTAAAATGCCCTAATAGAGCAACGAAATTAAATCTGATAAGCAAAGGGGTAATTATTAATGGCAAAAAATACGAAACCGAGGAATATCGTGTTCTTCCGCAACCCGTTCAGTGTCACAAGTGTCAGAAATTTGGGCACTTGTCACACAAATGCAACGGGGAGCAACGATGTATGAAATGCGGTGACAAACACATCGCGAAGGCATGTAGTGCTAAAACTCTGAAATGCCCGAATTGCGGTGGTCAACACCCCAGCAACTACCGGGGTTGTAGCCACTTCAAAAAAGTTAAAACAAACATCCAGCTTAAAGCTCTAAATGTAAGTAATGTCGAGAACTCATCTTCCCCTTATTCCACGTGTACTCTAATGGCTGGCTCTATTTTCAGCATAATGAAGAAACACTTGGACACCAGTCTTTCGGACGTTTGCAAAGAGATTAGTAAAACAGCCTCCAAGTTATATAATACTCAAATATCTCACACACTATTAGAAGCGGCCGTCAACAGAATATAATTATGTAACAATATTACAAATAGTAATTAAACTTAAATAAACTTAGTACAGTTATTCCTAAACCATTCATGGATACACTAAAAATAGTCCAGTGGAACGCTCGAAGCGTTAATCAGAAAAATTTGCAAATGTCACATTATTTAAAAAATACGGACGTTATTGGAATTAGCGAAACCTGGCTTAAACCAAACAAACAATTCTCGTTATGTGGTTTTGATATTATTAGAAGAGATCGCCCCGCCCAAAAAGGCGGCGGTGTCGCTCTGTTAATAAGGCAGGAGATTAAATACAAATCAATACCATGCGACCACCTCAATGCTGAAGTGATTGCAGCTGAAATTGAACTTGACCACAAACACGTGGCCATTATATCATATTATAACAAGCCGCAAGCAACAGTAGACAGTAAAGTATTTGAATTTTTTACCAACAAGTACAAGCACTGCATATTCTTGGGTGATTTCAATTCCAAACACCAGGTATTCGGTTGTCATAAGACTGAGCCTAATGGTGACGCCCTTTTCCATATCATTGAAGAACTCGATCTATTCGTGGTAAATAACGATCAAGACGTAACATACATAAGCAACAACCCACTCCATCAATCAGATATCCTAGACTTGATTATCACCAGCAAATCACTAACCAGCCAAATGCAAGACATATTTGTAGGAGACGATGATCTAGGCAGTGATCACCTGCCGGTTCACACCACTCTGAAATGTAATACTGGTCCCGCAAGGTATCCTCCCGTGAATAGGAGGAACCTATCAAAAACTGACTGGAACCTCTTCAGAAACATTATCGAAGTAAAAATAAAGGCAAATGACCCCTCAAATGTTCATGAACTAGAAAAAGCCTGCACCCACCTTAACGACGTTATCAACAGTACGCTAGATGAAATCTGTCCCAAGCAAACAGTAAAGACGCGGATAAACAGAATAACCCAAACAACTCTTCAAATAATCAAACAAAAAAGAAAAGCCTTCCGGGCTTACCAATCAGAGAATGATCAAATGAAAAGAGCAGAACTTAAAACCGCGTACAATCGCCTTCATGGGGAAGTAAAAAAGGCCATAGCTAACGACAATCGCGTGAGATGGGAAAAAGCAACCGAAAACCTAAATGGGCTGAGAGAACCTAAGAGGTTCTGGGATACATTTAAAACTCTTACTGGCCAAAAGAGCAAAATTGCCAATAATAATGCGCTAAAGACTAGCGACGGATCTATGGCCATAGACGACAAGGCAAAGGCCAGTGCTTTTGCCGAACTTCTAAAGAAGGCACATCGTCCACAAGAAGGGAACAGATATGACAACGATTTTAAGGTACGAGTAAATAAATTTGTCCAAGATAACAACTCAATCTTCAATGAACCGAACTTCGACAAAGGGCATGAAGACGGGGACGACCATGAATTAACCGAACCAATAAGCGTAGAAGAGGTCATGGGTATAATCAGAAAATGCAGGTCATCTTCGTCCCCAGGAGAAGACGAAGTCTCTTACAAAATAATGAAACAGTGCCCCAACATCTTCTACTGCAGACTTACCAAACTCTTAAACTGCTGTCTCTCCTGTGGGTACTTCCCAAAATGCTGGAAAGTGGCCACGGGAGTCATGATACCTAAACCCGACAAAGACCTTACCAACCCTTCTAACTACCGCCCAATCAGCTTGCTTAGCTGTGTTGGGAAAATATTTGAGCGGATTCTCACTACGAGACTTCGCAGCTATCTCGAATCAATCAATTTTTTCAACAAATGGCAAAGAGCGTATAGGAGTCAGAAAGAGGGAATCGAACACGTATATAGACTGGTCGATTATATGAAAACAGCATTTAGTCAAAACGAAATCGGAACCGCGCTTTTCTTGGATGTAGAAAAAGCGTTCGACTCGGTATGGCACAATGGCGTGAGATATAAACTAGCGAAAATGGGATTACCCACTAAAATTCTAAGGATCATATCATCATTTCTAACTGACCGAAAAATCAAGGTGAGGGTTAATCGCGAGGTGTCAGAGGAAGTAATACTCGAAGCGGGAACACCACAAGGGTCGGTTCTAAGTCCGCTTCTTTTCATAATATATGTGAATGATATAGAAAAAGTAGGGAAAAACTTTGTTGAACTATCGCAGTTCTCAGATGACAAAGGCATTTGGACAGCCAGCAAGTCCAGAAACATAATTAAAAATCGTCTGCAGGATACCATTCGCGATCTTGAAAGCTGGTGTGCCCTGTGGCGCATCAAACTCAATGCCGCCAAAACTCAAAAAGTTACGTTCTTCAAAAAGCAAAGGAAAAAACCAGTCCCGAGTATCGATCTCCAGTTATACGATCACAAACTAGAAGCAAACAAAGAGGCCAAATTTTTGGGATTTATCCTAGATAGCAATCTCAGTCTAAACAGTCACGTAAACTCCATTACGGTTAGAGCTACTAAACGTATCAATTTTCTGAGGATGATCAGAGGTAGAAATTGGGGAGCAAACAAAGATGTGCTTCTCAAGCTCTACAAAACATTTATACGTCCGGTACTAGAATACGGTGCCATAATAACAAGCGACCTAAGCAAAACCAACATTCAGAAGCTACAGAGGGTTCAAAATTATGCCCTGCGAGTGGCACTATGCAAACCGAAATGGACACCGATAAAGGAACTTCACGAGCTAGCAAAAATAGAAACTATTGATACGCGATTAAAAGACCTACAAACCAAAACCCTCAACAGACTCCAAGATAGTGAATTAATGGTTGAGTTGAACGAACACCGATCCCTTAACAGAAAAACAAAATAAGTTTCCAGAAAATAAAAAAAAAAAAAAAAAAAAAAAAATACTAAAATAAAATAAAAATTATACAATATAACTAAATCGCGTGGAGTCAGTGAGGATTGCCTCGCTACTCATTGGGAACTTTAGGATAGAGTCTGTGAGGACTGCCTCGCAACTCTGCTGAAGCGCGATTGAAACGCGTTTAATAAGATCTATATAACAAAACCCTCCACATACTCCAGGATAGTGAATCAATGGTGAAGCTGAACGAACACCGAACCCTAAACAGAAAAACAAAATAATCCACAGTAAATTAAAATTACTCAATAGAATTAAACTGCGTGGAGTCAGTGAGGATTGCCTCGCTACTCATTGAGGTCTTTAGGATTGAGTCTGTGAGGATTGCCTCGCAACTCTGCGTGTTGGGAGTGGACTCCGAAGAAACACACCCCTTACCCCATCCATAGCAACAATCACACAGCAGGCACAATATACAATAGCGGATACCTATCTTTCTCTCTACCTTTTACTTTTCTAACTGAACATTCTCAAATTTTCTTGCAACACTCTTATCAAGAAGACGCATGGAAATGGTAGACAAAGCGTAGGAGGAATTGGTGCAACCTACCTTTCTGCAACATATACAAGAAACCACCAAACGCTAGGCAAGGATTGAAACAAGCTTGTCTGGCTGGGAACGAGTGTACATTTGATATAAATAAACATTTGAATAAAGATTTAACAGCCCTTTTAAGGGCTTGAGGGTGTGTGTCAGTGATTTTTTTTTTTTTTTTTTTTTTTTTTTTTTTTTTTTTTTGGGGGGGGGGGTTGGGGTGGGGTGGAGGAGGTCATTTGGGATTCCCGAAGGATAACCAGATACCTCAAAATCACATACGGCATCCTATCTCCCAGAAGGCTTGATGGATGACTCCCGGTTTCTTAAAACTAAACTGTTGGAGCTTTCTCCACTTCTTTTTTGTAACCGCTATGGTCATATACCGGGGCCGCTACCAAACCGGCGTTGCTGTTTGGTTTTCTTTTCTCTTCTTCCCTTAAACTTGCCATCGCACAACATTACATTCTGGCTCGCCACCATGGTGGGACTCAAACCTCTACCATCGCCGAACTGGAACCGAACAGAGCTCGCTCTCTAATAGTTTTAAAGGCGTTGGGGGATTGAGTATTGACCATCTAACACTCCAGCTTAAACTGCCGGGTATTCTATCCGCGTGCATAACCCCCTCAGACTCCATTTTGGGCAATAGGAAAGCTAGGCCTGTGTGATCCAAGGAAAAAAAAATAAGGTTAACCGGGTCGCAAGGGATTTGTAAATCCCACATCGTCCCTGCGCGCCTTCGGCGCGCTAAAACCTTTCATTCATTCGGGAGACAGTACAACATTACATTCTGGCTCGCCACCATGGTGGGACTCAAACCTCTACCATCGCCGAACTGGAACCGAACAGAGCTCGCTCTCTAATAGTTTTAAAGGCGTTGGGGGATTGAGTATTGACCATCTAACACTCCAGCTTAAACTGCCGGGTATTCTAACCGCGTGCATAACCCCCTCAGACTCCATTTTGGCAATAGGAAAGCTAGGCCTGTGTGATCCAAGGAAAAAAAAAATAAGGTTAACCGGGTCGCAAGGGATTTGTAAATCCCACATCGTCCCTGCGCGCCTTCGGCGCGCTAAAACCTTTCATTCATTCAAGTGGGCATTACCACTTGACTTTGACAATGTCCATCAAATGTATTGAGTGCAACCGGAAAGTTGGTGCTCGCCAGCATGCCGTCGACTGTGATGATTGTGGCCGGTGGCAGCATCGACTCTGTGACACGGGAATTTCACATACAGATTACCGCTTAGCAATGGAGAAGAAACTAACACTAACTTTCCACTGCAAAGAGTGCAAAGAAAGGTAAGTTTTTATAACTTCGCTCTCTCTCTCTTTCTCTCTCTCTCTGTCTCTGTCTCTCTCCCTCTCTCTCTCTATCTGTATTTCCTGTGGTGAGGAAAACCCTCATCAACCATTTCTTTGATATTCGCACGGCATTTTTTCCTTACTTCAAGTTGCTTAAAGCTTACTTAATAATTAACTAATTACTTGGGTACGTGTAATAATTAAATTTTCTAGTGCATTTTTTCGGCTGCTTATAGGCAGCCAAGACTTTAAAAACAAAATCACTGCTAAGGTGTTAAAAAGTCTAATTTTTTTTTATTTTTGTTCCATGTATAGGCAACTGTCATCAACATCGACATCGACATCGTCATTTCTTCGAGAGGAAACTCGACATTTAGACACACCTTCGCCTCGGTCGTCCACACTTATCGACGATCACAACATCAGTGACCAACCGAACTTCGACCTCGACAATGACTTACTAACATCAACATCGACCAATGCATCCGCCGATACAACATACATTGTCCATCAACCAACACAAGTCACACAACCGACAGAACCGACAGACTCATTCGACATATCAGCACCAATCGACCCCCACAGGGAGATCAACGAGAGTGACTTCACAATGGACGATGGTTCTGACACTTTCCTGGAAGGTCCACATACAGTATCATTTCAAATCGTAGAAGGGGGGACAAAGCAACGCGCAAAAAAGCTTGTCAGTAGTGATGGGTTTGCTTACACAAAGAAGAAAACGACAGCCTGTGCAACATATTGGAGGTACGTATTTATTTATTAATTTTTATGAACAGCCATCATGAATAATTAATTAAACTCTAAATTTAATTAAATTAAACTCTACCTATTTGGATAATTAATCCATTACATGTACACTCCATACAAAAAAATATCCCAATATTGACTGTGTGTGTTAAATGTGATTACATAATAGCGAGCATTTACTCACTAATTAGTACTGATTGGGAAAATATCTCCTATTTTACATAATACTTTCTCTGGATTAAATCGTTTTTCTGTGCCCCAAATGTTTTGAGGGAAGATTTACTGTATCAAAAAAATCCTTCAACTGTGAAAATCGATCCAATAAATTGCGTTTTGTGCTCTAATATATTTTTTTAAAAAAAAGACGAATTTTACCGATCACTGGCAGTTCTGTGGCTGTTCCATCCATTGGATTTACAATGACCTAAAATAGTGTGAAGTTGGTATTTGGGAGGGGGTAGCCTATAAAATTTCATTTTTCTCTTCCAGATGCAGCGTCAGAAGTACTTCCTTATGGTGTAAAGCAAGCGTCACACAGCGCGGTGATACTTTCGAAACTGGTCCAAACCCACATCAACATCCTGCTGATCCTGGACTTCTGAAAAAGACGAAAATCGAAGCTGGTGTTAAAAGGAAAGCAGCGACAGACCATTTCAGATCTGCGGGCGACATAGTTGATGAACAGATGCACGAGGAATTGACCAACACCGATTTCAACCTGCCGAATCCAGCAAATCTAATCCGCGCTGCTAACAGACTTAGACAAAAAATGCGACCTTCGGAACCAAAAGATCTCACCTTCGTCATTGACCATT
Source organism: Pictodentalium vernedei (assembly GCA_031216915.1). NCBI lineage: Eukaryota > Metazoa > Mollusca > Scaphopoda > Dentaliida > Dentaliidae > Pictodentalium > Pictodentalium vernedei. The sequence continues at coordinate 386,676,261 of CM062297.1, forward strand.
CCTACTTGGACGACGAAGGGTTCTTCAGAGGGGACATACGAGTAGACGATGCGAGACATATCATATTTGCCAGCAGAAAGCAACTGGATGTCCTAGAATCAGCCAGGAAGTGGTATGTTGATGGAACGTTCAAAGTTATCAGCGACCCATTTGTACAGCTCTACTCCATAGGCCTACACGCCTTCGTGCAGAAGGACAACTGCATGAAGCAGATCCCTTTGTTATTCGCCATGATGTCTCGGCGACAGAAAAAAGATTATGAAGCGGTAAGATACCATTTTTTCTCTTTTTCTGTTCATTAATAATGATATAATAATGCTAGCCATTCAATAGTTACATGGAAGGGTTCTCTCTCTCTCTCTCTCTCTCTCTCTATATATATATATATATATATATATAATCTCATAGACACGATTGAAAGCAGAAAAAAACAAGAACAATCATTACCAATTTTCACTGAAAGTTTTTCGGTTATGATTCGGCCTTTGTGCATAATTTTCCTTTTTGTCTTTTGTTTCAGGTGTTTCAACACATACAGTCTCTTGTGCCAAACGCTCGCGTAGAATCGTTCACTTTGGACTTCGAGGCGGCTGTGTGGCGAACAGTTCAGGATCTTTATCCTAATGCTTCCCTACATGGCTGCTCGTTCCATTGGGGACAAGCAGTGATGAGAAAGGTTAGCAATCTCGGGCTTCGACCAACATACGAACAACGCGGCAAAACCCATAAACTTATCAGGCGGCTTCTGTCTCTCCCATACCTACCAACATCACACGTCAGATTAGCTTTCTTCAACATCAAAGCCCATGCAGACACAGAGCAGCTACAAGATCTATGCAGCTACTTAGAAAACACTTGGTTGAATAACAGTATCTGGAGCATCAGCCAATGGTCCTGCTATCGACAAGCAGTAAGGACGAACAATGATACCGAAGGTAAATACATTTATCCATTTTCATGTTTATACGCTCATGTCGAATTATTCATCCACTTGATCCATTATTCATTCATTTATAAAATATAATAGCCATTCATCAAGTCAATGCATTCCATTAATTTTAACAATAGTTAACAAAAGTCTTTTTTTTTTATTTCTTACATCGACCAGTATTTCTTTAATTCTCAGAATTACATTATCAAATACGTTAAAAAATATATATTTCTCTCTACAGGGTGGCACCGGAGGTTTATTGCCAAAGCAGGTGGGTCACAGTTGACTTTCTACAGGTTAGTTCCAGCCTTAAGGAAGGAGGCAGACACTGTGACAACAACGATGCGCCTAGTTTATGAGCAGCAACTCAGAAGATATCAAAGAGAGACATACAGAAGAATCCAGGGGCAACTGGAAGAATTATGGGATGGTTTAGAGAAAAGAGAATTAACGGCGTCACAGTTTATTGATTTCGTAGGCGAAATCTTCGGTCCACCAACAGAGTGAGAGAAGGTTTCAAAAACAATTTCTCAGTTAAATGTTTGTGCAGATGTATTTTGTAATTTTGTTTTGAAATATTTGTGCTAATGTATGATGTTATATATCATTATTGTGTTGCTACTGAATGCCTTGTTATTTCGCTTAGATGTCATTATTGTCTTCTTGTTTTGTTCGTATAATTAAATGTTAACAATAATGTTAATAACAGTATCTGGAGCATCAGATATTATTTCGCTTAGATGTCATTATTAAATGTTAACAATAATGTTAATAAAATAATTAAATGAAGGAAATACCTCTTGTGTTCAATGATGGCCGGATTGACTGGGCCGGATCGACTGGGGTCGGATTGACTCAGTGGCCGGACTGACAGTGGCCGGAGTGACCTGTTACCAATAAAATTATAAAGCAGAGTTATTCGGGTCGTGCAAGGCCGGGATTTAAATCCCACATCATCCCCGTGCGATCCTCGGCGCGCAGAAACTTTTTATTCATTCGAGTTCAATATCAATCTTGCTAGCTTACTTGCTTGTCCAAAGGTATCAAAGAAGTTAGAGAAGCATCGGAGAAATATAAAGAGAATGATATAACTACATCTAGATTTTTGAGGTTGTGTGCCAGTATATATAAAGTGTATTTTATATTGTGTATATTTTATATTACACAGTATTTTTGTTGTTAGTTGTAATAAAGTATTTAAACTCATATTAAACCGCATCTCTCTTACAGCGTGTTCGATTACTTACCCGTGTTAACTCTAGTAAGCGTCCGGCTAACACGAAAGGAAGCATTTTTCCCAAACGGTATCGTGTTAGATTGACTTACTCGTGTTTACTCGAGTTAACACGATATCGTTTTATTACTGACGGTCACTGTTACTCTTGTGGGTAGAGTAGAATTATTTATTAATTTATTTATTTATTTTAAATGCATTTTCCTGCAGTCAAGAGAATGAAAATATCAGGATTCTTTCAAGTGTTTGGGTCGCTTTAATGTACACGAGAGCCACTAAAAACGGGAGTGGCCATGGGCCTCTGCTGCCCCCCCCCCCCCACCTCATTCGTATGCCTCTGCTTGGCTTGTCCAAGGGGTAGCCCAGTAAACTAGACTTCGCTGTTGTGAGCGTTATCGCCAAGTCTAGTTTGCTGGACTAGTCCAATGGGGTAATGTTCAGAATTTTGAAACACAGAAAGTATAGTATACATAACATAGTCTGGGGAAGGCAGGGTCCATCCCTCTCGCCCCCCCCCCCCCCCCCCCGTTAATGTGGGACAACGGCTGCAACTGCCAACGCTTCCAGACCCCCTCCCCCTGCCATTGTTAGGTTTTATGAGGACGTACATTCTTTTTGGGTGGGCTCAAAATGAAATCGTGCAGCATCGCGACCGGTGCCGATTCACTGATACTATTTTTTCCTTTAATCATTTTCTTTTGTTAATTATTTAATGTATATTTTTCACTAACTTTTTGTCACCCATTTGAGATTTTCTGGGCGGCCTACACTGCATGAGGCAGTCCGCCCATCACCCAGTTGTATTTTGAATTTTGTTACAGCTGCCATTTTGATGCCGAGAATTATGGGAAGGTTACTCAAGTAACCGACCTGCTGGGGGGAGTAAGCTAGGTCTCACTCGAGTAACAGTTACCCTAATAATAAAACGGTTTCGTGTTAACACGAGTAGACACGAGTAAGTAATCGAACACGCTGTTAGTCTCCCTTGTTGAAAGCGGAGGCCGAATGTTCCCAGGCCGAATGTTCCCGGGGCCGAATGTTCCCAGGCCGAATGTTCCCAGGCCGAATGTTCCCGGGGCCGAATGTTCCCGAGGCCGAAAAGACCCGCTCCCGTCAATAATAACCTCATCAAACGGATATAAGTAGGCCTATTTCATTGTAATACTTGACTATTCCGCTTAAACCGAATGTACTAATGATAATTAAATGCAACAAATGGAGTAAACGAATTGTAAACAGATTATATTGCATCTCCACTGACGCACAGATTAAAATTGTTATCGCTCTTCGGCATCTTTGTAAAACAGAAGAACGGAGGTAGGCAATTCTACGGTAGAAAGGATTGTTTGTTGTCGCTTATAACCAATAAAAATAATGAGTTGAATTCGCCACCTGAATCTCATTTCTTGTGCGTTTTTTGGCTACAAACATTTTATGTATAAGTATTAAATTCTGAAGTGGAAATGACTTGTATTGTTGTGTATTCATAATTACATATTATCCATACAGTGTAATTTTAATAACCCACAAGACGCCCCCCACGAATCCCAAACAACATGGCAGCCACCATGCTCGTAAGATGTCACAGAAATGTCACAAAACGCATCAGGTTTTGTGGCACAACTACCAGATATGCTTACTTGGCATATTATGTCCTCACACCACAAGTTCCATCAGACACAGAAAAGAGCAATGCATTGTTGCGTTTTAAAGAGTTTCCACAGTTTTCCGAAATTTTACCCAACCGGATAATAACTGGTTGTGCGAAACGGTCAATGGAGTTCGAAGTTGGTTTTAGTAAACACATTGAAAAAATCAAAGATCCCAAAATAGAGAAAACATTTGACATGCTCTTTGATCCTATTGAACAGAATATTGTTCCCTTGAATTTTGTTTTGAGAACAGCAGAGCACATGCATTGTGTAAAAAACTCGCAACCTTACACAAATGCCCTTTTGAAATGCTACAATTATTCCGAGGTCGCGAAGAATGAGAGGTGGATAAATGAAACATTATTCTATGCAGTAAAAGAGGTTTCTGCTAACAGTACAAATCTTAATAAGTTTCAGAAAAGCCTTGTAAACATGTATCTCTTGGAAGGACGACTGAATGGCATTGAAATTCAGGATAAACACAGACAGACTTTCCTTGGCATTTTGCATAAAATACAGCATTTGAGAAATAATTTTAGAAGTAAAGTTAAAACTGTAAAAGGTTTATTTCATGATAGAATTGTTGATTTTAATCTGATTCATGATATGCCTAGGGCTTTGGTAAGTAGAATGGCAGAAGATAAAAGCAATCCTGCACGGGGTCCTTGGAACCTCACATTCCAAGATGACTTATATTATGCCTTCTTGAAATACTGCCCTGATCGAACTCGTAGGTGGAATGCATGGAGAGCTTACAATAATATTTGTTCTCATGAATACACAGCAGAACATGTTGGAAATCATAAAGATATAAATGAGATTAGAACGTATCGTCATGATATTGCCAAACTTCTTGGTTATGATAACTTTGCACAAATGTCCATGCAGACTAAGATGGCTGGAAGTGTTGAGAATGTGTTAACTATGTTTGAGAGTTTGAAATGTAAGTTTAAGCACAAAGCCTTGAATGAAATTGATGAGCTGAAGCACTTTGCAGCTTCACATGGTTTCATGGATGACATTCAAATGTGGGATGTTGCTTATTTGCAAAAAGAACAAAGTAATCAACTATTTCAAATTGATTATGGTGAAGTGAAGGAATATTTTCCCCTTCCACATGTTCTAAACACTCTTTTTGCTTTGTGCAACAAATTGTTTGGTGTAACAGTAGAGGAAGGCAAATCAGATATAGAAGTGTGGAATACTAGTGTAACATTTTACAATGTTTTTGAGGAAGACGGTACTCATGTCAGCTCATTCTACTTAGATTCAAATTGTAAGAGTTCTAGAATGGAAACTGTGTGGATGGATGTTGGAAGAGAAAGAAGTGATATTGTTGGGACAAAACCATTTTCTTATTTAATCATAAACACACCACCATCCTCAATAAAAAATAGACCTAAAAATTTGACTCTTGATGAGGCTGCTCAACTTTTTGGTGCATTTGGAAGTGGACTGCAACAGATGTTAACTAAAGTACCATATAGTGAGATAGCTGGTCAGAGAAACATAGAACTTGATGCCATAGAGGTTTGTTCCTACTTCATGAAGTATTGGTTTTATACAAAAGAGACACTGAAAAATTCTACCTGCCATTTTGAGAATGGTCAACCAATGTCAGATGATTTGATTGATCGAGTATTAAGGCAACACAAACACATGTCAGCATATTCACTGATGAGACAACTGTATTATAGTGCATATGATATGGAAGTTCATATTTCTCAAGATCACTGGAATTCTTTGATGGTGTCAGTTTGGGAAGATTATATGCCACTTCCTTTATGCCCAGATGACAACCATCCATGTAGTCTAACTGACATTTTTTCAGACAAGTATCCAGCCTCCTTATATACTGTACTCTGGGCACAAATGATTGCTGCTGATTGTTTTGATGCATTTATTGAGGCTGGGCTTACTGATCCTAAGAAAGTGTCAGTTATTGGTAGAAGATTCAAAGAGACTTTTCTTTCCCTAGGTGGTGGGATGCCAACTACTGAGATATTTCGACAGTTCCGAGGTCGTGATCCATCAATTGATGCCCTCCAAGTGGAGTATGGTATACCATTAGAGATCTCAAGGAAGAAAAAAGCAGTCACTTCTGAGTCAGGGGCATGACCTCACATAAAATAGGCTTTAATGTCATGCAAACAGCCATTTCATTTGCCTTTTGTTTGCCTTGGAAGAAATAGGGCAACAGATTTTTTGTTTTCCAAGCCTGGAAATAACCCACAATTGATCGTTTTTAGGTCAGTCTTTCGATTTTGAAAATGAGAGGAACACTGTGTACTGCTCGCTACCACTTGAAGTTAAGCACGCTATTGTTGGATGCTGGCATAGGGAAAATGTTTTCAAGCCAAATCTTAGCAAATATATCTGCACACCATTCACTCGACTGCAGGCCTGGCAATCTAGAAAATCAAGGAATGCAAAACAATTGCCCTCCTCAGATTGCTTGTGAGTGCAACTGCACCTGAAATTTTCAATGCAAAAACTTGTATGCTATTTTGGTTATATTCACTTCAAGGTATTAATATTGTAACTAAAAAATTGTACTATATTCAGCTACATGGTGGAAAAATTGGCACGCACATCTTATTATTAAAAATGCTGCATTCAATTCTTATGTGACTGTCTTCTCCACTCAAAAGCTATTGAATGCGACACAGAATGGGTCATGAATTATTGCGAATCAATACAACATTGACAAATCGTTCCCTGAGTCCCAGTAGGCACAGAGAACACATTGGAACTCACAGGACGAAATGATAATATGCTACTCAAAGTTTGCTAAGCACCAAGTATATCCAACTACCTGTTTTACATTTTAGTTGAAATATTGTTATGAAAAGTGTATATATTTATATTTAATTATATCTTTAATGATTTAAGCACAGAAATAAGATTTTGTTTGTGTTTGACATTATTTTTTAGCTTTTGAATACGATAACCATGGAAAATGGATGTTATTGATAAAAGAGGAAATTTTTCAGATATTTGCCAAAAAGTTGACTGGGCGAATTGATATGGGTTCAATATCGAGTATGAGACCCATTATTGTTAATTGCAGCTTGACAACGCCTTTTCATGCTCCCAATCAGGTTCCAGATGGTCCTTTGTGGGATGTTGTTCCATTCTTGGATGAGCGTGGCACCAAGCTCCTGGACACTTCTTGGTTGGACTGGACGGACTGAAATTGCAAGCTGCAACTCAATGCAGACATGTTCGATTGGATTGAGGTCAGGGGATCTTGCTGGCCAGTCCATACACTCAATCCCCCCCCCCCCTTCCCCCCCCCCCCCCCCCCCTTCCCCCCCCCCCCCTTCCCCCCCCCCCCTCTGTCGGTACCACAGTCAAGGACACAGAGCTTTGTGTGTCCATCCCAGCTGATGCCACCGCAGACCATTATTGACCCTCCACCATGCGGTCATACTCAGCAATGTGCATAGAATCGCTCTCCTGGTCTTCTACATACTCTTGAACGCCTATCTGTGTTGTCTGGGCATTATCTTGACTCTTTTGTAAAGAGTACAGGTTATCAGTCTTCTCTGGTCCATCCAACGTGATCCATGGCCCATTCATATCGTGCCTGGTGGTGGTTCTGGAACAGCTGAATGTGAATTCATGGTCTTCTCGATCGGAAACATTCGTGTAACCTTGCTCGGATAGTCTGCGTCGAATCATTTACCCTGGATGTATTCTGAAGGTCACTGCGAAGATGGGTTGCTGTGTCAAAGCGGTTCCTAAGGGCCTGAATGATCAAAAAACGGTCTTCAGCTGCAGATGTTGCCCTGTCTCTGCCACCGCCACGCCGTCTTACTGGTGTGCTAAAACAGTGCCATACTGCTGAAATCTTGCCCAGAATCTGGTGATCGCTGTATGGTGCACACCAAGGGCTTCACCAACCTGACGATGGGTAGCCCCTTGTTCCACCATCCCTACAGCCCACCACATTTCTGCTTCAGACAAATGTCTTCTTACATTTGCATTTGCCATATTCAGTCACTAAATCACAAGGGTTTGTGTTGAAATGAAGATTGAATACCCTACTCTCAGGTGCCAAATAATAGTGATGGCTGAATAACAGTGATGACTTGCATATTCATCAAAAATTAATAACAGTGATGGCATTTTTGCTCTATATCTCATTACCAAATAACAGTGATGGTTGGAATTTTCCTCCAAAATTAATAACAGTGCCGACACTCTTATTTGGCACCTCAGAGTACACATGTCATGTACACGTAGACAGTACACAGAAAATCAGGGGGTACTTGCTTTCCATGACTGTCACAAAAAGTCTGCCTGTCAAGAGAGCTAATGTAAACACTGGGAACCATCTCCGTGCATTCCTCAATCATATCCACCAAAAATATCGCAAATATGTCACAAGCAAATTTCACAATGATGTGTCAAATATTTGGTGCTTAGCAAACTTTGAGTAGTATATGAATTGCAACTTTAGTGGAGCAATTGTAAGTCAGCCAGATGATTCCAAATGGAATGCATGAGTGAAAAGAAAGCGAATAGCATTACTGGCCTTTGAAGTTTGTTGAATAATGTTATTTACGTACCAATTCTCGGAAAGTGAAGTTTGATTAGTTTGAAGTCTTGGAATGCTACTGTTTATAATTCATGGTGTATTTCAAATTTTCATGCATGCTTTGTATTATTTGGCCTATTTTCCCAAAACAGATCTTACCCCTTACAGAAAACACATGATATAAAAATTTGGGGTTTTTTAAAAAATTTTTTCCCCAATTCCTAAACAAATTTCAACAAAACCATGTCAAGTGAAACCTCATTGGAACAAGCTTGCCAATAGTGTTCAACCGATTACTAAAAATGGCCACTGACCGATTACTGGTTATTTGAGCTCACAATCAGCCAATTCCGATGCCAATTCCGATTGAAATACCTTTTGCTACTAGAAAACTCGAGACTCGCAAAGAACTACATTAAATTGAACATATTTCACAGTGTTAAACCCTGTTGACTCAGGTCTAGTAAAATTACCAGTTGTGTACACTTGGGTGGTAAACATGTTTCTCAGAGCCACATTTACCACCCAAGTCCACGCAACTGGTAATTTTGACTGCAACCTGAGTCTATGAAGTGCAACCTTCACTTTTCCAGTATGAACTGGCGATTACCGCAAGTACGCTCAATTGTAAGCTTTATATGTTGTTTAACTTGTATATCCCATAAATGGGCATCTGGAGTGATTTAGAATACACATTGTGGTGGTTTTTCAACTTTATTGAATGGTATCATTGACATCATTTTACATTGATAATTGAACAATTGCAGAAGATAATAAAATACGGTTTATGAATCATCACAAAATGCTTGGCAACAATCGGTTGAACCGATGTTCCAGGAGCTGTTGCTGTTGTCATCCAATTGCCCACAATCAGCTGATTGAGGTGGGGGAGCGCGGTGGCTCAGTAGGTAGAGGTGCAGGCTGCAAGCCGAGAGGTCCTCGGTTCGAATCCCACCTGTGGCAACCGCGTTGTGTCCTTGGGCAAGACACTTCATCTCCATTGCCCGCGTGGGGGCACGATGACGCCGTGTACTAAGGCGTACAGCACGTCGATGGTACGCATGTCTTCAACCAATCTAACCCTGCCTGTGCTGCAGTGCGGAGTTCCAATGTTGGGGAGCTGGCAGCTGCTCGTCGTTGCTCGGTGGTTCTCTCCGGGTACTCCGGCTTCCTCCACCCGTAAAACTGTCACGGTCATGATTAGCCATTGTGCATAAATATGTGACCTTAAACACCAATAAATAAATAAATAAATAGATTGAGGTGGCTGGTTCCGATCATTGGTTGAACACTACTCGTTAAGCTTGTTCCATTGAGGGGGGTCACATGATATGGTGTTATTGAATTTTTTTCTACTGCACAATTTCTATATAATGCAGCGGGTGCCGCTGTGGCTGATATACTAGGTGGAACCGAGGGGTGCTGTTGTCTTGCTCGCAAAAAGTTAAAATTGCAGGTGCGATGGTGTGCAAGAGCATAATCTTGCCTTAAAATTGAAAGACTTTAGGTTTTCGTCACTTACGTGGTGGTTACGTCAATTGAAAAATATGCAAACGTACTGCAGGTTTCGACAAAAAATAAAAGATAACTTTATTAAATTTCTAATATCGCATATTTTGCCAGAAAGACTTGATGATCTTTCAGAACTATCTCGACTCAAAGGTTGAGTATTGCATTCATGTTATGAATAGAATGGCAAGCTGTTTCCATCTTAAAATAATTTTTGCCAAAATAAATAGCAATAACTAATGTGCGAGATCGCATGTTTGTCGTTACAATTTATTTTGACAGAAATTCTGTTAAGGAGTAAAACAGCTTGACTACCAGGGCTCGAAATGTACACCTGTCACTGACATCCAGACATTGGGTGGAGACAAGTAAAAATAAATCATTCCTGTCACATATGACAGGCCAGTTACCCTTCACCTAACAAATCAGCCAAAACCGACTCCAAATTGATATACAAAAATCGTCATTCTATTTATTAATTTTTCTCTCCCAAACCATAGTCTATGATCAATGATCCCTCATTGGAATGAGCTCATTCCAGTGAGGGGTCATAAGCTATGGTTTGGGAGAAAAAAAGGATTTTTTTTTTCGAAAAAACTATTAGGCCAAGGAAAAATAATTTATATTGTCAGGGAACATGCCGGAAAAAAATAGGGTTCGTCGGTCAACAATTTTTTTTCCTCAATTTTTGTGTGTTGTGCATCAGAATTTGTTGGGATTTTTTACCGATTTGGGGAAAACAATTAGAGCCGGCGGTGAAAAATATGGTCGGTTGGGTTCCCTGAACAAATTAATTATTTTTCCCCAGCCCTAGAGCTGTCGTCTGCAACTAGTGTAAGATAATGGGTTAATAACCAGTGAATGATTTGATTCTGAAATCAAAGCATCAAGATCAGGGATAAGCCAACAGTATTTGTTCACTGATGAATGGTACTGCACAACATACATGTAGTATACATTTTAAACACAACTTTTCACAGTACTGTGTCTGTATACACATATTCATAAATTCACACAAGCTTCCAGTGTTCAGGTGAAAATTTGAAGCGACAGGTAAGAAAAAAATCCACCTGTCATGTGTGACAGGTAGAAATTTCCGAACATTTCAAGGCCTGTAATAACTACTAGTAGTGTAGTAAACAGAGAAGGCAGAGGAACATGATCACACCGTTTGTCTTATGGGTTACCGCCATGTTAAATAGCATAACCTGCATATGGGTTACAATATAAGCCCTTTACAGTACGTGTTGAGTGTATTATCACCAAATCACCCACAGAGTGTAGATTCTACTCAAGCAATAATTGCAAATTTGTTGCAAAGCATAACGAGTACAAGAAAAGTTCCAGTCAATGGACCTCCGGGTTGAACCCGGAGGTACATTGGCTGAAACGTTTCTTGTGGTTTTTGTCAGTATGGACAGAATTTGAAAGTTATAGTTTGGCTGATAACTCCACTCCATGGGTGATTTTGTTACAATCCACTCTCCACGTACTGTATTTTCAGGTCTGGTTCTCTGTAATTAAAACTGGGTGTTTTTTTGTTGTGAAGCTTTTTGGCCTTCTCTGTATTTGCTGTGTTTTAACAGAATTTCTACCAAAATTAAAAGTACCAACTAATGCGAGAATACACTTCCGTGAGATCGTGTGTGTCAAGTGTTGCTAAAGCGGGATCGCATGTTGGCTGTTGCTATTTATTTTGGTGGAAATTCTTTAAAATCAAACAGCATGCCATTCTATTCATAAATGAATGTATTGCTCTACATTTGAGTTGAGATAGTTATGAAAGATTGTCAAATATTTCTCGTAAAACGTGAGATGAGTAATTTGTGTATTTTACAACTGACAAAACCCACTGTAAGCTAACTGATCATTCGCGGGTTATTTCCAGGCCTGTTGAACAATGTTTTTTTTTCACTGTCAGTCAAATGTCAGTATGAGTCCTCTATGTATAAAATCGAAGCAGACTCTACTAGGGCTGCAATGATTAATCGTTCTATACTTAAACCGCAATACATTGTTCACAATTCAATATGTATCATTGATCACTGTGTATCACGATACGATAAATATAAATAATATCAGGCAAAAAATTTATTAGATTTTAAAAGCTGGTGCAGTGAAACCCTGGTTTTTTTTGCATACCAGCATTGGCAGTGATAAATATGCTATTAACACAGGATTCAGTTGACCAATAGTTGGTGAATTCCCTCTAATTTGTTAACATTTTATTCGATTAATCCTCAGAGAGCTCTGTCAAACAAGATATTAGGGATTAAATTGGTTGAACGTATTTTCTGAGAGGAAAAAACAGCAGAAAACAGATCATAAAATCAAATCCGAAATTAATGAATACCAATGGTTATCACTTTGAGAAGTTACAAATTGTTTTAAAGAGTGCATTAACCCTTTACTTAACATAGCAGCAAAAAAGGCTAGAAAATTAACCAGAATAAGCCTACCACAGCCTAAAATGTCTTGAAAGTTTCTCAATAAAACCATCAAATATGGATATCATAAGAACCAGCTCATCGAGCTGGTTCTAATGATATCCATATTTGTATGCTTTTATTGAAAAAATTGTGAAATTTATTTTTGAAAAATGTGAAATTTAATTTATTTTTTTAAAATACTGTGTTAGGTAAAGGGTAAAAAAATTGTAATAAAAGGAACCATCTGGAAATGAATACATGTAGTTCAAGTATTTGATAGTTGTAATTACATGCCTTGAAAGATTTTGTGTATCATGATACATATCGTATCGTGCAGATTGAATTGTGATACATGTCGTATCATTAGGAAAACATTGTTGTAGCCCTAGACTCTACTTTAGTCTTCCAAGCATTAAGTAGAATTAGTATTCATATTCAGAAGTCTTATTCAAAGCTATATATTTCATATTTCTAAAAGGTCCTTGAAATTGTCTTGAAAGGGTCCTTGCTCTAATGGAAAAGTCTACTTTCTGAGAACTGTAACTGAGAAACTGTCCAGTGGGAACTCTGGGAACTGAAGCAGTGCTTGTTTACTGTGATAAACAAGCTCTGCTTTACTGGTAAAATAGGACCCAGTAACCAATGCTTGGGGTGGAAGTCCTCTAAAATGGGCAACTTTGATATAAACGATATACTAAACTTTACTCCATCTGCATGTTGCAGTCATGATTAGACATTGTTCTGAAGTATGTGACTTTAAACACCAATGTTTACATAAATAACTGAGAAACTTTCAAGTATTTGGTTGTAACATATTTCACGTATGCAAATGGCAATGGGGGAGAGGAGGTAGGAATCATATGTAATGATGGAGGCAGACAATAATCACCAAACGAAGGTACACGTATACTGTGAACAGGGTTAGTTCTAAAGCTCCATATTGTCCCTTGATTGCAACTCGATGTCCTCTGCAGTGTAAGAGTATTACTGATTGTGCCTTGTTGCAGTGAAGGGCCGATATATGTATATAATGTCAATACCATCGAGTGTCACATTACAATATAAGATATGTTATAAAGTCCCGGTCTTAAATCATTACCAAGTCGAGTGCCCTTTATGATAACCTTGGCCTCCGATTCTTGGGTTAATATTTGTGGTCCCTATTGGAGTCTAAATTTTATCTTGGCGCTACTTTGGGAATATTCTCAAACATTTCTTCTCCAGAACCCCTAGTCAAAATCTTTTGATACTTTGAATACAACATCCTTAGGGGAGTGTGGTGATGGTGGTGGGGGGGGGGGGGGGGGGGGGGGCATAATTGGAGTTTGTTCGAAAAAATCCCTGGGTTAATATTTGGTCTCCCCATGGGAGCCCTAATTGTGCCTAATTGTGCACTCTCTAATAAATAGTAACCAAACAATGTTATATTTTTAAAAACTTTCTTCTACTGCTGAGAAAACACCAAGCTAATGCATACATTGTAAAGCCACTAAAGTGGCTTCCAGCAGTTTTCAATAGAACCATGATAGTGGCTTTTAGCATTCTGCCAGTTAAAATATTAAATTCAGATTACCTGTGTTGTGTAAAGGGTTAAACAGACCATTTAACTCACTTATAAAAAGCCTTTAGTACCTGTTGTGAAATTTAGAATCCACACTCTCAGTGGTGTGATAAATGTTGAGAATTATGATAGAAACTGGGAGCGTGGTGGCTCAGTGGTAGAGTGTTGGTCTTCTATGCTAGAGGTCGCGACTTCGATCCCCGTCCGGGATGACCCACGCTGTGTCCTTGGGCAAGGCACTTTATCCAGGTTGCCTACATGGTGGCACGATGACGCCGTATACTAATGCATACTGCAAGTCGATGGTGCACGTCTTCAACTGCTGTAACCCTGCTTGAGCGGAACTTGAACAGAGTTAGAATGTTGAGGAACTGACAGTTACTTGTCGATGCTCGGTGGTTCTCTTTGGGTACCCCGGCTTCCTCCACACATCAAACTGTCATGATTAGCCATTGTGCATAAGTATGCAGCCCTGGTAATTCACCCTCAGCAATCAGCAGTGCCAAGGAAAATACAGAGGAATCTAAAAATATCCACAGCAAAAAACTGCCGAGAATGGCTTCTTCAGAAAGCCTTGTGGTGGCAGAAATTGCACAACTTCCAGGTTTCACAAGGAATCAAACCATGTGGGTTGCGCTACATGTATGCTTTATTGCCAATCTTACAATTTACAGCACAAATTGCAGCATAACCACTAGAAACTATGTGTTCTGCTTCTGCTATGTTGATAACACCCGAATCTGACATCAGTTTTTGGAAAGCTCTTACAGAGCTTTCCAGAAACTGATGTTAGATTCTAGTGTTATCAACATAGAAGCAGTGAGATACTTAGTTTGTGCTTATGCTGCATCTTATTTTCACTCATACTATACATACATGTATTGAGCAAGTCACCTGCTTACTTCTATGATATTTTCTCAGCATTCACATGGTTCATGATATTGGCATGATATAATTGAGTGAAAGATTCTGCACATTGATTGCGATTATGTACACATGTATCTTGATCTACTTTCACATGTTAAAGTTACTTAAAAGTTTTCACTTCATCGCATACTTCATCTACAAAAACATGTACATGGCAATTGAGACTATGCCCTGGACCCTGATGATTTTTACACAATCGAACAGGCTTCACAGCAGTTGCTGTGGAAGCAATTTTTTGCCGAGGAAACAAGGATGAATTACCAGGACTGAGTATGTGACCTTAAACACCAATAAATAAATAAATGATAGAAACTTTGTTCTCTGACAATTACAATGTAGTCGCCGTGGACCGATTGTGATGTTCACGCATGTGTTTATCAGGTAATATCAATCATCATCACTAATATTTTAATTGATGAAGCACCACTCCAGATTGATTGTACCCGGTGCTTCGTTAATTAAATTTTTGATGATTATTCCTATAATTCGTGTTTCCAATCTTAATATTATTGCGTCCTTGGAAATATTGCCCACCCTGTGGAAAGTGACCAGTCCACGGTGTCTGTACTGTAGGACAAACAGTCTACATGTATTACTTAAAAATAGAATACTTTCACTAAAAAAACCTTTGCACAATCTATACAATAAGGGGCCATAAGCTGAGTTTAAATACACCTTGAGAATACTACTGGCTGAGAGCATGGTGAATCAGTGGTTGCAGCATTGGACTTCATACCGAAAAGTCCAGGGTTCGATCCCTGCCAGGGATAACTCCATTGTGTCTTAGGGCAAGGCACTTTATCCTAATTGCCCATGTGGGGGGCATGGTGGTGATGTGTACTGATGCGTAGTATATGTAGATGGTGCACTTGTCTTCAACTAATGCTAATCCTGCTTGTGTGGAGTCTGAAGTTGCTCACTTTTGCTCGGTGGTACTGTCTGTGTACTCTGGCTTTCTCATCCCATAAAACTGTCCAATGTGAGGTGACCCTGGCTGTCAAAAGTGTCGTTAAATGATAATCCCACCAGGGGTCCGCCTGGCCGCTGATTTTAGGGAGAAATGACTTCTCCCTCCAGAGACTTTTTGGAGATGTCAGGGGTCAGGAGGGAGCATGAGGGAGAACAGGGATGCTGGAGCCAGGGGACAGGGGGGGGGGGGAGCTAGGGAGGCTTTAGCTCCCCCAACCATATCTTTTTCATTGGATGGGGCTGCTCTGTCTGATAAACGACCAAGCCTAAATATGTTTCGACAACATTCTTGTATCCAGTTTCTGCGAGAAATGTCAGTCACTGTCTTGTGTTAAGGGGGGATAACCCAAAAGGACATGATCGATTGAAACATTAGCATGGTAGGCTCCCTTGTTTCAGAAGGGAACAAGCAGATGACGCAGAATCACAAATCTGTTCGAAAACAATGTCCATCGAAAAGTATTTCACAAAAACTGTGCCACAAGCTGTGTCCAGCGAAGAAATTTCTGACTGTCCAGAAAAATCAAATACTAGCAGAGTATTTTCATCAGAACAGAAACTTCCTGCTGAAACTTAACCGATAAGTATGTGTATACTATGTGTATACTGAGTGTTAATAAACTAGGGTCGGCTCGTCATGCCCTTACCCCCCGCCCCCCTCTCCCCCAGCCCCCCCCCCCCCCCCAATCCGAAATTCGCTTCGGCGTCCCTGGAGAAGTCAGAAAAAACATAAAAATGATGTTCGCCGTTTCATGTCATTTAACATTTAATGTAATCTGTAAACCTGTGAACCACATTGTTGTAAATATTAAATTGTTTTAGTTTCCTGGAGAATCCTTTAATATTTAAGAACAATGTGTATTTAACACTGTTGACTTATCTGTAAAACTAGGGCTGCACGATATTCAAAACTAAATAGCGGTATTGGTGTTAAAATAAATACTGCGGTTTACCGGTATATTGAAAACTGTTCAGAAAAATGAACATAAGTACCACAATCGAGGCTTGAGGCATCACAGTCGGAACGAATTAGCATGCCTTGATGAAGCTGTTTGAAAAACCTTTACCCAAGGCAGACAATATCAAAATTTATTCTTTTAATAAAAAGTTAATCAGATTTTCAAAAAAAATTTCTTCAAAACAATATCATGATATAGTTTTGTTGAAATTTTTGAAAATTATTTTTTCAACTGCTGAAATTGTATATTAAGTGAGCGCACATGCAGACGTGTCCTTGGGCAAAGGGATAATATTATTCATTCGGGGCTACAGTTAAAAAACTCAAGACATATTGAAAATTAAATTGTGGGTAAATAAATAATGACGATAAACCAATATTTTTGTAATTACACCGGTATTCAATCAATATTGGTTTGAATACCGGTACATATCGGTTTATCGATATAGCATGCAGCCCTATGTAAAACAGCTACTCAAAGTGAAAGCCACTGCAGTGGCTTCCAGCACTGAACCAGTTAAATACAAAGTTGTGCATTATGTCTTCGAAAGCTCTCAAAAGAGAACATTCCGTGATATAATGCACAGTATCTATAGCATAATACTATAGTTTATAGTGATTTTCTTATTCAGCATGTGTTTATTGTACTGTATATAATGAGGGGAAAAGAGAACAAGAAATATCTAATAACAATAGTTTTATTCATATATTAGCACTTTATTCATAGATCAGTACAGATGCGTTTACCTTAGTTTGTTATGAACGTCAGAATGTGGAAGTGTTTCTATTTGGAAATAAAACATAAGAAAGTGCACAAAACTGCCTTGTCTCTCAAGGAATTTTTGGAGGGCGACTTCAATTTCGCCCTCAGTGTAAGCCAAGGCAACTTTAGGAATGACAAGGTGACTTCTTCGCCCCCCAGTCGCCCATTTGGCTGACCTCTGAGTCCTACTAAATAAATTAATATTCTTTGTGTCCACTGATGGCTGAAAAGGTACAGAGCTAAATACGACTTGGCTTGTGCTTTATTTCTTAAAATAAAGTTTTCAAAATGTTTTCATTTTGAAATTTCGTTGCATAGATGTACAAAATGTGGCAATGTGCATAGTTGAATAACCTGATACAAATATTCTGATTTTATCTCGGTAAATGTTTTATGGTCTGTAGTATTAATCTACACACAGGTATTTTCTTTTCTTGGCCATATCGTGTTTTCAAATTAATAACCCTTTACCTAACACACCTTGAAAATGACAAGAAAAAAATTCTTGAACTAACAATTATAATTTTTTGTGAAAAACAACATAGAATATGATCAATTACTTGTTCCAATGATGGATCGTACAAAGCTATGTTTTGGCTGCCAAAATTCTAAAAACAAAGTTTGAATGTTGATTTTTGGTGATTGGGATTAATTATTTCTACATTCTTCATCCAGGCAAGTGGCCAGGACATTTGTTGGGGAGTGGTGCTCAATACTCACTGGACCAGTCATTATTAATCAAGAAGTCGATTAATGGATGCAAACACCCATAATTGACAAAAATTTCAAAATTGAGGAAGATGATTGGTTTTCATCACACCTTTGCCGATGAATTATTAGTTTTTTCTAGAGTTGAAATGGTTGAGGGGTTTTCTTGATTGATTAATCATGTGGATTAACCTTGGTTATCCGATTAATCACTTGTCCAAATAGATATCTGAATAATTGCCCTACAGTTGATGATTTACAGCATGAACCCTTTACCCAATGTAACAAACAAAACCAACTAGGTCTATATACAAAAATCTCCTTTCAGATTTATTTTGTTTTAAATTTTTGTCTCAAAAACATAGCTTATGACCCCCCCCCCCCCCCCCACCATTGGAACGAGCTTGTTCAGCATGTTCCAATGAGGGGTCATAAGCTATGTTTTTGAGACCAAAATTGAAATTTTTTAGTAATTCATGAATTTCCTTTGCAAGTATCATCAGCTACACACAATGGGTAGAGGGTTAAGAATGACCATTTCCAGCTACTGATACAGTATAATGATCATGCAAGTAAACATGTGTGTCAGCAAGTAACTTGCATGCTTTTTCTCTGTCTCATAAAATTGATGTGAGTCAGTGTGACAGTGTTTGTCTGTTTTGGAGAAGGTTTGTTCCTTTGTTGACCCATATAATACAGTAGTTCAAAAGTAACGGTTAATCGAACAATTACTCTTTGGATCGATCAAAATGTTGATCATTGATTAATCGGTTAACCGTTTCAGCTCTAGTTATTATTCTGCTCCCCATCATGCTCGTAAGAAGTATCAGAGGCAGTAGAATATCAAAATACATTGTCAGAGGCAGTAGAATATCAAAATACATTGTAAATGATATGGACAAGAAGTATAATATAAGATACAACACATGAACCAGGTCAGGCGTTCTAGAAAGTATGGGGAGTACAAATAATTGCCCTTCTTAGTTTATTTATTTACTCATTTATTTATTGTGGTTTAATCACACTTTCGACAGCCAGGGTCACCTCGTGTTGGACTGATTTACGGGTGGAGGAAGGTTGAGTACCTGAAGAGAAATGCCAAGTCACAGCGAGGAACTGTCAAACTGCACTAACTCCACACAAGCAGCGTTAGCATTGGTTGAATACAAGTGCACCATCAACGTGCAGTAAGCCTTAGTACACAGCACCACTGTGCCTCCACATTGGCAATCAGGATTAAGTGACTTGCCCAAGGACACAACACAAATACCCCTGGCAGGGATGGAACCCTTCTCAGTTTGAAGGACTGCAATTGCCTTCTTAAATCTCAGTGCAGCTATTATTAAATTCATGACCACCTCAGGTTCAAACCTGAGCCTAGGCTCAGGTTTGGATCTGAGGTGGTGAGGAGTCTGAATTTTCCTCGGGAGAGCAGTTGGCATGCAGCATGCCTAAAGAATGTTCTGTCTGATGAACTAATGACCAAGAATATTGTTTTCTATATAGTTGTTTCTAGAGGTAACAGAGTACAGTTAAATTCTACTTTAATCGATTATTCTTCAAAAGTCAATCATGAAATGTCATAATCATGTCCAGCCCTAACAAGCGCCGAAAATTTAGAAAAATGAGCTTCAAATGGAACTCTGTGGAAGCATATGTGAAATTTAGAATCTAAAATTTGCACTATTTTATGTGAAAAATTACACACAAAATAGATCAATAAAGTTAAGGCCTAAAAAGTAAAAAATCTGTTTCTCAAGCCGCCCCCCCCCCCCCCCTCCCCTGCATGGTCCTTTTGGCTGCCACATGCTCTCTTTTTATAACCAGTGCAAACTTAAAAATATAAAAATTGAATTGTTTATGTCTGATATTTTACCCTTGTTAATGAAACTCATAAATTTGTCCTTTGAGTGCACTCAAGCGACAAAATACACCACCACCAATGCTATTCTGCAGATTATGACGCCAAAAACATAAAACATAAATAATTACAAAAATTAAAAACTGTCCGCCCACATGCAGTTTTGCAAAAAATTGCCTCAGAAACAGATGATCTACTTTGTGGGGCCTAATAGGTAGAGATGGGCGGTATTAGAATTTTGAGTTCGGTATCGGTTTCGGTATTTTTGTGTGGGCATACCGCGGTATCGGTTCGGTATTCGGTATGTGACTTCAGATTCACTGAATCCATGTCAGAAAAATACAGAATAAGTTGTTCTTGTATCATTCTATCACAGTGCTACACATGCCATTGTTGATGGGCTCAACATTGTCATTCTTTTGTCAACACAGATCATATCTACAGTAATTTGGTGACTTGTTCTAAATACGCCTTAACTTTTCAAGCTCTACTTAAGGTGTCTGTAATCATAGAATGTGTGTCCTGAAGATGTCATCTTTAGGTGGGCCTGATGACAGTAATAAAATTGTCTGGTCAGTGATTTCTAGCCAAGTCTTGGCTGCCTGTTAAGGCAGCCAAGACTTGGCTAGAAATCACTGCTAAGCAACCTGACATGTACAGGTCGTAGACTATTGATAATTTACTACAACTGCCCTGGTCCTTAAGGCTTAACAAAACTGAAAAATAAAATCAGTCACTTCTTTCAAGAAAATGAACACTTCAACTGCTATCAATCCTCATCAAGGCCTTATAAATAGCGAATGCACAGGGAAAATTGAAAATACCGTTGGTTTCGGTATTCAAAGAATAGGTCGGTTCGGTTTTTCGGTGTCCCCATGATATCGGTATCGGTTCGGTTTTTCGGTATATTGCCCATCTCTACTAATAGGTATATTTTTTTTCCAGATATATATTGTACCTACACATGTATATACACGTATGTAGCCTAATTCTGTTAATATACGATTCTTGCAGAAATTAAACGGCGATAAGTTTGGTGTAATGTATAGGGCCTGTAATATCAGGACCTTGAAACCAATTTCTTTGAAATGCGGCTTGCCTTGGCATTATGATACATTTTTTAATGGCGAGGCTATAAAAAAAAGTGTCAAAGTAATACCTAGGCATTTCACAGAAACTATATATGCAAACCAGAACAATGTTTTCAAACAACTTACCTTGATACTTAGTAATCTCTGTGGCTTCGCCACAGAGAGTCCGATGTATAGGGGTAAGTGACATTGTAAATGACATCGCATCATTTTATCAAAATTTTCAAGTCACAAATGGGAGATAGTCTCATAAGTGGAACTCCAATTTTGTGTAGAGGTGCATTTCAACCCGCTGCACCTCCCCTGGCTATGTGCCTGTCATAATATTCTATTTTCTGTGTGAGCCATGTGGTAAATAAGCTCTGTTTTACTGGTTAAATAGGACTAGGTAACCAGTGCCTTGTGTGGAAGACTGGAAGTCCTCTGAAATGGGCAACTTGGGTATAAACGATTGGCTGGATTTGACTTTATATCATGTTGTCATGATTAGCCATTGTGTAGAAAAATGTGACCTTTATCCAACACACAGGATATCCAAATTTATTATTTTAATTATTGGGTTCTTTTTAAATTTTCAAAAAATTTCAACAAAACCATATGTGTTCCCAAATTGGAATGAGATTGGCAAGCTCGTTCCAATGGGGGTGGTCGCATGATATTGTTTTGTTGAGAATTTAAATTTTTTTTACTGTTTAATTTGTAAATTACGTGGAGGTGGCAGTTTTGTTAGGCAAAGGGTTAAACACCATAAATAAATTAATGAATAAATAAATAAGTTGGTTTGTTGAAATAAACTTGATGAAATAAAATGCAGTGCTCAAAGTTCAGATCAGCCTTGTCACCACCACTGGAGTACAAATAAGTATCATTTTGCCTTTCTCCTACCCACAAAATCAGAAAAGGGATTATGCAGGGATATTTTGCAAGGCACAACGTTCC
This sequence comes from Pictodentalium vernedei, assembly GCA_031216915.1. NCBI lineage: Eukaryota > Metazoa > Mollusca > Scaphopoda > Dentaliida > Dentaliidae > Pictodentalium > Pictodentalium vernedei. The sequence goes on from CM062297.1 coordinate 386,698,336, forward strand.
CCCAGGTGGGTGGGTCCATAGAGGCCGATGACCAGTATTTTCCGACTGATGTAATTTTTTTCTAAATTTATCTTTTTACATGTTTATCACCACTCAAAAGAATACTGAACCTCAGATTCTCTAATTTGTGTGTATAGTGGATGTCTGGAGTAGTTAACACCCCCCCCCCCCCCCTCCCGCCCCCCCTCCCCCACAAAAAACAAAAAAAAAAAAATACTATACTGAAAATTGATTTTAAAAGGGGGTGGTTGTGGCTGATGGAGTGTGTAAAAAATTGCATATCAATTTGTTGCTTTTTTTTTTTTTACAAATAAATCAGAATAAATGCGTTAAATTGTACACTGACTTTGAAATATGGTGTTTTTGCCAAACAAAAGCTTGATTGAATCATTAACTCATTGCATGCTGATGTCGATTATTCCTGCCCAGCATAGGGTTTCTCTTGTCACTGATATAAGTATAATTTGGGCATCTTTAAACATATTTTCCCCTGTAAATTTAATGAATTTTTTCACCATTGATTTCTTGTTATATTTAGATTAATTTTTAATCAACTCTAGTCAAAAAATATCTTGAAAATACTTAGTGGGTTAAGAGTTAAGTACTCAAACAGATATCTTAATATCAATATATGGCTCTGACGCCATTCCCACTGACAGCATGGGTCGGTAACCGGTTCTTGTCAGATCACCGAAGTTTAGCAACGTCGAACCCAGTTAGTCCTAGGATGGTTGACTGTCTGAGCGATTGATTCAGACTCCCACGCCTTGTCCTTGGGCAAGGCACTTGTCCACATGGGGGTACGATGACGCTGTGTATTAAGGCGTACTGCACGTCGATGGTGCGCATGTCTTCAACCCTGCCTGTGCTGCAGGGCAGAGTTACGATGTTGGGGAGCTGACAGCTGCTCGTCGTTGCTCATGGTTCTCTCTGGGTACTCTGGCTTCCTCCACCTGTAAAACTGTCACGGTCATGATTGGCCATTGTCACATGTATGTGACCTTAAACACCAGTAAATAGATATAAATAAATAACTGACAGCATGGGTACAATTATTGGAGCAGTTTTACTGTTAATATACTGCATTTTACTTTATTGCAACAAGAAAGACCATTTGGAAACGATGTTAGATTTGGATATGTCTGGCTTCTGTCTCTCAGTTAAATGCAAACAATTTTCTGAGTGAAAAAACAAAACTGTACATTTAATGAATCTGATCAGATTTGATTAATGAAAATCATCAGAAATGAGGTTGCAACCCTGCACAACATGAATCAAAACATAAAAGTCAGATGTTGACAATTTGGATGGAGCATATCCGGAGTACTTTAGCAGTCCATTTGATAATAATTTGAATTATTTCTGATTCTTTCAGCTAGAATCTGAAAATGAAACTCACCATATTTCGTTTTTAGCTTAACTTGACAAAGTCAAGGTAAGCTATTGCCATCATGCGTGAAGAAGTCTGTTAGTCTGTGAGTCTGTTAGTCTGTGAGCCTGTGAGTCTGTTCACAGTTTCCCTTAGCACAGGCTACACCCTGTAGTTCTTGTCTGATCGTCACGAAATTTCATACGCACGTTTGGGGTCATGTCTAGATGAGAACGTCCCCTTTTGGTCGCTGTCGGTCAACCGGTATGGCTGCCCGAGCCAAAAACCCGAAAACCATTAGCACAGTTTACAGGTTGTATTTGTGAAGGGATTTCATTGTAACTTGCTAGGATGCCTCTGTATAATGCCTAGATGAGAACGTCCCCTTTTGGTCATGATCTGTCAACCGTGATGGCTGCCCAAGCCCGAACCCCAAAAACTTTTAACACAGTCTGCAGGTCATATTTAATATGGGGGGATTTCATTGTAACTTGGTAGGATGACTCCGTATGATGTCCAGATGAGAACTTCCCCATTTGGTCGCGACCTGTCAACGGTGACGACTGCCCGAGCCCAAAACCCAAAACATTTAGCGCAGTCTACAGGTCATATTTATGGAGGGATTTCATTATAACTTGGTAGGTTGACTTCATATAATATCTAGATGAGAATGTCCCCTTTTGGACGTGATTGGGCAACTGTGGCGGCTACAGGGGCCCAAAGCCCGAAAACCTTTAGCACAGTCTACAGGTCATATTTATGAAGGGATTTCATTGTAACTTGGTAGGATGATTCCAAGTAATGTCTAGATGAGAACGTCCCCTTTTGGTCGCGATCATTCAGCCTTGATGGCTGCCCGAGCCCAAAAACCTTTAGCATAGTCTATAGGTCGTATTTATGGAAGGATTTCATTGTAACTTGTTAGGTTGACTCCATATAATGCCTAGATGATGACATACCCTTTTGGTCGTGATTGGCCAACAGTGATGGCTACAGGTGCCTGAAGCCCGAAACCGTGAGCACAGTCTACAGGTCATATTTATGAAGGGATTTCATTGTAGCTTTGTAGGATCACTCCAGATGATGCCCAGATGAGAATGTCCCTTTTGGTTTCGATCATTCAACCATATGATGGCTGCCCGAGCCCGAAGCCTGAAAACCTTTAGCACAGTCACCAGGTCATATTTATGAAGGGATTTCATTGTAACTAGGTAGGTTGACTTCATATATTGTCTGGATGAGAACGTCCCCTTTTGGACATGATTGGGCAACTGTGACGGCTACTGGGGCCCAAAGTCTGAAAACCTTGAGCACAGTCTACAGGTCATATTTATGACAGGATTTCATTGTAGCTTGATTGCATGACTCCAAATAATGTCTAGAAGAGAACGTCCCCTTTTGGGTGCGATCATTCAGCCTTGATGGCTGCCCGAACCCAAAAACCTTTAGCATAGTCTATAGGTCATATTTCATTGTAACTTGTTAGATTGACTCCATATAATGCCTAGATGATGACATCCCATTTTGGTCGTGATTGGTCAACTGTGACAGCTACAGGTGCCCGAAGCCCGAAAACCTTGAGCACAGCCTACAGGTCATATTTATGGAGGGATTTCATTGTAACTTCGTAGGATCACTCCAGATGATGCCCAGATGAGAATTTCCCTTTTGGTTGCGATCATTCAACCATGATGGCTGCCCGAGCCCGAAGCCCAAAAACCTTTAGCACAGTCTACAGGTCATATTTATGAAGGGATTTCATTGTAACTTCGTAGGATCACTCCAGATGAGAATGTCCCCTTTTGGTTGCGATCATTCAACCATGATGGCTGCCCAAGCCCGAAGCCCGAAAACGTTTAGCACAGTCTACAGGTCATATTTATGAAGGGATTTCATTGTAACTTGGTAGGTTGACTTCATATAATGTCGAGATGAGGACGTCCCCTTTTAGTTGCAATCGGTCAACCGTTATGGCTACACAGGCCTGAAGCCTCAAAACCTTTAGCACAGTCTACAAGCCATATTTTTGAAGGGATTTCATTTTTGTTGTGTTTTTTAAGCTTTTTTTCTCGATTTTCATGTTACCACCCCTCCCACCAACATGGTTCAAGCTACACCTTTCATATTTGGTACATGGATAAATGGTTCTGAGGGGATGATGCACGCTCAAAATTTTTTTTCTTCAAAATCCAAGATGGCGGAATGGCGGCCATTTTTGTTGTGTTTTTTAAGCTTTTTTTTTCTCTGTTTTCATGTTACCACCCCTCCCACCAACATGGTTCAAGCTACACTTTGCATATTTGGCACATGGATAGAGAGTTAGGAGGGGATGATGCACATTCAATATTTTTTCTTCAGAATCCAAGATGGCGGCATGGGGGCCATTTTTGTTGTGTTTTTAAGCTTTTTTCTCTATTTTATGTTACCACCCCTCACTCCAACATGGTTCAAGCTACACTTTTTATATCGGGCACATGGATAGAGGGTTGTAATGGGATGTTGCACGTTCAATATTTTTTTTCCAAAATTCAAGATGGCGCCATGCCAACCATTTCTGTTGTGTTTTGTAAGCTTTTTTCTCTATTTTATGTTACCACTGCTCCAACATGGTTCAAGCTGCACTTTTCATATGGTCATATATATGGTACATGGATAAAGGGGGTTGTGAAGGGATTATGCACGCTCAATATTTTTTTTTCAAAATCTAACATCTGTCTGTCTGGGGGCGCGGTGGCTCAGTAGGTAGAGGTGCAGGCTGCAAGCCGAGAGGTCCTCGGTTCGAATCCCACCTGCTGCAACCGCGTTGTGTCCTTGGGCAAGACACTTCACCCCCATTGCTCACGTGGGGGCACGGTGGCGCTGTGTACTAAGGCGTACTGCACGTCGATGGTGCACTTGTCTTCAACCAATGGTAACCCTGTTTGTGTGGAGTTAGTATGTTGGGGAGCTGACAGTTGCTCGCCATTGCTTGGTGGTTCTCTCCGGGTACTCCTGCTTCCTCCACCCGTAAAACTGTCATGGTCATGATTAGCCATTGTGCAGACGTATGTGACCTTAAACACCAATAAATAAATCTGTCTGTCTGTCTGTTTTTATGTTACCACCTCTCCCTCTAATATGCTTCAAGCTACACCTTTCATATTTGGTACATGGATAAATGGTTCTGAGGGGATGATGCACAGTCAATATTTATTTTTCAGAATCCATGATGGCAGAATGGCGGCCATTTTTTTTGTGTTTTTTAAGCTTTTTTCTCTATTTTATGTTACCACCCCTCCCTCCAACATGCAGGGTTCCCGCGGGGCCTTGAAAACCTGGAAAAGCCTGGAATTCATCAAAAGGTAATTCAAGGCCTTGAATTTCCAATGGGAGCCTTGAAAAGCCTGGAAAATCTGAGAATTTTGTGATGCATAATTTAATCCGAACATATTTTATGGCATTTACAGCAAATGTAACTGTGTGGTTTATTAATCCGGTCATATTTTGGAGTATTTACGGCAGTGCCAATGCATGCATTATTGATAGAACTTTGCAGTGATGTGACACTGAAATCCTTTGAATCAAGCATTGTGAATGGTTGCTATTGATGTGGGCGAGCACAATGGTGTATATTTAAGCCAATGGGAAGATTTATTGTAAATTCTGCCTGTTCGAATGCTGAGTGCACGTGCGTGGATAATTATTCATATTGAAAATATTACAAATGGATGATTGTTCAGTTGAACTATTTGAGTATTTCCGAAGCATGTATGTCTGATGAATTTGCCACAACGTCATCTTGAAGTCCTGGCACGGGCAGTCGCCATCACGGTGGATTCCGAGTTTGGATTTCCAAATGAAAGTGTTATTGTCTTATTCACCTCAAATGTTAACGTGCGATTTTAAGGATGATTCGCCCTTGTATGAAACATTAAAAACTTTTTGACACTTACTGCATTTAGCTGAATACCGTTCAACTGGAACAGGCAGTAACCAGTTATAGTATGCAGTTGATTTAATCCAAGCTTGTTGGAAGGTACACTTCCCCACAACGGAATTACATTTTGCTTTTCGAATGACATTTCCGGAGACATTGTGGGTTACGAAATGTGTCATTTACATGTAACATGTAGTTTACTCATTGGGAGAAAGGATGACATCAATTCATTTGCATTCAGTAAGTATTCAGTTAGAATAGCGGTACATGTACAAGAGACATAGCTATTGTGCCACCTGGTAATTACACTGCAGTTGTAGGATACACACAAGAAAATGTCTTTCTCAGGCTCATTAATTCTAATCAGTGATATCATTGCTTGGATAGCTTTCAGAAAGAGTTTTCCAAGAAATGATGTCAAGTGTTAGAATTACCAACAAAGGGAAATATAAGAGAAAGTTTCTAGTCTTTATCCGATAATTTAGGGTACTTTGCCAGCCTCGGCCTTGAAAAGCCTTGAATTTCATAAATGGGGGCGTTGAAAATCCACGAAAATTGCCGAGATATGGCCTGGAATGGCCTTGAATTTTAAAGATTTTAACCTGGGGGAACCCTGACATGGTTCAAGCTACGCCTTTCGTATATGGTACATGGATAAAGGGTTGTGAGGGGATTATGCGCGCTGAATATTTTTTTTTCAAAATCCAAGATGCTTATATACTCTAGTGTCTTCTGTGACAAAAACACCTTATGTCACAAAAGCGCCGTAGGGGACTAATACCACCTCGGTGGTCAATCACTTGTTTCATAATCCTTTCATAAACATTGAACATTATCCTTTTCATCAAACACAACACACAGACAAGTTAATCTACAGTGTCATTGACACTTTCATTAACTATGTCTTGACTTTACAAAGTGCATTACTGTGACAAAATGTAGTATCAAATTAACAACACCCCCTCATTGAGTGTTCTGAAGTTGTTCTGAGAATGTGACAACCCTTATTGGACCTTGTGAGAGGCACTTTTCAACAAGGGAAGCCTGTGTTCTCTATAGTGTCCCAAGAGTGTTGTCAAGATTTTGATGGAAAAAAACTGCATGCGAAGGCTGGCGAAGGTGGGTGCTGAAAATGGGGAAAACAAAAATTCTTACCTCATGACTGCAGTTTTTTTTCCTACAGCCCCCTCCCCCCGGATTACGTGGAAAAATTGGTGGCTTGAAAGAGTTAAGGTTATATATTTCAATTCACCTCAATTTTTAATTTGTTCTGACGTGGGCATTTCGGTGTGAAGTTGGTTGTTTTAAAACATGAGATAGATTTTTCAAAGTTGTACTTCGCTTGTTATTCTTTAAATATATTAAATAAATCTCATTTCTCAAAATATTTAACCAAGTTGAAAAATGAAGTAAAATCTCGTTGGTTATTCATCTGATTTCACTAATGTTGCAAATATTTTTTTCTTGTGGTGGGGTGGAATTGGAAGAGGGGGTAAAACCATACAATTTCTGACATAAAATAGCTACATGTATGCTAGTTTCTGCTGGAAATGTTATTGTTTTGACCCTCATGTATTAAGATGGGGTGTTTCCCCTCCGATATCCCTCCACTTTATACATGGGAAGTGTTCAAAGAACAGATGTGTGAATGGCATGAAATTCTTAGCTCTAAAAGACAATTGGTACTTGTAGTATGAATGAACGAAACACCACAAGTTTAAAACGTGTAGAAACTTCCAACAGTAACCCCCTGGGGGCGTGGCAGCGTTGCGGTAGCCGGTTCTCGTCAGATCACCAAAGTTAATCAACGTCCAGCCCGGTTAGTCCTCGGATGGGTGACCGTCTGAGCGATCGATTCGGACTCCCACATTGTGTCCTTGGGCAAGGCACTTAACCCCGATTGTTCACATGGGGGGCACGATGACGCCGTGTACTAAGGCATACTGCACGTCGATGGTGCGCATGTTTTCAACCAATCTAACCCTACCTGTGCTGCAGTGCGGAGTTAACGATGTTTGGGAGCTGGCAGCTGCTCGTCGTTGTTCGGTGGTTCTCTCCGGGTACTCCATCTTCCTCCACCCGTAAAACTGTCACGGTCATGATTAGCCATTGTGCATAAGTATGTGACCTTAAACACCAATAAATAAATAAATAACAGTACCCCTTCCCTTATGTAGGTGCCTGCATATCGCAGGAGACTTTCAACGCGAGTTTGACGAAATGACTTCACCTACCCAAAGCTAGGATGAAAGGTTAGGAGAGGTTTGATTGTTATTCACTCCTGAACAAGAATCCACTTAATTGGCTCATTACAAGTTTTCCAAAACACCAGTTCCCTTTCCATGCGGAATGGCCTGTGTGGTAATAATTCTGAGGGAATGAAAGCTAAAATTGCTTTTGACACATGGTCTCTCTGCATGCCAGAAAGTGAGAATTCAAATTCGATTTTGTGTCAAACATTGCACATGAACTGAAATTGGTTGAAATGAAAAACACTGCAACCTTTTTTTAGCTGCGACTAGCAGCTCTATAAGTGGCAATGTCAGTCTGTCGGTCGGTCAGTCTGTCTGTGACCAACGAGTTTCAAAACTCAATAACTTTTGAAATACTTGACGGAATGACTTTATATTGGGCATGTAAGTGTATCTTATTGATGTCTAGCCAATGCATGTGTTGTTCCAAATATTTTTCTTGGAGTTATGGCCCTTGATGATGGAATGACTTCATATTTGATATGCAAGTGTATCTTATTCATGCCTAGCCCATGTCCCATGCAAATGTTGTTCCAAATATTTTTCTTGTTTTTTTTTCACCATCACCTGTAAATGGCCCCTGAGAATATTTTTTGGACTTGCAGATTGTACCACCCGTCGCAGCTACGGCGTCGATGTCGCGAATTTTTAAAAATATAATATACATGGTATAACGTATACTTTGTTGTTTGTTAGCTCACCTGACTGAAAGTCAGGGTGAGCTTTTCTTATCACTCTTCATCCGTCGTCCATCGTCCTGTGTGAAGGTGGTGTTTGAGCCTCTTTCTCCTAAACCACTGGCCACATTTTAATTAAATTTCATGTAAGTAGTGGTTATATAGGGGCATTTTGATTTTTGTGCAAATTAGGTTTCGGTTCATAATAAGCCGAGGGGAGGAGAAAAAATGGCCAAATTTTTTGAAAATCTTCTTCTAATGAACCACCAGTAGCAGAGACTTGATATGTGGTATACAGAGTCCTTTTGAGGTTTAGAATCAAGTTTGTTCAAGAGAAGTTTGTCGGGCATTATTTGCCTTCGTTATGGGAGGGGCCAAAAATTTTGCCATGCCTAAAATTTCTATTTTCAGAACCGGGAGTTCGATTTGAACCAAATTTGATATGAGGTGATAATGGGTCATAAGTAGTTGATTGATGCGAAAAAAAAATTTCTCATTGCCCCCGTAGGAACCTCGGGAGCTAAAAATAGGAAAAATCTTAAAACTGCCATATCTCCAAAACTACACTGCACAGAAGTAGTATGTCAGGTTGAGATCTGGCCTCTTTACCAGGACCTCGAGGTCAGACCCCGACCCCGAGGTCATTGACCTCGGTGCCCAAATCCATTAGGCCTCCCCGTCCCCGTTCTCCTTCCCTCTCCACACTAGGCCTAGGCTATTTTTAGGCACCCCTCACCCTACCCGCCCTGTATGTACCCTATTCTTTAGGCTATCCCTCCCCAAAGCCCATTTTAGGGCCGTCTAAAGGGACCCAGACTATGAATAGCCCATTTAGGCTTTTCCCACATTGTTTAAGTTTTCCTTATATGCGGGGTCCCCCTTCCAAAAGCCCAGTCCCTCCCCACCAAAGCCCTGGACTGTTCCTCCCTCCTTCCAAAGGCTAGGCCAAAGCTGGAGGACTTTCACACTGAGGTGTCCTTGTGAGTACTAACAAAAGAATGCCACCATACCCTATCCCCAGCCCTGCCCCACGTAAATTTCGAGGACTGTTGGTGTATCTAAGTTAAATGTTGTCAAGGACATGTACATGTAACGGCAAATGCTTTAGACATAAAGACTACCTGGTTTTGTTTAGACATGTCATAAAGGAATTATGATAGAGAGAATCTTTGTTTATAAAAAGATATGATAGTGTCACGTTGTATAGTTATGCAAGTGGATAAGGGACAACTGGTATGTTTGATTATGTCATAGATAAAGGTATTATGATAAAGGGCTCCTTTGTTTATAAGAAATATGATGAAGACCATGTACACTGTTCGATTATGTCATAGATAAGATGGTGTCACGTCGCAGGTGTTTGATAACCCAGTAAGATCGTGGCACTCTCTGATTGGTCAAACAACTGTCCAATCAGATCGTGCCATACAGTATTTTCTGCGTGGCGAATAGATGAGTGATCCGGAGTGTGACAATAAAAGGCAAGCAAGATTGGAAGTCATCTGTCCCTCCCCCTGCAGGCAGACCAGATGGCCAGGACTCAGCATCCTCCCTCCCCTATAGGCTGATGGATGACTCCCATCTTTCAAAAAAAAAAATACATATTGGTGGATTTTTTCCTTTTTTGTAACCATTAAGGATAATATGATGGGGCTGCTCACAAACCAGTGACTGTCTGGGTTTCTGTTTTTTTTAAAAAAATTTTCTAAAATAACCACCAAACTGCGGTTTCAGTATTACCATAAATACGCTCATCAAGAAAACACAGAGCAGAACTCTTGTAATTGTGCAAAATTCCTAGCCATCTTCCAGTCCGAGGTTCTCTGGGATCTCAACCCACTATCCTACTGCCAGTCGCACACTCAAACTTAATAAGATTATTGGCTCTCATTCCCGACTCTCGAGGATTTATAAGCAAATAAATCTATAAAGCAAATAAAGTTAAAAGGGTCACAAGGGAGAAACTTTTCATTCATCCATTCAGTTTTTATCGTTCTTTCAAAATCATTTGATCGAGAATAGTTTGAACACTTTGAGAAAAAAACAAAACAAAATGGAATCAGTAATTAGAATTCGTTGTCAAGTTTGTGAGAAGACCTTCTCTGATCGTTGCAGTAGGAAATGAGTGTGCTGTGTATGTGATAAAAAAGACTCTCTTTTTAAGAAATTGGGTGGCCCTGAAAAGGCCGTTTGTTTGGCTTTCTACAGATTTTCTCCAAGGATAGTTGATAAGCTAGCTAGAACAGGTCTCAGTAACTTTCCTAAGAAACCGCCTTCCTGTATGATTTGTCTTGCTTTCCCAGCAGGTAATTTTTTGGCTATTTTCCTGATTTCATACCTGTGTGGAATGAGGTATGCTCGTGCTCTCATTGTCATTGGTACATTGAATTTCAAAACGTTCTTTGCACATTCACATATGCATTCAATGAGGTCATCGTCGGCTGTCTTTACCATATTTTTGGTTTGCTGTTGATTAGCATAGGCTAGAAATTGTAGTTGGTCTGTATATCTTCTCAACCTGTCTAGTGCTTTGTTTCGGAGCTCATAATTTATCTCAGCCTTGTTGAGACAGTCCATGTCTTTCGTGGTTGGATTCTTCTGGTAGGAGGGCTTAACTGGTGCTACATTTCCTCTTAGTGGCCATATTGCTTGGTGCTTTTCATTTCGTGGCATTGGTACCTGTGACGTTCTGCTCATTTCAGTATTCTGCTGTTGGTCAATCTGAGGTAGGTTCATTGACGTCGACAGGTTAGTAGTATAAGGGAGTTTGTTATAGGTAGATCCGACTGTAAATTCAGGTGCATTTGCATTATCTTTCCTTATAGGGTGGCTGTTGTATTCATCCTTGTGTAATGTTCGTCTGTGCCGATAATAATGAGTTTTATGTGAGTAAGATTTTGGGCACAATTCACAGATATATCGGGAATTCATCTTATTCAGTAGCGAGCTAAAAGATTTGTGGCGAGGGGACAATGATCTTCCATTTAAATACAAGAATAGGATGGGTGCTACCCCAACCTCTCAATCGCTGATTGGTCAATTATATACCAGGATAGCATGGGTTCTACCCACCCTACCAATTGATGGTTGCTTCAAATTCTCCCACAGTGCATTGTGGAAAATTACAGTGATGCGATTCTGGGGTAAAACAAGTATTTGCTCGACTTCACACTACTACAAAATGGTCTCAAATGGTCTTAAATGGTCTTAAATCGTCTCAAATACTCTTAAATGGTCTTAAATGGCCACTAAAGTGTCTTAAATGGTCTTAAATAGTCACTAAATTGTCTTAAATGGTCTTAAATGGTCACTAAATTGTCTTAAATGGTCACTAAATGGCCTTAAATGGTCACTAAATGGTCTTAAATGGTGACTAATTTGGTGTATTTACTATATGTAAAACCACGTGCACATATGTAAAACTGATGTGCACATATGTAAAACCACGTGCGCATATGTAAAACCGATGTGCACATATGTAAAACCACGTGCACATATGTAAAACCGATGTGCACATATGTAAAACTGCATGCACATATGTAAAACCGATGTGCACATATGTAAAACCACGTGCACATATGTAAAACCGATGTGCACATATGTAAAACCATGTGCACATATGTGGAATCAGTTTTACCTATGTGAGCATCGGTTTTACATATGTGCACATCGGTTTTACATATGTGCACGTGGTTTTACATATGTGCACATTGGTTTTACATATGTGTACGTGGTTTTACATATGTGCACATCGGTTTTACATATGTGCACATGGTTTTACATATGTGCACATGGTTTTACATATGTGCACATCGGTTTCACATATGTGCACGTGGTTTTACATATAGTAAATACACCAAATTAGTGACCATTTAGTGACCTTTCAGAGACCATTTATTGACCATTTAAGACCATTTAGTGACAATTTAAGACCATTTAGTGACCATTTAAGACAATTTAGTGACTATTTAAGACCATTTAAGACAATTTAGTGACCATTTAAGACCATTTAAGAAAATTTAGTGACCATTTAAGACCATTTTGTAGTAGTGTGAAGTCGAGCAAATACTTGTTTTACCCCAGAATCGCATCACTGTAATTTCCCACAATGCACTGTGGGAGAATTTGAAGCAACCATCAATTGGTAGGGTGGGTAGAACCCATGCTATCCTGGTATATAATTGACCAATCAGCGATTGACAGGTTGGGGTAGCACCCATCCTATTCTTGTATTTAAATGGAAGATCATTGTCCCCTCACCACAAATCTTTTAGCTCGCTACTGAATAAGATGAATTCACGCTATATCTGTGAATTGTGCCCAAAATCTTACGCACATAAAACTCATTATTATCGGCACAGACGAGCATTACGCAAGGATGAATACAACAGACACCCTATAAGGAAAGATAATGCAAATGCACCTGAATTTACAGTCGGATCTACCTATAACCAACTCCCTTATACTACTAACCTGTCGACGTCAATGAACCTACCTCAGATCGACCAACAGCAGAATACTGAAACGAGCAGAACGTCACAGGTACCAATGCCACGAAATGAAAAGCACCAAGCAGTATGGCCACTAAGAGGAAATGTAGCACCAGTTAAGCCCTCCTACCAGAAGAATCCAACCACGAAAGACATGGATTGTCTCAACAAGGCTGAGATAAATTATGAGCTCCGAAACAAAGCACTAGACAGGTTGAGAAGATATACAGACCAACTACGATTTCTAGCCTATGCTAATCAACAGCAAACCAAAAATATGATAAAGACAGCCGACGATGACCTCATTGAATGCATATGTGAATGTGCAAAGAACGTTTTGAAATTCAATGTACCAATGACAATGAGAGCACGAGCATACCTCATTCCACACAGATATGAAATCAGGAAAATAGCCGAAAAATTACCTGCCGGGAAAGCAAGACAAATCATACAGGAAGGCGGTTTCTTAGGAAAGTTACTGAGACCTGTTCTAGCTAGCTTATCAACTATCCTTGGAGAAAATCTGTAGAAAGCCAAACAAACGGCCCTTTTCAGGGCCACCCAATTTCTTAAAAAGAGAGTCTTTTTTATCACATACACAGCACACTCATTTCCTACTGCAACGATCAGAGAAGGTCTTCTCACACAAACTTGACAACTAATTCTAATAACTGATTCCATTTTGTTTTGTTTTTTTCTCAAAGTGTTCAAACTATTCTCGATCAAATGATTTTGAAAGAACGATAAAAACTGAATGGATGAATGAAAAGTTTCTCCCTTGTGACCCTTTTAACTTTATTTGCTTTATAGATTTATTTGCTTATAAATCCTTGAGAGTTGGGAACGAGAGCCAATAATCTTATTAAGTTTGAGTGTGCGACTGGCAGTAGGATAGTGGGTTGAGATCCCAGAGAACCTCAGACTGGAAGATGGCTAGGAATTTTGCACAATTACAAGAGTTCTGCTCTGTGTTTTCTTGATGAGCGTATTTATGGTAATACTGAAACCGCAGTTTGGTGGTTATTTTAGAAAAAATTTTAAAAAAACAGAAACCCAGACAGTCACTAGTTTGTGAGCAGCCCCATCATATTATCCTTAATGGTTACAAAAAAGGAAAAAATCCACCAATATGTATTTTTTTTTTTGAAAGATGGGAGTGATCCATCAGCCTACAAGGGAGGGAGGATGCTGAGCCCTGGCCATCTGGTCTGCATGCAGGGGGAGGGACAGATGACTTCCAATCTTGCTTGCCTTTTATTGTCACACTCCGGATCACTCATCTATTCGCCACACAGAAAATACTGCATGGCACAATCTGATTGGACAGTTGTTTGACCAATCAAGAGAGCGCCATGATCTTACTGGGTTATCAAACACCTGCGAAGTGACACCATCTTATCTAGGACATAATCAAACAGTGTACATGGTCTTTATCATATTTCTTATAAACAAAGGAGCCCTTTATCATAATACCTTTATCTATGACATAATCAAACATACCAGTTGTCCCTTATCCACTTGCATAACTATACAACGTGACACTATCATATCTTTTTATAAACAAAGATTCTCTCTATCATAATTCCTTTATGACATGTCTAAACAAAACCAGGTAGTCTTTATGTCTAAAGCATTTGCCGTTACATGTACATGTCCTTGAAAACATTTAACTTAGATACACCAACAGACCTCGAAATTTACGTGGGGCAGGGCTGGGGATAGGGTATGGTGGCACTCTTTTGTTAGTACTCACAAGGACACCTCAGTGCGAAAGTCTCCCAGCTTTGGCCTAGCCTTTGGAAGGAGGGAGGAACAGTCCAGGGCTTTGGTGGGGAGGGACTGGGCTTTTGGAAGAGGGGCCCCACATATAGGGAAAACTTAAACAATGTGGGGAAAGCCTAAATGGGCTATACATAGTCTGGGTCCCTTTAGATGGCCCTAAAATGGGCTTTGGGGAGGGATAGCCTAAAGAATAGGGTACATACAGGGCGGGTAGGGTGCCTAAAAATAGCCTAGGCCTAGTGTGGAGGGGACGGGGACGGGGAGGCCTAACGGATTTGGGCACCGAGGTCAATGACCTCGGGGTCGGGGTCTGACCTCGAGGTCCTGGTAAAGAGGCCAGATCTCAACCTGACATACTACTCACAGAGAATTCTTATTTTGTATAAAGCTACTTTTATCCAGTAGAATGGAATGGTTAAAAAAAATCTCTGTCGGTTTGATCACAAGGTTCTTTTTTCAGGACTTTGAAAAAGTGCTGAGTCAGCACTTTTTAACACTGTAGGCAATGGGAAAAACATTAAAAAATCTTCTTCTCCAGATCCAGCATGCAGAATCTTTTGATATTTGGTATGCAACATTGTAGGGTGGATCTGATTCAAGTTTGTTCAAATCGGCCCCCCTGGGTTCATATTTGGGCTCAGTATAGGAGCCCGATTTCGAACTTATTGCATTTCAAGCAAATTTCTTCAAAAATCTTCTTCTCCAGATCCAGCAGGCGGAATCTTTTGATATTTGGTATGCAACATTGTGGGGTGGATCTGATTCAAGTTTGTTCAAATCAGCTCCCTAGATTCATATTTGGGCTCACTATAGAAGCTCGAATTCGAACTTAGTGCATTTCATTCAAATTTCTTCAAAAATCATCTTCTCCAGATCCAGCAGGCAGAATCTTTTGATATTTGGTATGCAACATTGTGGGGTGGATCTGATTCAAGTTTGTTCAAATCGGCCCCCTGGATTCATATTTGGGCTCACTATAGAAGCCCGAATTCGAACTTAGTGCGTTTCAGGCAAATTTCTTAAAAAAATATTCTTCTCCAGACCCAGCAGGCAGAATCTTTTGATATTTGGTATGCAACATTGTGGTGTGGATCTGATTCAAGTTTGTTCAAATCGGCTTCCTGGGTTTATATTTGGGCTCAGTATAGGAGCCCAAATTTGAACTAATGCATTTCAGGCACATTTCTTTGAAAATCTTCTCAAGCTCCAGCCGGCAGAATCTTTTGATATTTGGTATGCAGCATGCTTTGGGGGTGGGGGGTGAGATTCATGTTTGTTCAAGCCAAGCCCCTGGGTTCATATTTGGGCTCACTGTGGTAGCCCGAATTATAACTTAGTTCCAAATGAGGAATTTTCTTTAAAAATCTTCTTCAGATCCAGCATTCAGAATGTTTTGATATTTGGTATGCAGCATACTTAGGGGGGTGAGATTCAAGTTTGTTCAAGCAATGTCCCTAGGTCCATATTTGGGCTCACTGTGGGAGCCCGAATTATAACTTAGTTCAAAATGAGGAATTTTCTTTAAAAATCTTCTTCTTCTTCTTCAGATCCAGCAGTCGGAATGTTTTGATATTTGGTATGCAGGGTCCTTAGCGGGGTGAGATTCAAGTTTGTTCAAGCCATGTCCCTATGTCCATATTTGGACTCACTGTGGGAGCTCGAGTAACTTAGTTCAAAATGAAGAATTTTCTTTAAAAATCTTCTTCAGATCCAGCAGTCGGAATGTTTTGATATTTGGTGTGCGGGAGGGGGGGGGGGGGGATTCAAGTTTGTTAAAGCCAAGTCCCTGGGTTCATATATGGGCTCCCTCTAGGAGCCCGAATTATAACATAGTTCAATATGAGGAATATTCTTTTAAAATTTTAAAAATCTTTTTTTTTTAGATCCGCTGGTCAGAATCTTTGGATATTTGGTATAAGCTTTTCTTGGGAAGAGCAGATGCAACTTGTTGAAATCAATTCTCTGGGTTGATATTTAGGCTACCATGTCAGGTGAGCGCCCTCAGCCCCCCTGAGGCCTCTTGTTTGTTGTTTTAGGAGCAAATGATTACTTGCGATTGTATTGTCAAAAACATAGCTTATGACCCCTCATTGGAACGAGCTCAACCAACTCTGTCCAATGAGGGTCATAAGCTATGTTTTTGAGATAAAAAATGAAAAAAATAATGAAAATTAAATTGTGATTTTTGTAAATAGCGGTGGCCGGTTTTGGCCGTTATTTTAGGGAAAGAGTTTCTCGTCAATCACCAGTGACAATGCTTTGAGACACTTAATCCCAGTTGCGCACGTGGGGGTAGCGTGACGCTGTGTACTAATGCGTACTGCACTTGTCTTCAAGCAATGCTTGTTTGGGGTTAGTACGTTGAGTAGCCTGACAGTTGCTTGCCGTTGCCCTGTGGTTCTCTGTGGGTACTCCGGCTTCCCTCTCCCGTAAAACTCCGACGCGAGGTGACTCTGGCTGTCGAAAGTGTCCTTCAACCCCAATAAAATAAATAATGCTTTGAGGTGTTGTATTCATTTATTCTAGTAAACGAGATTCAAGGATGTGCACGGGTGGTTTCTTGTTTATGTTTTAATATGAATAGAGTTTGTGATCTATGCACAAAAAGGTTTTCTTGGTCCTTTTTCGCGCGCATGTGCTCGCACAAGATTTTCTTGTTAGTCAATAATGAAGTGACGCAGAACAACAAAATATATAAGCGGGAAAATTGCGCCCCTTGATGTGCATGATGAGATATTCGGTACAGAATGCAGTACAGCTGCCGCGGAATGATAAAAATCCAGGCGTGGGCAGTCTTGCGCACGGGCGCTTTTCGCAATCAGTAATCAGTAGTTTTCAGAAAATATTCAGTGAATGAAGCACCGGGTACGAGAAGCACCGTGTCGTACCCGTTGCTTCATTCATTGAAAATTTTACTGGCGATTCAATCGTTTCATGTCAGAGATTCAGTGTTAACGCATGCCTGGATATATTGCCTTTGCGTGGATTTTGACTTTCTCACGACGACAATGTTGTAATTACACAAGAATCTCAGTTGAAGTTATGAGCTCAACTTTGGCGTTGTCAAATTTGAGGTTTTGTCATGGCCCGTCGTCCTTCTGGACGTCTGTCTGTCCGTCAACAATTCAACACGGTTCGGGCTAGAGGCCGTATTTATGAACCGATCTTAACGAAACTTTTTCGGAACCTTTGTTATCACCGTGGGACAAGAACGAGTATTTTTGGGTGCGGTCCGAAATTAGTGCAATCAGTTTTTTGTACAGAACTTCTGTATGAAAGTTCAGATTTGAATACATTTTTGTATGAATGTTTAGTAACACGACATACATCACATATAATACGGGTTTTTTTCTCGTGCAGAAATTATGCAAATTAGATGAACTTTGATTTATTCAGTGCTACTTATACACAGTAAGTACACATGTCAATTCGACACGGACAAGGGGCTGTATTTATGAACCGATCTTCACGAAACGTCTTGGGGTACCTTTGTTATCACCTTGGGACAAGAACGAGTGTTTTGGGGTGCGGTCTGAAATGCAAGATGGCTGCCGACGGCCATTTTGTACCGAAATTAGGTACAATCAGTTTTTTGTACAGAACTTCTATATGAAAGTTCTGATTTGAATAAATTTTTAATGAATGTTTAGTAACATGGAATACATCACATATAATACGGGTTTTTTTTCTCGTACAGAAAGTATGCAAATTAGATGAACTTTGATTTATTCAGTGCTACATATATACTACTCAAAGTTTGCTAAGCACCAAGTATATCCAACTACCTGTCTTACGTTTTAGTTGAAATATTGTAATGAAAAGTGTGTATTTTTTATTTAATTATATCTTTAATGATTTAAGTAGACATTGAGATTTTATTTGTGTTTGACATTATTTTTTAGCTTTTGAATACGATAACCATGGAAAATGGATATTATTGGTAAAAGAGGAAATTTTTCAGTTTGCCAGAAAGTTGACGGAGCGAACTGGTATGGGCTCAATATTGAGTATGAGACCCATTACTGTTAATTACAGCCTGACAACGCCTTCTCGTGCTCACAATCAGGTTCCTGGTGGTCTTTTGTGGGTTGTTTTCCATTCTTGGACTAGCATGGCACCAAGCTCCTGAACACTTCCTGGCTGGACTGGACGGGCTGTAATTAAAGCTGCAACTCATTCCAGACATGTTTGATTGGATTGAGGTCAGGGGATCTTGCTGGCCAGTCCATACGCTCAATCCCCTCCCTCTGTCGGTACTCCCCGACAGCACGGGCAACATGAGGACGGGCATTAAAAAATGATTATCGTCCATCAGAATGAATCTATCACCCACTGCACCTGCATACAATCTGACGTGGACATCCAGGATCTCATCAATATCCCGCTGTGCAGTCAATGTACCACGTTCAAGAACACTGAGCTCTGTACGTCCATCCCTGCTGATGCCGCCCCAGACCATGATTGACCCTCCACCATAGCGGTCATGCTCAGCAATGTTGGCTGCATGGAATCGCTCTCCTGGTCTCCATTCCCAAGAATGCCTATCTGTGTGGTCTAGGCAGTACCTTGAGTCATCTGTAAAAAGGACAGGTCGCCAATCTTCTCTGGTCCATCCAACGTGGTCCATGGCCCATTCATATCGTGTTGGCGTGGTTCTGGGACAGCGGAATGCGAATACATGGTCTTCTCGATCGGAGACCACCTTCGTGCAACCTTGCACGGATAGTCTGCGTCGAAACATATACCCCGGATGCATTCTGAAGGTCACTGCGAAGCTGGGTTGCTGTAGCAAAGCGGTTCCTACGGGCCTGAATGATCAAAAAACGGTTTTCCGCTGCAGATGTTGCCATTACTCCGCCACCACCATGACGTCTTACTGGTGTGTCATACTGCTGAAATCTTGCCCAGGTTCTGGTGATCACCGTGTGGTGCACACCAAGGGCTTCACCAACCCGACGATGGGTAGCCCCTTGCTCCACCATACCAACAGCCCGCCACATTTCTCCTTCGGACAAATGTCTTCTTACATTTGCATTTGCCATATTCAGTCAACAAATCACAAGGGTTTCTGTTGAAATGAAGATTAAATACCCCACACATGTCATGAACATGTACACAGTACACGAAAACATCATGAAAATTAAGGGGTACATGCTTTCCATGACTGTCACGAAAAGTCTGCCTGTCAGAAGAGCTAATGTAAACACTGGGGACCATCTCAATACAGCCCTCAATCATATCCATCAAAAATATCACAAATATGTCACAAGCAAATTTCACAATGATGTGTCAAATAGTTGGTGCTTAGCAAACTTTGAGTAGTATACATAGTAAGTGCACATGTCAATACGGCTCGGGCTAAAGGCTGTATTTATGAACCGATCTTCACGAAACTTTTTGGGTACCTTTGTTCTCACCTTGGGCCGAGAACGAGTGTTTTGGGGTGCGGTCCGAGTTTCAAGATGGCTGCCGGCGGTCATTTTATACCGAAATTAGGTGCAATCAGTTTTTTGTACAGAACTTCTGTATAAAGGTTCTGATTTGGAATTGTTTTTGTATGAATGTTTAGTAAAATGGAATACATCACATACAATGTTTTTTTTCTCTCGTGCATAAATTATGTTTGTTCAAATCTAGTCCCTGGGTTAATATTTTGGGCTCGCTATGGGAGCCCGAACTTTTCCTCAGTGCAATATGAGTAAATTTATTTAAAAATGTTCTGTTTCAGAGCCACCAGGCCTGGCATTCTGAAAAATGCAGGAGGGCAAAAAATCGCTCTCCTCAATCAGCTTAGGAGAGCAATTAGCTTTACACGGCATTTTAAGTATCCAGTTGAACGAACTCATTGAAACTGAAACCAACAGACTACATCAGTGATTTTATTAACTTTACTAAGGTAAAGCGAAATCTCTTAGACATCTGGATGTCTCACTCAACAACCGAACACACACTTGACAAGACCTGTGTGTGTACCCAGACCTGTTGTCCAAGAAAGCCATACGCCTACCACAGGTCTGCTTGAATCTACAGTCACATCCTGGTGCAAGTGCTTCAAGTGACAGGATAGTAGTAATGGTAGTATATTATAGTGTCAATATTCCTTGAATAATTACCCCCTCAAACTGTGATGTCAGTTGTTGAACTTGAAACTGACAGAAAAAAAAATATTGCTGTGACCCATTTTGCTTCAAATGATTGCAACTGTGTTTGGGTATGGTTGCAGCCATTACCTTTTACCACTAAACCACTTTTAAAATGAAATTACGTGGTGTTATGTGACTTCGAAGTTAAATTACATTTTTGCTTTACAATAAAAATTTAATGTGAGAATAATACATGTAATCTCAATCATCCCAGACCAAAATATTTAGGAGGGCAATTTTTCGCTCTCCTTAATTCTTTCAGGAGGGCAGTAAGGAGAGCTAAAAAATCGCTCTCCTGAAATTGCCAAGCCTGGAGCCACCAAGCAGAATCCTTTCACATTTGGTATACAACATCGATGGGGATGTTGTATACCAAAGGTGAAAGGATTCTGCTCGTGGGTGAACTCTATCCCGACCGAACCGTAAGATCTACATTGCAAAATGCAATGCAATTGTCTACCTTACGACAACAAAAACGTTATAAGAGACAAACTCACTCGCGCAATCACCCAGGAGTGGAAACGAATAGGTGAATGGTAGAAACTCTGTTTATCCCCCCCCCCCCCCCCCCCCCGATCAGATACCGTCATGGATGTCGGGTGCTACTGTGGATCCAATATGACCTGATCGATTCAAAAACATTTATAAACATGGCAACAAACATTAAGCCACACCTAACTCGCCGACAGAGAAATCACTTCAACTTTTGTTCTTTTTTGAGTTGGGGGGTGGGGGTGCAGCAAATGAAGCATCACAACTTTCCTAACGGATTGCTGGGTGGAACCCCGGCTTCAAGATTATTATCGGACATTTCTCCAACCCTTCTTGAAACCGATGTGGATCATAATGTCTGTGCCACTCATTGGCTGGCGTCGCTGCTGGGGTTTCTTCACGCTGGTCCAACCAGGCTTCTCCATTTGGCTTGTCCCATCTCATTCGGTTCCTCTTTATCTATTCCAATTCTCGTCACTTGACAACTACCGTGCAAGGAAGGAGTTATATTCCGGCTTGTTAAAAAATAAATACCCTCTTAAAAATAAATATGCCCTATAACAAGTGAGCCAAAACGGAGAGAAGTTATAATTTTGAAAGGAGTAGTATAGCCCGCACGCTTAAGGCTCGATTTAATTCATCTCATGTGACGTCATAGTCATATGACCAGTTACACCATGCTGGGTTGAGAAGGTAGCTCGCGTCATGTTATGACGTCATTACCGTAGTGATACGTGGTTCAGTGTGCATACAGCTCGTGATGTTTGGTTGACAAGTATTTCCGTCGTCTATTTTGTTTACTAGAGCCAGCCATCTTGGTTTCTATGGTGGCATGAGGTTGCTATGTGATCTAAAGTCCGCCTAATAGGAAAGGGGTCTGTTCGGAGGGTGTATTCGATTGAACGGAGGTATATCAAATTACCCCAGTGGACTTGACAACTACCGAAAAACGGCCATAAATCACCGAAACGGACTTTATTTGCCTCGGATTCCACCAGGATCACCGTGTGTTCATTCGTAATTTAATGACACCTGGTTACTATGGGCCTGGAAGGCATCAAATGTGGTGTAGGTGCATTTCAGGTTGCGTTTGATTGGACTGGAGTATCTTTCTTATCAACCTACCTCAATTGTTTACAATAGGCTTGCACTACAGTGGAAGAACCTAACTCGGATAAAATACTCTCTATTTTAATCTTTCCCAAGATTTGGGAAAGAAAAGTGGTGTAAAAACACCACGAAAAAATAAGCCAAAACTGGGCCGAGTGCCATTGGCGCACGCCCAGTATGGGACGCTCTTCCATAGTACAAATCAACGACTTCCGTAATAGTGCGCAATGCTTCAATTCGCCATTCTTTTTCTATCCGAAGCACGAGCAGGATGTGTTTCCGCCATATGCATTATGAAACAGTGATAATTCAACTCGTGGATAATGGTTTTCCTGTGACTGGAATTATGGATCTGAAGATCGTATATTAACAGGACTGTGTTTTATATATTCTCGTTTATATTTTCAACCACATTCTCGTTGTTTATTAATTACTATTCCGTTTTCGCGAATGTTTTGCGACATCGTGTCATCGCGATTCGACAATGAATTTTTTCGGTTGATAAAAAATTTTATTGGAGTAGGTGTCGGCCTTCTGGGTTCTGCCACCTTCTCTCGTAGTTGAGGGTGTTCTTCTACTTTCTGTTTCTGTTGAGTTCACCTTTTTCTTCTACTGCTCTCACCTCTGTTCTTTCCAGTTCGGTTCCTTTAGGGCAATTCCTTTTGCCCTCGCCATTGGTGCGTTCTCGTGTCCGTTTCGTCCGCACCCGCGGGTGGTGTGGAATGCAGTCGTTTCGGGAGCCTCCCGACTTGACCACGTCTGATGTGAGTTTACCCCCTCCGTGGGGGATGTGCAGCTCCTCCCGCACCCGCGGGGGGTGGGGGCACACTGTCGTTTCGGGGCCCCCCGACTCGACCACTTCTGGTGTGAGTTTGACCCCCTCCGTGGGGGATGTGCAGCTCCTCCCGCTCCCGCGGGATGGTGGTGAACGCTTTCGTTTCGGGTCGCCCGATTCGACCACGTCTGATGAGAATTGCTCCTCCTCCGTGGGGGATGTGCACCTCCTCCCGCTCCAGCGGGGGGTGGGGACCACTGTCGTTTCGGGGCTTCCCGATTCGACCATGTCTGGTGAGAGTTATTCCCCTTCCGTGGGGAATGTGCAGTGTTTTACCGTGGTGGATACTGCGGGAGCTGTTGGTTTTCTGGTGTAGAGATGCCTGGTTCCGGGACTATGCGCCCTCTCCAGTCGACATCTGTGGCTGTCACTAGGGTTGTGACTCCTCCTTTGGAGGCCGAGCTTGGTGGCTCTCTCCGCTTTTCCGCCATTTCCAACAGCTCCCGTCGTATCTGCTGCTTCTGCTGTTCCGTCTACAACGTCATTGGGCACCGTTTTTAGCCGGCCTCGGCTTCTCCCTGCCAGGGTCTGCAGGGATGTCTGTAGTGTGGTTGTGGGGTTTCGGCCTCAGACTTCCACTCGGCGAAGTCAAATGGGGCTGCCGACTGAACCCCATACTGTGTCCTCTCAGCCATTGAGCACAGTAGTTTTATAACTGCAGTGGTCTGCTGCGGTGTCTGGTTGTGTAGACGTGGGGGTATCGGCCTCAGCCTTCCCTGACTAGAGGGAAAATGCAATGCAATTGGAAGTGGCTGCCGGCCGGACCCTCTCCTGTGGTCTCTGCGCCGTCGAGCACCACAGTTGTCATTGGATTCGGTTGTTCTTAGTGGGACACTATGAACTCCGTGGCGTTTCCGTCCACTCATTCTGGCCACACGACCAGTTTTGGGGGTCCAACGTCTTTTGTGCAGCCTGGACCTTCTGCCCTGCAGAGGTCAGCGGTGACTCTCATGAGTTCCTGCTATGTTGAACCTCGGGGTGTGTCACACCCCTATACACGTCTGCCTTCAGACGTTTTTGGCTGCCGCCCGTCGTCCCACGTCGGGTCTTTTGGAGGATTGTGACCCTGCGCTGGTTCAGAGGGTCAGAGGTGAAGCCACTTTGTCGGTTCGTTCCCCTGTCGAACCGGCCAGTACGGGCAGTGAGCTTAGGGAGGCCCTCTCCTTACTCACGCAGGTTCTGTCAACGAGCCTTCCTGTTGCTTCCAGCGAGGCAGCGAGTGGTTTCCAGGCGCCTCCTATGGCGCCGCCTCCCGGGATTGGAAACCGGCCGCTTTCTGATCCCCTGGTGTTCCGACACCATGGGAGGCGTCGGCTGGTTTGCCACGATGGGCTATGTGTCTTCCGACTCAGGGGAAGAGTCAGACATGCTTGATGTCGAGAGCCAGCAGTCTTCGGACTTGGCGGCAGCTCTTGATTTCGTGTTTGGGTTCCTTCCGGATCTCAAACCATCTAACCAGTCGACAGTGTCAGCCAGGCCGCAATCATCGGTCGCGCGCCAACAGTCTATGGAGCAACCTGCTTCTGGGCGTCTTCGACCGTGCCCTTCGGTACAGTTGGTTGAAGCATTTTCAGCCTTGGACTCCAAGCTAAGTTCCAAGGCTATGAAGGCTCCGTTCTTCACCAGGGTTGACACCTTTTTGCCTCCGGCGCGTTATCGTTCCTACGATTCCGCCAATCCGTCGGTCTACCAGACTTTGACGGTTTTGGATCAGGACTCCAATACCCTCGGGCTTTCCAAGTCCAAGTCTGCCGTCATTCCGATGACGACTCTGGAGTCCACATTGGGCTTATCGAGAGAGATGCTTGGTATGCTTTCTCTCTCCGATCACGTCGTCTCAGCTTTTGCTGCTTATCTGCCTTCAGATAAGTTTGACGAGGTACAGGCTCCTTTGCGTGTGCTGTCCAAGGCGCTCATGCATCTTACTCACACGCATGCCTGTAACACGGCTAATCTGGAATTAGTTCGAAGGGACTCTGTGCGGGACACAGGCCGATCCCTTCCTGAGGAGCAGTACGCTACTCTTCGATCTGCTTTTTTGGCAGGTCCGCAACTTTTCCATGATTCTGTGTTGACGGTCCGGGATGACGTCCTACGTCATTCCAACGATCAGCTGCTGTTTTCTTCAGCTTGATCAGCCTTCTAGGGTAGGCACGGGCCGTTCCAAGCCTAACAAGTACCCTCTGCTTCCTCTGCGAAGAAAAAGGGGCTGATCCTTCTGCCACCGCTTCTACTTCTTACTCAAGGGGTAAGGGTAAGCGTCGGCAGTCTTGAGGGAACTCCCAGGATTCTTCATTCAGTAGAGGTGTTTTCTCCTCTAGCGAGCCTCGTCGGGGTTCGCAATGAAGGTCCTCACCTCGACTCGTCCCAGGTTGGAGGAAGGATAGCAGAGTTCGCAGACCGTGGGCCACCATCACATCCGATCCTTGGATGTTAGATGTTGTTTGGTCCGGGCTGCGACTATCCTTCCGACGGCACTCCACTCTGTCCGAGGTGCCTTTTCCAACCACAGTTCCTTCAGACATTTTACGTCGGGAACTTTTGTCCACGGAGATAGACAAATCTCCTGACAAAGGGGGCGATTGAGGTCATCAAGAACATTAGGTCAGTGGGTTTCTATTCCCGCCTGTTCTTGGTGCCGAAGAAGGACGGCCGACTCCGACCGGTTCTCGATCTGAGTTTCCTGAACCAGTCTATCCTTGCTCCCAAGTTCAGCATGGAGACTTTAATGTCGGTCCTCCGTTCCATTCAGCTTTGACCTGCGAGACGCTTACTTTCACGTTCCGATTCATTGGGCGTTACGGAAGTATCTCAGGTTCACTTTTCTGGGGCGAGTTTACCAGTTCAAGGCCATGCCTTTCGGCCTCAACCTGGTTCCTTGGTCCTTCACCAGACTGATGTCGCATGTGATAGCTTTCCATCGCACACAGTCCTGGGTGACTACTTCGGCATATCTGGACGATATCCTCCAGGGGCATTCCAATGCTGCCTTCCTGGAGTCGGATGTCGCCGCTCTGTTGAGCTTGCTCACGTCGCTACGTTTCAGAGTCAACGAGGAGAAGTCGGACCTGGTCCCTTCTCGGTCGTCTTATCATCTGGGGATGGCTTTCCGCACACAATTCAATTTGGTGGCGGTTCCCCAGGCCAAGGCTGTGATTCTCTCAGCTTTTGCTCCGACTCTGACCCAGTCCACATCCGCGACGGCTCGGAGTTTTCTCCGGCTAATCGGTCTCTGCTGTTCGGTGACGGATCTCATTCCTCTAGGTCGGCTGCGTGTCAGACCTCTCCAACACTTTCTGCTCAGTCGTTGGAGGCCGAATGTAGATTTTCTGGATCTGGTGCTTCAGTTTCCAGACTATCTTTATCCTCACCTTCTCCTCTGGGCGGATGTCCAGTGGCTTTCGCAGGGTGTTCCGTTGGACTTACCCACGTCCGATCGCGTTCTGACGGCAGATGCCAGCGATCTCGGATGGGGTGCGACGTTGGATCCTCTAGGTCTTTCCATTCACGGGATGGTGGACCAGGATCATGCAGCTCTACACATCAACCAGATGGAGCTTCTTGCTCTTCTTCTGCGTTTCAGGCAGTGGATCCCTCACCTGTCGAATCGCCAGGTCCTTCTGTTGTCCGACCATTCGACGGTGGTTGCTTACATTCGGAATCAGGGCGGCATGCACTCAGTTCCAATGTACGAATTGGCTTGGGATCTTGTACTGCTCGCTCAGGATGTCCACGCCGGGGTGGCTGTTCGTCACATTCCCGGTAGCCTGAACGTCCTAGCCGACTCCCTGTCCCGTCGGGGCAGGGTCATTTCCACCAGGTGGATGCTCCACATGGCGGGTTCCATCGATCTCTTGTGACTAGTTGGAACCATCCGGTGGACACTTTTGTGTCCCCGTGTCCAGATGCTCTGGCTTTCGCCGTGGACGCTCTGGCCCACCTTTGGGATGGTCTTGTCGGCTACGCCTTCCTACCGGTTCCGATTCCGCCTCAGGTTCTCACCCAGATATGAACCTGCAGTCGTCGAATCCTTTCGATCACACCCGTCGCTTCGGTGGGTGTGGATCAATCTGCTCCGCTCTCTGTTAGCGGCGGTTCCGGCATGTCTCCCTCTACCTCGCGACTTTCTTTGCCAAAGTCGCCCGGGAGGTTTTCAAGTTGACCCGACTTCATTGTGTCTTCGCACATGTCTTTTATCGGGTCCTGTCTCCTCCGTAGTGGTTTTTCGAGACACGCAGTGGAGTTGCTTTTCTTCAAGGAGGCACTCACTCCACTGGTTTAGCCTCTGTGGCTAAGTGGAAGGTTCTTCTGTCGATGGTGTGTGATCACTCTGTTGCTTCTGTCACTCCTTCGATCACACTGCTTGCGGAGTTTTCTGGTATATGTTTGTTTCTGGGGGTCTCCAGCAATGGGTTCTTGTCCATGCTTCGGAGACATTTTTTTCTATGTGATACCGCATTGTTTCGACATTCATCCTTGCCTTTCCGAGCTTGTTCAGCTCTTTTCCTTGAAAAGGTCTAGGTCTTTGCAGTTTACCCCAAGATGGTCACTTTCTTGGGCGCTGCTCTGCTTGGGGGTGGGGGGCGTTCATGCCTTTATCCTGGATGAATATGCGTTTTCCCACATGCCAGATCTCTCCTGCATCCATTTCTTGATGGACTTGTCTTGCTATTCGTGCAGCTTCCGCTCGTCTAGCTACTGGTGATTGTATTACCAATTGTTTTTTCTGCCACGAGGTGCGTGCATTGTCTTCCTCTTTTAATAACTCTGTCATGTTGTCGGATGACTGATGTTATACTGGCAGCCTTCTGGAGAAATGCTACTTTCTCCTTTTCTCTGCGACAGTTGCAGGAGCCGACAGAGACCCGTGGGACCCTCTTTCTTCGGCTCAGGATGTTGTCTATCCAAGCTTTTCAGCTTTTTTCAGGGTCGGTTCCAGCTTTGTGCTGTTACTGCCCTTTTCTGTCTGTGCGTCGCACTTCACCATACGCCTCATCTTTCATTGGCTTTTCTAATGTTTGTGATGCTATGGTTTGATAGGCCTAGGGATCTCTTCCTCTGTCCACGGTCCCAGTGCTATTGAGTTATGTGTGGGTTGGTTATGTGATTCCCTCCAGCCTTTTGTCTATTCAGCCTGTTGTAAACAATTGAGGTAGGTTGATAAGGAGTATAAATTTTATAGTAAATTTGCTTTCTTATTATACCTACCGAAATTGTTTACATGAAGGCCCTCCCGTCTTCTTATTCGGGTAAGAATCCTTCCTCCCCGCTGATCACATAACTCCTGTGTTGTTCGGAATCAAAAGAATCGGAATCATTGCGCACTATTACGGAAGTCGTGGATTTGTACTATGGAAGAGCGTCCCATACTGGGCGTGCGCCAATGGCACTCGGCCCAGTTTTGGCGTATTTTTTCGTGGTGTTTTTACACCACTTTTCTTTCCCAAATCTTGGGAAAGATTAAAATAGAGAGTATTTTATCCGAGTTAGGTTCTTCCACTGTAGTGCAAGCCTGTTGTAAACAATTGCGGTAGGTATAATAAGAAAGGAAATTTACTATAAAATTTATACTTCTGGACCAAATTCTTCAAAAATCCTCGCTTTTTGCTTATACCAGACATGAGTCACGTGACCAGTCGTTGAAGAAACTGAAGAGCCGCAGATACAATTGCTTGTAACAATTATTTACGCATACGGTTTCTAAAGTTTATTCAATGACGTCATAAATGACGTCACTAGTCACATGACTCATGTCGTCACTTATCATGTGATCGATGCATAGCAGCGACCTTGAACTCTAGTTATGTCGTAATTTCATGTACTACCTTGACGATTTACTGTTTCCAATAATGCATAGCGATGTGACATCACACAAGATTTCACACCTGGTATGACATAACATCATGGATCCCTCCATGCCAATTTTACCACGACGACAAATATGCACTTCGACTGTGGCACCTCTTCCTCAGATAGTTATCCTCCAAAAGATAGCCCCTGAAAGGTATCCGTCAAAAGTATATCGCCATGTCGTGGTTATGCTCGAATACCCAGATGAGGCGTACGATAAAAAGAAAAAAGGATTCTACAACTACAAACGTATCTTGGAAAGAGATTTCTGTATGTGGGATTCCATAAGTGTAATTCCATATGTGAGTTTCCAAGCCTATTCCGTGAACCTGCTTGTGGTGTTATTAGGTACATCATTAGAAAAGACGGATAGTATTGGCAATGGTAATAATGGTCGACAAGCATAGGGTTGATAGGTCCTAACAGCAGGAGTGGTTATAATACTTGTTAGCTTAGCAAATGGTAGATTAGCAGTAAGGAAGGAAGCAGAAGTGGAAGACAAAGCGTGTAGTTGGGTGGACAAAGTAGAAGCAGTGAAGTAGGCGTTGGCAAGCGTCATAACTATCCTTAGACAGCTATCCTCCTAAAGGTATCCTTAAATAGTACATCACCGTGTCAAAGGTATCCTTAAATATCGAGATGAGTTTTATGAGGGATGATAGATTATACCTCAATGGGGAATTCGTGGCCTCATACGACAAAAACAAGGATTCTCCTGAATTTGAGAAGCATAAACAGACCATAGAAGGGATTCCAAAGTGAGATTCCGCGTAACGTGGCCGTTAAATATCGAGATGAGGATACGAGAAATGATAGATTATATGTGGGGTTTTCTCGCGGCTTTCATGACATCATACGACAAAGGGATTCTCCAAGCATGAACAAACCATATGAGGGATTCCAAAGTGTGAATCCACGTCACGTGGTCGTTCGAACTCGTATGAGGGATGATTGATTACACCTGACTGAGTGATTTCTCATGGCCTCGTGTTTCTAGATAACTGGATGAAGATAAAAGGGACATAGGTTACCGGGAGATAGTCAGGGAGGGCTAGCAAGCTTGTAGTAGTGCTGCAAGTCAATAGTAATGGCACAAGGCTGGAAGTTTGGTAGAACACTAGTAATAGTGAATCATAGGGTGTATATTTGAAGTCGTGGTAAAAGTCAATGGTAGGACTTTTTGGAGTTGTACAGAATAGTAGCAATATAGGACCTATATGGAAGTTACGAGTTGTATTGGAGCCATGTCATAGCATCCTTAAATACCAAGATGGGATATGAGGGATGCTAGATTTGATCACACACCTATTGATGTTAAGCACGGGATTTCCAGTGTTCTGCCTGTACGATAAAAATAAAGTTGTATCGCACATGTGGTGATACAAAACACGTTCGATTTCGTTTCCAACGTAAACAGAGAAGGAAACCGTCTAAATAAATTACGTCAATCATTGGTCGAATGCACCTGAGTCGAGATCGCTTAAAGTTGTTTTCCCAGGATATTTAAACAATCAGATTCGAGTCAAAAATTGACAAAATAAAAGTAACATTCTGACTGCTTGTTGCTTGATAAATACTTTCATATAATGATGGAGTGTGCAAAACTTATTGGCCATTTAAAAACTTTTTCTTGTGTTATTCCCCGCAATATAGTCAACATTTGAGGTTCATAGTGACTGTGACACTAATCGGTGTCAATTGGTTTCGACCAATTGAATACCGTAAAAGTTAAAAAGCAAATTAGGGTTGGTACCCCGCCAGCTAATAGTGATGTCTTGTTGGCAACGAAGGTAACGCGGCAATTATCCAGTTGAAAAGAGCTTTTAGTTCAATTTTTCGTGTTGGTTGGTTGTTACATGGTGGTGTGTGATAATTACAGAACCAAACGTACGTTTGAATAGGTTAAGAATTATTGCACTCGATTGCATTGACCCAGGATATCATAGGCCAAAGTAACCATATCCTGGGTCAAAGCAATCTCGTGTGATAATTGTTAACCCATTCAAACGTATGTGCGGTTCTGTATATATACCTAAGGGATTTCATTATGGCTCTCGTGGCCTGATATTCTCAATACCTGGATGATGTACTTGAAGATTAGACCTCATTGTGAGATTTCATCATTGCCTCGTAATGTCAGATGAACTAACACACCTATGTCTAAACATAATATGTAAGGATAGCGGGCGATATAGAAGAAGAGGGTGATCTGATTGGTGGAATCAGAGGTCGAGACCTGGTACAGCAAGGAGCTGTTAGGACAAGATCAAACGCTATGATGCGAGTAGCCAGAATAGAGACTGGTATAAGCAAAAATTGACGGTTCTGGAATCATTTGATCCAACAAAGATACTTCAGTCCAACCGACTCATTCCCAGAGCACACCCACGCTATATTAGAAGCCTTCCAGGCTCATAGTAACCACGTGCAACCAAGTTAGGAATGAACAAAAGAGAATTCTGGGGGATCCGAGTCAAAATCCGTTTCGACATAATTTGAACACCGAATTTAAGTTCTCGGCAGATTGACACTGTGGAAAACATGTTCTACCTCACCAATGGTCTCTCGTCGAATTTTACAACTTTAATTCAAGTAGGGTGGGGCATCGGGTGGCCCTGCTTTTAGGCCGAATTTGGGGCTTCCATTTCTGATGAACAAGTATACTAGATACATGTGTTTGCTACCAGTTGCAAATCAGTATATGTACTGTTTGACTTTTTTTCTGTTAACGAAAGCTAAATATGAAAAGTGAGAACTATTTGACAAAATGGCGACGTCGTTCATACAGGTGAGGTATTGTTTGAGAAGCGAAAACATCGGAGTTGCGAGTGTGCTGGCGGAATCAAGATTTCCCATTGACGCTAGGCTCAAACCGACTGGGGCTCTGTTACCTTAGAGCTCCGGCTCCGTCTGATGTGGGGGCGTCAGATCTTTGGCAACCCAAGTGCCCAATTACCTCGGGACATTTGCTTGCTGGATGTCCACAATAAGCCTGAAACAGACTATTCTTGTTTATGAATGGGGGGGGGGGGGGGGGGCAATCTCAGCTAGAGTCTAATTATCACGAGTGGTAAATTATACTTGCTCGAAGATGTTCACCGAACGTCTTCTACAACCCATCAATGAACTGGTCGAACGGAAAATGGACTATACCTGCCAAAAGAGGTTCCCCACAAGTGGCAGATTATACTTGCATGGAGAACAGCAAAAGACAGCATCCCCAGAACCACAACTGGAACTGACCAAGCCGTAGACACGACCTTCATACACTGCAATATGACCCAGCTCATATAACTGGAATCACGCGCTCTACCTCAAATGAACGACTCCCAGTAGAAGGGTGGGTATCGCTCTCAAAGCGGTGAGAACACATAGACTACGTACGCTTTTCAAAATCATCCATAACGAAACACCCTCGTTCCTTAACAATCTGCTTCCCGTTTGCACTGCTGACGTCTCCTCTTATAACCTGCGTGGTCCTTCTTACTTTAGTCTCTTCAAGACAAGAACTGAGAGGTTTAGAGAAATGCCAACATTATCCATTGTAAACTCCGAAATAACTGGAGTGATTTGAATGGTGAACGAAACCATGTAGGCCTATCCTCATTCCCTCAGTGCTGGTATGGTCATCCATATGCGGATGCATACCACTTTTTCTTTGTCTGCCCCCATTATAGCGGTCTGAGACTAATGTTTGTAAACAGCCTTCACACGCTGGAGATTGATTCTGAAGAAGATCTTCTGTATGGAAAACCAGCGCTGAATGAACAACAAAAACGAACTCATTTTGAGGAAACACCAGCTATTTAACACATCCAGTTGGAGGTTTGCACAGCCATTCTGACCAATGCTACTCGTTGCTTGTTGCCGGTCTCCTTAAGGTAGTAGCTTTGGCGAAGGCATCCTCGGTAAATTTTAACTCTGATTTTTTCGTGTTTTTTCTATATTTCTTTTTTCTTGCTTTTTTTTATTTCTGTTTTCCATTCACACAACCAGCTTGTTGCCAACATTGTTTGATAATTATGTTCATATATTCGGAGAGGAGTTGTTAATAAGCTGAATAACTTTCACTCCAATCCAATTCTGCTTTATTTATGGCGAAAAAATATATTTAAACTAAGCCTGAGACAGACTATACTGGCCAAGGAGGGCCGCGAGCCGGTTCATCCAACAAGAACAAACTCCAACAGATTGCACGGCGGGGCTGTAGACTGCGTCTCGGTGGCCTCGTTGACTCCATCGCTTCCCTCCTTTTCCAGCTTCTGTATGCTGCCTGTGATCTACGGTACCATTGTATTGCTAATGGAGTCGCAACGGGGTTATTGTCATTTACACTCGTACCATGTATAGGAACCCAGCACCGTCTCTGTGAATATTCGACGTGCAAAGACCATTCCACTGCGTGGCTGAAAAAAAAAACAACTGCTAAACACATAATTCTTACAATATCCGTCGTTTGGTTGGTGAGCTTAAAGTGACTGGCGAGCCATGTCGGGGCATATTTCAAAAGGCAGAAATAAGTCGGGCTGGCCGCCGGTTTAACAAATAAACTTTATGGTGAGTTATAGAGACAATATGCAGACGTCCGTGTTAATCAAATCCACGCGTTTGGTCAGTTTCGGTTAATTTACTGGAGCAGAACAAGCACTTCCAGCCGAAAGATATGACACACAAGAAAACCTGTATGTGCATGGGATATGTATTGGATTTGTTGGTAGCAAGATTAATTATTGCTTGCTCTTGTTGTTGGCCTGTGGTCAACACACATACACACACGCGCTCGACGTGCACACACTGAGACGACTGACCGAACGAGGTACATAAGCTTTCACTTTGCTGTGTTGATGTGAAGCTAGTTTGTATGTTTCATTTGGATGTCTTCTTTTGCGTGATCCGAGTTTATATGACGTAAAATAGACATAAAATGGTTATTTAATATAAATATTGATTCAACATAACAATTTACATAACTAAATACATAAAACTGAGTACATTACACACAAAGGTCGAGATATACGGTTTTAGACTGACATATTGAGGTGTGTGTGGCCATGAGGACACCACAACACTATCCCGTGGTGCTCCTAATATTTTAACCCTTTACCCAACGTAACGGCCAAAACCGGCCAGCGCTATTCTCAAAAATCGCCAATTAATTTTCAAAATATTTTCATTTTTTGTCTCAAAAACATAGGTTATGACCCCTCGTTGGAACGAGCTCGTCGAGCTCGTTCCAACGAGGGGTCATAACCTATGCTTTTGAGACAAAAAATGAAAAAAATTAGTTATTCAAGAATTTTTTTTGCAAGTGTCGTCTGCTTTTCATGTTAGGTAAAGGGTTAACACGACATTTTGCACCAGTTCTGGAATCTCATTTCGGGAAAATCACCTCGGTATTTTGGGAGGCTTCGGTTTGTTGGAGTGTTCTTCTACGCATTACCCCTGAAGGCTAGCTGCACCAACGCCTAGCTACTCACACATCCTTTCACTCTGCTCCCCAACACACACCCTCACGGATTCATAGTTCTGTGTAAACGAGAACTCCATAGGTTTCTAATCAAACGTCAAGTAACCGGGACCTCCGATACCGGTAAAATGCCTCCCCGTGGGAACCCCGGGAAGTGAAACAGCGCTTGTTTACTGTGATAAACAAGCTCTGTTTTACTGGTAGAACAGGACCCAGTCGCCGTTACTTGGGGTGGAAGTGCTCTAAAATGGGCAGCATGGGTATAAATGATTGACTAAACTTGGCTTTATCTCCACTCCATGTTGCGGTCACGATTAGAGGGGGGGGGGGCGTGTGTGTGGGGGGGGGGGAGGGGGTGGGGGGTACTAACAAGTACAACCATGTGGATTCTCAAATTCTATTTCCAAACATAACCTCATCAAATAGTAGGCCTTTAAACACCAATAAATAAATAAATACCGGTAAAATACCAAGGGTCAATTCTATAAAACTTTGAGAAACGTATTTTCCAAAAAGGGATTTTTTTTCTGTGGAACAATAACCGGTGAAATAAATATTAGCATTTTAAAAGAAATGGCAGTTTGGCGATATCATGAATGTGATTGCGAATCCGCAATATCCAAAGATTTCTCTTAATAAGAGTTATTGCCTTTATTGGACTTGGACTTTCTTGTCATTGCATTGCTATTTCTTGTGATCGCATTTCAAATTTTTTCTCAAACTTTAATAGAGAGCTTTTTGATGATATCATGGATGGGATTGCGAAATAGTCGTGTCTAAGCATTTCTTCGAGAGTTATTGTCCTTGTCATTTCTTGTCATCACACTTCAAAGAGAAATGCCGTAGAGAACCGTTCAGAATTTTTTTTAAACTTTAATATAAAGCTTTTGGCTGATAATATCATCAATAGGATTGTGGCTCAGACGTATACAAGTATTTCTCCAAGAGTTATAACCCTTGTTGGACTTAGAATTTCTTGCTATCACATTACTATTTCTTGGTACCACATTTCACAGAAAACTATGCAAAACTTTTTCCTAATTTAATATATAGCTTTTTGGTAATGTTATGAAATGGATTGCTAATCAGGCTAAACCAGCTGTATCCAAGTATTTCTTTGAGAGTTATTGCCCTTGTTGGAATTATCTGACGGGGGATTTGCCACCTCGTGGTGTTGCACTTGGTTATTTCATTTACGAGTATTCAAAAGTAAAAAATACAATTCTGGAAATACAGCTGTGAAAGTTTTGTAGGAGTGACCCCTGGTTATACACTTCGAGACCAGATGAAAACGAACGATACCCATTCGAGGACCAGACTTCTTGTGTCGGGGACTCTGAACTATCTGTCCACATCTGCACATACAAGCAGGGCGTGGCTAGAGGTTTCCGATTGGGGGGGGGGGGGGGGGTGTAGGGTACCGGTTCCTTCCCTAGTTGGAATTTCACTATCGAGAAAATTTTTGAAAATGAAGCCATGAAAGGGGGCATAAAATTGATTCTAGTAACTGAAATGCCAACACACACTTATGATAGAATTATCAGGTTATTATTATTTGGTATTATTCTGGGAATTGAATATGTACTAAACAAATGCTCAAGCTGAGAATTTTGAACAATTCACACTGTCCTAACATTAAATCAGATCTTTTGCAGGAATGATCATTTCGAAAGTTTTCTTTTATTACGATAAGTAAAACATACTATAGAAATTTGTACCAATTTACATCATGTATACTTATGAAGCTCGATATTGCGTACACTGTAGTTGTAAATAGTAACAGATGGAATTTTTGCCGATTTGAAACCGAGTTGGAATTTTGGGAAGTAAAGGAGACATCAGCATCACCAAAGAAGCTCTAAAATCCAGATAGATGGAATTTCCAACTACTCATGACTTGCCCGAGTCCGAATTTCCAACTAGGAAATTTTGGCCAGGATTGGGGCGGGGTACTCCCCCCCCCCCCCCCTGTCGCCACGTCCCTGCATACAAGCCAACCCTCCCTCCCACATTTGCCCATCCTTGTAAAGACAACTTGATTTGCTACGGAAGACATTTGGGGGCAATTTTTCCTTGTCCTTGACACATCTACAGTCCCAAGCACATTATATGGTGGAACTTGTTGAACATGGCCCAGACTATGTTCAAGATATTTACAAAGAGTTTCTCAAAAGTTGCAGTTTAGTTAAATTTGAAACAGGGAAGAGAGAATTTCGGTGAAAACCACGCTATCAGGAAGAGAGGGAACTGATGAAGTTTTGTTGACGACGAAGATTCCTTTGCATGTGCAGCTAACTATGAAGCAGAGCCACATTGATCTGATGTTGGCATCACTGTCATCTCAAGCTGCATCTGGGGAGACAAATTGTAAGAGTTATATTCAAGTCAGAGAGGTTCAGTGACCAAAGTTTGGTACGCAGCACACTCGTTCATGCCAACAAAAACACAATTTTGACATGTGACTAGTACAAGCAACTGTTGAAACCGTGAAGTGTGTGCGTGTGTGTGAGGTGGGGGGGGGGGGTGGCAAGATTATTTTAATATGTAGCGCAGCATTATTCGAAGCGAGTCGATTGAGGGAAGTGTGGTGACACGAGCCTTAACATGTTGGATTTTTCTTTTTTCTTCAGGTCAATTTTTTCTTGCGTGTGAAGCAGACTACAAAGTAAGGGTCAAGGCGACCTGACATCGGTAAGTCACACACCACCACCCCAACATCTCACGCTAAAATAAAAATGTCAGTGACACTGTAGCTTAACTTGACTGTGTGTTGTGTTTGATGAAAAGGATAATGTTCAATGTTTATGAAAGGATTATAAAATACGAAAAGTAGTGTGATAATTGAGAATATGTTAATTTTTGTTCCCTATATGTTATGTTTTCAATAAAAATAATTTGAGGTGTAGATTGTACTAAAGAAGTGATGGGCAGGTTAATGTGGCCCTCACAGTTAATGTATATCAACCAAAGTTAACAAGTTACAGTGAAATTATTCCAAAATGAGTCATCCTGTCAAGTTACAATGAAATCCCTTCGTTAATATAACACGTAGACTTTACTAAAGGAATCTTGGTCACATGACGGCTCGGCAGTCATGGTGGAACGATCATGACCAATATACAACAGTCTCATCTAGATATCATTCCAAATTATCCTAACAAGTTACAATTAAATCCCTTTAAAAAAAGAGCCTGTAGACAGTACTAAATGAATCCAGGTCGTGTGACCAGGTGGCGGTAACTGCTAACTGATCGTGACCAAAATAGGAAACTCTCATCTGGACATCATATCGAGTTATCCTTCCAAGTTACAATGAAATCACTTCATAAATATGAACTGTAGACTGTGCTAAACAAATCTAGGTCAGAGGCCTGTGCGGCCATCACTGTTGGCCGATCTCGGCCAAACTAGGAAGTTGTCATCTAGGCATTATACTGAGTCATCCTACCAAGTCACAATGAATCCCTACATAACTACGGCCTGTAGACTGTGCTAAAGGTTTTAGGGCTTCGGGCCTGTGTAGCCATCACGGTTGACCGATCGCAACCAAAAAGGGAAGTCCCCATCTAGACATTATACTGAAACTCATCCCATCAAGTTACAATGAAATCCCTTCATAAATACGACCTGTAGACTGCGCTAAAGGTTTTCGGACCCATGTAGCCGCCACAGATGACCGATCGCATGACCGATCGCGACCAAAAGGGGACGTTCTCATCTAGACATTATACGGAGTCATCCTACCAAGTTACAATGAAATTCCTCCATATTAAATACGTCCTGTAGATTGTGCTAAAAGTTTTCGGGCTTGCGCAGCCATCACAGTTGACAGATCATGACCAAAAGGAGACGCTCTGATCTAAACACAATACAGATTCATCCTACCAATTTACAATGAAATCCCTTCATAAAAAGGCCTGTAGACTGTGCTAAAGGTTTTCGGACTCGGGTAGCCTCGCCATTGACCGATCGCGACCAAAAAAGGACGTTCTCATCAAGACGTGATCTCAAACCTGGATATGAAATTTCATGACGATCGGACAAGAACTACGGGGTGTAGCCTGTGTTAAAGGAAACTGTGAACTGAACAGCCTAACAGACTTACAGACTTCCGTACGTGTGGTGGTAACAACTTATCTTGACTTTGTCAAGTTAAGCTAAACATTGGTATCTCTACAACAAAGCTCAGCGAACCTGCGATATTCTCCGGACAAGGATTTGTTAAGGCTACCATGTCAAGCCTACTTTAAAGTTAAGTCCAGAGGTATCGAATAATATTTTGGTAAAGGCCGTGCGAGTCTGGCACAGCTTTTGCTGTCTATCATTGCTAATTTTGGTTTGTAGACTCCTGCTCTCAAAAGCTCGCAGAGAAGCACGGGTTTCTGTATGCAAGGTACTTCATGCAAACAAGGGTCACATCCCGACCTCTGAAGATCCAGGCATGATTCAACTAATAATGTCTTTTTAACAGAGCTTTACTGTCTGTCAAAAAAACGATATTGTTGGGCTTCTTTGTGCATTATAAGAACAGTCGGCCCTGAAAATATCCTTATTTGATATCAGAATTTTGCAGGAGACATATCTTTGAGTGCAACAAAGCGCCATCTGCAGTATAAAAGCATTCCAGATGGCGTTTGGTTGCAATCAAGGACGATATATCGTAGACTTTGCAGTCGATACAGACGAGAAAGAAATCCGGTCGTTTACGCCAATCTGCAGTACACTCATTAAAATCAGGAGGAGTACTTATAATGTCGTTATATTCACCATCTCAAATCCCATGTTGAAACTGGAAGTAACTTTTCTTTTAATCCCCCATGAGCAGAATTCAAAGCATCAGCTAGTAAATGCACGATTTATGCACCTGTTGTCATCTTACTCCAAACTACAATGCCCGAGATAAAGTACATAATTATTATTGTCTGACAGAATGACATTTTCATTAAAACAGAAAGTTCGAAGGCACTTCATGATGGGTTCTCAGTTCTAAAGCACTTGGACTCGGCTATTTTTGTTCGCTTCGGACGAGATTGACATTTTCTCAGCGAATGTATGGGGAGGGGGTGGGGTGGGGTCTATGTCACTTCAAAAAAGCTGCCCGGAGCAACATGCCGACGCAATAGTTCTCGGTGCATTCTGTAAATGACTGTGAGCGCGTACCATGGAAACACACATTGGCGTGACGTCTCGGTCCGCTTAAATTTAGGCCCCAACATATCCCTGCTGGGATACAACGGCCATGGCCCAATGAAAACCTGAGAGCGATGAAAATATACAGGTTTAGAAACAGGGCTAAGTTTAAACAAACTAACGAAGATAAAAACAGACACACTGCAATAAAACAATTTTTTTTTATAACCCAGGACAGTTGATGCAGGGGTCCGACAAACATGAACTCTTTGGTGCGTTCTAAGATTGAAAGGAGGCAGCCATTACTTGGCTAGAAATCGCGTCTTAGTTGCTACACTCACAAGGTGTGGCATAGAAGAAAAAGTAGCCAAAAGAACTTAATAGTTTGTCAGGGGCTTTTCACCTCTAGATTGAGGGATCTCATCGAGGGGGTATCATGTGAATTCATTGTCATGTGACCCAGTGACTCAGTGAAGTGTTGCCATGGTAGCCCGCGTGAGCGGCTATGTTGTGACGTCTTTACCATAGTGATTCAGGGCGATAGTGCGTATGCGCAGCGCGGGTTGTTAGGGTGACGCGTATTTCTACCGTCCATTTTGTATATTGGAGGCCGTCATCTTAGTTTCTATATATGGTTGGTATGTGACTCCCAAACCCTCTAATGGGACAGGGGTATGTGTGAGTGTGTTCGATTAAATGGGAGTAAATCTAATTACCACAAAAAACCGACAATCCCTCCAAATCACCCAATATTACCGAAACGGACCTGCATTCCCCCATTTTGGGCTTATAAGAATAGCACATAGTGATAGCTATAAGATGTGTTCCTCTGTATAAGAGTCAATCTAATTACCCCAATAGACCCAACAATTTCCCCAAATTGCCAAAAACCACCCGACAAGTTTTACTAGTTCGGATTTTTTCAGAATCCTCTGCTTCTACCTATGTGCTTATGCTATAGTTTCTGTCTACCCGACCCTGTTCGTTTGTTCTGGAGTATACCCCAGTAGAGTAGAAGAGTTTATCAGTTGGAACAGTATCAATAGACTGGTACTTCTGAAATATTTAAACAACTCTTTCTTAAAATCGAGTTCTCGAGAGCGCGGAAACTGTTTTCAGGCTGGAGCACCACGTTACTCTGACCTTTCGACTCCAAATTGACTCAGTTCATTTCTGCCCCCTGGGCAGTGCACCTGTTTAGTTCCATGATGTTAGACCAAAGTGTTATGTTCGAATCTGGAAACCGGTTTCGGTTTTCAAGCACCGTGTCACTTTTTACCCCCTTTCACGAATCGACATGGTTCATTCCTATCCCTCCAGTAGTGTACCTGTGGAGTTTTATGCTCTTAGACCAAAGCGTTATTGAGTTCGGAAGAAAGCGAACGCTCGGAAATTAAATCTAAAGGTTCCCGCCAGTGAGGTGTGTGTGTGTGTGTGGGGGGGGGGGGGGGGGGGGGTACTAACAAATACAACCATGTGGATTCTCATATTCTATTTCCAAAAATAACCCCATCAAATAGTAGGCCCACACGGGGATGTACGAGTGCTACATTGGTACTTCGGAGTATCGGTACCTCTGAGTATTGAGCCTTCAGCCAGAGGCGGCGGAGCCAAGGGAGCACAGGAGCCACGTGCCCTCCACTTTTTTCGACAGATATGTTTCGCAGTTACACAATGAGTTAACATGGGCGAGTACAAACGTTTCAATATACAGGCATTCCTGTAACATTATTTGAAAATCCAAACAATATTTAGCCAATGAATCTTACTTTCGGTCGCTTCGGTCCGTTTCTTCTACTTCAGCCATCTTCCAACCCGAAGGCAGGCCTTCTGGCTGGAAGATGATTGAAGTAGAAGAAACGGACAGGGCAGTGACCACACAGTGGCATATTCATCTAAACGAGAGACTATAGCGAGTCATGGTACATTTACCTATATACGATTGTAACCTTTCTCACATTGGGTCGAACCCTAGTAGCATTAAAAATTGTGTCCCTCCACTTTTATCGAGCTTCCGGCGCCCCAGCCTTCTGCAACGGAATTGGGCAACCGAATATCAGACCTTCGTAGTATTGGGTTTCGGAATTTCGGTACCTCAGAATACTGGGCTTTCGGAATACGGGGACATAACCCCTCGAATGCTTTTCTTTGCTTTCGATCCTTCGTTTCAGGTCTTGTCCACAAAAATATTATATTTGGCAAGAGTTATCGAGGCATAATGGATAATTCTATTTTTGTTTGTGTCGACCGTCATGACGTTTACATACTCGACTTCTCATAAACAACTGGGCAGAATCAAATTAGGTATGTATATTCATTATCACATGTCAGTTTAAGTTTGTTCAAATAAAGTTGTCACGCCCACAGGTAGCACCACAAGGGGCATAACTCTGTTAGTACCAAACTTTAAAAAAAAAATATTCTTCTGCGGACCAATCAAACAGACTCGTTTGATACTCTGTATGCAGCATCCTTAAAGGGATCAGCTCCGAGTTCATATTTGGACTCCCTATGGGAACCCGAATTTTAACTTGACGCAATATCATCTCATGTGTTCTAATGCCTGTAGGCACATAGAACACATTGGAACTCAGGGGACTATATGTGGAATTTATTTAAAAATTTTCTTCTTCAGATCTACCAGTAAAATTTTAAATTTGATAGTAAATTTCCTTTCTTATTATACCTACCACAATTGCTTACAACAGGCTTGCACTATAGTGGGAGTCCATAACACGGAAGTATACTCTCTATTTTGTACTTTCCCAGGCGATTTGGGAAAGAAAAAGTGGCGCAAAAGCACCAAGAAAAAATAAGCCAAAACTGGGTCGAGAGCGTCCGGCGCACACCCAGTAGGGGACACTCTCCCATTACTAATCCACGGCTTTCCGGTACCAGCATGCCGACGTATTACCAACGTGTCATTCTATTTGAATCCGCCAAAATTAAGTTATGTGATCAGCGGGGAGGAAGGACTCTTACCCGAATACGAAGACGGCAAGGCCTCCGGGCAAACAATTGTGGTAGATATAATAAGAAAAGAAATTTACTATAAAATTTAAATTTCTTATCAACCTACCTCGCAATTGTTTACAACAGACTGAATAAACAATGTCTGGAGGGAATCACATAACCAACCCCCACATAACCCGACTGCGCTGGAACCGTGGACAGAAGCGTACCCAAGGCCTATAAAACCATCGCATCACAAACACCGAAAAAAAAAAAAAAACAATGAGAGATGAGGCAAATGGCCATGTGTGACACACAGGCAGAAGGACATTAATACAGCACAGGGATGGAACGGATCCTGAAAGAATAGCCTAATAGCTAGGGTTGATAACAGCCTGCGCAGAAGAAAGAGGTCTGAAAGAAAAAAAGGTCCTCAGATTGCTCCTGCAACTGACGCAGGTAGAACGTGGAGAAAGTATATGCACTTCCCCAATAGGCTGCCTGCATAACATCGGACAACTTGACAGAGATAGGTTGAGAGCTCAGGAAGTAGACAATGCATGCACCTCGTGGGCAGAAATACGATTGGTAATATAACCGTCAATCGCCAAACGAGCCAACGTCTGGTAGACCGACGGATTGGCGGAATCGTAGGAACGATAACGTACAGGGGGCAAAAAGGTATCAGCCATAATGAAGAACGAAGTCTTCATAGCCCTTGAACTCAACTTAAGAGTCCAATGCTGCGAAAGCTTCGACCACCTGTACCGACTGCAGGCTGATCCACAGGCTGTAGGCGCGTGACCGATGATCGCGGCCTGGCTGAAACCTCCGGCTGGTCTGACGGTTTAAGATCCGGAAAGAACCCAAATACAACAAAGTCAAGAGCCGTCCCCAAGTCAAAAGACTGACAGCTCTTAGCGTCAGGTTTGTCGGACCCATCTCGGGCATACCAGCTGAAGCTTCCCATGGTATAGAAACACCAAGGGGATCACAAAGCGGCCTGCTTTCAATCCCGGGAGGCGGCTCCGCCGAGGGCGCCTGGTAACCACCAGTAGCCTCGCTGGAAGCAACGGGAAGGCTCTTGGAAAGAACCTGAGTGGGCAAGGAGAGGGCCTCCCTATGATCACGGCCCGAATTTGCGACGTTGGAAGGACCAGGCAAAGTGGCTTCACATCTGACCCTCTTAACCAGCCAAGGGTCACGATCCCCAAGAACACCCGACGCG
Source organism: Pictodentalium vernedei (assembly GCA_031216915.1). NCBI lineage: Eukaryota > Metazoa > Mollusca > Scaphopoda > Dentaliida > Dentaliidae > Pictodentalium > Pictodentalium vernedei. The sequence continues at coordinate 386,742,029 of CM062297.1, forward strand.
TAATGACGGGTGGCAGCCGAAACATCCGAAGGCAGATGCAGATAGGGGTATGAATACCCCGGGGATCTGGAGTGCGGGAACTCAGGAGAGTCGCCTCGGATCTCTAAGGTCCAGGCTGCACAAAATGCACCGGCCGAAAACTGGCCGAAGGGTCAAAGTGTGTGGACGGAAGCGCAACAGAGTCCATGGTGACCCCACCATGGAATCTGAATCCAAAGCAAAACCTTCTTGGTCCGACGGCTGGGAGACCAAAGGAGAGGAACCGGCCGGTAACCCCGTCCGACTTCGCCGAGTAGAAGTCATGGATGGTTGAGGCCAAGAACCCGCGTCCAACGAAGCAGAAATCCCTGCAGGGATAAGCTGAGGCCGACTGAAACGGAGACCGATGACGTCACCGACGGAGCAGCAGCAGGGGTGGATACATCAGTAGCTGTTGACAAAGGCGGAATGCGGAGAGAGCAGCCGAGCTCGGCTCCAAAGGAGGAGTCACAATCCTAGTGACAGTCTCAGATGTGACTGGAGGGGGCGGGGGGGGGGGGGGGCAACAGTCCCAGAACCAGGCATCTCTTCGCCAGAAAGTCAGCATCTACCGCGGCTTCCACCACCAGAAAAGACTGCAAAACCCCCTCCGAAGGGGTAGAACTCTCTCCAGACAGGGTCCCCGAACGACAGCGTTCCCCTTCTCGCGGGCGCGGGAGGAACGGCTACGTGCCCACACTACACGACAGACTGAAGCCCAAAAGGTGGAAGACCAAGAACCAGACCGCCCACAGGGTCTTTCAACCGAACACCCATATCAAGTGGAGCATGAATCATGGAAAACTTCAACATGCTAAGGCAACAAACATCGCCCGCAAGGTATCGTCCTGTGCATATCTGGTGAGAGCAATGGAGAATGGAAGGTGATCCCAAAGAAAAATAAAATCAGGACACCCCCAGCTACCAGAGTAAGGTGTTAGGAAATAAAGGCCCGACGGGAACAAAAAGTACCCCAACAGCCAAAAGGGGGAAAACGAGTAGAAATTCGACCCCCAACACAGGGAAGAAAAGCTGTCACAACAGCCCCCAGCTGACATCCAACTCAGAAAGAAAACTGTACCTAAAGGGTTAGCATTAATGAACAAGAGACCGAAACATCGAAAATCGTGCACGAATCGGTATAGAGATATATCACGAAAAATATGGTGAATAATCCACAGAATATACAAAAACACAGCCCTGTATGTATGGATGGTGAAGCAACAGCTATGAGTCCACAATTCAGAACAGGAACATCGTCAACATCGAGCCAAAACAAAAGGTATCACTGTTGATGAGCAACAAGAAACGCATCTTCACGAGATGGCAGAAGAAAAATAGAATGACACGTTGGTTTTATGTCTGCGCACTGGTCCAGGAAAGCCGTGGATTAGTACTGAGAGAAGGACGTCCCCTACCGGGCGTACGTCGGCCGCACTCGACCCAGTTTTGGCTTATTTTTTCTTGGTGCTTTTACACCACTTTTTCTTTCCCAAATCGCCTGGGAAAGAACAAAATAGAGAGTATACTTCTGAGCTAGGGACTTCCACTGTAGTGCAAGCCTGTTGTAAACAATTGTGAGGTAAGTTGATAAGAAATCACGCGATACCCGGTATACTGCAGGTTAGGGTGGTATGGGGATGTGGGTGGAGTTTGTTATAATCAAATACCTTGGTTCATATTTGGGCTCCCTGTGCCAACTTAAATTTTAATTCAGTGCATTATGGGGAAATTCCTTTAAAATCTTTTCTTCTTCAAATCCACCTGTCAGATTTTTTTTTATATTTGATATGCAACACCCGGGGAATTGCAGATTTACGTTTCTTCAAATCAAGTCCCTTGGATCATATTTGGGCTGCCTGTGGGGCCCCAAATTTTAGCTTAGTGCAATATGAGGACTATTCTTTAAAAATGTTCGTCTTCATATCCACGAATCCGATTCTTTTGTTAACACAATACTAACATCGTTGAGGGCGCGGTGGCCCATGTTTACGGCTTTGTACGCCAAACCGAAAGGTCCACGCTTCGAGCCAGCCAGGGGTAACTGCGTTGTGTCCTTGGGCAAGGCACATAATCCGGATTGTCCATGTGTGGCAAAGTGGCGCAGCGTACTAAGGCGTACTGCACGTCCTTGTGCACTTATCTTCAATCAATGCTAATAATAAATAAAACAATAGGCCCCATGTGGCCTTAATCGCTCACCTGACAAAGTGGTTCAAAGAAGTACTTTGGGCCACATTCACTTAGTCATGTTCATCAACAATACAGAGGAATGAAGTCACGAAATTATTCATAACTCTTGTGTCCATGTCAGGTGATTATTATCATGGGTCTTCCTGACTGCTTCCAATTCTATCAGCTGTAGACAAACACTGCCATACTTCCAAGGGTTGCTGTGCCAATGCAGTCACTGAATCCCCCTTCCAATAGAGAGCCCAAATATTAACCCAGGGACCAGATTTGAACAACCTGAATCTGATCCCCTTAGAGATATTGTATACCAAATATCAAAAGATTCTAATAGATGGTTTTGGAGAAGAAAATTTTTTAAAAAATTCCCCCATATTACACTAAGTTAAAATTTTCAGGTTCCCATAGGGAGCCCAAATATTAACTCGGGCACTCGATGTGAACAAACTTGAATCTCACCCTCCAAAAGATGTATAATAATTATGAAAATATTGTGACTGGTGGATCTTAAGACGATTTTTAGATATTTTCTCATATTACACTAAGTTAAAATTTGGGCCACCATAGGGAGCCCAAATATTAACTCGACACTCGTTTTGAACAAACTTGACACTCACCCTCCTGGAGTTGTTGCATACCAAAGCATTCTGACTGGTAGATCTCAAGAAGATTTTTAAAGAAATTTCCTCATATTGCACAAAGTTTAAATTCGGACTACCGTAGGGAGCCAAAATATTAAACTAAGGACCCTATTTGAACAAACTTGATATCTGACCCACCTAGAGATGTTGTATATCAAATATGAAATGATTCTAACTGCCGAATCTGAAGAAGATTTTTAAAGAAATTCACTCATATTGCACTAAGTTAAACTTTGGGCTCAAACAGAGAGCCCAAATATTAACCCAGGGACCTGATTTCAACACACTTGAATCTGAACCACTAGAGATGTTGTATACCAAATATGAAAGCATTCTGACTATTGGATCTGAAGAAGATTTTTAAAGCCTTTCCCCCATATTGCACTAAGTTAAAATTCGGGCTTGCTTCCATAAGAAGTACAAATATAAACCGATGGACTTGATTTGAACAATCTTGAATCTGACCCAATGATGTATACCAAACATTAAAAGATTCTGACTGGTGGTACTGAAGAAGACAATTTTTAAAGATTATTCCCCATATTGCCCTAAGTTAAAAATTCGGGCTCCTGTATTGAGCCCAAATATGAACTGAACCAAGGGGCTCCATTTTAACAAACTTGTTTCTGGCCCTTCTATGGATGCTCTATACCAAGTATTGAAAGATTCTTATCAATGGTTCTGGGGAAAAGTTTTATTTTAATTTTTGCAAATATGGTGACTAAGCATTTTTTCGATGCCCCTCTGCAGAACACCCTAATACAAGCGATGGCATTTTTTACAGTTTAATTCTACTGGACCTAAGGATGCTTCATACCAAATAACAGTTCTCTGTTCTGTGTGGTGCGGGAAATATGGGCGTTTGAAAATATTTCTATTTTTAGCTCCTCCTGGGGTTCCAACGAGTAACTGGGAAATTCACTTATGACTCAGTAATACCACATACCAAATTTGGTTCAAATTGGGCCATCGGTTCAGAAAATAGAAATTTGGGGCGGGCCAAAATTCTTGAACCTCCCATTACAAGGTCAAAGATTGCTCCAGGAACTTTGTTTGAACAAACTTGATTCTACACCTCAAAAGAATGCTCCTTACCAAATATCAAGTCATTGTACCCACTGGTTCATGAGAAGATTAAAAACAATGGAGCATTTTCCTCACCCCCTCCCTATGGGGCTGGGCATGTTGATTTGAACAAATAAGCAATGCGCCTTCGAGACCATCACTCACACAAACTTTCACTTGAATTGACCCCAGTGGTTTTGGAGGAAAAGAATCAAACACAACTTAACGCGTGACGAGGGACTCCGGACAAAAAGTGATGACAATAGCTCACCCTGACTTTCAGTCAGGTGAGCTAATAGAAAGACATCATTAATGTGGTGAGACTCAACTGTTTAAGTCAAATACCTGGGCTCATATTTGGGCTCCCTGTGGAAGTCCGAATTTTAATTTTGTGCAGGGGGCACGGCGTCTCTGTGTACTAAAATCGTCTTTTTCAGATCCACCAGACAGAATCTTTTGATTTTTGGTATATTTAGCATTACTATGACTCCTAAATTAAAGTTTGTTCAAAGTGTTACGCTCGACTAACTTTGGTGGGCACCATGGTGGTTTAAAATTTAACATAGACCTCAATGGAATATTTTCTATTTGCTTGGATGCCCATACGTGACAGAGTTGATTGTGCTCAGCTTTAGTTAGATGTAAATGTGAGTATAAAAGATTAACGTTTGTTCAGCTGGGGACTAGGGTTTAATATATTCCCTGGTTTTCTAGGAACCGGAAACGGGAATGAAATTACTCTCAGAACCGGGAACCGGGAAAATTCCCGGGTAATATCAATCAAACATGACGCATTTATTTTAATGATAATGAGCATATTTCAGGGGCAGTCTCCCACCTCCAAACGGAAAAGTTATTTTTCTAAACTAAGTATGAAAACCCAAATCCGCTTCAATCTGATGTTGGAGGAGGTGGTGAATAGTGATACTAGTAATTCTGAAAATGAAGACGAGTTTGAACTTTGAAGCGGGTAAAGAAGATCTTGCTGTTGAAAGGGAATGGGGTGGGGGTCCTCCAGAACTGGTTGAGAGTTAGTGATTTGTTGAAATTGAATCAGGACTGTAAACAAAAAATCAGGCGTGGAAGGGCTGACGAAATCCTACAAAGTTTCAATTCAGAAAACTTCAGTTCAATACACAAACAGTGCCACGCTTCATTCCCGGTTCCATGCTGTAGATTTCCCGGTTATCGGGGCCGGCGTTCGGAACCGGGAACCCGGGAGTACCCGTTCCCGGGATTAAACTCAGATAGGGACCCACCGGGCCACTCAAGGCCCCGTTGGTGAGGGTCCATTGGGCTCTTTTTATGCTTGAGGACACGATTTGAAGGAGGATCTTGAGTGATTTTGTGAAAAAAAAAACACAACCCCCCCCCCTTAATTGGGGGGGGGGGGGGGGCGGCTTCCACTTTTCCTCTGTTTCAAAATGAGTTTTGAAAGGGTTTGAGAAGATTTTACGCAAAAAACCCCCAATTCGCCCAGCACACCCTTCTTCCCCACCCCACTCCCCTAGCTAAATTAGATTAACTATACTGACATGCCGATGCTGAATGGGACCTGGAATCCTTTTTTCGAACAATTTTCGCGGGTGAGCGATTAAGGCCCTTTGGGGCCTCTTGTTTAGAATCTACACACATTTTATCATATTTAAATCTAAAATCGAACCACAAAGGAAAATTGGAAATAATATGAAAACACGCCACAAAAGAAAGAATGTTAAATAATTCGATCATACGAGGAAATGATTCTTTTCCTTGGAGATATTTTCACAATGAACGATTCGAATTTTTTCCAAAGGCTACAGTACAAGTCAAAATAAGTTGTAGGATAACCACTATGAACTATGATGTATCTTTCTCTTCCTACACTGATAAAACCAGACACTGACATCATTTTCTAGAAAGCTCTCACTGAGAGCTTCCCAGAAAATGATGTCAGATTCTGATCTTACCAGCGCAGGAGCAGCGGTATACTTAGTTTATTGTGGTTATGCTACAACTTATT